>CM039676.1:520006228-521206228 GCA_022496015.1 Hordeum marinum | reverse complement strand
ATCATGTCGAGCAACGGATCAATCACTGGAGCAATTTTCTCAAGAGAGGGCCCTTCTAGGATAAAACCTAATGCAAACGCAGCTGCCTTGCGACTTTGCCAATCCGATCCTATGATGTTAACCACAAAAAACCGCATCACGGGAGGGACAATCGCATCCCCAATACTTGTAGCGGCAAGGCCTAGGCATTCCATAGCACTTGTGGATAGGTCTTTTAACCAATTATCTCTGTCTTGCTTTAAGAGAGTTTCTAGAAGTCAATCGCACTTGTGGATAGGTCTTTTAAGCAATTATCTCTGTCTTGTGGATAGGTCTTTTAAGCACTTGTGGATAGGCATTCCATAGCACTTGTGGAAGCCGGGGAGATCGACCTCCTGGAGGCGCTTGAGGTCGGCCTCTGCCGCTGACCGTATGCCGTCGTCGGGGTGCTGAGCGTCCAGCAGAACCTTGGTGATATATATCCATGTATCGGCAGCAAACATGGTAGTGATTTTTAATACAATGTATAAGCAGAAGTCAATCGTTCCTTGGCAAAAGCAATAGGAAAGAAATTGATGAACACGTACGCACTGTACCTCTTGGCCTCTATGAGAGACGAGCGATGACGGTGAAGTCAATGGAGGACGGCGGCGGCGGCGACTAGGGACGGGAGCCGTACGTCGGCTGAGATCGGTTCGCTCGTCAGAAGAGAAAGATGTGGTCGGTAGAATCCTGGCCGGCCTAAAATAGAACGCAGTGGGCCAAAAGGGACTCTCGCCTGGTCTGGCCCAGCTAACTTCAAGTCCGGCCCATTAGCTTCGTATAAACTTTATTTTGTAAAATCCTTACAGTTCTTTTTAATATTTATGAAGAAATATTTATCCACCTTTTGTATTTAAACAAATTATCATGTATTTTTAAAATACAAAATGATTTTTTAAAACACAATGGACATTATTAAACATACAATGAACATTTTAAAATAGACACCGAAGATTCTTTTAATACATTGAAGATCTAGTGCTAGAGCGAAGCTTGGGAGGTAGTCCAGAAACGGATGCAAATTCTGTGTGAAGGTGATCCATCATGATTTTCTTTGGTGAAGGTTGTGGGTGGTATCAGAGGCATGTGACAGACGTTGGTGTCAAACTCAGAGGACTCTTCGGTCTTATTTGTAATTTTACTTCTTGCCTGATATTGTGTTGCGTAAAGTCTAGCGTTTTGCTATCTTTACAGTTTTGCAAGGTCGGAATATGCATGGTGTGTACTATGATCTTTTGATATAAATCTTTTTAATACATGGTAGTCGTTTCTAATACACAATAAATCTTCTTAATAAACCTGACACATATTTAATAGAGTATGAACATTTTTAAGTAAATGCTGAACTTATATTAGTAAACGGTAAATATTTTCAATATTTGACAACTTTTCCCCTGAAATAAATAGATAGTGAACATTATTTACTTAATATGCGATGGACATTTATTAAAAACATGGAGAAACTTTTTTTGAAAAAGTAACAATAATAATTTTTAAAACAAACATTTTTATGTACGCGATGAACATTTGTCTATGCTCACAGCAGCCATCTCCTGGCTGGGAGCACCCTCCGTTCAGTGTGTCATGTCACAACATCGAACGCATCGTCGGACTGGAGAAGTTATTGCATGACGAATGGAGAGGGATGCATGCACAAGGAGGTCGAGAATTGACGATGACACATGTAGAAGGGAGAGGCAAATCGAAAGATCCATGCGGCTCTTGGGGAAGAAGAAAAGCCACTAGTGCAGAGAAGCCTAGGGCTGACATTGCGAAAATGGCCTTAATGGCGTGTGCGTCTAATTCCATCAACATGGTGCCAGCGGTAAAAATTGTGGTGGCGTTGATGCCGACGTCAACAATAACTGTCAGCTATTGGCATCCATGTGTCCAATGTCACCAGAAATATATATTACAAGTGACATACCATTGTGCCGCCAGACGACCAACATGATTTTGCGAGTATAAAAATAAATAGCTAAGCATATTACATTAACAAACCAAGCTAGGTACTCGGTGAACTATGGAAACTACTAGGCATCAGACTACAGATTTTTGTGAGGTACCAGACTAGTCCACGACCGCTGGATAGAAAGCATGCACACCGTCCAATCCTCCAGCAAACTCTTCCATGTGATTCAGTTTGCATGCAGATTTGACAGTAACTGCAATTAATTAATTTCCAAACAATTTCTTCCTGAAATCAAGGCATGGTTATTTAAAGATATTTTGTTTGTTTCCAATCATGAGGACCCTTGCTTCCTAAAAAATGTTTCCAAACAAGATCGTTGCTTCCTAAAATTTATCTGGGTCGTACAAAGTTTCCAGTCGTAAGGAGTGTTTTGTTTGCTTCCTACGTTGTTTTCAACCGTGATGGTCCTTGCTTCTAAAGCTTCAGTTTGGTTTGCTTTCGAAGCTTAATCTTTATTGTTTTAGACTCTCATTATTTAATCTTCCGATCAAGTTTCTTCCGTGTTGTCTCGATCGAATTGTTTCCATATGGTTATAGTTCGCATTGAAATCGGAGATTGCTTCGGTCATGTTAAAATTGTTTGACACTGTTTGACTAGTCAAAAGTTGTGTCCAGTGTATTGTTTGAGCAGAAAAAAATATGTTCCATGCGACCAAAGAATTGGTTGAATGTATCGACAACTGTGACTCGAAAAAAAGTAAAAAATATTTTCATCATACAATGCATAAAAGAAGTTCAACTTGCTTTTGAAGAAAATACAATCTGCTTCAAAATATTTTCAAATTTGCTTCCAGAGAAGTTGCTTTGAACCCCACCGATACAATACAAACCCCACCGACACAATACAAACCCCACACACAATGGTCGTGCATCCTTCCACGTCGAGATGGTCCAAGGGTTTTTTCATGATCTTCATGCCTGGTGGTCCACCTTGACGAGGATGGCACACGGAAGAGCGGAACCATCAAAGCACACCTGGGCGGCGATGCTGAGGACGTACATGACAAACTAGTAATACCATGGAAGCACGCCCACCTGGAAAGCACCAACTGAAAAATGGATAAATTGCTTCCATTGTCATCGGTGCACTGACATCTATAAATTTTAGACATTAGAAAAGATAATAATATGGGAATTTTCAGAACAACTGATAACATAAGACCAGTGGAAAAAAATAACTAGCATGAGAGATAAGAATTTAACCGGTTAAGGAGACAATGGCAATGAGAAAATGAGCTAAACCAGAAATTGAAATGAATGATGCGAAGTTTGCACAACATATGCTGGAGTATGTGATGAAACTAGAAGCATGGGGGCAACGTTCAAACTAGAATACATAATAAAAATTGAACAGAAAATAAGATCGTCAGAAAATGGCTTACACAAAGTAACGAGTTGGTCTGTCAAAACATACGCGGGGTTGTGTTTTGATCAAAATTGTGTTGAAAAACAAACAATAGAAACACCAAAAAAATAAATAGAAACATAGAGTATGGAAGCAAACCATAAACACCAAAGAGACATACCTAATATAATATGGGGCATGTCATATTACAATGGTGATAACAATGGCAGCAACATTTTTTCAAATGAGCAGGAAGTATTGGAAGCATTTTGGCCAAACCGAAGGAGCATATGAATTATAATTTGGATGCCCAATCAGTATGAACACTAGTAGAAAACAGGGCATTGGTTCAGGCCGGGCCAGCCCATTAGTCCCGGTTCAGTCACGAACCGGGACCAATGGGGACAACGTTCCCGGTTCGTGAGGCCAGGGGGACGGGCGGGCCACGTGGGGCATTGGTCCCGGTTCGTCGGACCCCTTTGGTCCCGGTTCCAGACACGAACCGGGTCGAATGTGCCTCGCTCCTGGCCCACACCCATTGGTCCCGGTTAGTGTCTGCAACCGGTACCAAAGCTATTCCCTTAGTCCCGGTTCCAGCCCCGAACCGGAACCAATGAGATGCCTAGATATACCCCCTCGCCGGCGAGCAGAGCACTCCACACACTGCTCTATTTTTTTGCCGGCGAGGGAAGAGCTTTGTGGTGCTCTAGCTCACCTCCTATGCACATGAGGTGTTTGATGAAATGCCCAAGCCAAACTTAAGTTTTCTCCTCTCGAAGATACTTGTCCAAACTCCATTTTCGTCAAGATTTGTCTAGGTTTGGCGGTCCGTCCTGTCCCGTTCCCGTCCTGAAACCGCCATCGATCGCCCGCGCATGGTGAGCCTCTTGATATTATCTTCTTGCTAAAAGAAAATATACTTACTCGTATGATTTTCTTACTTTTATTATTGTTTATTATTATATAGTGCCATGGTTATGGTATTCGCCCACGTCGGCCCTCGTCCAGTCTATGATTCAGATGTGGTATATTATCTCTTATATAACTATTTCCACATCTAATGTCTATGACAATTAATTATGGATAGGTTTGCGTGTGCGTAGGAAAATTTTTGTTTCCCATGCGACGTTCCCCAACAGGGAAGACAAAAGATACACCGGAGGCACGGGAGGAACAACAACGTGTGCATGAAAAAGACGGCATGCATCCAAAGCAGTATGAAGGTCCTGCCAGCTACACTCTTACCAAAGAAGAGAAGGAAATCTTCTTTGAATGCCTGCTCAGTATGAAGGTCCCATCTGCTTTCTCGTCGAATATAAAGGGAATAATAAATATGGCAGAGAAAAAGTTCTAGAACCTAAAGTCTCATGATTGCCACGTGATTATGACGCAACTGCTGCGGGTTGCATTGAGGGGGCTTCTACCGGAAAACGTTTGATTAGCCATTGTGAAGCTATGTGCATTCCTCAATGCAATCTCTCAGAAGGTGATCGCTACAGAATCCTGCCAAGGTTAAGAAGTGATTTGGTGCAATGTCTTGTTAGTTTCGAGCTGGTGTTCCCACCGTCCTTCTTCAATATCATGACGCACGTCCTAGTTCATCTAGTCAACGAGATTGCTATTCTGGGCCCTATATTTCTACACAATATGTTCCCCTTTGAGAGGTTCATGGGAGTCTGAAAGAAATATGGTCGTAACCGCGCTAGGCCAGAAGCAAGCATCTCCATGGGCCATCAAACAGAGGATGTCATTGGGTTTTGTGTTGACTTCATTCCTGACCTTAAGAAGATTGGTCTCCCTTAATCGTGGTATGAGGGAAGACTGGCTGGAAAAGGCATGCTAGGAGCGGACTCAATAATATGTAGGGACGGGCATTCTTGGTCTCAAGCACACCATACAGTTCTACAGAATTCCACCTTGGTGACCCCGTATGTCGATGAACACAAGAATATTCTACGCTCCAAACACCCGGAGCAGTGTGACGACTGGATTACATTTGAACACATCAGGAATTTCGACAGTTGGTTGCAAACACGTCTCATGGGTGACAACACTGTTTCTGGTGAGCTGTACTCGTTGGCCAGGGGACCATCTTCGACTGTATTGACTTACAAAGGGTACAAGATAAATGGAAATACATTTTACATGATCGCCCAAGATGAAAAGAGCACCAACCAAAACAGCGGTGCCCGCTTTGATGCAGCAACCAAGAGGGGAAAGGACACATATTACGGTTACATAGTGGACATATGGGAACTTGACTATGGACATGATTTTAAGGTCCCTTTGTTTCAGTGCAAATGGGTCAATCTATCAAGAGGCGTGGTACAGGAAGACCCATAGTACGGAATGCCGATAGTGGATCTGAGCAATCTTGGGTACACAGACGAACCATTCGTCCTAGCCAATGATGTGGCACAAATTTTCTATGTGAAGGACATGTCTACCATACCGAGAAAAAGAAAAGTTAAGAAAGCGAATACATCATACGATGATCCAACACGCCACATAGTTCTTTTAGGAAAAAGAGACATCGTGGGATTGGAGGGCAAGACAGACATGTCTGAAGATTAGGAAAAGTTTCATGAAATTTCTCCCTTCAAAGTCAAGGCTGACCAAAGCACCCTGTTAAACGATGAAAATTATCCATGGTTACGGCGCAATAAGCAAAGAACAAAAGCGAAGAAGAAGTGAATAATCTCTCTCCACAACTATATCATTGGAGTGACATGTGAAGAAATGAAATGCCTTTTGTAACACATGAGTTTTCCTCCGGAACCCTAATACTTCGAAAGAGATTCTCTGTTTTGTACACGAAGTGCATCCAGTTTTTGTCTTAACCCTCTCAACTTTTTAGGACATGCTATGTGGGTGAAATGATGATACCATGCCACCTTTCAACCTTTTTAGAGTTCATTTGAAGTGCTTTTCAATTTCAGGGTCATTTAGCTAAAAAAAATCAGTAAGTGCATGGAAAATACCAAATGAAGTCAAAAAGGGTTGAAAATTGATGATGTGGCTTTGAATGGTGCATTTTGAACACACAAAAATTCTGGAGTTCAAATGAGTTCAAAAAAATGAAATCCCTTTGTAACACATGAGGTTTCGTCCGAAAGCATGATACTTCGAAATAGATTGTCCATTTTGTACACGAAGTGCACCCAGTTTTTGTCGTAACCCACTCAACTTTTTAGCACATGCTATGTGGGTGAAATGATGATACCATGCCAACATTCAACCTTTTCAGAGTTCATTTGAAGTGCTTTACAATTTCAGGGTCATTTATCTCAAAAAATCAGTAAGTGCATGAAAAATACCAAATGAAGTCAGAAAGGGTTGAAAATTTATGATATGGCTTTGAACGGTGCATTTTGAACACACAAAAAGTCTGGAGTTCAAATGAGTTCAAAAAAATGAAATCCCTTTGTAACAAATGAGTTTTCGTTCAAAACCGTGATACTTCGAAATAGATTGTCCATTTTGTACACGAAGTGCATCCAGTTTTTGTCGTAAGCCACTCAACTTTTTAGCACATGCTATGTGGGTGAAATTATGATACCATGCCAACTTTCAACCTTTTCAGAGTTCGTTTGAAGTGCTTTTTAATTTCTTTCAAAACATCGTAGGAGTGGAGTTCAAAAAAGAATCAGCTAAAAAGCTTTTATAAACCTCTAGTATTTTTGAAACAATAATTATATAAAAATTATGCAACTAAAATTATCAAAATATTTTTTGTTCAAAACATTAATAGCAAAAAGAATATAATGATAAAACACACTGAAAATAACTAAAGCAAAAAATAGATAAAGCAAGAAACAAAACAAAATAATGGAAATTATGCAACTAAAATAATCAAAGTATTTATTTGTTAAAAAGAATGAGCTAAAATAACATAAGAAAATTAAAACATTAAATAAAGCAAAAAACAAAACAAAAACAGTTTTTTTTTAAAAAATGCCGCCTACTAGGCCACCACGGCGTGAATACGACTAGAAACCCAACACCTAGTTGGGCCAGGATTCAGGCCCGCAGAAGGACCAGTAGGCCCACAGGTAGAGGAGAGTGCAATTAGGCTCGTAAGCCTACAGTTGAGAGGCGATCGAGAAGGTTGGCACAACAGCGCTTATAAACCACTCTGGAGCCCTCTCGGCTAGTGAGGTGGGACTAAACATTTGTCCTCAGAAAGCACCACCTTTTGGTCTCGGTTGGTGGCACCAACCGGGACCAATGACCGCCTTTAGTCCCGGTTGGTTGCACCAACCAGGACCAATGAATCCCTTTAGTCCTTGTTGGTGCCACCAACCGGGACCAAATGATTGCTTCCCGCCCTTTCGGCTGACGAAATGGGACCATTGGTCCGGAACCGGGACCAATGGTCCCATTTCGTCAGCCCAAAGGGCGGGAAGCAGACCTTTTGTCCCGGTTGGTGGCACCAACCTGGACTAAAGTGTGGTATTGGTCCCGGTTGGTGCCACCAATCGGGACCAATGCTCTGTGTATATAAGCGACAATTTCGATTTTTTCAGATTTCATCTAGCACTTGCCCCCGACGACGCCGAGCACATCGACGCGGCCAGGCTGCCCGAGCTCGCCGTCGTTGCCCTCTACCCCGACGCGTGCCCTGCCCCGATGCCGCGCCACTCCCTGACGCGCGCCCTGCCTCGACGCGCACCTCTGCCCCGACGCGCCGCCCTGCCCCGACGCCCGCCTCTGCCCCGATGCGCCGCCTCGTGCCCCGACGCCGGTGCCGCTCCCCGACGCGCGCCCTGCCCCGACGCCGCCCCGCGCCACAGCCCTGCCCCGACGCCGCCGCCCCTCCTCCCCGTTCGGTCCGGCCGCCCCCTTTCCTCCCTCCTCCCTATCCCTGTTGATTTTGCTGATTAATTTTGATGATATATAGATGATATATGATAGTTAGATGATGATGTTGATGATAGATGATGTATGCTTGTTCATATAATTTTTTTATAGCATTTTTGGTCCATGTATATATGTGTGTGTATATGGATGGATGGATGGATGGATGTATATATATAGAAAATTATCATATGATATAAAAAAATATCGTAGCTTCCTGTTTTTTTCCATGGATGTATGCCAAAGAAAATTATGAAAGAGTTTATGGGAGGTTTCTGTCAAAAGGTTCAATGATTTGTCAAGGCAAAAAATTGAACTAATTAAGGTATCCCATGTTTTTGTATATATGATATATGTATTTTGTTGGCAGAAAATAAGTTGGCTAAAAAGAAGTTCCTTCACGAAGGGGTTTTACTTTGCCTAAGTCGGGGAGGGGCAACTTCACTAAACATTCATGATTTTTTTGTTTATTAAGAAAGAGCGTAAATCGGGGGAAATGAGGGGGGACGAGTATCCCCTAACTCTCTCGGGAAAATGAGGGGGGAGGAGTCCGCAAACCCTAGAAGTGTTGTCGAGGCCACCCCAAACCCTAGAAGCGTTGTCGAGGCCAACCAAATTTACCAAGTTAAATGAGTTAAAAGAGCATTGTCGAGGCCACCCCAAACCCTAGAAGAGTTGTTGGACATTCATGAGAGAGGTGGTCCAGACGTCGGACATTCATGTTTGTATATTAATTGTCGTCTTGTAATATTTGTAGAAACTATCGATCCAAGAGACGAAGAACAAGAACAGTTGTTGGGGGACATAATCCACGGCGGACGTGATATCATGTCATATCTCAACTTCACCGATGGTTTGGAAGGAGTGGATTACGACGGCTTCGGTGATCGAACAATGGAGGAGGAAGGACATGATCATGATGGCTCCGGTGACCGAATGCCGGAGGAAGAAGGAGACCATGATGACGGCTCCGGTGGCCGATCAGAGGAGGGAGATGTTGCAATGTCCAGCGAGGTATATATATTAATTAAGCCTGTGCTGACTCTAGCTAATTGATGCATTAATTGTTTTGCTATTTACATATACTAATTAACTATTCTTTCTTCTATTATAGCCCTGCGGATCGAGCCAAACTTCGGTAACGAGACGCGGCCCGAAGAAGAGGTTGCGCAAGGATGAAAAGTTCACGATCACCACACTCGCAGACGATGGCCATCCGATTGAACCCAAGCGGACCAAGAACGAATTTTCTGCTCAGTGCGGAGCTATTGTTAGGGACAACATCCCGATCAGCATCAAGCAATGGAATATGCCTAAGGACGGCGCCCCTGATGGTGATTATGTCATTGATAGACAGAAAGAAGATCTTTGGACCGCGAATGCAAATTTCACCCTACCGCCAGAGGAGGATCCGAATAAGCCAGTTATAGAGCCACTTGTCAAGGCATGTGCTTTTAAGAAGATGGCAGATCTATTCAGGAGGTGGAAGAATGAGTTGAAATCAAAGTTTGTCGACAAAGGGAAGACTCCAACATTCGTCGGCCGATTTGAGAAGATAGGAGATCACTGGCCCGCATTTGTGGCCTACAAGACATCGGAGAAGAGTAAGAAAATGTCAGAGAGAAACAAGAACAATGCTGCAAAGAAGCAGTTTCACCATCACATGGGGTCAGGTGGCTACCTTAAAGCCCGACCATTGTGGGACAAAGCTGAGAATGACCTGCTTGCTAAAGGGGTCCAACCACAGACATATAAGTGGCTAGACCGTTCAAGGACTTGGTTCTTCGGGGTTGGGGGAACTTTGGACCCTGAAACAGGGAAGTGTTGTTGGACGGACGAGCAACTTGCAATACCCATGAACAATCTTCAGAACTATATCACCGCAGTGCAGGAAGGGACGTTCATTCCCGACAAAGAGAAGGACGAGCTGACTTAGGCCCTAGGGAATGCTGAGAACCCTCGACGAACACGAGGCACACCAGGCTCCATTCCATGGAAGGTTGGGTTTCCCGACACAGGCGGTTAGAGAATTCGGGAGAGAAAGAGGAAAGTGGAGCTAAGCAAAATTCAGAAGCTCAATGCAAGACTACAAACATTAGAGGAAGCTCAGAGCCAGCGAGCTTCCGGCCAACCATCTCAGCGGCACGAAGCTACTCCAGAAGCTACTACCCCGCCATCTCAGCGGAGAAGCAGCGTCGCTTCCACGGAGCCCATTCAGCCCGACTTCACATCTCCTAGCTACCCCATGGATACTATCACGGATGCTCAACATTGTGAGCTTATGACGAAATGACGGAACCTCACTTTCAAGGCAGCTATCGGCTCTGTTGCACCTCCTCAACCCAACGGAACTTTTCACTGCCGTCTGATTCCACATGGCTATGTTGTTGTGATGGTTGATAAAGTAATGCCGGAATTTGAGGAGGTTGAGCTTGACCACTGTACAGGTGAAGGAGAGAATAAGCTGGTTTGTGCCCTGAGGAGTACATGTCTATGGCAAAAGGAGTACATCAAGCTTCCAAACTGGATGCCTCCGCCTCCTCCTTCTCCTCAGGCGAATGAGGGCACTCTAGCTCCTCCTCCTCCTCCTCCTCGGTCGAGTGATCAGGGCACACCGCCTCCTTCTCCAGCTCCTCCGGCGCGTGGGGGCACTCCGCCTCCTCCTTCGCCTACTCCGGCACGTCGGAGCAGTACGCCTCCTCCTTAGCCTCGTCGGCAACGACGGAAGACAGACGCCGCCGCTGCGGCTCCTCCGGCGCCTAGTAAGCAACGACGGAAGGGAGCCGCCGCCGCTCCGGCGGCTAGCAGTACAAGCATAGGCTGCAGGGGATACAGATACGGTCCATCTCTCAAGCCTCTGGAAAAGTTACCATATGAGAGGACCGAGTCTGAAAACAAGGAGATAAGTCAGGCCGAAATGAGGGACCATTTTGAAAAGAAAACTCCAGCCCCGAGGAGAAGATAGATCCGGTGAAAGCGATGCGCACTATCGATGCCCTGTAGCGACCACCACCGCCTCCGCTGGATTCCAATTATGTTCGCACTCTTAAAAAGACATATCAAGATGCCCGGCGGTCGGGAAGTACTTCAAGTGATGCAAAGTTAGCAGAACGAAGAAGTGGGAAAAAAATTCCCCAGCTCGGCGAACAGGCGAACCAATCATGCCCGCCGCTTAAGGTTTCTAGCGATATCATCGCTAATCATCCAGGGATGGTCCCCGGTACCAAACCTGGTGATTACCTGAGCGATGATGTACTGTTTGAGCAGTTGGAGGTGGACAAGTTCAAATACCGGTACATGCATCCTCTAGTCAAACCCGATCCTCCTCCTCTAACAACGATGATGCGAAGATTCCATGAATGGTACATGCAAAGCTGCCGTGAGTCTGAGAAGGATTCTTTGGTATTGTCAGTTAAAGATCAGCATGACCTCGTTGGAACTAAAATGTTGAATATTGAATTTGAGGAGATATGACAGTTATACAATCAGAAGGCCATCGACAAAACAATCGTGACTTGCTACTGTATGTAAGTGCTATATCTGTAATTAAGTCTCTCTATGTATATAGCTCAGCTCTTTCATTGCATGTATATATAATTATCCTCACTACTATATTATGCAGATTGAAGATCGTCGAATGCAGAAAAGCACAAATGTATGACATTGGGTTCATTAACCCAGATGTCATACATGAGCATAATTTAAAACACTATCCCACACAAACCGAGGAGAACTTGCTAGAATCGTTGCTTAAAAATCAAAACAAAGGGACAACACTCTTTCCTTACAACTTCAAGTGAGTGTTATTGTCTTGTGCATATTCGGTTTCCATTATCACTCGAGGTTTATAGTAATGTAACTGATGAGTTATGCATGCGTGCGCAGTTTCCACTTTATTCTCCTAGAGATTCAGGTTGAGCGGGGACTAGTAATCGTCTTAGACCCGAAACGAAAAGATCTCCAGAATTATGCGGATATGACTAAAATTCTCCAGAAGTAAGTTCAATCGATCATTATCGCATCATATCGGCAACTTTAATTTGTTCATTTCCTGATATCAGGTAATTATTTTTTTTGTCTGGTAGGGTTTGAAAAGAGTTCACAACAATTGTTCCGGCACTGCCGAGGGAGCTGCGATTTACACACCCGAAAATAAGTACTACTAGCTAGTTCCGCGCATCTCCCATTGATTCTAGTTTCATCAATACCATTTATCATGCCTGATTATCAGTTTCATTGAACTCTATTTCTCGTAAAATGCTTATGCCAGGAAGACGGGACTAATTTATGTGGATACTGCGTTTGCGAGTTCATCTACAATGCGACGACCCCTAAGCTGGGTTACTCTGAAAAACAATTTCAAGTGCGTAAGTAATAATATTCACACTTTTATTTTATTACCATATATATGTATTGACCCCCTTCTTCAAATTAGATGTGGAAGATGCGGGATGAACTCCTACCACCTGATCGCATACGAGCAATTCAAGAAGAATTGACGGGATTCTTTCTTGACCATGTCATCAATAAAGCCGGAGAATACCATCTGCAATTGGACATTAGATGTTGGGGATTGTAAGAGATCTTATATTTTATATATGTAGCTAGTAGTGGCGGATATATATACGAAAACTTGTTATATGACCAATCTCTCGGAGAAAGAGAGGTCAATCACTTCTATCTCTATATGTTCATGACGATCTTCTATACTTAATGGTTCCTTCATTTGATTACTAGCTAGCGTGTCGAGTTCTCTCTATAGTAGCTAGCGTCGACCAAGCACGGAGAAAGAGAGGACACTTCTCTCTATCAATTAGCTAGCTATAACAATATAAAACCCCTAAATTAACTCTCTAACCCCCCCCCCTAAACCCCCCTCCCTTTCAAAAAAAAACAAGCAACTGTCAGATGCTGCCGCGTGGATGCCTGTTGGTCCCGGTTGGTGTTACCAACCGGGACTAAAGGTCCTCCTGCCTGGGCTCCCCGCAGAGGCCACGTGGAGCCCCTTCTGTCCCGGTTCGTAAAAGAACCGGGACTAAAGGTTTTGGGCTTTAGTCCTGACAGTTTAGTCCCGGTTCCGAAACCGGGACAAATGTGCCTTACGATCCGGGACAAATGGGCCTTTTTCTACTAGTGAAAGCATGAAAATGTGTTGTCTTAGTATAACTCATCTTAGTTTGGAGCATAGAAAAATAAACATGGAAATTAATTAAGAGTGCCAACATGGGGAAGCATGTTCTTCACGTACATATACAAAATTCACTAAAAAATGGTTGAACTATGGAAGGAAACTTTATAAACCGAAGAAGCATCTGTAGTATTATTTTTGGAAGGAACTTAGTAGGAAGCATGAAAAGTGTGATATCTCAACACAATTCCTCTTATTAGGAAGCATATTTGTGTCTGTTCGTGCAAAACTCGCAGATATTCGCTGATGAGTTGGTGATGCCACTACACAAAGACATAACAATATCGGACCCAATGGTAGTACGATACGAGCCGTATCAAATTTTATCAATGGTCGTAGCAAGAATATTTTTATAGAAACATATACGAAAAATCAAATTAGATAGCATGCCTGACATGAAACAACGATGTGATGCTATCGTGCACTAGAAACATAGAAATTTAATTTTAGAAATTTGCGTACTTCCCGGACAAGATTTGGGTGCACAATTTTAAGGCATGCCAAGCATTAAACCACTATATTCTATGAGAGAGTAGAAATCAAGTAAGAATTATTAACAAGAACAAGGCAAATAAATCCATTCACATCCAATCCCAACTCAACATATCTAAGGACATGCACGTTGCAGCAGATCTGGAGATCCAAGTAAGCACACGTGGATGCGGTACCTTCGCCTGGATGCATCAACTCACGGATGCACATGAGCTTTTCAGGTAGATCGACGTAATGATACAAGAAAGAAACAACGTTGACGGCGGCTTCCTCTCAACTAGGAGTACAAACAAAGCAACAACTAGCACATCACCGGCACTCACGATAAGTCTACGGCGGCACACGAGCGCCTGGTTCTCCTCCGTGTCCGTCTGCTGATGTTGGCCTCCTCGAAGCAGGGATGTGGTTCGTAGAAGGGGCACGGATCATGTGGCACAGGAGGCTGCAGGCCAATTTGGTGGAGCTAGCGCCGGGCAAGGGACAACGACGGGGTCGCACGATGCAGAGTAGCGGCGGCGAGCGCGATAGAGAACAATGACCTGGAGCGATTTCGGAGGAAATTGACCAAGCTGGGGGAGGAAGGTATGGGATTAGAGGAGGATTAGACATCCCTGGACGTATTTATTTTCTGTCCTGGGATTACCGGTTATTTCAACATAATGTTGTTGGAGCTATTCATCCATGCGATTGAAAAGAAATCAACGGAAGAGCACCGGTCTGACACTTGAAAGGGGTCAGACGTCTGAGTACAAGTGTTTCCCGTCAACTATTAAGAACTAAGCATATAACTGTTTAAAAAGTAAGATATATACTCCATCAACTAGCATAGATCGTTTAACAAGTGAGTTAGATACTCGATCAACTTAGCATAGTAGTTTAACAAACATAGCTAATTGATCAGCTAAACAACCAACGAACTAAGGTAACATCGATCACTGTTCAAGGGCTGCCTTGAGCTACCGAAGCTTCTGCCTATTGGCCTGTCTCTCCTTGAGAAAATGAGCCTTCATATTTTTTTATCTCAATTGTCTCTGTTGGAAATATACCCTAGAGACAATAATAAAATGGTTATTATTGTATTTTCTTGTTCATGATAATTGTCTATTGTTCATGCTATAAGTATGTTAACCGGAAACAGTAATGCATGGGTGAATACATAGACCACAATGTGTCCCTAGTGAGCCTCTAGTTGACTAGCTCGTTGATCAATAGATGGTCACGGTTTCATGACCATGGACATTGGATGTCGTTGATAACGGGATCACATCATTAGAAGAATGATTTGATGGACAAGACCCAATCCTAAGCATAGCACAAGACCATGTAGTTCATCTGCTAAAGCTTTTCTAATGTCAAGTATCGTTTCCTTAGACCATGAGATTGTGAAACTCCCGGATACCATAGGAATGCTTTGGGTGTGCCAAATGTCACAACGTAACTGGGTGGCTATAAAGGTGCACTACGGGTATCTCCGAAAGTGTCTGTTGGGTTGGCATGAATCGAGACTGGGATTTGTCAGTCCGTATGACGGAGAGGTATCTCTAGGATCACTCGGTAAGACATCATCATAATGAGCTCAATGTGACTAAGGAGTTAGCCACGGGATTATGTGTTGCGGAACGAGTAAAGAGACTTGCCGGTAACGAGATTGAACAAGGTATAGGGATACCGACGGTCGAATCACGGGCAAGTATCATACCGATAGACAAAGGGAATTGGATACGGGATTGATTGAATCCCCGACATCGTGGTTCATCCGATGAGATCATCGTGGAGCATGTGGGAGCCAACATGGGTATCTAGATCCCACTATTGGTTATTGATCGGAGAGGTGTCTCGGTCATGTCTACGTGTCTCCCGAACCCGTAGGGTCGACACACTTAAGGTTCGATGACGCTAGGGTTATAGGGAAATGTTATACGTGATTACCGAAGGTTGTTCGGGGTCCCGGATGAGATCCCGGACATCACGAGGAGCTCCAGAATGGTCCAGAGGTAAAGATTGATATATACGAAGTCCTGTTTTTGTCACCGGAAAGTTTTCGGGCTCATCGGTAGTGTACCGGGAGTGCCGGGAGGGTGCCGAAGGACCCCCGGGAGGGGCGTGACCTTATGGGCTGTTAGATAAAGTGTGCCAGCCCCTATTGGGCTGGGCAAGACCTTTGCTAAAGGCCCATGCGCATAGGGATAAAGAGATAAGGCAAAAAGGAGTTTGAAAGGAGGAGATCCACCTCCCTTGTGGGAGGTGGACTCCTCTCCTAGCTCGGCCGAACCTCTCCTCCTTGGAGGAGGGGCCAAGGCAGCCCTCCCTCTCCCTTCTCCTATATATACTTGAGGTTTTGGCTATTTTGAGACAGGATTGATCTCTCTCTCCCACGGCGCAGCCCTACCTCTCTTCTTCCTCCTCCGCAGTGCTTAGGCGAAGCCCTGCCGGAATACCTTGCTGCTTCATCACCACCATGCCGTCGTGCTGCTGTTGGAGCTCTTCCCCAACCTCTCCCTCCTACTTGCTGGATCAAGGCGCGGGACACTTCACCGGGCTGTACGTGTGTTGAACGCGGAGGTGCCGTTGTTCGGCGGTAAGATCGGATTCCACCGCGATCTGAATCGCTGCGAGTACGAATCCACCAACCGCCTTCTTGTACCGCTTCCGCTTAGTGATCTTCAAAGGTATGAAGATGCAATCTTTCCCCACTCGTTGCTGGTTTCTCCATAGATAGATCTTGGTGATCGTCGGATTTTTTTTGATTAACTACTACGTCTCTCAACAGTGGCATCATGAGTTAGGTCTATGCGTAGAATCTATGCAGGAGTAGAACACAAAGTTGTTGTGGGCATTGATCTTATTAATTTGCTTACCAGTACTCACTACTAGAAAAAAGGCTGTTAGTGGCGCATCTATTTTGGCTATTAATGGCGCACTATAGGTGTGACACTATTATCACGTCACTACTAATAAATAGTAATGGTGCACGCCTGGTGCGCCACTGTTAATCCACATAACAGTGGTGCACCACCTGGTGCGCCATTACTATCCCAAACACTAATGGCGCAGCTAAAGTGCGCCATTACTAGGTCTAGAAATGCGCCACTGCTGTTACTCCAAGGGGCCATGTGTACCTTGTGATCTGGGTTACTAATTGCGCATTTTTAGATAATGCGCCACTGGGATGTTTATTTATGTGCGCCACTAAAGTGTAATATGGTGCGTCACTACTATGAATATTAGGAATTGTTATTTTTTGCTTTTCTCATATTTGCACAGGTTACAAAATACATTACCGCACAGAATATAAACAACACAACATATAAACAACAGATTTATCAAATACAATAGAAGATTAGTCTCCGAATACAATTCATCATATTAGTCTCCGAATTCAAAATACCAAACAAAGTTAGAACATTACAAGTCTTGAGACCGCGAGTAGCGAGTTTGCCTTCACATTACAAGTCGATATCTAAACTACCATCACATAGAAGAGGGTTGCGGTCACGATGAGCATCATTGCGATGAAACTGATCTTCATCCGGTTCCTCCTCCGCTCCCTCCTCTCTCCCGCTAGATAGCACGCGTATCTAGCTTCCGCCTTCGCTCTAGTGGTGTACCCTTTGTAACTGTTACCGCTAAAACGGTGAACCTGTCTCCGACACTCCTCCCAGTCGTCGTAGACTCCGGGAACCTCACCCTTGTACACGACATACGACGGCATCTCTATGCACTAGACAAACAAAACGTTAGTAGCAATTCACAGATAATATATAAACAATATATAAGTACGCAACAAAAGGATCGGAAGAGAAAAGCAACACATTAATAGCACGACTCATGGTCCTACTAATAAATAGCATCGATTACATATAAGTTGAACGACTTTTTTGGTTCGTTCAAGGATTGCAGCTGCCATGATCAATGACGAACCTGGTTATAGTATTTTTATGATCCCAGTGTAGACTGTTTTAAAGAGGTATTTGAAAAATCACTTTTTTGTTTACTCGCATTTCCTTGTAACAGAGCATGCAAGGCATCAGTTCAACTATTAGTTCCAATACTATATCATTGTGCCAAGGTTCAGATTGATTGTGTAGTGACCTTATGGTGGGGTCCGTGATGGGAATATTACAACATTCCTAATGCAGTGATCAACTACTGAATTCAACTACAATTCAAATCATTCAGCATCATATTATTTCACCTATCCATGAGTGGGGAGCAAGTGTGCATTCAGGTTATAAACACCCCTTTGCATTTCAACTTAAGGGAAAACCGTAAAAGCCACTTAGAAATATTTGCTTTGTAGAAATAACATTGTCTCTAAATGTTGATTAATTTTTGTTTCGGTTGAGAATCGGGCACCTTCTAGATCAAGAAAATTGGGCATGACCTTTGCTAATTTTCTTGACCTAGGAGTGGCCCATTCTCAATCGAAACGGAAATTAATCAACATTTCAGGAGAAAGGGGTAACTATTTGTCCCTGCACAAAAAAGGCCTACATATATCCAGTGTGTAGTGCCAGGGAAATCAATTTGAGAATACATTAGAGGGCGTGGCAGCGGTTAAGTGACTCAATTCTTGACCTGCTCTCACCCACATAATCAGCTTGAAACTAATCAGCGGATTGAATTCAGCGACGGCGTGAGGAAGAGTTCTTGGATTATGTAACTATTTGTAAACTAATTATGTAACTATTTGTAAACTAATCAGTCTGATTACGTAACTATTTGTAAACTAATCAGCCCTGAAATTATGCAACAGGTCAACATTATGTACCTTGGATTTGAGAATACCTTGTCCTTTTACAAATAAGACAGGTCCTTCTCCCTCACGCCGTCGTTGTTCCGATGAAGAGGACGTACAGGAACGACGAAGATGGGCGCGCGCATTGCCGCCACAGATGAAGGCCTCTGTTGAGCCGGCGCAGGCGGATTGTTAGGGAAGCGGCTCGACGGCAGCTGGAGGGTGAGGGGGCGGCTGGACGACGGCCGGGCAGCGCTGCAACGAGGGGCGCCGGTCGATTTGGCGGCTAGCTCGAGCGGCTTACCAGCGATGGGGGCCGAGAGACGACGTCGCAGCTCGACTGGCTGAACGGCGAGGGGGCGAGACACGACGCCAGTGGAGTGCGGGCGGCAGCGGTGTGGAGTCACGGCCCGGACGTGGGGTGCCACGGCACCGGACCGGAGGCGGCATCCATGGCGAGAGGGGGCGAGAGGCGAGGGGCGAGATGCAGTTGGGGAGAAGGACGACCGGCTGGGTCTTGGATATTTTAGTCGGGGGAGGTTTAGCAATGGCGCACCTTTTAGGGGTGCGCCATAAAAGTTGGTATATCAACGGCGCACCTTTTAGGGGTGCGCCATAAACACCGTGATAGCAATGGCATACCTTCTCCTGGTGCGCCATTACTAACCCTTTTTTTAATTTTTTGGATTTTTAGTTGCATGTAATAATTTAAGATTTCAGATAAAAGAAAAGGAAAATGCAAATGGAGTGATAAAACCATTGTGCAAAGATTTAGAATTAGATGACATGGTTGAAATCAAGTGACATGAAATAACAGTCATCAAAGATTGAGCTTGCCACCGACACACACGCGGCCGACACGTCGTGATTCGATCTTAGCTATCTTTTCACAATCTTCTTTCCCTTCTTTCTTGCGGTTGAATAATTTAGCCCCGGAACCCCTTAAATTCTTCTCTTGAACGGACATCCTTTAGGTAGGGTGGTCCTGCTTCTTCTTGTGGTGTATGGTACTTCATCGTCGTCGTCATCTTACATCTTCGGGTCGCCATACTTGTCGAAGTCTTGCTCATTGGCAACTCCATCCATTCTGATGATGTTCCTTTTGCCTCTCCTCATGACAACACGACTGGGCTTTGACATGTCAGTAATGAAGAAGCATTGGTGCACTTGGCAAGCCAGTACCCATGGCTCATTTTCGCGGTGACGTTTGCGCCCGCGGTCTTGGATTTGGCTTCGAGTATAACAATGGTGGTGAAATACCGGTCTTCTTTTAGGACGCTCTTGGCCCATCTGACACGGAACATCGGGACCTTCTCTCTAGCGTAGCTCAGCTCCTAGATCTCCTCGATCCTTCCGTAGTATCTGTCCTTGTCGTTACCGGTGTAGGATTCCATCGTTACCCCGGAGTTCTGATAATCGCTCTTCATGTCCTTTTCCTCGGTGTAGAATGTGTAGCCGTTGATATCGTATGCCTCATAGGTCATTAGGTTGTGCTCGACGCCCTGTGACAAGGCGAATATGAGTTTTTCTTCCGTGGCAGAATCCTCATGTAAAGGGTACGATAGAAGCTTGTCCTTGAACCAACGCGTGAAACATGAGTTGTGCTCTTTGATTATATCTCCGTCCGTCCTCTGTTGGCCTCGGTCATTGTACGTCTTCTCAATAAAGGTTTTGTGCTCTACCACCCAAGGACCGACCACGTCTATGTGTTGTAGCGCGACTAGGTTTGCTCTTTCAAAGTCGGTGAGTCGACCCTTGAAGTTGACATGCATTTCGCGGCGACCCTCGCGGTGACCCCATCCAGCGAGCCTGTCGAGGTGCTTGTTGACGGGCAGACCAACGGGGTTCTCGATGCCAAGATAATTCGTGCAGAAGGAGATGCACTCTTCAGTCAGAAAGCCCTTGGCTATGCTTCCATCTGGACGTGCCCTATTGCGAACGTATCCTTTGATGACACCATTCATGCTTTCGAACGGCATCATGCTATGCAGGAACGTCGGCCCGAGTTGGATGATATCCTCCACGATATGGACCAGCAGATGCACCATACCATCGAAGAATGCGGGCGGGAAGTACATCTCAAGCTCGCATAGTATCACCACGATCTCTTCCTGTAGCCTTCTAAGTTGCCTCACGCCAACCGACTTCCAAGAGATGACGTCGAAAATGTTGCATAGGCCAAATAGCGTTTCACGGACGTGCGCGTCCATGATCCCATGGATTGCAATTGGAAGTATCTGCGTCATCAGCACGTGACAGTCGTGAGACTTCATCCGCTGAACTTCTGCTTCGCTGAGTCTAGGTATCTGCTTATCTTCCCCGCGTAACCGTAAGGAAGTTTTACTCCTACAAGGCAGGTGAAAAACTGCTCGATCTCCTTTTGACTTAGAGTGAAGCACGCGGGAGGGCAGTCATATTCGATCTTCTTGGCCTTTTTGCCTTTGCGACGACTTTCCGTGTCCTTCGCCTCATCATCATCATCATCATCATCATCACCATTAGGGCGTTTTGCGTGAAGCTCCTCCCTGATGCCCATTGATTGCAAGTCTGCCCTTGCTTTCGGCCCATCTTTGGTCCTCTCTGGCATGTTGAGCAGGGTACCAAGCAGACTCTCGCACAGGTTCTTCGTGATATGCATGACATCAAGGCTGTAAGGCACACGGAGGATCTTCCAGTACGGCAAGTCCTAGAAAATAGACCTCGTTTTCCATACCTTCAGCAGCAGCTCTGGCGCCTTTCGCTTCTTTCCCGGCGGTGGCACTCTTTCCAATTTTTCAATAGCTCGTATATTTCCTCGCTCCTCCTCGTACGTGGGGGTCTTCGGGGTTCGGTTTCACCAACGAACAGTTCCTTGCGTTTTCTCCGTGCGTCATCATCGCGAAGCCACCTTCGATGTGCCATGAACACGGTTTTCGAAGACCCGGGATCTCTATCTAGCTGGCGATACGTTGTGTCATCCATGCACCTGACGCATGCGTAAAATCCGTGGAACGGGATATCTATGTAGCTGGCGATACGTTGTGCCATCCATGCACCTGACGCGACATATCCGTAACCGAGATAGTTGTGCACCGTCGTGAGGTGTGTGGCTCTCATAGGGAAATATTGTTTCGCTGCGGTGTCCCACGTATTGGCTGGCATTTTCCACAGCATGTCTAGCTCCTGTTTCAGCAGCCCTAGATACAGATTGATGTCGTTCCTTGGTTGTTTCGGCCCTTCAATTAGCTTACTCATGTGAATGTACTTCCTCTTCATGCACATCCAGGGGAAGGTTGTACATCCACACAAACACAGGTCAGATGCTATGTGTGGTTCTCTGGCTGCCAAACGGATTGAGTCCATCGGTGCTCGTGCCCAGCATGATGTTCCTTGGATCGTCCCGAAATTCTGGGTGTTCGAAGTTCAACGCTTGCCACTGGCTCGCATCCTTAGGGTGACTCAGCATCTTGTCTTTTCTATTGATCTCCGGATCATTTCTGTCATCTTCTCGCTTCTTCTCCTCCCTATCCGCATGCCAACATAGGAGCTCTGCTTGCTTAGCGTCCGTGAAATACCACTGCAAACGAGGAGTGATCGGAAAGTGCCACACCACTTTTCGAGGAGCTTTCTTCCTCTTCTTGTATCGAGTGACGCCGCACACGAGACATATGGTAGACTCTGCGTGCTCGTACCAATAAATGATGCAATCGTTCATGCACACATGGTATTTCACGTGCGGTAAATCCATAGGACACACGATTTTCTTCGCCTCCTCGAAACTGGTCGGGCACTTGTTCCCCTTGGGAAGACGTTCGTGCCAGAATGACATGTTCTCGTTGAAGCATGCGTCGATCATTTTGTGTTTTACCTTCCTCTCCAAAGCCATGAGCGTTACTTTCAGGCGGTATCCTTGGGCCTGCATGCTTCATACAATGGAGTAACCACGTCTATCTCCAGTTGATCCAGCTTGGCTTTCTCTCGGGCGGCAGCTCTTGCATTACCCGTCTGCTTGAGAAGCAGCTCTTGAATATGAGGGTCCTGCACCCAGCCCATCGATGGTCCATTGTCGTCTGCTCCGACATCTTCATCTTCATGATCATGCCCTTCGTCTTGATCTTCCTCATCATCATGTCCGGCATCTTCTACATGATGACCGTGTCCTGCATCTACTTCGTGATCATGTCCTGGAGATTCTTCGTCTTCTCGCCCGCCCTTGCCGCTATTGTCTTGCTGCCCTTCCTTATTTCTTGCCCGGCCCCCATGGACGACATCATAATCATCTTCATCACCTTGCCACCGATAGCCATCCATGAAACCACACACGAGCAGGTGGTCCCACACCTGTCTGGAATCCGGGTCCATAAGGCTCTTTAGCTTGCGTCTTCGACACGGACATCTTATCTCCGTCTCGTTCTTTTGAAGCATCTCGGCATTCGTGGAGCTCAAAAACCTATTCACGATGCCTTCGGTCATCGTGCGGACCATGGTCGCCTGCGGGGTAGAGCAAAACGATATTTTAGAACAAAAAAATTTTTTGGCATGACTTTGCCTAAAAATAGGACCAAAAAGAATGCATAGTGCCAAATTCTCGCCGAAACGGAAATGAATCAACATTCTGGCAAAATATTGGCAACTATCGCATTTCAAATACCGGTACCTGCAAACACAAACATATGCAACACCACAAACATACGTAGATCTAGGCCATAAAAGTGTGTACGTTGGAGGGAGAAAAAAGTAGATCTAGAACATAAATAAAGCTTTCCCCTTACTTACCTATACAAAAAAGGAAATTTAACCACTTAATTGGGGTGAATCTATGGTGCAAATGAGGTGAGGAGGAGGAGGCAACTGAGACCAAGCCTGGTAGAGGTGGAGAGAATGAAGTGGAGAAAGTAAGTGTGGTAGGTGGCTGTCAAAAATATCTAGCTGCTCTCAGGTTACCAATGGCGCATCTCCTAAGAATGCGCCAGTGGTAACCAGGGTTACTAATGGCGCACCTGGTGTGTGGTGCGCCATTACTAGTTTTGAAAAAAAATTGAAAAAAATTTGTTAGTAGTGGCGCACCTTGGGTGTGGTGTGCCATTACTAGTTAAAACTACTAATGGCGCACTTTCCCTTGGTGCGCCACTGCTAAGTCTGGGAAGGGTGTGGGGCCAGGAGAAAACTAGTAATGGCGCACCACACACCGGGTGCGCCATTAGTAATATGGCCACTAATGGCGCACCTATATCTGGTGCGCCACTGCTATATAGTAGTGGCGCACCACATACATGGTGCGCCATTAATGTCCATATTAGCTATAGTCGTTTTTCTAGTAGTGACTAGTCTTATCTTGATTCGGCGGTATTGTGGGATGAAGCAGCCCGGACCAACTTTACACGTACGCTTACGTGAGACCGATTCCACCGCCTGACATGCACTTGTTGGATAAGGTGGCTAGCGGGTGTTTGTCTCTCCCACCTTAGTCGGATTGGATTCGATGAAAAGGGTCCTTATGAAGGGTAAATAGCAATTGGCATATCACGTTGTGGTTTTGGCGTAGGTAAGAAACGTTCTTGCTAGAAACCTATAGCAGCCACGTATAAACTTGCAACTAAAAATTAGAGGACGTCACACTTATTTTTGGAGCATATGCCTTGTGATGTGATATGGCCAAAGGATATGATGTGATGCATTGTGATGTATGAGATTGATCATGTTCTTGTAATAGGATTCATAACTTGCATGTCGATGAGTATGACAACCGGCGGGAGCCATAGGAGCTGTCTTATTTTATTGTATGACCTGCGTGTCAATCATAAACGCCATGTAATTACTTTACTTTATTGCTAAACGTTAGCCATAGTAGTAGAAGTAATAGTTGGCGAGACAACTTCATGAAGACACGATGATGGAGATCATGGTGTCGTGCCGCTGATAGTGATTATCATGGTGCCTCGAAGATGGATATCAAAGGGGCAAGATGATATTGGCCATATCATGTCGCTATATTGATTGCATGTGATGTTTATCATGTTTATATCTTATTTACTTAGAAATACGGTAGTAAATAAGATGATCTCTCAATAAAATTTCAAGAAATGTGTTCACCCTAACTGTGCACCGTTGCTAAGGATCGTTGTTCTGAAGCACCACGTGATGGGTGTGATAGGTTCTAACGTTCGCATACAACGGGTGTAAGCGAGATTTACACACGCGAAACACTTAGGTTGACTTGACGAGCCTCGCATGTACGGACATGGCATCGGAACACGGAAGACCGAAAGGTCAAACATGAGTCGTATAGAAGATATGATCAACATGAAGATGTTCACCATGGATGACTAGTCCGTCTCACGTGATGATCAGACACGGGCTAGTTGACATGGATGATGTATCACTTGGATGACTAGAGAGATGTCTATCTAAGTGGGAATTCATTAAATAATTTGATTATGTGAACTTAATTGTCATGAACTTAGTCTAAAATTGTCTTTACAATCTATATTGTAGATCCAATGGCCAACGCTAATGTCACCCTCAACTTTAACACGTTCCAAGAGAAATCCAAGTTGAAAGATGATGGAAGCAACTATTCGGAATGGGTCCGTAGCTTGAGGATCATCCTTATAGCTTCCAAGAGATTGTATGTCCTTGATGCACTGCTAGGTGACCCATCCATTTTCCCAACAAATCAAGATGTTATGAATGCTTGGCAGTCATGCTGTGATGATTACTCCCTGGTTCAGTGCGGCATGCTTTATAGTTTAGAACCGGGGCTCCCAAAGCGTTTTGAGCAACACAGAGCATATGAGATGTTCCAAGAGCTGAAACTGGTTTTCCAAGCTCATGCCCGGGTCGAGAGATATGATGTCTCCGACAAGTTCTTCAGTTGTAATATGGAGGAAAGCAGTTCTGTGAGTGAGCACATACTCAAAATATCTGGGTTGCACAACCACTTGACTCAGCTGGGAGTTAATCTCCCGAATGACTTGGTCATTGACAGAATCCTCCAGTCGCTTCCACCTAGCTACAAGAGCTTTGTGATGAACTACAACATGCAGGGTATAAAGAAGTACATTCCTGAGTTGTACTCGATGCTGAAATCAGCGGAGGTCGAGATAAAAAAAGAGCATCAAGTGTTGATGGTGAATAAGACCACTAGTTTCAAGAAAGGCAAGGGTAAGAATAACACCAAGAAGGACGACAAAGCTGTTGCCGCGCCCGGTAAGCAAGTTGCCGGAAAGAAGAACAAGCATGGAGCCAAGTCTGAGACTGAGTGCTTTTATTGCAAGGGTACCGGTCACTGGAAGCAGAACTGCCCCAAGTACTTAGCGGATAAGAAGGCCAACAACGTTAAAGGTATATGTGACATACTTGTTATTGATGTGTACCGAACCAGCGCTCGTAGTAGCTCCTGGGTATTTGATACCGGTGCAGTTGCTCACATTTGTAACTCCAAGCAGGAGCTGCGGAATAAGCGGAGACTGGCAAAGGACGAGGTGACGATGCATGTCAGGAATGGTTCCAAGGTCGATGTGATCGCCGTCGGCACGCTACCTCTACATCTACCTTCGGGATTAGTTTTAAACCTCAATAATTGTTATTTAGTACCAGCTTTGAGCATGAACATTGTATTTGGATCTTGGTTGATGCGAGATGGCTATTGATTTAAATCTGAGAATAATGGTTGTTCTATTTATATGAGAGAAATGTTTTATGGTCATACCCCGCTGGTCAATGGTTTATTTTTGATGAATCTCGAACGTGATGTTACACATGTTCATAGTGTGAGTACCAAAAAGTGTAAGTTTGATAATGATAGTCCCACTTACATGTGGCACTGCCGCCTTGGTCATATTGGTGTCAAACGCATGAAGAAGCTCCATGCTGATGGACTTTTGGAGTCTCTTGATTTCGAATCATTTGACACGTGCGAACCATGCCTCATGGGTAAGATGACCAACACTCCGTTCTCCGGAACAATGGAGCGAGCAACTGACTTGTTGGAGATAATACATATCGATGGTGCGGTCCAATGAGCATCGAGGCTCGCGGTGGCTACCGTTATGTTCTCACCCTCACTGATGACTTGAGCAGATATGGATATGTCTAATTAATTAAACACAAGTTTGAAACCTTTGAAAGGTTCGAGGAATTTCAAAGTGATGTAGAGAATCGACGTGATAGAAAAATAAAGTGCCTACGATCTCATCGTGGCGGAGAATATTTAAGTCACGAGTTTGACACACACCTAAGGAAATATGGAATTGTTTCACAACTCATGCCGCGTGGCACACCTCAGTGAAATGGTGTGTCTGAACATCATAATCGCACTCTATTGGATATGGTGCGATCTATGATGTCTCTTACCGACTTACCTCTATCATTTTGGGGACATGCATTAGAGACTGCCGCATTCACTTTAAATAGGGCACTGTCAAAGTCCGTTGAGACGACACATTATGAATTATGGTTTGGAAAGAAACCTAAGCTGTCATTTCTGAAAGTTTGGGGATGCGGTGCTTATGTGAAGAAACTTCAACCTCAGAAGCTCGAACCCAAAGCGGAAAAGTGCATCTTCATAGGGTATCCCAAAGAGACTATTGGGTATACCTTCTACCTCAGATCCGAAGGAAAAGTCTTTGTTTCTCTCGAAATAAGTGAGTGGGAGGAAAATAGAACTTGATGAGGTAATTGTACCTCCACTCGAACCAGAGAGTAGCGCAGCACTGGAAGTTGTTTCTGTGGAGCCTACACTGGTTGAAGAGGAAGTTAATAATGATGATCATGAAACTTTAGATCAAGTTACTATTGAACGTCGAAGGTCCACTAGGACACGTTCTGCACTAGAGTGGTACGACAACCCTGTCCTGGAGATCATGTTGTTGGACAACGGTGAACCTTCGAACTATGAAGAAGCGATGGCGGGCCCGGATTCCAACAAATGGCTTGAAGACATGAAATCCGAGATAGGATCCATGTATGAGAACAAAGTATGGACTTTTGTGGACTTGCCTGATGATAAGCGAGCCATTGAAAATAAATGGATCTTTAAGAAGAAGACTGACGTGGATGGTTATGTGACCGTCTATAAGGCTCGGCTTGTCGCTAAGGGTTATCGACAAGTTCAAAGAGTTGACTACGATGAGACTTTCTCACCCGTAGCGATGCTGAAGTCTGTCCGAATCATGTGAGCAATTGCCACATTTTATGATTATGAGATCTGCCAAATGTACGTCAAAATGGAATTCCTTAATAGCTTCCTTAAGGAAGAACTATATATGATGCAGCCGGAAGGTTTTGTCTATCCTAAAGAAGCTAACAAAGTATGCAAGCTCCAGCGCTCCATCTATGGGCTGGTGCAAGCATCTCGGAGTTGGAACATTAGCTTTAATGAGGTGATTAAAGCGTTTGGGTTTGTAAAGGTTTATGGAGAACCCTGTATATACAAGAAAGTGAGTGGGAGCTCTGTAGCGTTTCTCATATTATATGTGGATGACGTACTGATAATGTGAAATGATATAGAACTTTTGGAAAGTGTAAAGGCCTACTTGAATAAATGTTTTTCAATGAAGGACCTTGAAGAAGCTTCTTGCATATTAGGTATTAAGATCTATAGAGATAGATCGAAACGCCTCATAGGTCTTTCACAAAGCAGATACCTTGAAAAGATATTGAAGAAGTTCAATATGGATCAGTCCAAGAAGGGGTTCTTGCCGGTGTTACAGGGTGTGAGATGGAGTACGACTCAATGCCCGACCACGGCAAAAGATAGAGAAGAGATGAGTGTCATCCCCTATGCTTCAGCCATAGGCTCTATTATGTATGCCATGCTGTGTACTAGACCTGATGTGAACCTTGCCATAAGTTTGGTAGGGAGGTACCAAAGTGATCCCGGAGTAGAACACTGGACAGTGGTCAAGAATATCCTGAAGTACCTAAAAAGTACAAAGGACATGTTTCTCGTATATGGAGGTCCCGAAGAGCTCGTCGTAAAGGGTTACGTCGATGCTAGCTTCGACACAGATCCGGACGACTCCAAGTCGCAAACCGAATACGTGTATATTTTGAACGAAGGGGCAGTTAGCTGGTGTAGCAACAAGCAAAGCATTGTGGCAGCATCTAGATGTGAAACTGAGTAAATAGCTGCTTCGAAAGTAGCAAAGGAAGGAGTCTGGATGAAGGAGTTCATCACCGACCTAGGAGTGATTCCCAATGCATCGGGCCCGATGACTCTATTCTGTGATAACACTGGAGCTATTGCCCTTGCCAAGGAGCCCAGTTTTCACAAGAAGACAAGACACATCAAGTGCCGCTTCAACTCCATCCATGATTACATTCAGGAGGGAGATAAAGATTTTGTAAAGTACATACGGATCTGAATGTCGCAGATCCGTTGACTAAACCTCTCTCACGAGCAAAACATGATCAACACCAGAATGCTATGGGTGTTTGATTCATCACAATGTAACTAGATTATTGAGTCTAATGCAAGTGGGAGACTGTTGGAAATATGCCCTAGAGGCAATAATAAAATGGTTATTATTGTATTTCCTTGTTCATGATAATTGTCTATTGTTCATGCTATAATTGTGTTAACCAGAAACCGTAATGCATGTGCGAATACATAGACCACAACGTGTCCCTAGTGAGCCTCTAGTTGACTAGCTCGTTGATCAATAGATGGCCACGGTTTCATGACCATGGACATTGGATGTCGTTGATAACGGAATCACATCATTAGGAGAGTGATGTGATAGACAAGACCCAATCCTAATCATAGCACAAGATCGTGTAGTTCGTCTGCTAAAGCTTTTCTAATGTCAAGTGTTCTTTCCTTAGACCATGAGATTGTGCAACTCCAGGATACTGTAGGAATGATTTGGGTGTGCCAAATGTCACAACGTAACTGGGTGGCTATAAAGGTGCACTACGGGTATCTCCGAAAGTGTCTGTTGGGTTGGCAGGAATCGAGACTAGGATTTGTCACTCCGTATGACGGAGAGGTATCTCTGGGCCCACTCGGTAAGACATCATCATAATGTGCTAAATGTGACTAAGGAGTTAGCCAAGGGATGATGTGTTGCAGAACGAGTAAAGAGACTTGCCGGTAACGAGATTGAACAAGGTATAGAGATACCGACGATCGAATCTCGGGCGAGTATCATACCGGTAGACAAAGGGAATTGGATACGAGATTGATTGAATCCCCGATATCGTGGTTCATCCGATGAGATCATCGTGGAGCATGTGGGAGCCAACATGGGTATCCAGATCCCGCTATTGGTTATTGATCGGAGAGGTGTGTCGGTCATATCTACGTGTCTCTTGTACCCGTAGGGTCTACACACTTAAGGTTCGATGACACTAGGGTTATAGGGAAATGGTATAGGTGATTACTGAAGGTTGTTAGGGGTCCCACATGAGATCCCCGATGTCAGGAGGAGCTCCGTAATGGTCCGGAGGTAAAGATTCATATATAGGAAGTCCTGTTTTGGTTACCGGAAAGTTTTTTGGCTCATCGGTAGTGTACCGGGAGTGCCGGGAGGGTGCCGGAGGACCCCCGGCAGGGGTGTGACGACCAAAGGACCTTATGTGCTTTTAGATAAAGTGTGCCAGCCCTTATTGGTCTGGGCAAGACCTTTGCTAAAGGCCCATGCGCATAGGGATAAAGAGATAAGGCAAAAAGGAGTTTGAAAGGAGGAGATCCACCTCCCTTGTGGGAGGTCGACCCCTCCCCTAGCTCGGCCGAACCTCTCCTCCTTGGAGGAGGGGCCAAGGCAACCCTCCCTCTCCCTCCTCCTATATATACTGGAGGTTTTGGATGTTTTGAGACAAGATGGATCTCTCTCTCCCACGGCGCAGCCCTACCTCTCTTCTTCCTCATCCGTAGTGCTTAGGTGAAGCCCTGCCGGAATACCTTGCTGCCCCATCACCACCACGTCGTCATGCTGCTGTTGGAGCTCTTCCCCAAACTCTCCCTCCTCCTTGCTGGATCAAGGCACGGGAGACGTCATCGGGCTGTACGTCTGTTGAACGCGGAGGCGCCGTTGTTCGGTGCTAAGATCGGATTCCACCGCGATCTGAATCGCTGCGAGTATGACTCCAGCAACCGCGTTCTTGTAACGCTTCCGCTTAGTGCTCTTCAAAGGTATGAAGATGTAATCTCTCCCCACTCGTTGCTGGTTTCTCCATAGATAGATCTTGGTGATCGTAGGAATTTATTTGATTTACTACTACGTCTCCCAACAGTCTCGGCCTTGAGTTGTTTCCTCTCATTATTTAGCTGATACCTCTACATGATCAGTTCAACCCTCTCATCGATGAGATCATCCTTCTCGTCAATCAACTTATCCCTCCCTTGCTTCAGCTGATTATTCACCTCCTTGAGGGCATTGATGGTACTTTCATCAGCCTCCAAGAGCTAGTGACTGAGAATGTCCACACTATATACCTTTTCTTCAACTTGCCCAAACCTCTGGGTTCAAATCCATATGTCACTAGTAGAAAACATGGCATTGGTTCGGGCCAGGCCAGCCCATTAGTCCCGGTTCAGTCACGAACCGGGACCAATGGGGGCAACGGTCCTGGTTCGTGAGGCCAGGGGGCCGGGTTGGGCCATGTGGGGCATTGGTCCCGGTTCGTCGGACCCCATTGGCCCGGTTCCAGACACGAACCGGGTCGAATGTGCCTCGCTCCTGGCCCACATCCATTGGGCCCGGTTTGTGTCTGGAACCGGTACCAAAGGTGGTCCTTTAGTCCCGGTTCCAGCCACGAACCGGGACAAATGAGATGCCTATATATACCCCCTCGCCGGCGAGCAGAGCACTCCACACACTGCTCTGTTTTTTTGGCGTCGAGGGAAGAGCTTTCTGGTGCTCAAGATCACCTCCTATGCACACGAGGTGTTTGATGAAATGCCCAAGCCAAACTTAAGCTTTCTGCTCTCGAAGCTCCTTGTCCAAACTCCATTTTCGTCAAGATTTGTCTAGGTTTGGCGGTCCGTCCTGTCCCGTCCCCGTCGTGAAACCGCCGTCGATCGCCCGCGTGTGGTGAGCCTCTTGATCTTATCTTCTTGCTAAAATAAAATATACTTACTCGTATGATTTTCTTACTTTTATTATTGTTTGTTATTATATAGTGCCATGGTTATGGTATCCGCCCACCTCGGCCCTTGTCCAGTCTATGATTCAGATGTGGTATATTATCTTTTATATAACTATTTCACACATCTAATGTCTATGACAATTAATTATGCCACCAACTTGACGTAGATGTTTTTATCTATAGGAAGTAGTTGAACCAAAAATTCCAACCGACTATGCAATTCTGCTCGACAAGTTAACTAAAGCTGGAAAAAATCGATCATTTGAATGAAAAATTGAAAAGAACTGGAGATGACAAGATGGGATTGGAGTTGCATGTTGTAGATATCGTCGACGATCACAAGACCACGATGGATGCAATGCGCTTGAAGTTTAGAAAGATTAGAAAATATGCCATTCATACTAAGGCTTGGTATCATTATGCCGTTGGATCAATTGGTACCTTAGTAGTGGTTATGATTGCATTTGTTGTTGCATTTAAATGTTTTACATAGTTTCGGTATATGTTTTAATTAGATGCTCTAGAAACGTATATGTTGTTCAATAATGACAGCTATGTATGAACTGTACGTATTTATTTTGGTCATTACTACACTTTGGCTTTAATGTGATGATGGATTTCTAATAATTTGGTCACTTTTGTATTCATGATATGTTGTAATTGTTTTTAATACACTTTATTATATAATGCACGCAGATGAACCGGCAATGGATATACGGTGACCAACGCACCTTCGAGGATATTAAGGGCCCGCATAATTTTCTCGAAGCGGCTGAGGCAAACAAGCAGAATGATTTTATGCCTTGTCCATGTACTGTCTGTGAGAATACGAAGTCTTTCTCCAACTCTAAAACCCTTCACTTCCACCTTCTTCAGAAGGGTTTTATACCACACTATAATGTTTGGACCAAGAACGGAGAAAGAGGGGTTATGATGGAAGACAATGAAGAAGAAGAGGATGATGACAACTACCCTCCCCCTGAATACGGTGATGCTACAATGGGGGAAGCTGATCATCAAGAGGAACCAGAAGATGTGACCGATGATGATCTTCGCCAGGTTATTGTTGATGCACAGAGAGAATGCGAAAGTGAAAGGGAGAAATTGAAGTTCGATCGCATGTTAGAGGATCACAAGAAAAGGTTGTACCCAAATTGCAAAGATGACAACAAAAAGCTCGGTACCACACTGGAATTGCTGCAATGGAAGGAAGACAATGGTGTATATGATAACGGAATTAGTTTGCTACTAAAAATAGTGAAGAAGAATCTTCCAAAGGATAACGAATTGCCCGATAGTACGTACACAACAAAGAAGGTTCTATGCTCTCTAGGATTGGAGGTGCAGAAGATACATGCATGCCCTAATGACTACATCCTCTACCGCGGTGAGTACGAGGAACGGAATGCATGCCCAGTATGCGGTGCATTGCGGTATAAGATCAGAAGAGATGACCCTGGTGATGTTGAGGGCCAGCGCACCAGGAAGAGGGTTCCTGCCAAGGTGATGTGGTATGCTCCTATAATACCACGGTTGAAACGTCTATTCAGAAACAAAAAGCATGTCGAGTTGATGCAATGGCACAAAAAAGACCATACGAAAGACGGGAAGTTGAGAGCACCCGCTGACGGGTCGCAGTGGAGAAAGATCGAGAGAAAGTGGAGCGACTTTATAGGTGACCCGAGGAACGTATGGTTTGGTTTAAGTGCAGATGGAATTAATCCTTTTGGGGAGCAGAGCAGCCAGCATATCACATGGCCTGTGACTCTATGTATGTATAACCTTCCTCCTTGGTTGTGCATGAAGCGGAAGTTCATTATGATGCTAGTCCTCATCCAAGGCCCTAACCAACCCGGCAATGACATTGATGTGCACCTAAGTCCATTAGTTGATGAACTTTTACAGCTATGGAATGGAAGAGGTGTACGTGTGTGGGATGAGAACGAACATGAGGATTTTGACCTACATGCGTTGCTGTTTGTAACCATGAACGATTGGCCTGCTCTCAGTAAACTTTCAGGATAGACAAACAAGGGATACCATGTGTGCACACACTGTTTAGATGACACCGACAGTATATATTTGGACAAATGAAGGAAGAATGTGTACCTGGGGCATCATCGATTTCTTCTGACCAACCATCAATGTCGAAAGAAAGTAAAGCATCTCAAAGGTGAGGCAGATCACCGGAAGAAGCCCGCCCTCCGTACTGGTGATCACATACTTGATATGGTCAATGACTTACAAGTAATATTTGGAAAGGGTCCTGGCGGACTATCTGTTCCAAATGACGCTGACAAACGCGCACCCATGTGGAAGAAGAAATTTATATTTTGGCACCTACCATATTGGAAAGACCTAGAGGTCTGCTCTGCAATCGACGTGATGCACGTGACTAAGAATCTTTGCGTGAACCTTCTAGGCTTCTTGGGAGTGTATGGGAAGACAAAAGATACAACGGAGGCACGGGAGGAACAGCAACGTGTGCATGAAAAAGACGGCATGCATCCAAAGCAGTATGAAGGTCCTGCCAGCTACGCTCTTACCAAAGAAGAGAACGAAATCTTCTTTGAATGCCTGCTCAGTATGAAGGTCCTGTCTGGTTTCTCGTCGAATATAAAGGGAATAATAAATATGGCAGAGGAAAAGTTCCAGAACTTAAAGTCTCATGACTCCCATGTGATTATGTTGCAACTGCTGCCGGTTGCATTGAGGGGGCTTCTACCGGAAAACGTTCGATTAGCCATTGTGAAGCTATGTGCATTCCTCAATGCAATCTCTCAGAAGGTGATCAATCCATAAATCCTGTCAAGGTTAAGAAGTGATTTGGTGCAATGTCTTGTTAGTTTCGAGCTGGTGTTCCCACTGTCCTTCTTCAATATCATGACGCACGTCCTAGTTCATCTAGTCGACGAGATTGCTGTTCTCGGCCCTGTATTTCTACACAATATGTTCCCCTTTGAGAGGTTCATGGGAGTCTTAAAGAAATATGGTCGTAACCGCGCTAGGCCAGAAACAAGCATCTCCATGGGCCATAAAACAGAGGATGTCATTGGGTTTTATGTTGACTTCATTCCTGACCTTAAGAAGATTGGTCTCCCTCAATCGTGGTATGAGGGGAGACTGACGGGAAAAGGCACGCTAGGAGCAGACTCAATAATATGTAGGGACGGGCATTCTTGGTCTCAAGCACACTACGCAGTTCTACAGAATTCCACCTTGGTGACCCCGTATGTCGATGAACACAAGAATATTCTGTGCTCCAAACACCCGGAGCAGTGTGACGACTGGATTACATATGAACACATCAGGAATTTCGGCAGTTGGTTGCCAACATGTCTCATGGGTGACAACACTGTTTCTGATGAGCTGTACTTAGGGGACCATCTTCGACTGTATTGACTTACAAAGGGCACGAGATAAATGGGAATACATTTTACACGATCGCCCAAGATGAAAAGAGCACCAACCAAAACAGCGGTGTCCGCTTTGATGCAGCAACCAAGAGGGGAAAGGACACATATTATGGTTACATAGTGGACATATGGGAACTTGACTATGGACATGATTTCAAGGTCCCTTTGTATCAATGCAAATGGGTCAATCTGTCAAGAGGCGGGGTACACGAAGACCCACGGTATGGAATGAAAACAGTGGATCTGAACAATGTTGGGTACATAGACGAACCATTCGTCCTAGCCAATGATGTGGCACAAATTTTCTATGTGAAGGACATGTCTAACATACCGAGAAAAAGATAAGATAAGGAAGCAAATACATCATACGATGAGCCAAAATGCCACATAGTTCTTTCAGGAAAAAGAGACATCGTGGGATTGGAGAGCAAGACAGACATGTCTGAAGATTATGAAAAGTTTCATGAAATTCCTCCCTTCAAAGTCAAGGCTGACCCAAGCACCCTGTTAAACGATGAAGATTATCCATGGTTACGACGCAATAAGCAAAGGACACAAGGAAAGAAGAAGTGAAGACTTTCTCTCCAAAACTATATCATTGCAGTGACATGTGAAGAAATGAAATGCTTTTTGTAACACATGAGTTTTCATCCGAAACCGTGATACTTCGAAACAGATTTTCTGTTTTGTACACGAAGTGCATCTAGTTTTTGCCGTCACCCTCTCAACTTTTTATGACATGCTATGTGGGTGAAATGATGGTACCATGCCAACTTTCAACCTTTTGAGAGTTCATTTGAAGTGTTTTTCAATTTCTGGGTCATTTAGCTCAAAAAAATCAATAAGTGCATGAAAAATACCAATTAAAGTCAGAAAGGGTTAAAAATTGATGATGTGGCTTTGAATGGTGCATTTTGGACACAGAAAAAGTCTGGAGTTCAAATGAGTTCAAAAAAATGAAATCCCTTTGTAACAGATGAGTTTTCGTCCGAAACGGTGATACTTCGAAATAGATTGTCCATTTTGTACACGAAGTGCATCTAGTTTTTGTCGTAACCCACTCAACCTTTTAGCACATGCTATGTGCATGAAATGATGATACCATGCCAACTTTCAACCTTTTCAGAGTTCATTTGAAGTGCTTTTCAATTTCAGGGTTATTTAGCTCAAAAAAATTAGTAAGTGCATGAAAAATACCAAATGAAGTCATAAAGGGTTGAAAATTGACGATGTGGCTTTGAATGGTGCATTTTGAACACCCAAAAAGTCTGGAGTTCAAATGAGTTCAAAAAAATGAAATCCCTTTGTAACAGATGAGTTTTTGTCCGAAACCATGATACTTCGAAATAGATTGTCCATTTTGTACATGAAGTGCATCCAGTTTTTGTCGTAACCCACTCAACTTTTTAGCACATGCTATGTGGGTGAAATGATGATACCATGCAAACTTTCAAACTTTTCTGAGTTCGTTTGAAGTGCTTTTTAATTTCTTTCAAAACATCGTAGGAGTGGAGTTCAAAAAAGAATCAGCTAAAAAGCTTTTATAAACCTCTAGTATTTTTGAAACAATAATTATATAAAAATTATGCAACTAAAATTATCAAAGTATTTTTTGTTCAAAACATTAATAGCAAAAAGAATATAATGATAAAACATACTGGAAATAAATAAAGCAAGAAACAAAACAAAATAATGGAAATTATGCAACTAAAATTATCAAAGTATTTATTTTTTAAAAAGAATGAACTAAAATAACAGAAGAAAAATACTGGAAAAAAATTAAAACAATAAATAAAGCAAAAAACAAAACAAAAATACTGAAATAAAAATTAAAAAAATGCCACCTACTGGACCACCACGGCGTGAATACGACTAGAAACCCACCAACATTGTTGGGCCAGGATTCAGGCCCGCAAAGCGCCTAGTAGGCCCACAGGCAAAGACAGATTAGGCTCGGAAGCCTGCAGTTGAGAGGAGATCGAGATGGTGTGCGCAATAGCGCTTATAAACCACTCTCGAGCTCTCTCGGCTAGCGAGGTGGGACTAAAGATTTGGCCCCGGGCAGCACCACCCTTCGGTCCCGGTTGGTGGCACTAACCGGGAGCAATAGCAACCGTTGGGACCAATGCCAACCATTCGTCCGGGTTGGTGCCACAAAGCGGGACCAAAGGTCTCTGCTTCCCGCCCTTTGGTCTGCCGGAAAGAGACCTTTGGTCCCGGTTGGTGGCACCAACCGGGACTAAAGGTGGCATTGGTCTCGGTTGGTTCCACCAACCGGGACCAATGCTCTATCTATATAAGCGACAGTTTTGATTTTTTCAGATTTCATCTAGCACTTGCCCCCGGAGACGCCGAGCACATCGACGCCGCCAGGCTGCCCGTTGCCCCTCGACGCCGTCCTCGTCCCCGTCACCTCCCCGAGCCACCATCCTCGTCCCCGTCACCTCCCCGAGCCACCGTCCTCGTCGCCGGCCCCGTCGCCTCCCCGAGCGGCCGTCCCCATCGCCTCCCCGTCGCCGGCCTCGTCCTCGTCGCCTCCCCATCATCGCCGTCCCCCGTCGCCTCCCCGTCGCCGCCATCCCCGTCGCCTCTCCATCGCCGCCGTCCCCGTCGCCTCCCCATCGCCGTCGTCCCTTGTCGCCTCCCCGTCGCCGTCGTCCCTTGTCGCCTCCCCGTCGCTGTCGTCCCCGCCGCCTTGTTCCCCGCCGCCGCCGTCCCCGTCGCCGCCCCCCTAGTGACCCTCCCTGCTCGCGGTGTATATGTGTGTATATATGTTCATGTATATATATATCATGTATATATGTGTATATGTTCCTATATATGTGTGTATATGTTTGTATATGTATATGTGTGTATATGTTCATGTATATGTTTTTTTTCATGTATATGTATATACATTCATGTATATGTGTGTATATGTTCATGTAAAAGTCTTCGTTGTTTTTCATACGTATGAAACTGAAGAGTGAAAATGAAAAAAACTATCGAGGCCACCCTCCAGATAACTTCAACATGAGGGGGGATGTCAGACATGCGTGAGTGAGAGAGGCGGCCCGCTGGCCCGACCAACTATCGAGGCCACCAAAACCCTAGAATAAAAAGCGTCGTTGTCGATCTACCCCCTCCCCGATAACTTTGACATGAGAGGGTACGTCGGACATGCATGAGAGAGAGGTGGTCCGCTCACCCGACCAACTATCGAGGCCACCCAAACCCTAGAAGAAATAGCGTCGATGTTGATCTACCCCGTCCCTACCCGATAAACTCTCGAGGCCACCCCGGCCAAACCCTAGAAGTGTTGTCGAGGCCACCCCAAACCCTAGAAGCATTGTTGAGGCCACCCAAATTTACCAAGTTAAATGAAGAAAACTCTGGTAACATAGATTTATCAAGTTAATTGTCATGTTGTAATATTTGCAGGAACTATGGATCCAAGAGACGAAGAACAAGAATAGTTGTTGGGGGACATAATCCACGGCGGACATGATATCTTGTCATATCTCAGTGACACCGATGGTCTGGAAGGAGAGGATTATGACGGCTCCGATGATCAAACAATGGAGGAGGAAGGACATGATCATGATGGCTCCGGTGACAGAATGCCAGAGGAAGAAGGAGACCATGATGACGGCTTCGGTGACCGATCGGAGGAGGGAACTGTTGCAAAGTCCGGCGATGTTTATATATTAATTAAGCCTATGCTAACTAGCTAATTCATGCATTGGTATGTGCACATATCAATTAACTCTTCTTTCTTCTTTTATAGCCCCCCGGATCGAGCCAAACTTCAGTAACGAGACGAGGCCCGTGGTGGAAATATGCCCTAGAGGCAATAAATAAAGTGTTTATTATTGTATTTCCTTGTTCATGATAATCGTTTATTTTCCATGCTATAATTGTATTAATTGGAAACATTGATACATGTGTGGATACATAGACAAACACAATGTCCCTTGTATGCCTCTAGTGAAATAGCTCGTTGATCAAAAGATGGTTAAGGTTTCCTAGCCATGGACATGAGATGTCATTTGATAACGGGATCACATAATTAGGAGAATGATGTGATGGGCAAGACCCAAACTACAAACGTAGCTTATGATCGTGTCAGTTTATTGCTACTGTTTTCTTCATGTCAAGTATATGTTCCTATGACCATGAGATCATCCAACTCACAGATATCGAAGGAGTACCTTCTATGTATCAACGTCGCAACATAACTGGGTGACTATAAAGGTGCTCTACAGGTGTCTCTGAGGGTGTCTATTGAGTTGGCATGGATCAAGACTGGGATTTGCTACTCCATGTGACGGAGAGGCATCTCAGGGCCCACTAGGTAATACAACATCACAATAAGCCTTGCAAGCAATGTGACTAAGTGTTAGTCATGGGATCTTGTATTACGGAATGAGTAAAGAGACTTCCGCTAACGAGGTTGAACTTGGTATGGAGATACCGACGATCGAATCTCGGGCAAGTAACATACCGAAGAACAAAGGGAACATCATACGGGATTAATTGAATCCTTGACATAGAGGTTCGACCGATAAAGATCTTCATAGAATATGTAGGAACCAATGTGGATATCCAGGTCCCGCCATTGGTTATTGATCGTAGAGGTGTCTCGGTCATGTCTACATAGTTCTCGAACCGGCAGGGTCTGCACACTTAAGGTTTGGTGACGTTTCGGTAGTATAGAGTTATGTATGGTGGTGGCCGAAGTTTTTTCGGAGTCCCGGATGAGATCCCGGATGTCACGAGGAGCTCCGGAATGGTTCGGAGGTAAATATTCATATATAGGAAGTCCTGTTTTGGTCGCCAGAAAATTTTCGGGCTCATCGGTAGTGTACCGGGAGTGCGGGTAGTGTACCGGGAGTCCTCCGGGAGGGGTATTTCAACCCAAGAGGCTACATGGGCTGTGGGAGAGTGGAAACCAGCCCTTAGTGGGCTGGTGGAACAACCACAAGAGGCGCATGCGGCTGGAAGAAAAAAACCCAAGAGAAAAGGTGGGAAAAAAAAGGCAAAATAGGTGAATCCTAGTCCTACTAGGATTGGAGGTCGACTCCACCTCCTCCACCTCCTTTCGGCCGAAGCCCTTGGCTTGGGAAGCCAAGGCTGTCTCCTCTCCTCTCTTCCTCCTATATATACTGGTGGTATAGAGGGTTTTTGCACTAGAATTTCAGCCACGTGCTACCCGTTCCTCCAGTGCATAGTTTCTCCGCTAGATCGAATTTCTATAGTGCTTAGGCGAAGCCCTTCCGGAATTGCTCCACCACCATCGCCGGAGCGCCGTCAGGCTGCCAGAGAACTCTTCTTCCTCTCCAGTCCTTCTTGCTGGATCAAGATGGTGGATATCGTCATCAAGCTGTACGTGTGCTGAACGCGGAGGTGCCGTCCGTTCGGTGCTAGATCGAAAGGATCGTGATCAAGTTCGTGGGACGGATCGTGATCGGATCGTGGGAAGAATCGCGATTGGATCGCGGGACGCATGGCGATTTGGAGCGCAAAGACATTCGACTACACCAACCGTGTTTGTTAACGCTTCCCGCTTAGCGATCAACAAGGGTATGTAGATTCACTCTTCCTCTCGTAGATGCTCATCACCATGGATAGATCTGCGTGTGCGTAGGAACATTTTTGTTTCCCATGCAACGTTCCCCAACAGTGGCATCATGAGCTAGGTCTATGTGTAGATGTGATCTCGAGTAGAACACAAAAGGTTTGTGGGCGTTGATGCTTAGATTGCTTTCTCCCTTGGTCGGATTTTGGTTCAGCGGTATTGTGAGAGGAAGCGGCCCGGACCAACATTACTCGTACGCTTACGAGAGACCGGTTCCCTCGACGCAACTTGTTGCCTAGATGGCTTGCGACTAGGAATTTCTCTCACTTTAGTTGGATCGGATTTGACAAAGGCGGTCCTTGAGAAGGTTGAAAAGCAAATTATGTATCACCATTGTGGTTTATGCGTAGGTGAGACTCGTTCTTGCTAGAAACCCGTAGCAGCCACGTAAAACATGCAACAAAAATTAGAGGACGTCTAACTTGTTTGTCCAGGGTATGTTGTGATGTGATATGGCCAATTACATGATGTAATATATGTGATGTATGAGATGATCATGTGATGTATAGAATTTCACGACTTGCATGTCGATGAGTATGGAAATCGGCAGGAACCATACGGTTGTTTTTAATTATTGTATGACCTGCGTGTCAATCATTAAGCGCTATGTAATGCTTTACTTTATTGCTAAAATGTAGCAATAGTAGTAGAAGCATGTCGGGCGCGACAACCCCGATGGCAACACGTTGATGGAGATCAAGATGATGGAGATCATGGTGTCTTGCCGGTGACGATGGAGATCATGCTAGTGTTTTCAAGATGGAGATCTAAAGCACAAGTTCATGGCCATATCATGTCACTTATGAATTGCATGTGATGTTAATCCTTTTATGCACCTTGTTTTGCTTAGTACAACGGTAGCATTATAAGTTGATCTCTCACTTAAATTTCAACATAAATTGTCTTCTCCCCGAGTGTGCACCGTTGCGAAAGTTCGTCGTGTTGAGACACCATGTGATGATCGGGTGTGATAGACTCTACGTTCACATACAACGGGTGCAAGCCAGTTTTGCATGCGCAGAACACTCGGGTTAAACTTGACGAGCCTAGCATGTACAGACATGGCCTCGGAACACAAGAGACCGAAAGGTCGAACATGAGTCATATAGTAGATATGATCAACATAATGATGTTCACCATTGAAGCCACCTCAACTCACGTGATGATCGGACTTGAGTTGGTGGATTTGGATCATGTGACAGTCAGATGACCTGAGGGATGTCAATTTGAGTGGGAGCTCTAGTAATTTGATTAACTAAACTCATTATCTTGAACAATAGTCTAAGTAAAATTTGCATATTTATGTTGTAGATCAATGGCTCGCGCAGTAGCACCCCTGAATTTTAATGCGTTCCTAGAGAAAGCTAAGTTGAAAGATGATGGAAGTAACTTTGTTGATTGGGCCCGTAATCTGAGGATTATCCTCACGACTTCCGAGAAATCATATGTCCTTGATGCACCGCTTGGTGACCAACCAGAAGACATGACCTCCAAAGACGTTAAGAATGCTTGGGAGGCACGTACTGGAGATTACTCAATAGTTCTTGTGCAATATTGTATGGCTTAGAACCGGGACTTCAAAGACGTTTTGAACGTCATGGAGCATATGAGATGTTCCAGGAGTTGAAGTTTATCTTTCAGAAGAACACCCGGATTGATAGCTATGAAACCTTTGATAAGTTCTATGCTTGCAAGATGGAAGAAAACGGGTCTATCAGTGAACATATACTCAGAATGTCTGGGTATTCAACTCATCTAGCGGAGTTGGGAATTGCCCTTCTGCCAGAAGCGATCACTGACAGAGTTCTTCAATCACTGCCACCTAGTTACAAGAGCTTTGTGATGAACTATAAGGTGCACGGGATGAACAAGTCATTCGCCGAGCTATTTGTGATGCTAAAAGTCGCTAAGTCTGAAATACAGGAAGAACATCAAGTGTTGATGGTCAATAAAACTACTAGTTTCAAGAAAAATGGCAAAGTCAAGGGCAAGGGCAAGAAGGGTAAAACCAAGAAGGATGGCAAAGTAGTTGCTACTCCTGCAAAGAAGCCCAAGCATGGACCCAAGCCAGAAACTGAGTGCCTTCATTGCGAGGGAACTGGTCACTGGAAGCGGAACTGCCCCAAGTACCTGGCTGACAAGAAGGCGGCCAACGACAAACAAGGTATATATGATATACATGTTATTGATGTGTACCTTACTAGCTCTCGTAGTAGTGCCTGGGTATTTGATACCGGTTCGGTTGCTCACACTTGCAACTCAAAGCAGGAACTACAGAATAAACGAAGGCTGACAAAGGACAAAGTGACGATGCGCGTGGGAAATTGTTCCAAGGTTGATGTGATCACTATTAGCACGCTCTCTCTTCGATTACCATCGGGATTAGTGATGAACCTGAATAATTGTTATTTAATGCCTGCGTTAAGCATGAACATTATATCTGGATCTTGTTTATTGCGAGATGGTTACTCATTTAAATCAGAGAATAAACGTTGTTCTATTTATATGAGTAATATCTTTTATGGTCATGCACCCAATGTTAGGGGTTTATTCATCTTGAATCTTGATAGTGATGACACACATGTTCATAACATTGATGCCGAAAGATGTAGAGTTGATAATGATAGTATCACTTTCTCGTGGCACTGCCGTTTAGGTCATATTGGTGTAAAACGCATGAGCAAGCTCCATGCTGATGGACTTTTGGAGTCACTTGATTTTGAATCACTTGACACATGTGAACCATGCCTCATGGGCAAGATGACTAAAACGCTGTTCTCTGGAACAATGGAACGGGCGAGTGACTTATTGGAAATCATACATACTGATGTGTGCGGTCCAATGAATGTTACAGCGCGTGGTCGATATCGTTATTTTCTCCCCTTCACTGATGACTTAAGTAGATATGGGTATATTTACTTAAGGAAACACAAGTCTAAAACGTTTGAAAAGTTCAAGCAATTTCAGAGTGAAGTTGAGAATCATCGTAACAAGAAGATTAAGTTCCTGCGATCTGATCGAGGAGGTGAATATCTGAGTTATGAGTTTGGTAGTCACTTAAGACAGTGTGGAATTGTTTCGCAGTTGACACCACCCGGAACACCGCAGCGTAATGATGTGTCCGAACATCGTAATTGAACCTTATTAGATATGGTGCGTTCTATGATGTCTCTTGCTGATTTGCCACTATCGTTTTGGGGTTATGCATTAGAGACAGCTGCATTCACTTTAAATAGGGCACCATCAAAATCCGCTGAGACGATGCCATATGAATTGTGGTTTGGCAAGAAGCCAAAGTTGTCGTTTCTTAATGTTTGGGGATGTGATGCTTAGGTCAAAAAGCTTCAGCCTGAAAAGCTGGAACCCAAAGCGGAGAAACGCGTCTTTATAGGATACCCGAAAGAGACAGTCGGGTATACATTCTATCTCAGATCTGAAGGGAAAGTGTTTGTCGCTAAGAACAGAACATTTCTTGAGAAAGAGTTTCTCTCGAAAGAATTGAGTGAGAGGAAAATAGAGCTTGATGAGGTTATTGAACCTTTACTTCAACCAAAAAGTAGCGCAACGCAGAAAGATGTTTCTGTGGAACCTACGACGGTAGAATAGGAAGTTAATGATGATGATCATGAAGCTTCGGATCAAGCTGCTATTGAACCTCGTAGGTCTACAAGGCCGCGTACTAGCCCTGAGTGGTACGGCAACCCTGTCTTGGAGGTTATGTTGTTGGACAACAATGAACCTACGAGCTATGGAGGAGTAGTGATGGGCCCGGATTCCGAGAAATGGTTAGAGGCCATGAAATCCGAGATGGGATCCATGTATGAAAACAAAGTATGGACTTTGGAAGTATTACCTGAAGGGCGAAAGGCTATTCAGAACAAATGGATCTTTAAGATGAAGACAGACGCGGACGGTAATGTCACCGTCTATAAAGCTCGACTTGTGGCAAAGGTTTTTTTCACAAGTTCAAGGAGTTGACTACGATGAGACTTTCTCACCCGTAGCGATGCTTAAGTCTGTCAGAATCATGTTAGCAATAGCTGCTTATTTCGACTATGAAATTTGGCAGATGGATGTCAAAACAGCGTTCCTCAACGGTTTCCTTGAGGAAGAGTTGTATATGATGCAACCCGAAGGTTTTGTCGTTCCAGAGAATGCTGACAAAGTTTGCAAACTCCAGTGATCCATTTATGCACTGGTGCAAGCATCTCAGAGTTGGAATAAGCACTTTGATGAGGTGATCAAAGCGTTTGAGTTTATACAAGTTTACGGAGAAGCTTGTATTTACAAGAAAGTGAGTGGGAACTCTATAGCGTTTCTAGTATTATATGTGGATGACATATTTCTGATTGGAAACAATACAGAAATGTTGGAAAGTGTGAAGGAATATTTCAACAGGAGTTTTTCAATGAAGGACCTAGGAGAAGCTGCTTTCATATTAGGCATTAAGATCTATAGAGATAGATCGAGACGCTTAATAGCACTTTCACACAGCACATACCTTGATAAAGTTTTGAAGAAGTTGAAAATGGAACAGTCCAAGAAGGGGTTCTTGCCTGTGTTACAAGGTGTAAAGTTGAGTAAGATTCAATGCCCAGTAACTGCAGAAGATAGAGAAAAGATCAGTGTCATCCCCTATGCTTCAGCCATAGGCTCTATCATGTACGCAATGTTGTGCACAAGACCCGATGTCAGTCTTACCATAAGTATGGCCGGAAGGTTTCAATGTGATCCTGGAATGGAGCACTGGCAAGCGGTCAAGAATATCCTTAAGTACCTGAAAAGGACTATGGAGGTGATGAAGAGCTCGTCGTAAAGGGTTACATCGATGCAAGCTTTGACACTGATCTGGACGACTCTAAATTGCAAACCAGATACGTATTTATTCTTAACGGGGGAGCGGTAAGCTAGTGCAATTCCAAGCAAAGTGTGGTAGCTGATTCTACGTGCGAAGCAGAATACATCGCAGCCTCGGAGACGGCGAAGGAAGGTGTCTAGATGAAGCAGTTCATAATAGATCTTGGAGTAGTGCCCAGTGCACTGAATCCAATGAATCTGTTCTGTGACAACACTGGCGCCATTGCTCTGGCCAAAGAACCAAGGTTTCACAAGAGGACCAGACACATAAAGAGACGCTTCAACTCCATCCGCGATTACATCGTGGAGAAAGACATAAATATTTGCAAAGTGCACACGGATCTGAATGTTGCAGACCCGTTGACTAAACCTCTTCCAAGGGCTAAACATGATCAACACCAGAACTTCATGGGTGTTCGATTCATTACAAGTAAATGACATAGTGATGTGAACTACATTATTGACTCTAGTGCAAGTGGGAGACTGTTGGAAATATGCCCGAGAGGCAATAAATAAAGTGTTTATTATTGTATTTCCTTGTTCATGATAATAGTTTATTATCCATGCTATAATTGTATTAATTGGAAACATGGATACATGTGTGGATACATAGACAAACACAATGTCCCTAGTATGCCTCTAGTGAACTAGCTCGTTGATCGAAAGATGGTTAAGGTTTCCTAGCCGTGGACATGAGATGTCATTTGATAACGGGATCACATCATTAGGAGAATGATGTGATGGACAAGACCCAAACTACAAACGTAGCTTATGATCGTGTCAGTTTATTGCTACTGTTTTTTGCATGTCAAGTATATGTTCCTATGACCATGAGATCATGCAACTCACAGATATCGTAGGAATACCTTGTGTGTATCAAACAACGCAACACAACTGGGTGACTATAAAGGTGCTCAACAGGTGTCTCCGAGGGTGTCTGTTGGGTTGGCATGGATCAAGACTGGAATTTGTTACTCCGTGTGACGGAGAGGTATCTCAGAGCCCACTCGGTAATAGAACATCACAATCAGCCTTGCAAGCAATGTGACTAAGTGTTAGTCATGGGATCTTGTATTAAGGAATGAGTAAAGAGACTTCCGATAACGAGGTTGAACTAGGTATGGAGATACCGACGATCGAATCTCAGGCAAGTAACATACCGAAGAACAAAGGAAACATCATACGGGATTAACTCAATCCTTGACATAGAGGTTCGACCGATAAAGATCTTCATAGAATATGTAGGAACCAATGTGGATATGCAGAGCCCGCCATTGGTTATTGACCGTAGAGGTGTCTCGGTCATGTCTACATAGTTCTCAAACCCGCAGGGTCTGCACGCTTAAGGTTTGGTGACGTTTCAGTAGTATAGAGTTATGTATGGTGGTGGCCGAAGTTTGTTCAGAGTCTCGGATGAGATCCCGGATGTCACGAGGATCTCCGGAATGGTCCGGAGGTAAAGATTCATATATAGGAAGTCCTGTTTTGGTCGCTGGAAAAGTTTCGGGCTCATCGGTAGTGTACCAGGAGTGCCGGTAGTGTACCGGGAGACCTCCGGGAGGGGTATTTCGACCCAAGAGGCTACATGGGGTGTGGGAGAGTGGAAACCAGCCCTTAGTGGGCTGGTGGAACAACCACATGAGGCCCATGCGGCTGGAAGAAAAAAACCAAGAGAAAAGGTGGGGAAAAAAGGCAAACTAGGTGAATCCTAGTCCTACTAGGATTGGAGGTGGACTCCACCTCCTCCACCTCCTTTCGGCCGAAGCCCTTGGCTTGGGAAGCCAAGGCTGCCTCCTCTCCTCTCTTCCTCCTATATATACTGGTGGTATCGAGGGTTTTTGCACTAGAATTTCAGCCACGTGCTACCCGTTCCTCCAGTGCATAGTTTCTCCTCTAGAACGGATTTCTGTAGTGCTTAGGCAAAGCCCTGCCGGAATTGCTCCAGCACCATCGCCGGAGCGTCGTCAGGCTGCCAAAGAACTCTTCTTCCTCTCCACTCCTTCTTGCTGGATCAAGACGGTGGAGATCGTCCGTTCGGTGCTAGATCGGAAGGGTCGTGGTCAAGTTCGTGGGACGGATCGTGATCAAGTTCGTGGGACGGATCATGATCGGATCGCGGGACGGATCGTGATCGGATCGCGGGACGGATCGTGATCGGATCGCGGGACGGATCGTGATTGGATCGCGGGACGCACGGCGATTTGGATTGCGAAGACGTTCGACTACACCAACGGCGTTTCTTAACGCTTCCCGCTTAGCGATCTACAAGGGTATGTAGATTCACTCTTCCTCTCATAGATGCTCATCACCATGGATAGATCTGCGTGTGTGTAGGAAATTTTTTGTTTCCCATGCAACGTTCCCCAATAGCCCGAAGAAGAGGTTGCGCAAGGATGAAAAGTTCACGATCACAGCACTCGTGAACGATGGCCATCCGATTGAACCCAAGCGGACCAAGAACGTATTTTATGCTCAGTGTGGAGCTATTGTTAGGGACAACATCCCGATCAGCATCAAGCAATGGAATAAGCAAATTTCACCCTACCGCCAGAGGAGGATCCGAATAAGCCAGTTATAGAGCCACTTGTCAAGGCGTGTGCTTTTAAGAAGATGGCAGATCTATTCAGGAGGTGGAAGAATGAGTTGAAATCAAAGTTTGTCGACAAAGGGAAGACTCCAGCATTCGTCGGCCGATTTGAGAAGATACGAGATCACTGGCCCACATTTGTGGCCTACAAGACATCGGAGAAGAGTAAGAAAATGTCAGAGACAAACAAGAACAATGCTGCAAAGAAGCAGTTTCACCATCACACGGGGTGAGGTGGCTATCTTAAAGCCCGGCCTTTGTGGGACAAAGCTGAGAATGACCTGATTGCTAAAGGGGTCGTACCATAGACATCAAACTGGCCAGACCGTTCAAGGATTTGGTTCTTTGGGGTTGGGGGAACTTTGCACCCTGAAACAGGGAAGTGCCGTTGGATGGACGAGCAACTTGCAAAACCCGTGAACAAACTTCAAAACTATATCACCATAGCGCAGCAAGGGACGTTCATTCCCGATAGAGAGAAGGACAAGCTGACTGAGGCCCTAGGGAATGCTGAGCACCCTGGACGAACACGAGGCACACCAGGCTCCGTTCCATGGAAGCTTGGGTTTCCCGACGCAGGCGGTTACAGAAGCCGGGAGAGAAAGAGGAAAGCGGAGCTGAGCGAAATTCAGCAGCTCAATGCAAGACTACAAAATCTAGAGGAAGCTAAGAGCCAGCGAGTTGCCGGACAACCATCTTAGTGGGACGAAGCTACCCAAGAAGCTACCCCGCCACCTCAGCGGAGAAGGAGTGTCGCTTCCACGGAGCCCGTTCAGCCTGACTTCATGTTTCCTAGCTACCCCGTGGATACTATCACGGAGGCTCAACATTGCGAGCTTATGACCAAATGCCAGAACCTCACTTTCAAGGCAACTATCGGCTCTGTTGCACCTTCTAAACCCAACGGAACTTTTCACTGCCATCCGATTCCACATGGCTATGCTCTTGTGATGGTGGATGAAGTAATGTCGGAATTTGAGGAGCTTGAGCTTGACCACTGTATAGGTAAAGGAGAGAATAAGCTGGTTCGTGCCCTGAGGAGTACATGTGTATAGCAGAAGGAGTACATCAAGCTTCCAAACTAGACGCCTCTGCCTCCTCCTTCTCCTCAGGCGAATCTGGGCACTCCGGCTCCTCCTTCTCCAACGACGACGATGACGACGACGAGTGATCAGGGCACACCGCCTCCTTCTCTGGCTCCTCCGGCGCGTGAGGGCACTCCGCCTCCTCCTCAGCCTCATCGGCAACGGCGGAAGACAGATGCCGCCGCTGCGGCTCCTCCGGCGCCTAGTAAGCAACGACGGAAGGGAGCCGCCGCCGCTCTGGCGGCTAGCAGTACAAACATCGGCAGCAGGCATACAGATACGGTCCATCTCTCAAGCCTTTGGAAAAGTTACCATATGAGAGGACCGAGTCTGAAAACAAGGAGATAAGTCAGGCCGAAGTGAGGGACCATTTTGAAAAGAAAACTCCAGCTCCGATGGAGAAGATAGATCCGGTGAAAGCGATGTGCACTATCGATGCCCTGAAGCGACCACCATCGCCTCCACTGGATTCCAACTATGTCCGCACTCTTAAAAAGACATATCAAGATGCGCGGCGGTCGAGAAGTACTTCCAATGATGCAAAGTTAGCAGAACGAAGAAGTGGGAAAAAAATTCCCTAGCTCGGTGAACAGGCGAACCAATCGTGCCCCCCGCTCAAGGTGTCTAGCGATATCGCCGATCATCATCCGGGGATGGTGCACGGTACCAATCCTGGTGATTACATGAGCGATGATATACTGTTTCGAATTCAGCCGTTGGAGGTGGAGGAATTCAAATACCGTTACGGGCATGCTCTCGTCAAACCCGATCATCCTCCTCTAACAACGATGATGTGAAGATTCCATGAATGGTACATGCAAAGCTGCCGCGAGTCTGGGAAGGATTCTTTGGTACTGTCAGTTAAAGAAGAGCACGACCTCGTTGGAACTGAAATGTTGAATATTGAATTTGAGGAGATATGGCAGTTATACAATCAGAAGGCCATCGACAAAATAATCGTGACTTGCTACTGTCTATAAGTACTACTTCTGTAATTAAGTCTCTCTATGTATATAGCTCAACTCTTTCATTGCATGTATATATAATTATCCTCACTACTATATTATGCAGATTGAAGACCGTCGAATGCAGAAAAGCACAAATGTATGGCATTGGGTTCATTAACCCAGATGTCATACATGAGGATAATTTAAAACATTATCCCACACAAACTGAGGAGAACTTGCTAGAATCGTTGTTTAAAAATCAAAACAAAGGGACAATACTCTTTTCTTGCAACTTCAAGTGAGTGTTATTGTCTTGTGCATATTCATTTTCCCTTATTACTCGAGGTTTATAGTAATGTAATTGATGAGTTATGCATGCGTACGCAGTTTCCACTTTATTCTGCTAAAGATTCAGCTTGAGCGGGGAGTAGTAACCGTCTTAGATTCGAAATGAAAAGACCTCCAGGAATATGCAAACATGACTAAAATTCTCCTCAAGTAAGTTCAATCGATCATTATCGCATCATATCGGCAACTTTGTTCATTTCCTGATATCAAGTAATTATTTTGTTTGTCTAGCAGGATTTGGAAAGAGTTCACAGCAATTGTTTCGGCACTGCCGGGGGAGCTACGATTTACACACCCGAAAGTAAGTACTACTACCTAGTTTCGCGCATCTCCCATTGATTCTAGTTTCATCAATACCATTTATCATGCTTGATTATCATTTTGATTGAACTCTATTTCTCGTAAAGTACTTGTGGCAAGAAAAAGGGAATAATTTATGTGGATACTACGTTTGCGAGTTCATCTACAACGCGACGACCCCTAAGCGGGGCTACTCTAAAACATAATTTGAAGTGAGTAAGCAATAATATTCACAATTTTATCTTATTACCATATATATGTATTGACCCCCTTTTTCAAATTAGATGTGAAAGATGTGGGATGAACTCCTACCACATGATCGCATACGAGCAATTCAAGAAGAAATGGCGGGATTCTTTCTTGACCACGTCATCAATAAAGCTGGAGAATGTTGGAAATATGCCCTAGAGGCAATAATAAAATGGTTATTATTGTATTTCCTTGTTCATGATAATTGTCTATTGTTCATGCTATAATTGTGTTAACCGGAAACCATAATACATGTGTGAATACATAGACCACAACATGTCCCTAGTGAGCCTCTAGTTGACTAGCTCGTTGATCAATAGATGGTCACGGTTTCATGGCCATGGACATTGGATGTCGTTGATAACGGGATCACATCATTAGGAGAATGATGTGATGGACAAGACCCAATCCCAAGCATAGCACAAGATCGTGTAGTTCATTTGCTAAAGCGTTTCAATGTCAAGTATCGTTTCCTTAGACCATGAGATTGTGCAACTGCTGGATACCGTAGGAATGCTTTGGGTGTGCCAAACGTCACAACGTAACTGGGTGGCTATAAAGGTGCACTACGGGTATCTCTGAAAGTAACTGTTGGGTTGGCACGAATCGAGACTGGGATTTGTCACTCCGTGTGACGGAGAGGTATCTCTGGGCCCACTCGGTAAGACATCATCATAATGAGCTCAATGTGACTAAGGAGTTAGCCACGGGATGATGTATTACGGAACGAGTAAAGAGACTTGCCAGTAACGAGATTGAACAAGGTATGGGGATGCCGACGATCGAATCTCGGGCAAGTATCATACCGATAGACAAAGGGAATTGAATACGGGATTGATTGAATCCCCGACATCGTGGTTCATCCGATGAGATCATCGTGGAGTACGTGGGAGCCAACATGGGTATCCAGATCCCGCTGTTGGTTATTGGCCGGAGAAGTGTCTCGGTCATGTCTACGTGTCTCCCGAACCCGTAGGGTCTACACACTTAAGGTTCGATGACGCTAGGGTTATAGGGAAATGGTATACGTGATTACCGAAGGTTGTTCGGAGTCCCAGATGAGATCCCGGACATCACGAGGAGCTCCGGAATGGTCCGGAGGTAAAGATTGATATATAGGAAGTCCAGTTTTGGTCACCGGAAAGTTTTCGGGCTCATCGGTAGTGTACCGAGAGTGCCGGGAGGGTGCCGGAGGACCCCCGAGAGGGGTGTGACGACCAAAGGACCTCATGGGCCCTTAGAGGAGGAGTGCCAGCCCATATTGGGTCGGCCAAGACCATCTATGTGGGCCCATGTGGCTGGAGATAAGGAGATAAGGCAAAAGGGATTTAAAAGGAGGAGATCCACCTCCCTTGTGGGAGGTGGACTCTCCCTTTAATTCGGCCGGCCCTCTCCTCTTTGGAGTAGAGGCCAAGCCAGCCCTCCACGTCCCTCCTCCTATATATACTTGAGGTTTTGGATGTTTTGAGAGAGGATTTGATCTCTCTCTCTCACGGCGAAGCCCTACCTCTCTTCTTCCTCCTCCGCAGCGCTTAGGCGAAGCCCTGTCGGAATACCTTGCTACTCCACCACCACCACGCCGTCGTGCTGCTGTTGGAGCCCTTCCCCAACCTCTCCTTCCTCCTTGCTGGATCAAGGTGTTGGAGACGTCACCGGCTGCACGTGTGTTGAACGCGGAGGTGCCGTCCGTTCGGCACTTGATCGGATCTACCGCGATCTGAATCGCTGCGAGTACGACTCCATCAACCGCGTTCTTGTAACGCTGCTTAGCGATCTTCAAAGGTATGAAGATCCAATCTCTCCCCACTCGTTTCCTGGTTTCTCCATAGATAGATCTTGGTGACACGTAGGAAAATTTTGATTTACTACTGCGTCTCCCAACAATGGCATCATGAGCTAGGTCTATGCGTAGAATCTATGCACGAGTAGAACACAAAGTAGTTGTGGGCGTCGATTTTGTTAATATGCTTGCCGTTACTAGTCTTATCTTGATTCGACGGTATTGTGGGATGAAGCGGCCCGGACCAACCTTACACGTACGCTTACGTGAGACCGGTTCCACCGCCTGACATGCACTAGTTGCATAAGGTGGCTAGCGGGTGTCTGTCTCTCCCACGTTAGTCGGATTGGATTCGATGAAAAGGGTCCTTATGAAGGGTAAATAGCAATTGGCATATCACGTTGTGGTTTTGACGTAGGTAAGAAACGTTCTTACTAGAAACCTATAGCAACAACATAAAAACTTGCAACTACAAATTAGAGGACGTCTAACTTGTTTTTGCAGCATATGCCGTGTGATGTGATATGGCCAAAAGGATGTGATGTGATGCATTGTGATGTATGAGATTGATCATGTTCTTGTAATAGGGTTCACGACTTGCATGTCGATGACTATGACAACCGGCAGGAGCCATAGGAGTTGTCTTATATTATTGTATGACCTGCGTGTCAATCATAAACGCCATGTAATTACTTTACTTTATTGCTAAACGTTAGCTGTAGTAGTAGAAGTAATAGTTGGCGAGACAACTTCATGAAGACACAATGATGGATATCATGATGATGGAGATCATGGTGTCGTGCCGGTGACAGTGATGATCATGGTGCCCCGAAGATGGAGATCGAAGGAGCAAGATGATATTGGCCATATCATGTCACTATATTGATTGCATGTGATGTTTATCATGTTTACATCTTATTTGCATAGAACGACGGTAGTAAATAAGATGATCTCTCAATAAAATTTCAAGAAAGGTGTTCACCCTAACTGTGCACCGTTGCTAAGGATCGTCGTTCCGAAGCACCACGTGATGATCGGGTGTGATAGGTTCTAACGTTCGCATACAGCGGGTGTAAGCCAGATTTACACATGCGAAACACTTAGGTTGACTTGACGAGCCTAGCATGTACAGACATGGCCTCGGAACACGGAAGACCGAAAGGTCGAACATGAGTCGTATAGAAGATACGATCAACATAGAGATGTTCACCATGGATGACTAGTCCGTCTCACGTGATGATCGGACACGGGCTAGTTGACATGGATCATGTATCACTTGGAAGACTAGAGAGATGTCTATCTAAGTGGGAGTTCATTAATAATTTGATTAAGTGAACTTAATTATCATGAACTTAGTCTAAAAATGTCCTTGCAAATTATGTCGTAGATAGCTCGTGCTGTAGCTCCACAGTTTTATTGATACAATCCTAGAGAAAAGTAAGTTGAAAGTTGATGGTAGCAATAATGCGGACTGGGTCCGTGATCTGTGGATTGTCCTCATTGTTGCACAGAAAGCTTATGTTTTTGATGTACCGCTAACTGCACCACTCCCTCAAGTGTTGTCTGTAGATGTTGTGAACATATGACAGGCACTTTTTGGTGACTACGTGATAGTTCAATGCGTCATGCATTGCGTCTTAGAATTGAGGCTCCAAAATGTTTTGAACGTCACGGAACATATGAGATGTTCTAGGAGCTGAGATTGTGATCTCAGGCTCGTGCCTATGTTGAGAGGTATGAGACCTCCAACAAGATTCTTTGTCTGCAAGATAAAGGAGAATAGCTTAATCGGTGAGCGTGTGCTCAGATTGTCTGGGTGCTACAATCACTTGAATCAAGTGGGAGTTAATCTTCCAGATGAGATAGTGATTAATGCAGTTCTCCAAGTCACTTCCACCAAGCTACTAGAGCTTCGTGATGAACTATAACATGCCAGGGATGGATAAGATGATCCCTGAGTTGTTCGTGATGTTTGACACCACGAAGGTAGAAATCAAGAAGGAGCATCAAGTGTTGATGGTTAAGTGAAACCACTAGTTTCAAAAGGGGCAAGGGCAAGAACGGAAAACTTCAGGAATGGCAAGCCAGTTGTTGCTCTAGTGAAGAAACCCAAGGTTGAGCCCGAACCCGAGACTAAGTGCTTCTGTTATGAGGAGAATGTTCGCTGAAGCGGAAAACCCCTAGATGCTTGGTAGATAAGAAGGCTGGTAATGTCAATGGAAGTATATTTGATATACGTGTTAGTGATGTGTACCTTGCTGGTACTCCTAGTAGCACCTGGGTATTGGATACCGGTTCGGTTGCTAAGTGTTTGCAACTCGAAATAAAAGCTACGGAGTAAATGGAGACTAGCTAGGTGAAAGGTGACGATGTGTGTTGGAAGTATTTCCAAGATTGATGTGATCACCATCGCACGCTCTCTCTACCTTCAGGATTTGTGATAAACCTAAATAAATGTTATTTGGTGTTTGCGTTGAGCATGAACGTGATTAGATCATGATTAGTGCGATACGGTTATTCATATAAGTTAGAGAATAATGGTTATTCTATTTACATGGATAATGCCTTCAATGGTCATGCACCCACTCGAAATGGTTTATCGAATCATGATCGTAGTAGTACACATATTCATAACATTGGTACCAAAAGATACAAAGTTAATAATGATAGTACCACATGCTTGTGGCACTGCCACATAATATCATATTGGTATAAATCGCATGAAGAAACTCCATGATGATGGATTTTTTTTGACTCACTCGATTTCGAATCGGTTGAGACATGCGAGTCATGCCTCTTGGGCAAGATGACTGAGACCCCGTCATCCAATATGATGGAGCGGGCAAGTGGCTTATTGGAATTAATACATGTTGATGTATGTGGTCCAATGAGTGTTGAAACACACAGTGGATATCGTTGTTTTTCTTTACCTTCACTAATGATTTGAGTAAATATGGGGATATTTACTTAATGAAACACGAATCTGAAATGTTTGAAAGGTTCAAGGAGTTTCAGAGTGAAGTTAAAGATCATCGTGACAAGAAGATAAATGTCTATGATATGATCATGGAGGTGGATATCTAAGTTACGAGTTTGGTATGCAATTTTAGACAATGTGGAAATTGTTTCACAGCTCACGCCTCCTGGAACACCATAGTGTGATGGTGTGTTCGAACGTCGTAGTCGTGCTCTATTGGATATAGTGAGTACTATGATGTCTCTTATCGTTTTACCACTATCGTTATGGGGTTATGCATTAAAGACAAATCCATTCACTTTAACAGGGCACCAGCTAAGTCTGTAGAGATGACACCGTGAGAATTATGGTTTGACAGAAGCCTAAGCTGTCATTTCTTAATATTTGGGGCTGCGACGCTTATGTGAAAATGGGTTTTTCACCTAGCGAGCTCGAACCCAAAGCAGACAAATGCATCTTCATAGAATACCCTAATGAGACATTGGGTATACCTTCTATCTCAGATCCAAGCGCAAAAGGTGTTTGTTGCTAAGAACGGGTCCTTTCTTGAGAAAGAGTTTCTCTCGAAAGAATTGAGTGGGAGGAAGATAGAACTTGATAAGGTTGTTGAACCTTTGTTTCAACCAGAGAATAGCGCAACACAGAAAGATGTTTCTGTAGAGCCTACTCAGTTGAAAAGGAAGTTAATGATGATGATCATGAAGCTTCGGATCAAGTCACTATCGAACCTCGTAGGTCGACAAGGACGCGTACTGCTCCTGAGTATTACGACAACCCTGTCTTGGAAATCATGTTGTTGGACAACGATGAACCTACGAACTATGGAGAAGCGATGGTGGGCCCGGATTCCAACAAATGGCTAGGAGCCATGAAATCCGAGAAAGGATCCATGTATGAAAACCAAGTATGGACTTTGGTAGACTTGCCTGTTGAATGGCGGGTCATTGAGTACAAATGGACCTTTGAAATAAACATAGACGCTAATGGTGAAATGTCACCGTTTATAAAGCTCGACTTGTCGCAAAGAAGTTTTCGCCAAGTTCAAGGAGTTGACTGCGATGAGATTGTCTCATCTGTAGCGATGCTAAAAGTCTATTAAAATTTTGTTAGCAGTTGCTGCATTTTTCGATTATGAAATCTGGCAGATGGATGACAAAACAAGGTTTCCGTAATGGTTTCTGTGAGGAAGAGTTGTATGTGATACAACCAGAAGGTTTTGTCAATCCTAAGGATGCTAATAATATGCAAACTCCAGCAATCCTTCTATGGACTGGAGCAAGAATCTCGGAGTTGGAATATATGCTTTGATGAGGTGATCAAAGTGTTTAAGTTTATACAAAGTTTATGAGAAACTTGTATTTGCAAGAAAGTGAGTGGGAGCACTATAGAATTTCTTATAAGAATATGTAGTTGACATATTATTGATCGGAAATGATGTAGAATTTCTGGAAGAGCATGAAGGGTTGTTTGAAAAGAGTTTTTTCAAAGGAAGACCCAGATAAAGCTACTATTTTATTGAGCATCAAGGTCTATAGGGATAGATCTATTCGCTTGATAAGTTTTTTCGACGAAGACATACCTCGACAAGTTTTGAAGGAGTTCAAAATAGATGGGTCAAAGAAGGAGTTCTTGATTGTATTGTAAGGTGTGAAATTGAGTAAGACTCAATACCCGACCACGGCAGAAGATAAAGAAAAGATGAGTGTCATCTCCTATGCTTTAGCCATAGGCTCTATATAGTATGCCATGCTGTGTACCGCACCTGTGTGTGCCTTGCCATGAGTCTGTCAAGGGGTACAAGAGTAATCCAAGAGTGGATCACTGGACAACGGTCAAAGTTATCCTTAGTAACTTGATAACTAAGGAAATATTTCTCGATTATGGAGGTGATAAAGAGTTCATCGTAAAGGGTTACGATGATGCAAGCTTTAACTCCAATCCGGATGACTCTTAGTAGAAATCTGGCTACGTATAGTGGAGCAGCCATTTGGAATAGCTCCAAGTGGAGCGTGGGAGCAGTATCTACAACTATGACATGGAAAGTTTGCAAGGTACACACGGATGTGAATGTCGCAGACCCGTTGACTAAAAACCTCTTCCACAAGCAGAACATGAAGAAACCCCAGAACTTATTGGGTGATCACATGGTGATGTAAGTGTTAATCACATGGTGATGTGAACTAGATTATTGACTCTAGTGCAAGTGGGAGACTGTTGGAAATATGCCCTAGAGGCAATAATAAAATGGTTATTATTGTATTTCCTTGTTCATGATAATTGTCTATTGTTCATGCTATAATTGTGTTAACCGGAAACCATAATACATGTGTGAATACATAGACCACAACATGTCCCTAGTGAGCCTCTAGTTGACTAGCTCGTTGATCAATAGATGGTCACGGTTTCATGGCCATGGACATTGGATGTCGTTGATAACGGGATCACATCATTAGGAGAATGATGTGATGGACAAGACCCAATCCCAAGCATAGCACAAGATCGTGTAGTTCATTTGCTAAAGCTTTTCAATGTCAAGTATCGTTTCCTTAGACCATGAGATTGTGCAACTCCCGGATACCGTAGGAATGCTTTGGGTGTGCCAAACGTCACAACGTAACTGGGTGGCTATAAAGGTGCACTACGGGTATCTCTGAAAGTATCTGTTGGGTTGGCACGAATCGAGACTGGGATTTGTCACTCCGTGTGACGGAGAGGTATCTCTAGGCCCACTCGGTAAGACATCATCATAATGAGCTCAATGTGACTAAGGAGTTAGCCACGGGATGATGTATTACGGAACGAGTAAAGAGACTTGCCAGTAACGAGATTGAACAAGGTATGGGGATGCCGACGATCGAATCTCGGGCAAGTATCATACCGATAGACAAAGGGAATTGAATACGGGATTGATTGAATCCCCGACATCGTGGTTCATCCGATGAGATTATCGTGGAGTACGTGGGAGCCAACATGGGTATCCAGATCCCGCTGTTGGTTATTGGCCGGAGAAGTGTCTCGGTCATGTCTACGTGTCTCCCGAACCCGTAGGGTCTACACACTTAAGGTTCGATGACGCTAGGGTTATAGGGAAATGGTATACGTGATTCCGAAGGTTGTTCGGAGTCCCGGATGAGATCCCGGACGTCACGAGGAGCTCCGGAATGGTCCGGAGGTAAAGATTGATATATAGGAAGTCCAGTTTTGGTCACCGGAAAGTTTTCGGGCTCATCGGTAGTGTACCGGGAGTGCCGGGAGGGTGCCGGAGGACCCCCGAGAGGGGTGTGACGACCAAAGGACCTCATGGGCCCTTAGAGGAGGTGTGCCATCCCATATTGGGTCGGCCAAGACCATCTATGTGGGCCCATGTGGCTGGAGATAAGGAGATAAGGCAAAAGGGATTTAAAAGGAGGAGATCCACCTCCCTTGTGGGAGGTGGACTCTCCCTTTAATTCGGCCGGCCCTCTCCTCTTTGGAGTAGAGGCCAAGCCAGCCCTCCACGTCCCTCCTCCTATATATACTTGAGGTTTTGGATGTTTTGAGAGAGGATTTGATCTCTCTCTCTCACGGCGAAGCCCTACCTCTCTTCTTCCTCCTCCGCAGCGCTTAGGCGAAGCCCTGTCGGAATACCTTGCTACTCCACCACCACCACGCCGTCGTGCTGCTGTTGGAGCCCTTCCCCAACCTCTCCTTCCTCCTTGCTGGATCAAGGTGTTGGAGACGTCACCGGGCTGCACGTGTGTTGAACGCGGAGGTGCCGTCCGTTCGGCACTTGATCGGATCTACCGCGATCTGAATCGCTGCGAGTACGACTCCATCAACCGCGTTCTTGTAACGCTTCCGCTTAGCGATCTTCAAAGGTATGAAGATCCAATCTCTCCCCACTCGTTTGCTGGTTTCTCCATAGATAGATATTGGTGACACGTAGGAAAATTTTGATTTACTACTACGTCTCCCAACAGAGAATACCATCTGCAATTGGAGATTAGATGTTAGGGATTGTAAGAGATCTTATATTTTATATATGTAGCTAGTAGCGTCGGATATATATACGAAGACTTGTTATACGACCAATCTCTCGGAGAAAGAGAGGTCGATCACTTCTATCTCTATATGTTCATGACGATCTTCTGTACTTAATGGTTCCTTCATTTTCTTACTAGCTAGCGTGTCGAGTTCTCTCTATAGTAGCTAGCGTCGGCCAAGCACAGAGAAAGAGAGGACACTTCTCTCTATCAATTAGCTTGCTATAACAATATAAAACCTCTAAATTAACCGTCCAAAACCACCTAAACCCCCCTCCCTTTCGAAAAAAAACAAGCAACCGCCAGATGCTGACTCGTGGATGCCTTTTGGTCCCGGTTGGTGTTACCAACTAGGACTAAAGGTCCTCCTGCCTGGGCTCCCAGCACCGGCCACGTGGAGCCCCTTCTGTCCCGGTTCGTAAGAGAACCGGGACTAAAGATTTTGGGCTTTATTCCCGACACTTTAGTCTCGGTTCCGGAACCGGGACAAATGGGCCTTACGAACCAGAACAAATGGGCCTTTTTCTACTAGTATGTATTTTACAAAGAAATGTTTGTAATCATAATGCATGAGCTCGCAATCATCGTGCATGACTATGTTGAATAATAAGAAGGTTCTGCTCATGAGTTCTTACTCGATTGATGTTGGAAATATGTCCTAGAGGAAATAATTGTGTATTATTTATTTTCATTTTTTAATTAAGAGTTTATATTCTATGCTATATATAACTGTTATGATCCTTGAATATGCAATTCAGTGAAAAACTCATATACATGTGTGGAATGGTCTTGCCTCTATGAGTAGCTCAAGTGTTATGATAGTCCCAAAACAAATTTGAGAGTATGACATTGGAAGAATGATCATATTGAATTGACCCAACTTGTTAGTTATACTTTGAGTGATATAACATAGAGACTTAACGTATGCTTTAGTTCCTTAGACCATGAGACTGAGACTGTCGTAGTCACTTCTTACTGTACGATGGAATTTAGGGTTGTTCCAACGGCATCTGTAACATGCTGATCATGACAACTTACAAGTTCATCGAACAGTCATCCTACCCCTCTCTTGACCTATATATATGTGAGTGGGGCGCCCCTTTGATACACACAAGTTCTCCCTTGACCTCGGGCGCCCCTCTCTCTCTCTAGTTCCAGTTTTTTTATCTAGACTTTGTCTAGATTACATCCAGTGCTAGTTCTCTTTAATCCTCGTAATAGAGAAGCTCGTGAGGTTCTCTTCTCCCCCTCTAATTCTCTAGCAACGATTAGCACTAGGTGGCGAAGCAATGCTGGACCGTAAAGTCAGTGTAAAGTCAGTACAAGATGCAATCCATAAAGAGGTTGTGCTTTCGGTCTTCGACTTGAGGAATTGTTCCTGAATGGTGAGGAACTTCATCAAGGATCTACACCAACTCTTATTCTACTGCAACTGGAGGTTGGTAACGATCCGATCCAAACCTCTTATGCATCTTCGTAGTGTTCCGAGAATTGTGATCATACGACAATTATTTTGTTTTCTACTACATTTCCCAGATGTTATTGCTCACGTCGCCATCGTCCGCATGCACAGTGAAGTGTCCGCCATATTTATACACGCCATCATAGGAGTCCCTCGGTTTTGACCTAGTCAAATGCACTGTTTGGCAGGGCCCAATAGGCATGTGGGCTAGAATCCCAAATAAAGCCCATTAGATATTATTTTTGTCAACAAAATAAATAAAAAGGTAAAACAATTAATAGACTAAAACATAATATAACAATCTTACACTTTTGAAAAATAATATTGTAACATTAATAAATTTTATTAAAGATTTTTCACTAATAAACATAACAATATTCAGCATTTACCAACAATAAAATCGTAAAAACTAATAGACTCGAAATAAAAAATATAAATGTTCACCCTTTATAAAATCATATTATTTACTTAATAAAATAAATGGTAAGACAATTTCAGTAATAATTCGATTACTAAATATATATGATTTGGCAGTTCAATTTGAATTGCTAAAAGATCATATATTTAGGAACAGTATTTAAAAATGTCTACCATTTACCAATAATAAAATTTAAAATAATTAAAATACATAAAATATAATATGAAAATGTTCACCATTACAGAATAAAATTATTATTTTGATAAAAGTATTTCCAAGATGTTTGGACTCATATAATAGAAAAATGTTCATTGTTTTAAAACGAATAAAGACTGAAAATATAATATGAAAATGTTTAACACTACATAATAGTATTCTTATATTAATAAAAGTGATTGAAATATTTTTTTTCACTAGCATAATTATTAAATACTTAAAACATGACAATTAATTCAGAAATAAATAATCAGAAATAAAAATTATTCCAAATAATAATCTTATTTTAATAAAAAAGGCAAATGATATTTCTGCCGGGAATAAGCACGCCAACATTAGACTAATTACCTACGGCTTTCATAGAAATCCAACGGCACCACTAACTTGTGTCTCGCGAGTACAATTTGACCCATCAACTATTGGGATGTTAGAAAAAAGCAAAGTCAGCACTAACACTGTAAAGGTGACGTATCAAATATACCAAAATAACGTCCCATCAATCAAAGTTTTTTTACTAGTGACGTGCCATCAAAACTCGCTCCGCGGTGCTTATGGCCATTCTATGGAACATTTGAAAACGACCAAACACAATGGTTTTTCGCTCGGTGCACCAGGGCCTTCACTCCATCGCTGCGGCGGCCGCCGTCGACCTCCTACTCTGGGCACATCGCTGCAAAAGCATTACAAAGAGGACAAGACTATCAGATTGGTCCTCCATGTTGAAACAACTTGCTGAGAGATTAGTCTTTGTATTTTCGCTTGCTCGTCTTTTCTTGTAATCCTCTTCTTGTATTTCTCTTTTTCTCTTCCTTCTCCTAATATTATCGGCTCCCTTGTACTGGTTCGTTGGCTCGTAATAAAGTTCAGGCAGGTGTAAGCCCGCCGTTGACGCGTAAAAAAAAGGGGTATGAGGGATGGGATAAGGCGCAAAATCACCTCAGTTCAATCAGCAGAGATGCACAACTTGTGGAGGTTGGTAAGTCAGGCTTGGAGTAACAATTTTGTTTTGGAATATTTTCAATTTACTGGAGACAAAAACACACACATAATTTTGGACTGATTGCAATTTACGGAAAGAAGTTGGTTGCTAGTATATCACATTACTGCGCTTTCACTTTAATTACAGAAAAAGGAGTTACACAGACCTTTCTTATCATGTCAAAATTATGACTCAAACAATCTACATGCTGGTTAATTTGTATAAACAGTTGGACAGAGTCAGTTAAGCTTGCTCTGAGTCTGAGGGATGGTCACAAACAAGTCAATCAAGAAAACTAAATTCATCCTCCTTTTGCTCCCAATTATATATTCTTTCTGGACATGCTCTTGATTATTTGTCGTCACATAACGTTTGCGTCGGCGTTGTACTTGGATAGTTGGATACCCTGAATCCTTCGATTGTCCAGCACATGCATTGTATCTTTCATAACCATGTCCTGATCTACACTTTCTCCTGCTACCTTTTTTTTTTCTTAATAACGATGTAGGATTAAATGCCATTCTTGAACCATGAATGGCGTCTGGTCTGAATCAGACGTGGGCTATGACCATTGCATTTTCAGCTTCAGGAAGTTTCGATGAACATGCCGTACCATTTTCATCAACCGTTTCTTATACATGCGATTTGAAATATGTTTCTGGTTTTATTCTGATGTTAAGTCTAAAATTGCTACTCGTTAAGGCTGGAAGTGTCAAGTCTTGCAGCTTCTCTGTTTCAGCATCGCCGCTGTTTAACCCCTTACAAGTCAGCTTTCCTTTCCCTGTATCCTCACTGCTGCTATTAACTACCTTCATCGGTCCGGAATTACTTGTCATCAAAATGAAAAGAAATGGATGTATCTAAAACTAAAATACGTCTAGATACATCCATTTGCATGACAAGTAATTCCAAACGGAGGGAGTACTCCCTTCATTCCTAAATATTTGTTTTTTTAGAGTTTCACTATAAAATACATATAGATGTATATAGACATAGTTTAGACTGTACATTCATTCATTTTGTTTCGTATGTAGTCCATAGTTAAATCTCTAGAAAGACAAATATTTAGAAACAGAGGTAGTATATATGGGGCACTATTAAATATGCATACGCACCTTGATTAGAAAAGGGGCTGCCGTTCCAACTAACTCCCCTATTCGGTTGAATACCAAGTTACCAACTACTCCATCTGTTTCTAAATATAAGCCTTTTTAGAAATTTTAATACGGATTACATATAGATGTATATCGACGTATTTTAAAGTGTAGATTCACTCATTTCGCTCCGTACGTAGTCCATATTGAAATCTCTAAAAAGGATTATATTTAGAAGCAGACTCTCTTTCATGCACTCTGCTACAACACAACATATGCTCTGCTCCTAGCTAGTTTCAGTTCAGATGTGACTTACGTTTAGATCTTGTGGTAAATACATAAAGTAGCTCACTACTAGCGCCACCACAGAGATGTGCAAACACTAAAATATCATGAATATTGGAAGGTGGGGACAGATCAGTTTTGACTGATCTCAGTTAATAAAATTTCTTTTTTCGCGATATCACATTACTGCACAGAAACAGATGTCGCGCAGGTCCTGCTGAGAGCTCTGGTCATCTACCTGTTCTATCATGACATTCCATCTGCTGGTAGGATGTCAAGAGACCGGAACAGTTTATGCGGTGCTGCTTAGTTAGGGTCCCTGCCTAGTTGCACGCATGCATCTGTAGTGGAAACATGAAGAAGGAATGTCATCTCAGACAGAGCCAGCCGGGATCTGATAGTGGACACAATCAAATCAAGGAGCCTTTTAGCCTTTTGCTCCTGGCTTGTTGCTAGCTAATGATTATATTCAGTCTCAATATGCCCTTTGCCATCGCATAATGTCTGCGTCGACAGTGTACTTGGATTTCTTGAATCGATTTAATTAATCCCGAGTATGTTGTATTTTCCATAGTTCACCTGATCTAGACTTCCGCCGTCCTGCCTGAAAATTATTTTGCTGAATAATATGATAGTATGATTACATTGTTGCCAAGGAAATTAAATGCTGATGTTGAGCTTCAACTAGGTTATTCTACTATTACATTCTACTAGTTGTGCTTGACTGTTTATGCAACATAACATTCTGATGTTAACGATGCCAGTGTCAACTTCTGTCTGCTTCTCAGTACAGGATCTAAGTGTCGATTCTTTGCAACTTGCCAATCAAGATGCCCGGCATTTATCCATATCCATTCTTCACCTTCATGGACAGCAGCTTTACTTGTAGCTTAACTGCCGCTATTAGGGGAAAGCAATAATTTTTTTTTTGAGAAAGAGCATTTCATTCAAAGGGTGTATGAGCTGATACAACCGCAATGAATAAATATCCGGCCTCTGCATAACAAGATGAACACAGCCAACAAGTACGGAAAAAATTAAAAATCGTCGTTTTACAGAAAAAGTTGCTGGTGAGTCTATGATGTATGACATACTCCAATTACAATCATTACAGAATGGTTGCAGCTATTAGGGATACCGATCAACTAGTTATGCGAACGAATATGTGGAGTATGAACTGTATATGCATGTGCACCTTGAGGCTTGATTAGAAAGGGGCTGCACTGCCAACCCATTCCCTTGTTAGGTCGAACGAAAACTAACTAACAGGAGCAAGTACACGATTTGCGCTGTGTGTCGCTCGATATACTCTATTGCACATCCTCTGTTGTTGCTGTCATGGAGTAATTATGTGATGTGAGTGGGCATTAATTGATGAGCAGCTAATCATCGCGAAGAACTGAATCATGCCATGTCAATGTAGTAGCCACGTGAAGGGGGCTGCCGCTGGATGTGGAAGCAATAGTGGTTCCTTCTTCGGTTCTTCCTACATATTGTAGTCATCATCAATCTGGCTAAATTACCCAACCAGATTTAGCTTCTATTTTTGGATCTGAATTTTACAACACAATGGTAAAGGAAATTCCACTGTTTGGGCAGTAAAAATAGAGCCAGGTAACTGAGTGAAAACAAACATAGTAAAACAACGGCTGCATCCAGTTGATAATTCAGTGAGCCAATTGTGTATTAATTCCGTGACTGGTCAATTTGTGAGCTTAACATGCCATTTTGGTGTGATTTTGACCCGGGTTGGGCGTAGGACCGATGAGCAAGCTAGGTGCAGACACTCACGCCATCTTATGATTGATCATTCATGCCCAGCCCTGCTGCTTCGGCATGGGCATAGATTAATACTACTAGTACTGAACTGAACTGAACTTTGATTGTGTGTATGAAATGTATCATACCATAAATATCTCCATGCTTGCTTCTTCAATGGGTGAGGCATGGGCCAACATGCTTGTACTCAGTACTGGAATGATCTGAACTGAACTTGCCTGTGTGGATCATACTATGGCATAAAGTGGCCAGTTCGCATACGCCGTCGGAAGCTGAAACTAAGGGTAATCCACGAATGATTGATCCAGGTCATGAACCATCTTCCTCCAATTAACACCTGTCTGTCCGGATCTCTGGATCATTGATAACCTGCAGTGCACAACATCTGATGATCTGTTTCTTCTGTTGGAAGGGGAAATTAACTATATGTGTGGACCAGCAACTGCAACAGCAACAGCAAAAGACCGCATGCACCAAGCTATATAATTAATGGCACCAAAGGGAACCAAGATCCTCCTTCTGACGAGCAGGAAGGGAGTTGCTGTACCTCATGATTATTGATTTTATCGCTAGCTATCAGCATCAGCAACAATCATACAACATGTCGTCTCCTGTTCTACTGTTCAGCCAGTATTGAAGGTCATTGTCATGGTGAAGGTGCAGCAGCTCAATTCAGATTTATATGCACGCCAAAAATTGGGCTATGACTGTGTTTGAGCAGCAGCGCGCCAGCGATAGATCACTCAGAACTTGTTTGATGAAATACGTTGTCTCAAGCGACCCAATTAACTAACAGCTTATTTGGTTGGGGATAATTAGAGAAAGGGAATGGAAATTAGGAGGCTCTAAGATATAAAGTTACCTGTTTGGTTGGAGGGAATGGAAATTTACGAGGGACTGGAAGTGGGAGTTTAGAGTCCAACTTTCATCATTTTATTAACAGGGGAGGGGGTGAGGATTGAAAGGGAATTAATTTACAGAGAACATCTCATCCCTTCATAACATCTCTCTCAAATTTCAACGTGTAAAACTTATCAAATACCAGACAAGGGATTGCGAATAAAATTATAATTCTCATGTCTAATCTCGTTACAACTTTCTCCTCTAAATTTCTATTCCCCATCCCAAAATTTACCAAACACGCCTAGAGGGCTTTTTTCCCGAGCAGCAGACCCTTGGAACGGCTGGGCACTAGAGGAGTTTGGCAAGGACGCTAATCAAGCAGATCTGATGGCCAGGAATGATCTAAACGCAAATCCAATGCCCGTAACAGCTGGAGGCGTGAGAGAACTAGGTTTCTATCCTGAAGGTGGTCGTGGTCGCCTTATGACCACAATGTCACTCCTTGTTGCAAGATGTCTAAGAGCAACTCTAACCGTCCGACTCATTTCTTTGTCCGCATGTGTCCAATTGGACGGTGCGGACACAAAAGGCAGGCCAACACGGCGATCCAAATGGACATGCGTTCGCCTTTTGTTCGCTGCGCGACCCGTTTGGAGCACAAATTTGGACCTCATTTGCATTGGTGCGAACAGATACACGCCTTGCCCGCCTACTCCTTCCCCTGACCCTCTCGTTAGGCACACAAACTCCCCCTTTTCTATCACTTTCCCCGACCCACCGCCCGTCCATACACAAACCCTAGGCCGCTGCCCATTTCCCCGGCCACCTAGCTCTCCAGCCCCTCTCCTGCTCCTCCTAGCAGCATAGCCACCGGCTTGGTTCTAGCCTCGGCTCGGTGCGGGAGGACAAGCGGTAGATCTCTGACCGCGACGAGTTTTGGCGCATCCTGCCGGGCGGATTTGCTAAATCCGGCCGCCGGCGACTGTGCATTGCCATGAATTAACCGGGTCTTGGTCCACCCAACCCGGGCAATGCCTCGGCACCGCATGCAGGTGTCCAATCCAACTCTAGCCACTTGGATCTATCCCGTCACTGGTTCGTCGACAAAGTCACAGTCGGCAGTCGCCCTAGCTCGACGCTGGGCCAAAGGCTTGTTGTCTCACCATTGCCGCTGATAAAGTGCGATGACTACCCGTGATAGGTCGTGCACCACGTTTCTATGACGCCAGAACATCCCGAATGGGTGTTTATCAAGTAAAATGATGTGGTATGCTCTTCTCTTGATTCGGTTTTGCACTTCGATTCGATGCAATTTTGATAGCTTATTTTATCAAATTATGTGTAGGATCGATACAAGTTTTGGTATTGGAAAGAAGAATACATCAATCTTTTGATGGTATGGATTTTGCTGGATGCTCGTACATTTGTAGCTAAAATGGAAACTAGAGATGGGACTAAAGAAGAGAATAAAGGGGAAGCAGTGTCTACTTCTTTTAAATGAAGAAGAAAGAAGTTGTCAAGCTCAAGAATCAACAGATCAACAATGAAGGCATATATAAGATATTAGTCCAACTAGTGGCAACAGTTATGAAAGTTTGATATCTTTTAAAATGTCTAATTGTGATTCTTGTTTTCTTTGTCTTGTTCTCCTATCAAAGAATTGGTAAATGTATGTATCAAAATGTCTTGGATAAAATAAAAAAATAGTGTTTCAATGCCAATAAAAAATGTGTACATTATAAAAAATGGACACATGCCGACCACGAGGACGAAAATGAGTCTGCCCGTTGAACGCACGGTCGACCCAAACGCAAAATGTGACAAACATGCCGACCCAAACGTACAAAAAATGGACAAAGAGCGTATCTGTTTGGGTCGATCGGTTGGGGTTGCTCTAATGGTGTGATGTGTGCCTCCTAGATCCATGGTTCGCATGGACATCGGTTCAAGATGTCATTTATCATGTATCTACTTGCGAGGCTTCCAGCCAGAGCACAATACAAGACAATGATGACATGATGTAGTACTCGGTAGCAATGTCGTCAACAGTACTAACGGTTGACCACCCATAACCACTACTGCCACAAAAACAAGCCACCGAGGCGTCATTTTCATCTCTCCCTTACTGGAGCCTGCTTAACCTTATTGACGACAGCTGGGAAGTCCTCGTTCATGTGCACCTAAGGACCAGCACCCTGGAGACCTTGCCACATGCTGAGAATGCCTAACCTCAGCGTCCAAGGAGACGACAAAAATAGACACCAGATGTCCATCGATTATGTCTAGATAGACGAACTCAAGGAGGATAGGGGTTCCGAAGCCAATTTCAAGGAAGCCCCGACATCCGCCCGAGTGTCGCACCTGCATGGATTAGGAAACCCTAACCTAAAATATTAACTAGAGTGGAGGCATCGGGATTCCACTCCCCCCATCGCCCGCCGGAGCGGCAGGCAGAGGGAAGGTGAATGCACAAGCTCACCGGTGAAGTCTGGAAGAGAGAGTTTGCTCTAGTAGTCAAGGGATAGGGAAGGAAAAAGCTGAAGACATTGTCGAACGAACCACATAATAAGGTTGATAAATATTAAGCAGATCAACTAATATTTTGATACATATCAATTATAGTGATATTTTAATAAGAAGAAGTGTGATCACCAATGAAGGGGAGGTGTTGGTTGCTCTGGGCTAAGTTCCATCTCGCTTCTATCGGCACCAATGGTGCAGTGCCCGTGGGTGTCATTTTGGTCGCCGGGGGAGGGAGGTCATCGTGGATGTCTCCAACATTGCCCACTCCCGAGCTTCATCTAAGGGTGAAAGCCTAGGAACCTGTTGTAGGTTTGGTTAATGGCGTCGTTCTCGCACATCTTCCTCCTTGGGGCATCATTTTGAAGACTCTTCCCTGTCCACACATTCATTGAGATCGACGTGCACACCATCATAGTTGGCATGTTTCCCCAACAGGCTTTGCGAATGGTTTCTCTGTGACTTGTGCAACAATGATGATTCTGGCATGAGGCGCTGGACCGTGACATGTTCTCCACCGGTTATCGACTTCTTGGGTTTGTACTGGTCTCTTCTTGATGTGTACCACGAAAGTCAGAGTTATGTGTCAAGAAGTGGCTAGGTAGCGATGATGCCCTGCGAAAGGGTCGGTTCAATATTTGACAATCTTTGGTGGTCACACTTGACGCTCGTCATCAAAGTTGGAGCTTCCTAGTCCATGGTGCATTTTACTGATTATTTGGCATAGGTTGGCAGGATCACATGCGTCATTCACTGTGAGGGCTCTTGGTTGGTCTTCTACGATAAAGTCGCGGTCACTTGCTCGGGGAGAAGTGATGATGATGACAGTTACTGGCAACCTTGGTTGAGTTCCTTTCTTCTATGGTGTGTATGGTCTCTGTGGGTAGTCAGGTTGGCTGGGATTATTATAGATTTTTTTTTCAAAGCCCACAGTACGTATTCCATCTACCTATAGGATGCCAAATGACTGAAACAACTTTCATGGTGCTGGTTAATTTTAGGGTCTCCCCACAGTTGCTCTGATGGGTACAAACAAGTCGATGAAGGAAACTTTAGCAGTTTGCTCCTGACTTTTTGTTGCCCTTGATTTATAATCACATACCGTTTGCGCTGGCACTGTACGCGGATTTCCCAAACCGTTCTTGTTTCCAGCACATGCATTGTATGTATTTTTCATAATGACAATTGTAATTTTCAAACGTTCTGACCTTTGCAAGAGATCTGAACGAGGCTCCAGCGCTCCACCTCCCTGTCGCTCGCTTTTAATTTTCTCAAAAAAGAGTGCCATGGTGGGATACGAACCTTGCACCTGTTTCATGCATTATCCTCCAACTCACCACCCTAGCTAACTATGTTTTGTGATTAAAAGATATGTTAATTACATTTTCTTTTGTTGTATCACTGTTCCTTTGCATCTATGGCAAAAAAGCTAAAATATAAATTTGATGTGTGTGTTTCATGCTTTGGCTCGAACCCGAGTCTCTGGTAAATAAGCTCAGGCCCATTAACATGCTCACCCAAATTACTTTTTTGCTTTTTAGTGAAAATACTAACCTTTGCAACACAAAGAAACCAAGCGAGCGTATATAAAACCTATTATTTCACGGTGATTTTTTACACATTTCCATAGTGTATTATTCACATGATAAAGATAATTTGGCATTCGTCACGAACACCCCTCCCCCGACCCCCTCGCGCCGCCACCCCAGGGCGACGCCGGGGGGAATCCATCCCGGCTCCTCCAACCCTCCCCTCTCGTCCAGTGAAGATTGCCGCCGTTGCCGCTGGCCTTGGCCGCGGTGGCGGCGGCGCCCGGCGTCAAAGGTGCTAGGGCAGGAGGATGTGGCGGCCTCGGGCGGGCGTCGTGCATGACGGCCAGGGTGGCTGCCTGGCCGTGCGGCGGCAATCGTCAGCTGTGATGCGGCGGCGGTGGCCGTGGATCCTGGCATCTCGGCCAGATCCGTCTGGGCATGGCTTCGGCTGGTCGGGGCGCGAGATGAGGCCGGTGTGGGGAGCGTTGGTCCTCTACCGGCTTGCCGTCGGCGTAGTTCGTCCTCGGGGCGAGAGTGCTCGCGGATGCATCCGGCAGCGACATCTAGGCGATGCGGCTTCCGGTGAAAACCACGCTGGCTGCGGCCTTGGCGGACGATGGCGGCGTCTTCGACGTCGTTCCCTTCTCGAGGCATCGTCAATGCAGGTCGTGTCACCAAGATCGAGATGTTTCGGGGGAAACCCTAGATCTTGGTCTCCCGGATCGGACGATGACGGTATCTTTTATGCCGTTGTCCCCCTTGAGGGTATCATTTTGGAGCATGTGCTGGTTGGACGGGACAAGCAAAAGAGCGGTATCTCATCCACCGCAAGGCCGACGGTGGATCCCGGTGGCATGGTGCTGCGGAGGTTCGACGACGGACGCGTGTGGACGGATATGTGCAGGATGGTGGAGTTGTCTGGCGTCGTGGTGACGTCGATGACAGGCCAGGCAAGGTCGATGGGTCAGTTTCTGCTCTGGAGATGGACTGGTGGAAGACGGCGGCGGCAGCCTCTGAGAGTGCGTCGGTCCGGTATGGGACCCAGTCCCGGTGTGTGGCTGGGCTGGGGCATCCGGCTTTAGATGTTAGGGTCTGGTGCGATGTCCGTTTGGTATTAGTCCCGGATATTCGGCACACCTTCATTAAGGGGATAGGAGTAGCAACAGGTGTTACCAAGATGGTGGCTTTAGACTGACTGATGTATTACCTTGTATGCTCTATGTGAATAATTAATAAAATAGCCGTATGCATCATGGTGATGCAGAGCCCGGAGGTCACGCTCCTTTTCTAAAAAAAATGAAAACCTCGTGATAAGTATGTAGTTAACTTAGTAGCTTACGCTACATTATAACCAATGCTAACTTTTTAGTAACACAACTGTATTGTCCACACTATACAGTTGGTTGCTAGTTATGTTTTTTTGTTGGTTATTACTTTTATGTGCATGCACTTTGCTCTATGAAATAGAAGTTATTGAAACAAACCACGGGTCGTGTAAATTGAATGGTAATTTATACACCACATAGCTGATAACTTGCTTACAAACACCGTGGTAGTTTTGACCAGGAGAAATAGTTGTTGAAACATACCCCGATAAATTCTCTGTAAATAGCATGGTAATATATGCACCTCAAACCAGATAATTCAGGTACAAACACCACGATAACTTTTTCTTGGGGGAAAAAGTTATTGAAAACATACCCTGGCCACTTTTGTATAATTTGATGGTAATATACACACCACGGACCAAGTAACTAAGTACAAACACTATGGTAATATTGAACCAGGAAAAAGATAGTGATTAAAACCATACCCCTCATAACTTATGTGGAAATAGCTTGGTAATACATGCACGGTAGAGGTAATAACTCAGGTATAAACATCATGATAATTTTTTTAACCCGGAGGAAAAACTGTTAAAAACATGCCCAGATAATTTCTATGTAAATAACATGATAATATACGAATCACAGATCTGACTTACGCACAAACTCCATGGCAACTTTTGACCAGGACAAAAAAATTGTTCAAATAACATGATAACTTTGACATCGGGGGAGGAAATTGTTTCAAAACATACCCTTGATAATTTTTATGTAAATAGCGTGGTAATATACGAACCGCGGGCAAGGTAAGTCATGGACAAACACTGCGATAACTTTGACCCAGGAAAAAAGTTGTTGAAAAACATATCCCGACAATTTATGTGTAAATAACATGATAATATATGCACAATAAAGATGATAACTCACATATAAACATCGCAGTAACTTCTTGATCCGGGGAACAATTACTGAAAAATATATACTTAGGTAACTTCTGTGTAAATAATATGACACACAACAGGGCTAATAACTCACATACAAACACCCGGTAACCTTTTAACCTGGCAAAAAAATATGAAAAACATATTCCTGATAACTTTGTGTGTAAATAATCTGATGAGAACCCCCGCACATATATCGCGGTAACTTTTGACCCTAGATTTTTTTTGTTAAAAAGACATAACCTGATAACTTTTGTTTAAATAACATCGTATTATACGCACATGAGAGCTCATAATTTACTTAGTTCATATGTGGTAACCTTTGCTCCAAACAAAGGTCGTCGAAACATATCAATATGATATCTAGTTTCGAAGATCTCATCGTGACGAATCTTTGATGTGTAAATAGTTTTTCGATCGATCGGAGCGATAGTTTGAGCTACAAAAGATTTTGAATTTTAATATTAGATGAAATATTTGCTGACATGAGCAATTTTGTTTTTTCTACATGCATGTACCAATTAGAGGGAGGACTGAATCGCTTGGGCAAAATTGCACTCAGTTTTTGCCCGCTGCTCGCTCTGTTGTTGTTGTTATTTTCATTTGGAATTATTCGGATATATTGTAATATATCGAAAGTTCACAATCCTGACTTCAACAAAAAGAACAGCGCACTATAAAATATAGAGTGGGCATTCTTCAAATACTATACAAGTTATAGCGTGTTATATTTTAAAATAGCATTTGTAAAAAAATCAAATATATCTCTACCTAATAATAAAATATGGCCTGGTCATTCTTGCGCCATTTTGTAAATAAACCCATCAGGCTTCTCTAAATTAACCTGCAGTACACATTTAAGTCACAGCCAAACATTTTTCGGTATTCAATCCACCGTCCATATTTAAGCCATACAACCAACTTTTCTATTTTTAACATAAAACCCCTTGGCGTTCGGTTAATCAATCTGCAGTTTATGTGAAACAAAATTATCCATATCTTTTAAACCGTAACTCTGATTTTAACATGTTATATGTTAATTTTGATTAGAAAAATGTAAAGAATCAAAATATGATATTAGTTTTAGCTAAAAATATTTCAAAAATAATATTATTGGTCAAAACTTAATTTATAGTTTACGGCCTATTTTTCTTTCGTACCGGCAATCCAAATTGCAAATAGACACCCATTAAAACCAGATTGAGAGAGAGAAAAAACACCGAAAACCACCCATGCAGACCAATGAAAAACCTCCTGAGAAAAACGTCATATTTTTCTGTTGGGAAACGTTGCTTGGGAAACAAAAAAAATTGTACGCTTCACCAAGATCAATATAGGACATGAGCATCTACGAGAGGAGAGATTGGATACACATACACTTGTAGATCGCTAAGCGGGAAGCGTTAAGAAACGCGGTTGACGTAGTCGAACGTCTTCGCGATCCAAATCGCAAGCCGTCCCCCGATCAAAGCACGATCTAGCGCCGAACAGACGGCACCTCCTCGTTCAGCACACGTACAGCTCGATGACGATCTCCGCCTTCTTGATCCAGCAAGTGAGGGCGGAGAGGTAGATGAGTTCTCCGGCAGCACAACGGCGTGATGGCGTGTTGGCAAACTAATCTGACAGGTCTTCTCTGAGCTCTACCAGAGTAATCTAGAGGAGAAAGATGATCTAGAGGGAAGAGGGAAGCACGTGACTTTTCAGGTGTTGGGCTGCCCTCAAACCTTCACTATATATAGGAGGAAGGGGTGGGAGGAGGTGCCCTAGAGTTTCCCCTAGGGCCTTGGCCACCGACCAAGAGGTGGAATCCACCTTCGACAAGGAGGTGGGGAGCGGGGGAGGAGTCCTACTCCAACAAGGACTCCTCCCACCCTCCACCCTTTTCCTCTTGGGCGCATGGGCCCTCATGGGGTCGGCTGCCCAGCTGATACGTCCATTTTGCATCATGCTTTAATATTGATATTTATTGCATTATGGACTGTTATTACACGTTATGGCACAATACTTATGTCTTTTCTCTCTTATTTTACAAGGATTAGATGAAGAGGGAGAATGCCGGCAGCTGGAATTCTGGACTGGAAAAGGAGCAAATCTGAGATACCTATTCTGCACAACTCCAAAAGTACTAAAAATTTACGGAGAATATTTCTAGACTTAATATAAAAAACTGGCGCAAGAATCAACCAGAGGGGGGCCACCAGCAGGCCACAAGCCTGCTAGGCGCGGCCACCCCCTGGGCACGCCTAGTAGGCTTGTGGGGCCCCTGTGGCTAATCCGACGCCCATCTTCTCCTATATGAAGCATTTTGACCTGGAAAAAATTAGAAGAGAGCTTTCAGGATGAAGCGTCGCCGTCTCGAGGAAGAAATTGTGTAGAAGTAATCTAGAGCTCCGATAGGGCAGTTCTACCGGGGAAACTTCCCTCCCGGCAGGGGAAATCGAAGCCATCGTCATCACCAACGATCCTCTCATCGAGAGGGGGTCAATCGCCATCAACATGTTCACCAGCACCATCTCCTCTCCAAACCCTAGTTCATCTCTTGTATCTGATATTTGTTTCAACACCATAGATTGGTACCTGTGGGTTGCTAGTAGTGTTGATTACTCCTTGTAGTTGATGCTAGTTGGTTTACTTGGTGGAAGATCATATGTTCAGATCCTTAATGATAAGTAATACTCCTCTGATCTTGAACATGAACATGCTTTGTGAATAGTTATGTTTGTTCCCGAGGACATGGGGTAAGTCTTGTTATAAGTAATCATGTGAATTTGGTATTCATTCGATATTTTGATGAGATGTATGTTGTCTCTCCTCTAGTGGTGTTAAGTGAACGTAGACTACATAACACTTCACTATTAGTTGGGCCTAGGGGGAGGCATTGAGAAGTAATAAGTAAATGATGGGTTTCTAGAGTGACAGAAGCTTAAACGCTAGTTTATGCGTTGCTTCATAAGGGGCTGATTTGGATCGATATGTTTCATGCTATTGTCAGGTTTAACTTAATTCTTCTTTGATAGTTGTGGATGCTTGCCATAGGGTTAATCATAAGTGGGAGGCTTGTCCAAGTAAGGGCAACACCCAAGCACCGGTCTACCCACATATCAAATTATCAAAGTAACGAACGTGAATGAAATGAGCATGATGAAAACTAGCTTGAAAGAAACTCCCATGTGTCCTCGGGGGTGCTTTGCTATATATAAGAGCTTGTCCAGGCCTGTCCTTTGCTACAAAAAGGATTGGGCTACCTTGCTGCACCTTGTTACACTTGTTACTTGTTACTCGTTACGAATTATCTTATCAACAAACTATCTGTTACCAATAATTTCAGTGCTTGCACAGAATACCTTACTGGAAACCACTTGTCATTTCCTTCTGCTCCTCGTTGGGTTTGACACTTTTACTTATCCAAAGGACTACAATAAATCCCCTATACTTGTGGGTCAACAAGACTCTTTTCTGGCGTCGTTGTCGTGGAGTGAAGCGCCTTTGGTAAGTGGAACCTGGTAAGGAAAAAATTTATATAGTGTGGTGAAGTTTACTGTCACTTGTCACTATGGAAAGTAATCCTTTGAGGGGCTTGTTCGGGGTATATTCACCTCGACCAGAAACACAAAGAGTTGTCCTCAACCTACTGAAAATATTTATTATGAAATTCCTTCGGGTATGATAGCGAAACTGCTGGCTAATCCTTATGCAGGAGATGGAACACTATGTACTGATTTGCATCTTATCTATGTCAATGAAATTTTTCGATTATTTAAGCTTGCAGTTCTACCCAAGGATCACGTCAATAAGAAGGTATTTCCTTTATATTTGAAGGATAAGGCATTGACATGGTATAGGCTATGTGATGATATTGGATGATGGAGCTACAACTGATTGAAGATGGAATTTCATCAGAAGTTCTATCCTGTGCTCTAGTTCATCGTGATCGGAATTATATTTATAACTTTTGGCCTCATAAAGGAGAAATAATCATTCAAGATTCGGGGAGGCTTAAGTCAATGTTATATTCATGCCCCAATCATGAGCTCTCGAGGGAAATTATTATTCAAAAATTTTATGCTCGGCTTTCTCGTAATGATCAATCCATGCTTGATACTTCTTGTGCTGGTTCCTATATGAAGAAGGATATTGACTTCAAATGGGATTTATTGGAAATAATTAAACACAACTCTGAAGATTGGGAACTCGACGAAGGTAAGGAGTCAGGTATGAACCTTAAGTTTGATTGTGTTAAATCCTTCATAGGCACCGATGCTTTTCGTGAATTTAGTACTAAATATGGACTTGACTCTGAGATAGTAGCTTCTTTTTGTGAATCTTTTGCTGCTCGTGTTGATCTCCTCAAGGACAAGTGGTTTAAATATCATCCTCCCATTGAAGTGAAAGTAGTTGCACCTATTAAAGTTGAAGATGAAACTATTACTTATAATGTTGATCGTTTTATTCCCGCTTCTTATATTGAGAAACCACCTTTTCCTGTTAGAATAAAGGAACATGCTAAAGCTTCAAGTGTGGTTTGTAGGAGCTGTGCTAGAACACCTACACCCCCTGAGCAAAATAAAGTTGAGCCTAGTATTGCTATGGTTAAGGATCTCTTGGTTGATAATATTGATGGGCATGTTATTCAATTTTGTGATGAAGCTGCTAGAATTGCTAAACCTGATGCTAAAGATAAACATAGACCCATTGTTGGCACGCCTAGTGTTTCTGTTCAGATAGGAGATCATTGTTATCGTGGCTTATGTGATATGGGTGCTAGTGTGAGTGCAATTCCCTTTTCATTATATAAAGAGATTATGAATGATATTGCACCAGCTGAGTTAGAGGAAATTGATGTTACAATTAAGTTTGCTAATAGAGACACTATATCCTTAGTTGGGATTATTAGAGATGTTGAAGTCTTGTGTGGGAAAATAAAATATCCTACTAATTTTCATGTTCTTGGTTCCCCACAAGATGATTTTTGTTCCATTATATTTTTTAGACCCTTCTTGAGTACCGTTAATGCCAGGATAGATTGTGCGAAGGAAATGGTTACCGTAAGTTTTTGGGATGCGTCTCATGAGTTTAATTTCTCTAAATTTCGTAGGCAACCCCATGAAAGAATTGCCTAGTAAGGATGAAATTATTAGTCTTGCCTCTATTGCTATGCCTCCTACTGATCCTTTAGAGCAATATTTTCTAGACCATGAAAATGATATGCATATGAATGAAAGGAATGAAATAGATAGGATTTTCTTTGATCAGCATCCTATTCTGAAACGCAACTTTCCTGTTGACATACTTGGGGATCCTCCTCCACCCAAGGGTGATCCCGTGTTTGAGCTTAAACAATTACCAGATACTCTGAAATATGCTTATCTTGATGAAAACAAGACATATCATTTTATTATTAGTGCTAACCTTTCAGAGCATGAGGAACAGAGATTATTGAAAACTCCGAAGAAGCATCGTGCTGCTATTAGATATACTCTTGATGATCTTAAGGGCATTAGTCCCACTCTATGTCGGCACAAAATTAAAATGAAGTCTGATGCTAAACCAGTTGTTGATCACCAACGACGGTTGAATCCTAAAATGAAGAAAGTGGTAAGTAATGAAATATTAAAGCTTCTCGAGGCAGGTATCATTTACCCTATTGATGATTGTAGATGGGTTAGTCCCGTTCATTGTGTCCCTAAGAAAGGAGGTATTACCGTAGTTCCTAATGATAAAAATGAATTGATCCCGCAGAGAATTGTTACAGGTTATAGAATGGTAATTGATTTTAGGAAATTGAATAAAGCTACTAGAAAAGATCATTGCCCTCTACCTTTCATTGATCAAATGCTAGAAAGATTATCCAAACACACACATTTCTGCTCTCCAGATGGTTATTCTGGTTTCTCTCAAATACTTGTGTCAAAAGAGGACCAAGAGAAGACCATCTTTACCTGTCCTTTGGGTACCTTTGCTTATAGACGTATGCCTTTTGCTTTATGCAATGCACCTGCAACCTTTAAAAGATGCATGACTGCTATATTCTCTAATTTTTATGAAAGGATTGTTGAGGTTTTCATGGATGATTTTTCCGTTTATGGAACTTATTTTTTTGATTGTTTGAGCAACCTTGATCGACTTTTGCAGAGATATGAAGAAACTAATCTTGTCTTGAATTGGGAGAAGTGCCACTTTATGGTGAATGAATGCATTGTCTTGGGACATCAAATTTCTGAAAGAGGTATTGAAGTTGACAAGGATAAAGTCATGCTAATGAAAAAATGTTGTGTTCTACGTATATGAGAGGTATAAGAAGTTTCCTTGGTCATGTTGGTTTCTATAAGAGATTTATTAAAGATTTCTCTCAGATTTCTAGGCCTGTGACTAATCTTTTGCAAAAAGATGTTCCATTCGTTTTTTATGATGAGTGTGTAGAAGCTTTTGAAATTCTCAAGAATGCTTTCATTTCTGCACCTGTCGTTCAACCACCTGATTGGAACCTACCCTTTGAAATTTTGTGTGATGCTAGATTATGTCATTGGTGCTATTCTGGGGCAAAGAGTTGATAAGAAACTAAATGTTATTCATTATGCTAGCAAAACTCTAGACAGTGCTCAGATAAACTATGCTACCACTGAAAAGGGATTTTTAGCAGTTGTGTTCGCTTGTGATAAGTTTAGACCCTATATTGTTGATTCTAAAGTAACTGTTCACACTGTTCATGCTGCTATTAAATATCTCATGGAAAAGAAAGATGCTTATCAGGTGGGTTCTTCTGCTACAAGAATTTGATTTGCATATTGTTGATAGAAAGGGTGCTGATAATCCCGTAGCAGATAACTTGTCTAGGTTAGAGAATGTTCTTGATGACCCACTACCTATTGATGATAGCTTTCCTGATGAACAATTAGCTATCATAAATGCTTCTCATATTGGTCCTTGGTATGTTGATTATGCTAATTACATTGTCGCTAAATTTATACTGCCTGGTTTCACATACCAACAAAAGAAAAAGCTCTTCTATGATTTAAGACATTACTTCTGGGATGACTCACACCTTTATAAAGAAGGAGTAGATGGTGTTATTAGACGTTGTGTACCTGAGCATGAACAGGAACAGATCCTGCAGAAGTGTCATTCCGAGGCCAACGGAGGACACTATGCTGGAGATAGGACTGCACATGAGGTATTACAATCTGGTTTTTATTGGCCTACTCTCTTCAAGGATGCTCGTACGTTTGTCTTGTCATGTGATGAATGTCAAAGAAATGGCAATATTAGTAGATGTCAGGAAATGCCTATGAATTACTCTCTTGTTATTAAACCATTTGATGTTTGGGGTTTTGATTATATGGACCTTTTCCAACGTCCAACGGGTATACTCATATTTTAGTTGCTGTTGATTATGTTACTAAGTGGCTAGAAGCTATTCCAACTAGTAGTGCTGATCATAACACCTCTATTAAGATGCTTAAAGAAGTTATTTTCCCTAGATTTGGAGTTCCAAGATATTTAATGATTGATGGTAGTTCACATTTTATTCATGGTGCTTTCCATAAATTGCTTGCTAAGTATGATGTTAATCATAGAATTGCATCTTCTTATCATCCTCAGTCTAGTGGTCAAGTAAAATTAAGCAATAGAGATATTAAATTTATCTTGCAAAAGACGGTTAATAGATCTAGGAAGAATTGGTCTAAGAAACTTGATGATGCATTATGGGCTTATAGAACTGCTTACAAGAATCCTACGGGTATGTCTTCGTATAAAATGGTTTATGGTAAAGCATGTCACTTACCTCTAGAGGTAGAGCATAATGCTTATTGGGTAATTAAAGAGCTCAACTATGATTTCTAACTTGTTGGTGAGAAGAGGTTATTTGCGATTAGCTCACTTGATGAATGGAGAACCCAGGCCTATGAGAATGCCAAGTTGTTTAAATAAAAAGTTAATAGATGGCATGATAAAAGGATACAAAAGCGTGAATTCAATGTAGGTGATCATGTCTTGCTATACAATTCCGAGTTAAGATTTTTTGCAGGAAAACTTCTCTCTAAATGGGAAGAACCATACATCATCGAGGAGGTATATTGCTCCGGTGCCATCAAGATCAACAATGCCGAAGGCACAAATCCAAAGGTGGTAAACAGACAAAGAATCAAACAATGTATTTCAGGTACTCCCATTAATGTCGAAACCAATGTTATCAATACCTTAAGTCCGAAGAGCATATTAGGGAGACTTAATAGAAGGTTTGAGACTCTGAAAAGGAATAGGTACGTTATACAGTAAGTAAACCGACTTCGAAAGTTTCCCAATAGAAATTTTATTCAGTGTTGGAAGATCTAAAAAATTAGGAAAATAAAAAGCAGTCTGAAGGACGCACGGGGAAGCGACAAGCTTGCTTGCCGCGACGACCCCTGGCCATGCTTAGGGGGCTTGTCACCACCCTGTGCACCCCCAAGACTCTATTTTGTTGTGGAACACCCCTTCGGGTCGGGAAAAATTCATTATATAATCTCCCGAAGGTTTGCACTTTCGTACCATGATAATACCTCATGTTTTCGTTTTGAGTTGTTTCTCAAGCTGATTTAGAGCAGGATATCGTCCCCAGAGTTGACTGGGGAGAGACGTGTTTCTCACCCGGCATAGAAGCCCGAGGCATACATTAACGCTAATCACTTTGGGCGAACCACAGAGGAGGATATGGGGGCTGACTTAAAATGGGTGGATGCCAGGGAGGAAGACCAAGAAGTTAACTCTCATCCACGACCTGGAGCCATATTGGAGGAACTTCTGAGCGCAGCCATCCCGAATTCGGTCATTCCTCCCAATGCTAAATTTCTTACTTCTAAAAACTTGAAAAAGAGTGTTGCCTTTTCACCCGCAGCAATGAGACATCCCTGGGTGAAGGGATCTCTATCCGTCAACGGAAAACTGCACAAGGAAGTAATGGATCTCAGCCAGCAAAATAGTAAGCTTGAAGAGCAGAATTGTATTCTGAAGGGTATCACTGCCAAAAGCATCACAACATCAACTTTGAAGAAGGACACCTGAGCACATGGGTATGAGCACTCCCCTTGGCTTGTGCTAAGCTTGGGGGAGGTGCCCCGACATCGTATCACATCACACCTTTTTCCTTTTTTGTTTTTCTTATCTTTCCTAGTTTGATCCTTTTTATTTTGTTTTGATCTAGTAGAATAAAAGTTTTAGTATGATCGACCTTTTAGTTTTTTGCTTTTGCTCCCCTTATGTAAGCAAGTTCGAGAGTTATATAATCAAAGTTGTTTTGATGAGAAGGCTTTGCTAGATCAGTATGCTCTTGAAAGTAATGAATAGATAATAATAGAACAAAAGCAAGGAGTATACATAATGATCTTATGGGGAGTGCTGACTTAACATATAAAAAGTATGTTGATTGAAATTTGTTGGGAGTTAACAAACATAGTAATTGGTCATTGGTGCAATTGAAAGGAAGTGATAAAGAAAGAGAGATTCACGTATAGATATATTATATTGGACATCTTTTATGATTGTGACCACTCATTAAAATATTACATGCCAAGAAGTTGACATTGGACAATGAAGACAACATAATAGGTTATGTTTGCTTGCCTCTGGATAGAAGTTATATGGTTTTAGATCCTCCAACATGTAGTGCTTGCTTACACCTCATACTAGCCAACAGCTCTATACTAAGTAGAAATACTACTTGTGCATCCAAACACCTCAACCCATTTTTTCCGTGAGAGTCCACCATACCTACCTATGGATTGAATAAGATCCTTCAAGTAAGTTGTCATCGGTGCAAAAATGCAACAAAAATTGCCCCTAAATATGTATGATCTTTTATTGTAAGGGAAATAAGCGTTGTACGAACTTGTGATAGTGACGAAATAAAAGCTACAGACTGCATAATAAAGGTTGCTATCACAAAGGGCAATACAACGTGGCGTTCCTCTTCACTAAGAGTTTGTATATCCAAAAACGAAAAGCGCATGACAACCTCTGCTTCCCTGCGAAGGGCCTATCTGTTACTTTTACCTTTTAGAACTTACCTTTATGCAAGAGTCACGGTGGTCTTCACCAATTTCTATATTTCATCTCTTTTGGCAAGCATTATGTGTTGGGGAATGATCTTGACTTATATAGCCACTCGGATGTGGGTGATCATGAGTTATTATAGTTGACATCACCCTTGAGGTGAATAGTTGGGAGGCAGAACTATAAGCCCCTATCTTCCTATGTGTTTGATTGAAGCTTTGACCTCGTGGATACCGCGTGAGTGCTAGCAATTGTGAAAGACTAAAAGATGATTGAGTATGTGGATTTGCTTTACAAGATCTTATATTGACTCTTTCCGATGTTATGATAAATTGTCAATTGCTTTAGTGACTGAGATCATAGTTTGTGGGTTGTCGACAGAATTCTTATTTCATACTTTATCTTGTGAATGAATTGTTGCTCTAGTATAAAGAATCTCATAAAGTGAGTATTGTTGTTCTAAAGTTGATCATGATGACCTCATGTCCGAATTTTATTTTATCGCACCTCTATCTCTAAACATGTGGACATATTCATCGATCTCGACTTTCGCTTGAGGGCAAATGAGAGCTAAGCTTGGCGGAGTTGATACGTCCATTTTCCATCATGCTTTTATATTGATATTTATTGCATTATGGGCTGTTATTACATGTTATGGTACAATACTTATGCCTTTTCTCTCTTATTTTACAAGGATTACATGAAGAGGGAGAATGCCGACAGCTGGAACTCTGGACAGGAAAAGGAGCAAATATGAGATACCTATTCCGCACAACTCCAAAAGTCCTGAAATTTATGAGGAATATTTTTGGATTTAATAAAAATACTGGCGCAAGAATCAACAAGAGGGGGGGCACCAGCAGGTCACAAGCCTGCTAGGCGCGGCCACCCCACCTGGCCGCGCCTAGCAGGCTTGTGGGGCCCCTGTGGCTCCTCCGATGCCCATCTTCTCCTATATGAAGCGTTTTGACCTTGAAAAAAAATCAGAAGAGACCTTTCGGGACGAAGCGCCGCCGTCTCGAGGAGGAACTTGAGCATAACCAATCTAGATCTCCGGTAGGGCTGTTCTCCCGGGGAAACTTCCCTCCCGGCAAGGGAAATCGAAGCCATCATCATCACCAACGATCCTCTCATCGAGAGGGGGTCAATCTCCATCAACATCTTCACCAGCACCATCTCCTCTCCAAACCCTAGTTCATCTCCTTTATTTGATCTTTGTCTCAACACCTCAGATTGGAACCTGTGGGTTGCTAGGAGTGTTGATTACTCCTTGTAGGTGATGCTAGTTGGTTTACTTGGTGGAAGATCATATGTTCAGATCCTTAATGATAATTAATACTCCTCTGATATTGAACATGAACATGTTTTGTGAGTAGTTACGTTTGTTCCTGAGGACATGGGATAAGTCTTGTTATAAGTAATCATGTGAATTTGTTATTCGTTCAATATTTTGATGAGATGTATGTTGTCTCTCCTCTACTAGTGTTATGTGAACGTTGACTACATAATACTTCACCATTATTTGGGCCTAGGGTAAGGCATTCGGAAGTAATAAGTAGATGATGGGTTGCTAGTGTTGGTGAACGTCGCATGGGAAATAAAAAAATTCCTACGTTCATGCAAGACCTATCCATGGTGATGAGCATCTATGAGAGGGAGAGTGGATCTACATACCCTTGTCGATCGCTAAGAGGGAAGCCTTAAGAAATGCGGTTGGTGTAGTCGAACGTCTTCGCGATCCAAATCGCCGAGTGTCTCGCGATCTCATCACGATCCGTCCTGCGATCCAATCACGATCCGTCTCGCGAACTCATCATGATCCGTCCCGCGATCTCATCACAATCCGTCCCGTTATCTCATCACGAACCGTCTCGCGATCTTGATCACGGTCCTTCCGATCTAGTGTCGAATGGACGGCACCTCCGCGTTCAGCACACGTACAGCTCGATGACGATCTCCGCCTTCTTGATCCAGCAAGAGGGAGCGGAGAGGTAGAAGAGTTCTCCGGAAGCGTGATGGTGCTCTGGCAATGGTGGTGGAGGTATTCCAATAGGGCTTCCCTAAGCACTGCAGAAATCCGATCTAGAGGAGAAACAATGCACTGGAGGAACGGGTAGTACGTGGCTGAAAATCTTGTGCCAAAAAACCCTAAAACCTCTAGTATATATAGGAGAAATAGAGGAGGAGGCTTGTCTCCCAAGGAGCCAGCCCATGGGTCAGCCGAACCAAGGAGGATTGGACGATTCCTCCTCCAATCCTAGTAGGACTAGGACTCCTCCTTAGTTTTGGCTTTTTTGCCTTTTTCCACCTTTTTCTCTTTGGGCTTTTCTTCCTAGATGCATGGGCCTTGTGTGGGACTTCCACCAGCCCACTAAGGGATGGTATTTAATCTGCCACAGCCCATGTAGCCTCTTGGGTCGAAATACCCCTCCCGATGGTCTCCCGGTACACTACCGGCACTCCCGGTACACTACCGATGAGCCCGAAACCTTTCCGGCAACGAAAACAGGACTTCCTATATATCAATCTTTACCTCCGGACCATTACGGAGCTCCTCGTGATGTTCAGGATCTCATCCAGGACTCCGAACAACCCTCGGTCACCACCATACATAACTCTATACTACCGAAACGTCACTAAACCTTAAGTGTGTAGACCATGTGGGTTCGAGAACTATGTAGACATGACCGAGACACCTCTACGGTCAATAACCAATAGCGGGACTTGGATGCCCATATTGGTTCCTACATATTCTACGAAGATCTTTATCGGTCGAACCTTTATGTCAAGGATTCAGTTAATCCCGTATGATGTTCCCTTTGTTCTTCAGTATGTTACTTGCCCGAGATTCGATCGTCGATTGGCACATCCTCAATTTTCAACCCTTTCTGACTTCATTCGAAATTTTCCATGCATTTAATGATTTATTTTGAGCTAAATGACCCTGAATTTGAAAAGCAGTACAAATGAAATCTGAAAAGGTTGTAACTTGGCATGACATCATAATTTCACCCACATAGCAACTTCTAAAGAGTTGAGAGGGTTACGGCAAAAACAGGATGCTCTTCATGTACAAATTTGTCAATCTCTTTCGAAGTATGACGGTTTCGGATGAAAACTCATCTATTACAAAGGGATTTCATTTTTAATAACTTATTTTAACTCCATACTTTTTCTGTGTTCAATATGCACCATTCGAAGGCACATCATGAATTTTCAACCCTTTCTGACTTCATTTGATATTTTCCATGCATTTAATGATTTATTTTGAGCTAAATGACCCTGAATTTGAAAAGCAGTACAAATGAACTCTGAAAAGGTTGTAACTTGGCATGACAACATAATTTCACCCACATAGCAACTTCTAAAGAGTTGAGAGGGTTACGACAAAAACTGGCTGCATTTCGTGTACAAATTGAACAATCTCTTTCGAAGTAAGAGGGTTTTAGACGAAAACACATCTATTACAAAAGGATTGCATTTTTAATAACTTATTGTAACTCCATACTTTTTGTGTGTTCAGTATGCACCATTAAAAGGCACGTCATCAATTTTCAACCCTTTCTGACTTCATTTGATATTTTCCATGCATTTAATGATTTCTTTTGAGCTAAATGACCCTCAATTTGAAAAGCAGTACAAATGAACTCTGAAAAGGTTGTAACCTGGCATGACATCACAATTTACCCACATAGCAACTTCTAAAGAGTTGAGAGGTTACGGCAAAAACTCGATGCACTTCGTGTAAAAATTGGACAATCTCTTTCGAAGTATGAGGGTTTCGGACGAAAACTCATCGATTACAATGCCATTTCATTTTTAATAACTTATTTTAACTCCATACATTTTGTGTGTTCAATATGCACCATTCGAAGGCACATCATCCATTTTCAACCCTTTCTGACTTCATTTGATATTTTCCATGCATTTAGTGATTTATTTTGAGCTAAATGACCCTAAATTTGAAAAGCAGTACAAATGAACTCTGGAAAGGTTGTAACTTGGCATGACATCGTAATTTCACCCACATAGCAACTTCTAAAGAGTTTAGAGGGTTACGGCAAAAACTGGATGCACTTCGTGTACAAATTGGTCAATCTCTTTCGAAGTATGAGGGTTTTGGACGAGAACTCATCTATTACAAAAAGATTTCATTTTTAATAACTTATTTTACCTCCATAGTTTTTGTGTGATCAATATGCACCATTCAAAGGAACATCCTCAATTTTCAACCCTTTCTGACTTCATTTGAAATTTTCCATGCATTTAATGATTTATTTTGAGCTAAATGACCCTGAATTTGAAAAGCAGTACAAATGAACTCTAAAAAGGTTGTAACTTGGCATGACATCACAATTTCACCCAAATAGCAACTTCTAAAGAGTTGAGAGGGTTATGGCAAAAACTGGATGCACTTCGTGTACAAATTGGTCAATCTATTTCGAAGTATGAGGGTTTTGGACGAGAACTCATCTATTACAAAAAGATTTCATTTATAATAACTTATTTTACCTCCATACTTTTTGTGTGATCAATATCCACCATTCAAAGGCACATCCTCAATTTTCAACCCTATGTGACTTCATTTGATATTTTCCATCCATTTAATGGTTTATTTTGAGCTAAATGACCCTGAATTTGAAAAGCAGTACAAATGAACTCTGCAAAGGTTCTTACTTGGCATGACATCATATTTTCACCCACATAGCAAATTCTAAAGAGTTGAGAGAGTTGCGGCAAAAACAGGATGCACTTCGTGTACAAATTGGTCAATCTCTTTCGAAGTATGAGGGTTCCGGACGAAAACTCATCTATTACAATGCGATTTCATTTTTAATAACTTATTTTAACTCCATACTTTTTGTGTGTTCAATATGCACCATTCGAAGGCAAATCATCAATTTTCAACCCTTTCTCACCTCATTTGATATTTTCCATGCATTTAATGATTTATTTTGAGCTAAATGACCCTGAATTTGAAAAGCAGTACAAATGAACTTTGAAAAGGTTGTAACTTGGCATGACATCATATTTTCACCCACATAGCAACTTCTAAAGAGTTTAGAGGCTTGCGGCAAAAACTGGATGCACTTCGTGTACAAATTGGACAATCTCTTTCGAAGTATGAGGTTTCACACGAAAAGTCATCTATTACAAGAGGATTTCATTTTTAATAACTTATTTTAACTCCATACTTTTTGTGTGTTCAATATGCACCATTCAAAGACACATCATCAATTTTCAACCCTTTCTGACTTCATTTGATATTTTCTGTGCATTAAATGATTTATTTTGAGCTAAATGACCCTGAATTTGAAAAGCGGTACAAATGACCTCTGAAAAGGTTGTAGCTTGGCATGACATCATAACTTCACCCACATAGAAACTTCTAAAGAGTTGAGAGGGTTACGACAAAAACTGGATGCAGTTCGTGTACAAATTGAACAATCTCTTTCGAAGTATGAGGGTTTCAGACGAAAACTCATCTATTACAAAAGGATTGCATTTTTAATAACTTATTTTAACTCGGTACTTTTTGTGTGTTCAATATGCAACATTCAAAGGCACATCCTGAATTTTCAACCCTTTCTGACTTCATTTGATATTTTCCATGCATTTAATGATCTATTTTGAGCTAAATGACCTTGAATTTGAAAAGTAGTACAAATGAACTCTGAAAAGGTTGTAACTTGGCATGACATCACAATTTTACCCACATAGCAACGTCTATAGAGTTGAGAGGTTACGACAAAAACTGGATGCACTTCGTGTAAAAATTGGACAATCTCTTTCGAAGTATGAGGGGTTCGGACGAAAACTCATCTATTAAAAAAGATTTCATTTTTAATAACTTATTTTAACGCCAAACTTTTTGTGTGTTCAATATGCACCATTCAATGGCACATCCTCAATTTTCAACCTTTTCTGACTTCATTTGATATTTTCCATGCATTTAATGATTTATTTTGAGCTAAATGACCCTGAATTTGAAAAGCAGTACGAATGATCTCTGAAAAGGTTGTAACTTGGCATGACAACATAATTTCACCCACATAGCTACTTCTACAGAGTTGAGAGGGTTGCGGCAAAAACTGGATGCACTTCGTGTACAAATTAGACAATCTCTTTCGAAGTATGAGGGTTTCACACGAAAACTCATCTATTACAAGAGGATTTCATTTTCAATAACTTATTTTAACTCGATACTTTTTATGTGTTCAATATGCACCATTCAAAGACACGTCATCAATTTTCAACCCTTTCTGACTTCATTTGATATTTTCCATGCATTTAATGATTTATTTTGAGCTAAATGACCCTGAATTTGAAAAGCAGTACAAATGAACTATGCAAAGGTTCTAACTTGGCATGACATCACAATTTCACCCACATAGCAACTTCTAAAGAGTTGAGACGGTTACGACAAAAACTGGATGCCCTTCGTGTACAAATTGGACAATCTCTTTCGAAGTATGAGGGTTTCGGACGAAAACTCATCAATTACAATGCGATTTCATTTTTAATAACTTATTCGAACTCCATACTTTTTGTGTGTTGAATATGCACCATTCGAAGGCACATCATCAATTTTCAACCCTTTGTGACTTCATTTGATATTTTCAATGCATTTAATGATTTATCTTGAGCTAAATGACCCTAAATTTGAAAAGCAGTACAAATGAACTCTGGAAAGGTTGTAATTTGGCATGACATCATAATTTCACCCACATAGCAACTTCTACAGAGTTTAGAGGGTTGAGGCAAAAACTTGATGCACTTCATGTACAAATTGGACAGTCTCTTTCAAAGTATGAGGGTTTCGGACGAAATCTCATGTATTACAATGGGATTTCATTTTTAATAACTTATTTTAACTCCATACTTTTTGTGTGTTCAATATGCACCATTCGAAGGCACATCATCAATTTTCAACCCTTTCTGACTTCACTTGATATTTTCCATGCATTTAATGATTTATTTTGAGCTAAATGACCCTGAATTTCAAAAGCAGTACAAATGAACTCTGGAAAGGTTGTAACTTGGCATGACATCATAATTTCACCCACATAGCAACTTCTAAAGAGTTTAGAGGGTTGCGGCAAAAACTTGATGCACTTCATGTACAAATTGGACAATCTCTTTCGAATTATGAGGGTTTCGGACGAAAACTCATCGATTACAATGCGATTTCATTTTTAATAACTTATTTTAACTCCATAATTTTTTTGTGTTCAATATGCACCATTCGAAGGCACATCATCAATTTTCAACCCTTTCTGACTTCATTTGATATTTTCCATGCATTTAATGATTTATTTTGAGCTAAATGACCCTGAATTTGAAAAGCAGTACAAATGAACTTTGAAAAGGTTGTAACTTGGCATGACATCGTAATTTCACCCACATAGCAACTTCTAAAGAGTTGAGAGGGTTACGGCAAAAACTGGATGCACTTCATGTACAAATTTGTCAATCTCTTTCGAAGTATGAGGGTTTCGGATGAAAACTCATCTATTACAAAGGGATTTCATTTTTAATAACTTATTTTAACTCCATACTTTTTGTTTGTTCAATATGCACTATTCGAAGGCACATCATCAAGTTTGAACCCTTTCTGACTTCATTTGATATTTTCCATGCATTTAATGATTTATTTTGAGCTAAATGACCCTGAATTTGAAAAGCAGTACAAATGAACTCTGAAAAGGTTGTAACTTGGCATGACATCATAATTTCTCCCACATAGCAACTTCTAAAGAGTTGAGAGGTTACGGCAAAAACTCGATGCACTTCGTGTAAAAATTGGACAATCTCTTTCGAAGTATGAGGGTTTCGGACGAAAACTCATCGATTACAATGCGATTTCATTTTTAATAACTTATTTGAACTCCATACATTTTGTGTGTTCAATATGCACCATTCGAAGGCACATCATCAATTTTCAACCCTTTCTAACTTCATTTGATATTTTCCATGCATTTAGTGATTTATTTTGAGCTAAATGACCCTAAATTTGAAAAGCAGTACAAATGAACTCTGGAAAGGTTGTAACTTGGCATGACATCATAATTTCACCCACATAGCAACTTCTAAAGAGTTTAGAGGGTTGCGGCAAAAACTTGATGCACTTCATGTACAAATTGGACAATCTCTTTCGAAGTATGAGGGTTTCGGACTAAAACTCAACTATTACAATGGGATATCATTTTTAATACCTTATTTTAACTCCATACTTTTTTTGTGTTCAATATGCACCATTCGAAGGCACATCATCAATTTTCAACCCTTTCTGACTTCATTTGATATTTTCCATGCATTTAATGATTTATTTTGAGCTAAATGACCCTGAATTTGAAAAGCAGTACAAATGAACACTGAAAAGGTTCTAACTTGCCATGACATCATATTTTCACCCACATAGCAAATTCTAAAGAATTGAGATGGTTGTGGCAAAAACTGGATGCACTTTGTGTACAAATTGGACAATATCTTTCGACGTCTGAGGGTTTCACACGAAAACTCATCTATTACAAGAGGATTTCATTTTTAATAACTTATTTTAACTCCATACTTTATGTGTGTTCAATATGCACCATTCAAAGACACATCATCAATTTTCAACCCTTTCTGACTTCATTTGATATTTTCCATGCATTTAATGATTTATTTTGAGCTAAATGACCCTGAATTTGAAAAGCAGTACAAATGAACTCTAAAAAGGTTGTAACTTGGCATGACATCACAATTTCACCCAAATAGCAACTTCTAAAGAGTTGAGAGGGTTATGGCAAAAACTGGATGCACTTCGTGTACAAATTGGTCAATCTATTTCGAAGTATGAGGGTTTTGGACGAGAACTCATCTATTACAAAAAGATTTCATTTTTAATAACTTATTTTAACTCCATACTTTTTGTGTGATCAATATGCACCATTCAAAGGCACATCCTCAATTTTCAACCCTATCTGACTTCATTTGATATTTTCCATGCATTTAACGGTTTATTTTGAGCTAAATGACCCTGAATTTGAAAAGCAGTACAAATGAACTCTGCAAAGGTTCTTACTTGGCATGACATCATATTTTCACCCACATAGCAAATTCTAAAGAGTTGAGAGAGTTGCGGCAAAAACAGGATGCACTTCGTGTACAAATTGGTCAATCTCTTTCGAAGTATGAGGGTTCCGGACGAAAACTCATCTATTACAATGCGATTTCATTTTTAATAACTTATTTTAACTCCATACTTTTTGTGTGTTCAATATGCACCATTCGAAGGCACATCATCAATTTTCAACCCTTTCTCACCTCATTTGATATTTTCCATGCATTTAATGATTTATTTTGAGCTAAATGACCCTGAATTTGAAAAGCAGTACAAATGAACTTTGAAAAGGTTGTAACTTGGCATGACATCATATTTCCTCCCACATAGCAACTTCTCAAGAGTTTAGAGGCTTGCGGCAAAAACTGGATGCACTTCGTGTACAAATTGGACTATCTCTTTCGAAGTATGAGGTTTCACACGAAAAGTCATCTATTACAAGAGGATTTCATTTTTAATAACTTATTTTAACTCCATACTTTTTGTGTGTTCAATATGCACCATTCAAAGACACATCATCAATTTTCAACCCTTTCTGACTTCATTTGATATTTTCTGTGCATTAAATGATTTATTTTGAGCTAAATGACCCTGAATTTGAAAAGCGGTACAAATGACCTCTGAAAAGGTTGTAACTTGGCATGACATCATAACTTCACCCAGATAGCAACTTCTAAAGAGTTGAGAGGGTTACGACAAAAACTGGATGCAGTTCGTGTACAAATTGAACAATCTCTTTCGAAGTATGAGGGTTTCAGACGAAGACTCATCTATTACAAAAAGATTGCATTTTTTATAACTTATTTTAACTCGGTACTTTTTGTGTGTTCAATATGCAACATTCAAAGGCACATCCTGAATTTTCAACCCTTTCTGACTTCATTTGATATTTTCCATGCATTTAATGATTTATTTTGAGCTAAATGACCTTGAATTTGAAAAGTAGTATAAATGAACTCTGAAAATGTTGTAACTTGGCATGACATCACAATTTTACCCACATAGCAACGTCTATAGAGTTGAGAGGTTACGGCAAAAACTGGATGCACTTTGTGTAAAAATTGGACAATCTCTTTCGAAGTATGAGGGTTTCGGACGAAAACTCATCTATTAAAAAAGATTTCATTTTTAATAACTTATTTTAACGCCAAACTTTTTGTGTGTTCAATATGCACCATTCAATGGCACATCCTCAATTTTCAACCCTTTCTGACTTCATTTGATATTTTCCATGCATTTAATGATTTATTTTGAGCTAAATGACCCTGAATTTGAAAAGCAGTACGAATGAACTCTGAAAAGGTTGTAACTTGGCATGACAACATAATTTCACCCACATAGCTACTTCTACAGAGTTGAGAGGGTTGCGGCAAAAACTGGATGCACTTCGTGTACAAATTAGACAATCTCTTTCGAAGTATGAGGGTTTCACACGAAAACTCATCTATTACAAGAGGATTTCATTTTTAATAACTTATTTTAACTCGATACTTTTTATGTGTTCAATATGCACCATTCAAAGACACGTCATCAATTTTCAACCCTTTCTGACTTCATTTGATATTTTCCATGCATTTAATGATTTATTTTGAGCTAAATGACCCTGAATTTGAAAAGCAGTACAAATGAACTATGCAAAGGTTCTAACTTGGCATGACATCACAATTTCACCCACATAGCAACTTCTAAAGAGTTGAGACGGTTACGACAAAAACTGGATGCCCTTCGTGTACAAATTGGACAATCTCTTTCGAAGTATGAGGGTTTCGGACGAAAACTCATCAATTACAATGCGATTTCATTTTTAATAACTTATTTGAACTCCATACTTTTTGTGTGTTGAATATGCACCATTCGAAGGCACATCATCAATTTTCAACCCTTTGTGACTTCATTTGATATTTTCAATGCATTTAATGATTTATCTTGAGCTAAATGACCCTAAATTTGAAAAGCAGTACAAATGAACTCTGGAAAGGTTGTAATTTGGCATGACATCATAATTTCACCCACATAGCAACTTCTACAGAGTTTAGAGGGTTGAGGCAAAAACTTGATGCACTTCATGTACAAATTGGACAGTCTCTTTCAAAGTATGAGGGTTTCGGACGAAATCTCATGTATTACAATGGGATTTCATTTTTAATAACTTATTTTAACTCCATACTTTTTGTGTGTTCAATATGCACCATTCGAAGGCACATCATCAATTTTCAACCCTTTCTGACTTCACTTGATATTTTCCATGCATTTAATGATTTATTTTGAGCTAAATGACCCTGAATTTCAAAAGCAGTACAAATGAACTCTGGAAAGGTTGTAACTTGGCATGACATCATAATTTCACCCACATAGCAACTTCTAAAGAGTTTAGAGGGTTGCGGCAAAAACTTGATGCACTTCATGTACAAATTGGACAATCTCTTTCGAATTATGAGGGTTTCGGACGAAAACTCATCGATTACAATGCGATTTCATTTTTAATAACTTATTTTAACTCCATAATTTTTTTGTGTTCAATATGCACCATTCGAAGGCACATCATCAATTTTCAACCCTTTCTGACTTCATTTGATATTTTCCATGCATTTAATGATTTATTTTGAGCTAAATGACCCTGAATTTGAAAAGCAGTACAAATGAACTTTGAAAAGGTTGTAACTTGGCATGACATCGTAATTTCACCCACATAGCAACTTCTAAAGAGTTGAGAGGGTTACGGCAAAAACTGGATGCACTTCATGTACAAATTTGTCAATCTCTTTCGAAGTATGAGGGTTTCGGATGAAAACTCATCTATTACAAAGGGATTTCATTTTTAATAACTTATTTTAACTCCATACTTTTTGTTTGTTCAATATGCACCATTCGAAGGCACATCATCAATTTTCAACCCTTTCTGACTTCATTTGATATTTTCCATGCATTTAATGATTTATTTTGAGCTAAATGACCCTGAATTTGAAAAGCAGTACAAATGAACTCTAAAAAGGTTGTAACTTGGCATGACATCATAATTTCACCCACATAGCAACTTCTAAAGAGTTGAGAGGGTTGCGGCAAAAACTCGATGCACTTCGTGTAAAAATTGGACAATCTCTTTCGAAGTATGAGGGTTTCGGACGAAAACTCATCGATTACAATGCGATTTCATTTTTAATAACTTATTTTAACTCCATAATTTTTTTGTGTTCAATATGCACCATTCGAAGGCACATCATCAATTTTCAACCCTTTCTAACTTCATTTGATATTTTCCATGCATTTAGTGATTTATTTTGAGCTAAATGACCCTAAATTTGAAAAGCAGTACAAATGAACTCTGGAAAGGTTGTAACTTGGCATGACATCATAATTTCACCCACATAGCAACTTCTAAAGAGTTTAGAGGGTTGCGGCAAAAACTTGATGCACTTCATGTACAAATTGGACAATCTCTTTCGAAGTATGAGGGTTTCGGACTAAAACTCATCTATTACAATGGGATATCATTTTTAATACCTTATTTTAACTCCATACTTTTTTTGTGTTCAATATGCACCATTCGAAGGCACATCATCAATTTTCAACCCTTTCTGACTTCATTTGATATTTTCCATGCATTTAATGATTTATTTTGAGCTAAATGACCCTGAATTTGAAAAGCAGTACAAATGAACTCTGAAAAGGTTCTAACTTGCCATGACATCATATTTTCACCCACATAGCAAATTCTAAAGAATTGAGATGGTTGTGGCAAAAACTGGATGCACTTTGTGTACAAATTGGACAATATCTTTCGACGTCTGAGGGTTTCACACGAAAACTCATCTATTACAAGAGGATTTCATTTTTAATAACTTATTTTAACTCCATACTTTATGTGTGTTCAATATGCACCATTCAAAGACACATCATCAATTTTCAACCCTTTCTGACTTCATTTGATATTTTCCATGCATTTAATGATTTATTTTGAGCTAAATGACCCTGAATTTGAAAAGCAGTACAAATGAACTCTAAAAAGGTTGTAACTTGCCATGACATCACAATTTCACCCAAATAGCAACTTCTAAAGAGTTGAGAGGGTTATGGCAAAAACTGGATGCACTTCGTGTACAAATTGGTCAATCTATTTCGAAGTATGAGGGTTTTGGACGAGAACTCATCTATTACAAAAAGATTTCATTTTTAATAACTTATTTTAACTCCATACTTTTTGTGTGATCAATATGCACCATTCAAAGGCACATCCTCAATTTTCAACCCTATCTGACTTCATTTGATATTTTCCATGCATTTAACGGTTTATTTTGAGCTAAATGACCCTGAATTTGAAAAGCAGTACAAATGAACTCTGCAAAGGTTCTTACTTGGCATGACATCATATTTTCACCCACATAGCAAATTCTAAAGAGTTGAGAGAGTTGCGGCAAAAACAGGATGCACTTCGTGTACAAATTGGTCAATCTCTTTCGAAGTATGAGGGTTCCGGACGAAAACTCATCTATTACAATGCGATTTCATTTTTAATAACTTATTTTAACTCCATACTTTTTGTGTGTTCAATATGCACCATTCGAAGGCACATCATCAATTTTCAACCCTTTCTCACCTCATTTGATATTTTCCATGCATTTAATGATTTATTTTGAGCTAAATGACCCTGAATTTGAAAAGCAGTACAAATGAACTTTGAAAAGGTTGTAACTTGGCATGACATCATATTTCCTCCCACATAGCAACTTCTCAAGAGTTTAGAGGCTTGCGGCAAAAACTGGATGCACTTCGTGTACAAATTGGACTATCTCTTTCGAAGTATGAGGTTTCACACGAAAAGTCATCTATTACAAGAGGATTTCATTTTTAATAACTTATTTTAACTCCATACTTTTTGTGTGTTCAATATGCACCATTCAAAGACACATCATCAATTTTCAACCCTTTCTGACTTCATTTGATATTTTCTGTGCATTAAATGATTTATTTTGAGCTAAATGACCCTGAATTTGAAAAGCGGTACAAATGACCTCTGAAAAGGTTGTAACTTGGCATGACATCATAACTTCACCCAGATAGCAACTTCTAAAGAGTTGAGAGGGTTACGACAAAAACTGGATGCAGTTCGTGTACAAATTGAACAATCTCTTTCGAAGTATGAGGGTTTCAGACGAAGACTCATCTATTACAAAAAGATTGCATTTTTTATAACTTATTTTAACTCGGTACTTTTTGTGTGTTCAATATGCAACATTCAAAGGCACATCCTGAATTTTCAACCCTTTCTGACTTCATTTGATATTTTCCATGCATTTAATGATTTATTTTGAGCTAAATGACCTTGAATTTGAAAAGTAGTATAAATGAACTCTGAAAAGGTTGTAACTTGGCATGACATCACAATTTTACCCACATAGCAACGTCTATAGAGTTGAGAGGTTACGGCAAAAACTGGATGCACTTTGTGTAAAAATTGGACAATCTCTTTCGAAGTATGAGGGTTTCGGACGAAAACTCATCTATTAAAAAAGATTTCATTTTTAATAACTTATTTTAACGCCAAACTTTTTGTGTGTTCAATATGCACCATTCAATGGCACATCCTCAATTTTCAACCCTTTCTGACTTCATTTGATATTTTCCATGCATTTAATGATTTATTTTGAGCTAAATGACCCTGAATTTGAAAAGCAGTACGAATGAACTCTGAAAAGGTTGTAACTTGGCATGACAACATAATTTCACCCACATAGCTACTTCTACAGAGTTGAGAGGGTTGCGGCAAAAACTGGATGCACTTCGTGTACAAATTAGACAATCTCTTTCGAAGTATGAGGGTTTCACACGAAAACTCATCTATTACAAGAGGATTTCATTTTTAATAACTTATTTTAACTCGATACTTTTTATGTGTTCAATATGCACCATTCAAAGACACGTCATCAATTTTCAACCCTTTCTGACTTCATTTGATATTTTCCATGCATTTAATGATTTATTTTGAGCTAAATGACCCTGAATTTGAAAAGCAGTACAAATGAACTATGCAAAGGTTCTAACTTGGCATGACATCACAATTTCACCCACATAGCAACTTCTAAAGAGTTGAGACGGTTACGACAAAAACTGGATGCCCTTCGTGTACAAATTGGACAATCTCTTTCGAAGTATGAGGGTTTCGGACGAAAACTCATCAATTACAATGCGATTTCATTTTTAATAACTTATTTGAACTCCATACTTTTTGTGTGTTGAATATGCACCATTCGAAGGCACATCATCAATTTTCAACCCTTTGTGACTTCATTTGATATTTTCAATGCATTTAATGATTTATTTTGAGCTAAATGACCCTAAATTTGAAAAGCAGTACAAATGAACTCTGGAAAGGTTGTAATTTGGCATGACATCATAATTTCACCCACATAGCAACTTCTAAAGAGTTTAGAGGGTTGAGGCAAAAACTTGATGCACTTCATGTACAAATTGGACAGTCTCTTTCAAAGTATGAGGGTTTCGGACGAAATCTCATGTATTACAATGGGATTTCATTTTTAATAACTTATTTTAACTCCATACTTTTTGTGTGTTCAATATGCACCATTCGAAGGCACATCATCAATTTTCAACCCTTTCTGACTTCACTTCATATTTTCCATGCATTTAATGATTTATTTTGAGCTAAATGACCCTGAATTTCAAAAGCAGTACAAATGAACTCTAGAAAGGTTGTAACTTGGCATGACATCATAATTTCACCCACATAGCAACTTCTAAAGAGTTTAGAGGGTTGCGGCAAAAACTTGATGCACTTCATGTACAAATTGGACAATCTCTTTCGAATTATGAGGGTTTCGGACGAAAACTCATCGATTACAATGCGATTTCATTTTTAATAACTTATTTTAACTCCATAATTTTTTTGTGTTCAATATGCACCATTCGAAGGCACATCATCAATTTTCAACCCTTTCTGACTTCATTTGATATTTTCCATGCATTTAATGATTTATTTTGAGCTAAATGACCCTGAATTTGAAAAGTAGTACAAATGAACTTTGAAAAGGTTGTAACTTGGCATGACATCGTAATTTCACCCACATAGAAACTTCTAAAGAGTTGAGAGGGTTACGGCAAAAACTGGATGCACTTCATGTACAAATTTGTCAATCTCTTTCGAAGTATGAGGGTTTCGGATGAAAACTCATCTATTACAAAGGGATTTCATTTTTCATAACTTATTTTAACTCCATACTTTTTGTTTGTTCAATATGCACTATTCGAAGGCACATCATGAAGTTTGAACCCTTTCTGACTTCATTTGATATTTTCCATGCATTTAATGATTTATTTTGAGCTAAATGACCCTGAATTTGAAAAGCAGTACAAATGAACTCTGAAAAGGTTGTAACTTGGCATGACATCATAATTTCACCCACATAGCAACTTCTAAAGAGTTGAGATTGTTGTGGCAAAAACTGGATGCACTTCGTGTACAAATTGGACAATATCTTTCGACGTGTGAGGGTTTCACACGAAACTCATCTATTACAAGAAGATTTCATTTTTAATAACTTATTTTAACTCCATACATTTTGTGTGTTCAATATGCTCCATTCGAAGGCACGTCATCAATTTTCAACCCTTTCTGACTTCATTTGATATTTTCCATGCATTTAATGATTTATTTTGAGCTAAATGACCCTCAATTTGAAAAGCAGTACAAATGAACTCTGAAAAGGTTGTAACTTGGCATGACATCACAATTTACCCACATAGCAACTTCTAAAGAGTTGAGAGGTTACGGCAAAAACTCGATGCACTTCGTGTAAAAATTGGACAATCTCTTTCGAAGTATGAGGGTTTCGGACGAAAACTCATCGATTACAATGCGATTTCATTTTTAATAACTTATTTGAACTCCATACATTTTGTGTGTTCAATATGCACCATTCGAAGGCACATCATCAATTTTCAACCCTTTCTAACTTCATTTGATATTTTCCATGCATTTAGTGATTTATTTTGAGCTAAATGACCCTAAATTTGAAAAGCAGTACAAATGAACTCTGGAAAGGTTGTAACTTGGCATGACATCATAATTTCACCCAATTAGCAACTTCTAAAGAGTTTAGAGGGTTGCGGCAAAAACTTGATGCACTTCATGTACAAATTGGACAATCTCTTTCGAAGTATGAGGCTTTCGGACTAAAACTCATCTATTACAATGGGATATCATTTTTAATACCTTATTTTAACTCCATACTTTTTTTGTGTTCAATATGCACCATTCGAAGGCACATCATCAATTTTCAACCCTTTCTGACTTCATTTGATATTTTCCATGCATTTAATGATTTATTTTGAGCTAAATGACCCTGAATTTGAAAAGTAGTACAAATGAACTCTGAAAAGGTTCTAACTTGGCATGACATCATATTTTCACCCACATAGCAAATTCTAAAGAATTGAGATGGTTGTGGCAAAAACTGGATGCACTTTGTGTACAAATTGGACAATATCTTTCGACGTCTGAGGGTTTCACACGAAAACTCATCTATTACAACAGGATTTCATTTTTAATAACTTATTTTAACTCCATACTTTATGTGTGTTCAATATGCACCATTCAAAGACACATCATCAATTTTCAACCCTTTCTGACTTCATTTGATATTTTCCATGCATTTAATGATTTATTTTGAGCTAAATGACCCCGTAATTTGAAAAGGAGTACAAATGAACTCTAAAAAGGTGGTAACTTGGCATGACATCACAATTTCACCCAAATAGCAACTTCTAGAGATTTGAGAGGGTTATGGCAAAAACTGGATGCACTTCGTGTACAAATTGGTCAATCTATTTCGAAGTATGAGGGTTTTGGACGAGAACTCATCTATTACAAAAAGATTTCATTTTTAATAACTTATTTTAACTCCATACTTTTTGTGTGATCAATATGCACCATTCAAAGGCACATCCTCAATTTTCAACCCTATCTGACTTCATTTGATATTTTCCATGCATTTAATGGTTTATTTTCAGCTAAATGACCCTGAATTTGAAAAGCAGTACAAATGAACTCTGCAAAGGTTCTTACTTGGCATGACATCATATTTTCACCCACATAGCAAATTCTAAAGAGTTGAGGGAGTTACGGCAAAAACAGGATGCACTTCGTGTACAAATTGGTCAATCTCTTTCGAAGTATGAGGGTTCCGGACGAAAACTCATCGATTACAATGCGATTTCATTTTTAATAACTTATTTTAACTCCATACTTTTTGTGTGTTCAATATGCACCATTTGAAGGCACATCATCAATTTTCAACCCTTTCTGACTTCATTTGATATTTTCCATGCATTTAATGATTTATTTTGAGCTAAATGACCCTGAATTTGAAAAGCAGTACAAATGAACTCTGCAAACGTTCTAACTTGGCATGACATCACAATTTCACCCACATAGCAACTTCTAAAGAGTTGAGAGGGTTACGGCAAAAACTGGATGCCCTTCGTGTACAAATTGGACAATCTCTTTCGAAGTATGAGGCTTTCGGACGAAAACTCATTGATTACAATGCGATTTCATTTTTAATAACTTATTTGAACTCCATACTTTTTGTGTGTTCATTATGCACCATTCGAAGGCACATCATCAATTTTCAACCCTTTCTCACCTCATTTGATATTTTCCATGCATTTAATGATTTATTTTGAGCTAAATGACCCTGAATTTGAAAAGCAGTACAAATGAACTTTGAAAAGGTTGTAACTTGGCATGACATCATATTTTCTCCCACATAGCAACTTCTAAAGAGTTTAGAGGCTTGCGGCAAAAACTGGATGCACTTCGTGTACAAATTGGACAATCTCTTTCGAAGTATGAGGGTTTTGGACGAAAACTCATCGATTACAATGCGATTTCATTTTTAATAACTTATTTGAACTCCATACATTTTGTGTGTTCAATATGCACTATTCGAAGGCACATCATCAATTTTTAACCCTTTCTGACTTCATTTGATATTTTCCATGCATTTAATGATTTATTTTGAGCTAAATGACCCTAAATTTGAAAAGCAGTACAAATGAACTCTGGAAAGGTTGTAACTTGGCATGACATAATAATTTCACCCACATAGCAACTTCTAAAGAGTTTAGAGGGCTGCGGCAAAAACTTGATGCACTTCATGTACAAATTGGACAATCTCTTTCGAAGTATGAGGGTTTCGGACGAAAACTCATCTATTACAATGCGATTTCATTTTTAATAACTTATTTTAAGTCCATACTTTTTTTGTGTTCAATATGCACCATTAGAAGGCACATCATCAATTTTCAACCCTTTCTGACTTCATTTGATATTTTCCATGCATTTAATGATTTATTTTGAGCTAAATGACCCTGAATTTGAAAAGCAGTACAAATGAACTCTGGAAAGGTTGTAACTTGGCTTGACATCATAATTTCACCCACATAGCAACTTCTAAAGAGTTTAGAGGGTTGCGGCAAAAACTTGATGCACTTCATGTACAAATTGGACAATCTCTTTCGAAGTATGAGGGTTTCGGACGAAAACTCATCTATTACAATGGGATTTCATTTTTAATAACTTATTTTAACTCCATACTTTTTCTATGTTCAATATGCACCATTCGAAGGCACGTCATCAATTTTCAACCCTTTCTGACTTCATTTAATATTTTCCATGCATTTAATGATTTATTTTGAGCTAAATGACCCTAAATTTGAAAAGCAGTACAAATGAACTCTGAAAAGGTTCTAACTTGGCATGACATCATATTTTCACCCACATAGCAACTTCTAAAGAGTTGAGAGGGTTACGGCAAAAACTGGATGCACTTCATGTACAAATTTGTCAATCTCTTTCGAAGTATGAGGGTTTCGGATGAAAACTCATCTATTACAAGAGGATTTCATTTTTAATAACTTATTTTAACTCCATACTTTTTGTGTGTTCAATATGCACCATTCAAAGACACGTCATCAATTTTCAACCCTTTCTGACTTCAGTTGATATCTTCCATGCAATTAATGATTTATTTTGAGCTAAATGACCCTGAATTTGAAAAGCAGTACAAATGAACTCTGCAAAGGTTCTAACTTGGCATGACATCACAATTTCACCGACATAGCAACTTCTAAAGAGTTGAGAGGGTTACGGCAAATACTTGATGCCCTTCGTGTACAAATTGGACAATCTCTTTCGAAGTATGAGGGTTTCGGACGAAAACTCATCGATTACAATGCGATTTCATTTTTAATAACTTATTTGAACTCCATACATTTTGTGTGTTCAATATGCACCATTCAAAGAGACGTCATCAATTTTCAACCCTTTTTGACTTCAGTTGATATCTTCCATGCAATTAATGATTTATTTTGAGCTAAATGACCCTGAATTTGAAAAGCAGTACAAATGAACTCTGCAAAGGTTCTAACTTGGCATGACATCACAATTTCACCGACATAGCAACTTCTAAAGAGTTGAGAGGGTTACGGCAAAAACTGGATGCCCTTCGTGTACAAATTGGACCATCTCTTTCGAAGTATGAGGGTTTCGGACGAAAACTCATCGATTACAATGCGATTTTATTTTTAATAACTTATTTGAACTCCATACATTTTGTGTGTTCAATATGCTCCATTCGAAGGCACATCATCAATTTTCAACCCTTTCTGACTTCATTTGATATTTTCCATGCATTTAATGATTTATTTTGAGCTAAATGACCCTGAATTTGAAAAGCACTACAAATGAACTCTGAAAAGGTTGTAACTTGGCATGACATCACAATTTACCCACATAGCAACTTCTAAAGAGTTGAGAGGTTACGGCAAAAACTCGATGCACTTCGTGTAAAAATTGGACAATCTCTTCCGAAGTATGAGGGTTTCGGACGAAAACTCATCGATTACAATGCGATTTCATTTTTAATAACTTATTTGAACTCCATACATTTTGTGTGTTCAATATGCACCATTCGAAGGCACATCATCAATTTTCAACCCTTTCTAACTTCATTTGATATTTTCCATGCATTTAGTGATTTATTTTGAGCTAAATGACCCTAAATATGAAAAGTAGTACAAATGAACTCTGGAAAGGTTGTAACTTGGCATGACATCATAATTTCACCCACATAGCAACTTCTAAAGAGTTTAGAGGGTTGCGGCAAAAACTTGATGCACTTCATGTACAAATTGGACAATCTCTTTCGAAGTATGAGGGTTTCGGACTAAAACTCATCTATTACAATGGGATTTCATTTTTAATAACTTATTTTAACTCCATACTTTTTTTGAGTTCAATATGCACCATTCGAAGGCACATCATCAATTTTCAACCCTTTCTGACTTCATTTGATATTTTCCATGCATTTAATGATTTATTTTGAGCTAAATGACCCTGAATTTGAAAAGCAGTACAAATGAACTCTGAAAAGGTTCTAACTTGGCATGACATCATATTTTCACCCACATAGAAACTTCTAAAGAGTTGAGAGAGTTACGGCAAAAACTGGATGCACTTCAGGTACAAATTTGTCAATCTCTTTCGAAGTATGAGGGTTTCGGATGAAAACTCATCTATTAGAAAGGGATTTCATTTTTAATAACTTATTTTAACTCCATACTTTTTGTGTGTTCAATATGCACTATTCGAAGACACATCATGAATTTTGAACCCTTTCTGACTTCATTTGATATTTTCCATGCATTTAATGATTTATTTTGAGCTAAATGACCCTGAATTTGAAAAGCAGTACAAACGAACTCTGAAAAGGTTGTAACTTGGCATGACATCATAATTTCACCCACATAGCAACTTCTACAGAGTTGATAGGGTTGCGGCAAAAACTAGATGCACTTCGTGTACAAGTTGGACAATCTCTTTCGAAGTATGAGGGTTTCACACGAAAACTCATCTATTACAAGAGGATTTCATTTTTAATAACTTATTTTAACTCCATACTTTTTGTGTGTTCAATATGCACCATTCAAAGACACATCATCAATTTTCAACCCTTTCTGACTTCAGTTGATATCTTCCATGCAATTAATGATTTATTTTGAGCTAAATGACCCTGAATTTGAAAAGCAGTACAAATGAACTCTGCGAAGGTTCTAACTTGGCATGACATCACAATTTCACCCACATAGCAACTTCTAAAGAGTTGAGAGGGGTACGGCAAAAACTGGATGCCCTTCGTGTACAAATTGGACAATCTCTTTCGAAGTATGAGGGTTTCGGACGAAAACTCATCTATTACAATGGGATTTCATTTTTAATAACTTATTTTAACTCCATACTTTTTGTGTGTTCAATATGCACCATTCAAAGACACGTCATCAATTTTCAACCCTTTCTGACTTCAGTTGATATCTTCCATGCAATTAATGATTTATTTTGAGCTAAATGACCCTGAATTTGAAAAGCAGTACAAATGAACTCTGCAAAGCTTCTAACTTGGCATGACATCACAATTTCACCGACATAGCAACTTCTAAAGAGTTGAGAGGGTTACGGCAAATACTTGATGCCCTTCGTGTACAAATTGGACAATCTCTTTCGAAGTATGAGGGTTTCGGACGAAAACTCATCGATTACAATGCGATTTCATTTTTAATAACTTATTTGAACTCCATACATTTTGTGTGTTCAATATGCACCATTCAAAGAGACGTCATCAATTTTCAACCCTTTTTGACTTCAGTTGATATCTTCCATGCAATTAATGATTTATTTTGAGCTAAATGACCCTGAATTTGAAAAGCAGTACAAATGAACTCTGCAAAGGTTCTAACTTGGCATGACATCACAATTTCACCTACATAGCAACTTCTAAAGAGTTGAGAGGGTCACGGCAAAAACTGGATGCCCTTCGTGTACAAATTGGACAATCTCTTTCGAAGTATGAGGGTTTCGGACGAAAACTCATCGATTACAATGCGATTTCATTTTTAATAACTTATTTGAACTCCATACATTTTGTGTGTTCAATATGCTCCATTCGAAGGCACATCATCAATTTTCAACCCTTTCTGACTTCATTTGATATTTTCCATGCATTTAATGATTTATTTTGAGCTAAATGACCCTGAATTTGAAAAGCAGTACAAATGAACTCTGAAAAGGTTGTAACTTGGCATGACATGACAATTTACCCACATAGCAACTTCTAAAGAGTTGAGAGGTTACGACAAAAACTCGATGCACTTCGTGTAAAAATTGGACAATCTCTTTCGAAGTATGAGGGTTTCGGACGAAAACTCATCGATTACAATGCGATTTCATTTTTAATAACTTATTTGAACTCCATACATTTTGTGTGTTCAATATGCACCATTCGAAAGCACATCATCAATTTTCAACCCTTTCTAACCTCATTTGATATTTTCCATGCATTTAATGATTTATTTTGAGCTAAATGACCCTAAATTTGAAAAGCAGTACAAATGAACTCTGGAAAGGTTGTAACTTGGCATGACATCATAATTTCACCCACATAGCAACTTCTAAAGAATTTAGAGGGTTGCGGCAAAAACTTGATGCACTTCATGTACAAATTGGACAATCTCTTTCGAAGTATGAGGGTTTCGGACTAAAACTCATCTATTACAATGGGATTTCATTTTTAATAACTTATTTTAACTCCATACTTTTTTGTGTTCAATATGCACCATTCGAAGGCACATCATCAATTTTCAACCCTTTCTGACTTCATTTGATATTTTCCATGCATTTAATGATTTATTTTGAGCTAAATGACCCTGAATTTGAAAAGCAGTACAAATGTACTCTGGAAAGGTTGTAACTTGGCATGACATCATAATTTCACCCACATAGCAACTTCTAAAGAGTTTAGAGGGTTGCGACAAAAACTTGCACTTCATATACAAATTCGACAATCTCTTTCGAAGTATGAGGGTTTCGGACGAAAACTCATCTATTACAATGGGATTTCATTTTTAATGACTTATTTTAACTCCATACTTTTTTTGTGTTCAATATGCACCTTTCGAAGGCACGTCATCAATTTTCAACCCTTTCTAACTTCATTTGATATTTTCCATGCATTTAATGATTTATTTTGAGCTAAATGACCCTGAATTTGAAAAGCAGTACAAATGAACTCTGGAAAGGTTGTAACTTGGCATAACATCATATTTTCACCCACATAGCAACTTCTAAAGAGTTGAGAGGGTTGCAGCAAAAACTTGATGCACTTCATGTACAAATTGGACAATCTCTTTCGAAGTATGAGGGTTTCGGACGAAAACTCATCTATTACAATGGGATTTCATTTTTAATAACTTATTTTAATTCCATACTTTTTGTGTGTTCAATATGCACCATTCGAAGGAACATCATCAATTTTGAACCCTTTGTGACTTCATTCGATATTTTCCATGCATTTAATGATTTATTTTGAGCTAAATGACCCTGAATTTGAAAAGCAGTACAAATGAACTCTGAAAAGGTTGTAGCTTGGCATGACATCATAATTTCACCCACATAGCAACTTCTACAGAGTTGATAGGGTTGCGGAAAAAACTGGATGCACTTCGTGTACAAGTTGGACAATCTCTTTCGAAGTATGAGGGTTTCGGACGAAAACTCATCTATTACAATGGGATTTCATTTTTAATAACTTATTTTAACTCCATAATTTTTGTGTGTTCAATATGCACCATTCAAAGACACGACATCAATTTTCAACCCTTTCTGACTTCAGTTGATATCTTCCAAGCAATTAATGATTTATTTTGAGCTAAAAGACCCTGAATTTGAAAAGCAGTACAAATGAACTCTGCAAAGCTTCTAACTTGGCATGACATCACAATTTCACCCACATAGCAACTTCTAAAGAGTTGAGAAGGGTACGGCAAAAACTGGATGCCCTTCGTGTACAAATTGGACAATCTCTTTCGAAGTATGAGGGTTTCGGACGAAAACTCATCGATTACAATGTGATTTCATTTTTAATAACTTATTTGAACTCCATACATTTTGTGTGTCCAATATGCACCATTCGAAGGCATATCATGAATTTTGAACCCTCTCTGACTTCATTTGATATTTTCCATGCATTTAATTATTTATTTTGAGCTAAATGACCCTGAATTTGAAAAGCAGTACAAATGAACTCTGGAAAGGTTGTCACTTGGCATGACATCATAATTTCACCCACATAGCAACTTCTACAGAATTGATAGGGTTGCGGCAAAAACTGGATGCACTTCGTGTACAAGTTGGACAATCTCTTCTGAAGTATGAGGGTTTCACACGAAAACTCATCTATTACAAGAGGATTTCATTTTTAATAACTTATTTTAACTCCATACTTTTTGTGTGTTCAACATGCACCATTCAAAGACACGTCATCAATTTTCAACCCTTTCTGACTTCAGTTGATATCTTCCATGCAATTAATGATTTATTTTGAGCTAAATGACCCTGAATTTGAAAAGCAGTACAAATGACCTCTGCAAAGGTTCTAACTTGGCATGACATCACAATTTCACCCACATAGCAACTTCTAAAGAGTTGAGAGGGTTACGGCAAAAACTGGATGCCCTTCGTGTACAAATTCGACAATCTCTTTCGAAGTATGAGGGTTTCGGACGAAAACTCATCGATTACAATGCGATTTCATTTTTAATAACTTATTTGAACTCCATACATTTTGTGTGTTCAATATGCACCATTTGAAGGCACATCATCAATTTTCAACCCTTTTTGACTTCATTTCATATTTTCCATGCATTTAATGATTTACTTTGACCTAATGACCCTGAATTTGAAAAGCAGTACAAATGAACTCTGGAAAGGTTGTAACTTGGCATGACATCATAATTTCACCCACATAGCAACTTCTAAAGAGTTTAGAGGGTTGTGGCAAAAACTTGATGCACTTCATGTACAAATTGGACAATCTCTTTCGAAGTATGAGGGTTTCGGACGAAAACTCATCTATTACAATGGGATTTCATTTTTAATAACTTATTTTAACTCCATACTTTTTTTGTGTTCAATATGCACCTTTCGAAGGCACGTCATCAATTTTCAACCCTTTCCGACTTCATTTGATATTTTCCATGCATTTAATGATTTATTTTGAGCTAAGTGACCCTGAATTTGAAAAGCAGTACAAATGAACTCTGGAAAGGTTGTAACTTGGCATGACATCATATTTTCACCCACATAGCAACTTGTAAAGAGTTGAGAGGGTTGCGGCAAAAACTTGATGCACTTCATGTACAAATTGGACAATCTCTTTCGAAGTATGAGGGTTTCGGACGAAAACTCATCTATTACAATGGGATTTCAACTTTAATAACTTATTTTAACTCCATACTTTTTGTGTGTTCAATATGCACCATTCGAAGGCACATCATCAATTTTGAACCCTTTCTGACTTCATTTGATATTTTCCATGCATTTAATGATATATTTTGAGCTAAATGACCCTGAATTTGAAAAGCAGTACAAATGAACTCTAAAAAGGTTGTAGCTTGGCATGACATCATAATTTCACCCACATAGCAACTTCTACAGAGTTGAGAGGGTTGCAGCAAAAACTGGATGCACTTCATGTACAAGTTGGACAATCTCTTTCGAAGTATGAGGGTTTCGGACGAAAACTCATCTATTACAATGGGATTTCATTTTTAATAACTTATTTTAACTCCGTACTTTTTGTGTGTTCAATATGCACCATTCAAAGACACGACATCAATTTTCAACCCTTTCTGACTTCAGTTGATATCTTCCATGCAATTAATGATTTATTTTGAGCTAAATGACCATGAATTTGAAAAACAGTACAAATGAACTCTGCAAAGCTTCTAACTTGGCATGACATCACAATTTCACCCACATAGCAACTTCTAAAGAGTTGAGAGGGGTACGGCAAAAACTGGATGCCCTTCGTGTACAAATTGGACAATCTCTTTCGAAGTATGAGGGTTTCGGACGAAAACTCATCGATTACAATGTGATTTCATTTTTAATAACTTATTTGAACTCCATACATTTTGTGTGTCCAATATGCACCATTCGAAGGCATATCATGAATTTTGAACCCTTTCTGACTTCATTTGATATTTTCCATGCATTTAATGATTTATTTTGAGCTAAATGACCCTGAATTTGAAAAGCAGTACAAATGAACTCTGGAAATGTTGTAACTTGGCATGACATCATAATTTGACCCACATAGCAACTTCCACAGAGTTGATAGGGTTGCGGCAAAAACTGGATGCACTTCGTGTACAAGTTGGACAATCTCTTTCGAAGTATGAGGGTGTCACACGAAAACTCAACTCTTACAAGAGGATTTCATTTTCAATAACTTATTTTAACTCCATACTTACTGTGTGTTCAATATGCACCATTCAAAGACACGTCATCAATTTTCAACCCTTTCTGACTTCAGTTGATATCTTCCATGCAATTAATGATTTATTTTGAGCTAAATGACCCTGAATTTGAAAAGCAGTACAAATGAACTCTGCAAACGTTCTAACTTGGCATGACATCACAATTTCACCCACATAGCAACTTCTAAAGAGTTGAGAGGGTTACGGCAAAAACTGGATGCCCTTCGTGTACAAATTGGACAACCTCTTTCGAAGTATGAGGGTTTCGGACGAAAACTCATCGATTACAATGCGATTTCATTTTTAATAACTTATTTGAACTCCATACATTTTGTGTGTTCAATATGCACCATTCGAAGGCACATCATCAATTTTCAACCCTTTCAAACTTCATTTGATATTTTCCATGCATTTAATGATTTATTTTGAGCTAAATGACCCTAAATTGGAAAAGCAGTACAAATGAACTCTGGAAAGGTTGTAACTTGGCATGACATCATAATTTCACCCACATAGCAACTTCTAAAGAGTTTAGAGGGTTGCGGCAAAAACTTGATGCACTTCATGTACAAATTGGACAATCTCTTTCGAAGTATGAGGGTTTCGGACTAAAGCTCATCTATTACAATGGGATTTCATTTTTAATAACTTATTTTAACTCCATACTTTTTGTGTGTTCAATATGCACCATTCGAAGGCACATCATCAATTTTCAACCCTTTCTGACTTCATTTGATATTTTCCATGCATTTAATGATTTATTTTGAGCTAAAGGACCCTGAATTTGAAAAGCAGTACAAATGAACTCTAGAAAGGTTGTAACTTGGCATGACATCATAATTTCACCCACATAGCAACTTCTAAAGAGTTGAGAGGGTTACGGCAAAAACTTGATGCACTTCATGTACAAATTGGACAATCTCTTTCGAAGTATGAGGGTTTCGGACGAAAACTCATCTATTACAATGGGATTTCATTTTTAATAACTTATTTTAACTCCATACTTACTGTGTGTTCAATATGCACCATTCGAAGGCACATCATCAATTTTCAACCCTTTCTGACTTCAGTTGATATCTTCCATGCAATTAATGATTTATTTTGAGCTAAATGACCCTGAATTTGAAAAGCAGTACAAATGAACTCTGGAAAGGTTGTAGCTTGGCATGACATCATAATTTCACCCACATAGCAACTTCTACAGAGTTGATAGGGTTGCGGAAAAAACTGGATGCACTTCGTGTACAAGTTGGACAATCTCTTTCGAAGTATGAGGGTTTCGGACGAAAACTCATCTATTACAATGGGATTTCATTTTTAATAACTTATTTTAACTCCATACTTTTTGTGTGTTCAATATGCACCATTCAAAGACACAACATCAATTTTCAACCCTTTCTGACTTCAGTTGATATCTTCCATGCAATTAATGATTTATTTTGAGCTAAATGACCCTGAATTTGAAAAGCAGTACAAATGAACTCTACAAAGCTTCTAACTTGGCATGACATCACAATTTCACCCACATAGCAACTTCTAAAGAGTTGAGAGGGGTACGGCAAAAACTGGATGCCCTTCGTGTACAAATTGGACAATCTCTTTCGAAGGATGAGGGTTTCGGACGAAAACTCATCGATTACAATGTGATTTCATTTTTAATAACTTATTTGAACTCCATACATTTTGTGTGTCCAATATGCACCATTCGAAGGCACATCATGAATTTTGAACCCTTTCTGACTTCATTTGATATTTTCCATGCATTTAATGATTTATTTTGAGCTAAATGACCCTAAATTTGAAAAGCAGTACAAATGAACTCTGGAAAGGTTGTAACTTGGCATGACATCATAATTTCACCCACATAGCAACTTCTACACAGTTGATAGGGTTGCGGCAAAAACTGGATGCACTTTGTGTACAAGTTGGACAATCTCTTTCGAAGTATGAGGGTTTCACACAAAAACTCATCTATTACAAGAGGATTTCATTTTCAATAACTTATTTTAACTCCATACTTTTTGTGTGTTCAATATGCACCATTCAAAGACACGTCATCAATTTTCAACCCTTTCTGACTTCAGTTGATATTTTCCATGCATTTAATGATTTATTTTGAGCTAAATGACCCTGAATTTGAAAAGCACTACAAATGAACTCTGCAAAGGTTCTAACTTGGCATGACATCACAATTTCACCCACATAGCAACTTCTAAAGAGTTGAGAGGGGTACGGCAAAAACCGGATGCCCTTCGTGTACAAATTGGACAATCTCTTTCGAAGTATGAGGGTTTCGGACGAAAACTCATCGATTACAATGTGATTTCATTTTTAATAACTTATTTGAACTCCATACATTTTGTGTGTCCAATATGCACCACTCGAAGGCACATCATGAATTTTGAACCCTTTCTGACTTCATTTGATATTTTCCATGCATTTAATGATTTATTTTGAGCTAAATGACCCTAAATTTGAAAAGCAGTACAAATGAACTCTGGAAAGGTTGTAACTTGGCATGACATCATAATTTTACCCACATAGCAACTTCTACAGAGTTGATAGGGTTGCGGCAAAAACTGGATGCACTTCGTGTACAAGTTGGACAATCTCTTTCGAAGTATGAGGGTTTAACACCAAAACTCATCTATTACAAGAGGATTTCATTTTCAATAACTTATTTTAACTCCATACTTTTTGTGTGTTCAATATGCACCATTCAAAGACACGTCATCAATTTTCAACCCTTTCTGACTTCAGTTGATATTTTCCATGCATTTAATGATTTATTTTGAGCTAAATGACCCTGAATTTGAAAAGCACTACAAATGAACTCTGCAAAGGTTCTAACTTGGCATGACATCACAATTTCACCCACATAGCAACTTCTAAAGAGTTGAGAGGGTTGCGGCAAAAACTGGATGCCCTTCGTGTACAAATTGGACAATCTCTTTCGAAGTATGAGGGTTTCGGACGAAAACTCATCTATTACAATGGGATTTCATTTTTAATAACTTATTTTAACTCCATACTTTTTGTGTGTTCAATATGCACCACTCGAAGGCACATCATCAATTTTTAACCCTTTCTGACTTCATTTGATTTTTTCCATGCATTTAATGATTTATTTTGAGCTAAAGGACCCTGAATTTGAAAAGCAGTACAAATGAACTCTAGAAAGGTTGTAACTTGGCATGACATCATAATTTCACCCACATAGCAACTTCTAAAGAGTTGAGAGGGTTACGGCAAAAACTTGATGCACTTCATGTACAAATTGGACAATCTCTTTCGAAGTATGAGGGTTTCGGACGAAAACTCATCTATTACAATGGGATTTCATTTTTAATAACTTATTTTAACTCCATACTTACTGTGTGTTCAATATGCACCATTCGAAGGCACATCATCAATTTTCAACCCTTTCTGACTTCAGTTGATATCTTCCATGCAATTAATGATTTATTTTGAGCTAAATGACCCTGAATTTGAAAAGCAGTACAAATGAACTCTGGAAAGGTTGTAGCTTGGCATGACATCATAATTTCACCCACATAGCAACTTCTACAGAGTTGATAGGGTTGCGGAAAAAACTGGATGCACTTCGTGTACAAGTTGGACAATCTCTTTCGAAGTATGAGGGTTTCGGACGAAAACTCATCTATTACAATGGGATTTCATTTTTAATAACTTATTTTAACTCCATACTTTTTGTGTGTTCAATATGCACCATTCAAAGACACAACATCAATTTTCAACCCTTTCTGACTTCAGTTGATATCTTCCATGCAATTAATGATTTATTTTGAGCTAAATGACCCTGAATTTGAAAAGCAGTACAAATGAACTCTACAAAGCTTCTAACTTGGCATGACATCACAATTTCACCCACATAGCAACTTCTAAAGAGTTGAGAGGGGTACGGCAAAAACTGGATGCCCTTCGTGTACAAATTGGACAATCTCTTTCGAAGGATGAGGGTTTCGGACGAAAACTCATCGATTACAATGTGATTTCATTTTTAATAACTTATTTGAACTCCATACATTTTGTGTGTCCAATATGCACCATTCGAAGGCACATCATGAATTTTGAACCCTTTCTGACTTCATTTGATATTTTCCATGCATTTAATGATTTATTTTGAGCTAAATGACCCTAAATTTGAAAAGCAGTACAAATGAACTCTGGAAAGGTTGTAACTTGGCATGACATCATAATTTCACCCACATAGCAACTTCTACACAGTTGATAGGGTTGCGGCAAAAACTGGATGCACTTTGTGTACAAGTTGGACAATCTCTTTCGAAGTATGAGGGTTTCACACAAAAACTCATCTATTACAAGAGGATTTCATTTTCAATAACTTATTTTAACTCCATACTTTTTGTGTGTTCAATATGCACCATTCAAAGACACGTCATCAATTTTCAACCCTTTCTGACTTCAGTTGATATTTTCCATGCATTTAATGATTTATTTTGAGCTAAATGACCCTGAATTTGAAAAGCACTACAAATGAACTCTGCAAAGGTTCTAACTTGGCATGACATCACAATTTCACCCACATAGCAACTTCTAAAGAGTTGAGAGGGTTGCGGCAAAAACTGGATGCCCTTCGTGTACAAATTGGACAATCTCTTTCGAAGTATGAGGGTTTCGGACGAAAACTCATCTATTACAATGGGATTTCATTTTTAATAACTTATTTTAACTCCATACTTTTTGTGTGTTCAATATGCACCACTCGAAGGCACATCATCAATTTTTAACCCTTTCTGACTTCATTTGATATTTTCCATGCATTGAATGATTTATTTTGAGCTAAATGACCCTGAATTTGAAAAGCAGTACAAATGAACTCTGGAAAGGTTGTAGCTTGGCATGACATCATAATTTCGCCCACATAGCAACTTCTACAGAGTTGATAGGGTTGCGGCAAAAACTGGATGCACTTCGTGTACAAGTTGGACAATCTCTTTGGAAGTATGAGGGTTTCGGACGAAAACTCATCTATTACAATGGGATTTCATTTTTAATAACTTATTTTAACTCCATACTTTTTGTGTGTTCAATATGCACCATTCAAAGACACAACATCAATTTTCAACCCTTTCTGACTTCAGTTGATATCTTCCATGCAATTAATGATTTATTTTGAGCTAAATGACCCTGAATTTGAAAAGCAGTACAAATGAACTCTGCAAAGCTTCTAACTTGGCATGACATCACAATTTCACCCACATAGGAACTTCTAAAGAGTTGAGAGGGGTACGGCAAAAACCGGATGCCCTTCGTGTACAAATTGGACAATCTCTTTCGAAGTATGAGGGTTTCGGACGAAAACTCATCGATTACAATGTGATTTCATTTTTAATAACTTATTTGAACTCCATACATTTTGTGTGTCCAATATGCACCACTCGAAGGCACATCATGAATTTTGAACCCTTTCTGACTTCATTTGATATTTTCCATGCATTTAATGATTTATTTTGAGCTAAATGACCCTAAATTTGAAAAGCAGTACAAATGAACTCTGGAAAGGTTGTAACTTGGCATGACATCATAATTTTACCCACATAGCAACTTCTACAGAGTTGATAGGGTTGCGGCAAAAACTGGATGCACTTCGTGTACAAGTTGGACAATCTCTTTCGAAGTATGAGGGTTTAACACCAAAACTCATCTATTACAAGAGGATTTCATTTTCAATAACTTATTTTAACTCCATACTTTTTGTGTGTTCAATATGCACCATTCAAAGACACGTCATCAATTTTCAACCCTTTCTGACTTCAGTTGATATTTTCCATGCATTTAATGATTTATTTTGAGCTAAATGACCCTGAATTTGAAAAGCACTACAAATGAACTCTGCAAAGGTTCTAACTTGGCATGACATCACAATTTCACCCACATAGCAACTTCTAAAGAGTTGAGAGGGTTGCGGCAAAAACTGGATGCCCTTCGTGTACAAATTGGACAATCTCTTTCGAAGTATGAGGGTTTCGGACGAAAACTCATCTATTACAATGGGATTTCATTTTTAATAACTTATTTTAACTCCATACTTTTTGTGTGTTCAATATGCACCACTCGAAGGCACATCATCAATTTTTAACCCTTTCTGACTTCATTTGATTTTTTCCATGCATTTAATGATTTATTTTGAGCTAAATGACCCTGAATTTGAAAAGCAGTACAAATGAACTCTGAAAAGGTTGTAGCTTGGCATGATATCATAATTTCACCCACATAGCAACTTCTACAGAGTTGATAGGGTTGCGGCAAAAACTGGATGCACTTCGTGTACAAGTTGGACAATCTCTTTCGAAGTATGAGGGTTTCGGACGAAAACTCATCTATTACAATGGGATTTCATTTTTAATAACTTATTTTAACTCCATAATTTTTGTGTGTTCAATATGCACCATTCAAAGACACAACATCAATTTTCAACCCTTTCTGACTTCAGTTGATATCTTCCATGCAATTAATGATTTATTTTGAGCTAAATGACCCTGAATTTGAAAAGCAGTACAAATGAACTCTGCAAAGCTTCTAACTTGGCATGACATCACAATTTCACCCACATAGCAACTTCTAAAGAGTTGAGAGGGGTACGGCAAAAACTGGATGCCCTTTGTGTACAAATTGGACAATCTCTTTCGAAGTATGAGGGTTTCGGACGAAAACTCATCTATTACAATGGGATTTCATTTTTAATAACTTATTTTAACTCCATACTTTTTGTGTGTTCAATATGCACCACTAGAAGGCACATCATCAATTTTGAACCCTTTCTGACTTCATTTGATATTTTCCATGCATTTAATGATTTATTTTGAGCTAAATGACCCCGAATTTGAAAAGCAGTACAAATGAACTCTGAAAAGGTTGTAGCTTGGCATGACATCATAATTTCACCCACATAGCAACTTCTACAGAGTTGATAGGGTTGCGGCAAAAACTGGATGCACTTCGTGTACAAGTTGGACAATCTCTTTCGAAGTATGAGGGTTTCGGACGAAAACTCATCTATTACAATGGGATTTCATTTTTAATAACTTATTTTAACTCCATACTTTTTGTGTGTTCAATATGCACCATTCAAAGACACAACATCAATTTTCAACCCTTTCTGACTTCAGTTGATATCTTCCATGCAATTAATGATTTATTTTGAGCTAAATGACCCTGAATTTGAAAAGCAGTACAAATGAACTCTGCAAAGCTTCTAACTTGGCATGACATCACAATTTCACCCACATAGCAACTTCTAAAGAGTTGAGAGGGGTACGGCAAAAACTGGATGCCCTTCGTGTACAAATTGGACAATCTCTCTCGAAGTATGAGGGTTTCGGACGAAAACTCATCGATTACAATGTGATTTCATTTTTAATAACTTATTTGAACTCCATACATTTTGTGTGTCCAATATGCACCATTCGAAGGCACATCATGAATTTTGAACCCTTTCTGACTTCATTTGATATTTTCCATGCATTTAATGATTTATTTTGAGCTAAATGACCCTAAATTTGAAAAGCAGTACAAATGAACTCTGGAAAGGTTGTAACTTGGCATGACATCATAATTTCACCCACATAGCAACTTCTACAGAGTTGATAGGGTTGCGGCAAAAACTGGATGCACTTCGTGTACAAGTTGGACAATCTCTTTCGAAGTATGAGGGTTTCACACCAAAACTCATCTATTACAAGAGGATTTCATTTTCAATAACTTATTTTAACTCCATACTTTTTGTGTGTTCAATATGCACCATTCAAAGACACGTCATCAATTTTCAACCCTTTCTGACTTCAGTTGATATTTTCCATGCATTTAATGATTTATTTTGAGCTAAATGACCCTGAATTTGAAAAGCACTACAAATGAACTCTGCAAAGGTTCTAACTTGGCATGACATCACAATTTCACCCACATAGCAACTTCTAAAGAGTTGAGAGGGTTGCGGCAAAAACTGGATGCCCTTCGTGTACAAATTGGACAATCTCTTTCGAAGTATGAGGGTTTCGGACGAAAACTCATCTATTACAATGGGATTTCATTTTTAATAACTTATTTTAACTCCATACTTTTTGTGTGTTCAATATGCACCACTCGAAGGCACATCATCAATTTTTAACCCTTTCTGACTTCATTTGATATTTTCCATGCATTTAATGATTTATTTTGAGCTAAATGACCCTGAATTTGAAAAGCAGTACAAATGAACTCTGAAAAGGTTGTAGCTTGGCATGACATCATAATTTCACCCACATAGCAACTTCTACAGAGTTGATAGGGTTGCGGCAAAAACTGGATGCACTTCGTGTACAAGTTGGACAATCTCTTTCGAAGTATGAGGGTTTCGGACAAAAACTCATCTATTACAATGGGATTTCATTTTTAATAACTTATTTTAACTCCATACTTTTTGTGTGTTCAATATGCACCATTCAAAGACACAACATCAATTTTCAACCCTTTCTGACTTCAGTTGATATCTTCCATGCAATTAATGATTTATTTTGAGCTAAAGGACCCTGAATTTGAAAAGCAGTACAAATGAACTCTGCAAAGCTTCTAACTTGGCATGACATCACAATTTCACCCACATAGCAACTTCTAAAGAGTTGAGAGGCGTACGGCAAAAACTGGATGCCCTTCTTGTACAAATTGGACAATCTCTTTCGAAGTATGAGGGTATCGGACGAAAACTCATCGATTACAAAGTGATTTCATTTTTAATAACTTATTTGAACTCCATACATTTTGCGTGTCCAATATGCACCATTCGAAGGCACATCATCAATTTTCAACCCTTTCTGACTTCATTTGATATTTTCCATGCATTTAATGATTTATTTTGAGCTAAATGACCCTAAATTTGAAAAGCAGTACAAATGAACTCTGGAAAGGTTGTAACTTGGCATGACATCATAATTTCACCCACATAGCAACTTCTACAGAGTTGATAGGGTTGCGGCAAAAACTGGATGCACTTCGTGTACAAGTTGGACAATCTCTTTCGAAGTATGAGGGTTTCACACGAAAACTCATCTATTACAAGAGGATTTCATTTTCAATAACTTATTTTAACTCCATACTTTTTGTGTGTTCAATATGCACCATTCAAAGACACGTCATCAATTTTCAACCCTTTCTGACTTCAGTTGATATTTTCCATGCATTTAATGATTTATTTTGAGCTAAATGACCCTGAATTTGAAAAGCAGTACAAATGAACTCTGGAAAGGTTGTAACTTGGCATGACATCATATTTTCACCCACATAGCAACTTCTAAAGAGTTTAGAGGGTTGCGGCAAAAACATGATGCACTTCATGTACAAATTGGACAATCTCTTTCGAAGTATGAGGGTTTCGGACTAAAACTCATCTATTACAATGGGATTTCATTTTTAATAACTTATTTTAACTCCATACTTTTTGTGTGTTCAATATGCACCATTCGAAGGCACATCATCAATTTTCAACCCTTTCTGACTTCATTTGATATTTTCCATGCATTTAATGATTTATTTTGAGCTAAATGACCCTGAATTTGAAAAGCAGTACAAATGAACTCTGGAAAGGTTGTAACTTGGCATGACATCATAATTTCACCCACATAGCAACTTCTAAAGAGTTTAGAGGGTTGCGGCAAAAACTTGATGCACTTCATGTACAAATTGGACAATCTCTTTCGAAGTATGAGGGTTTCGGATGAAAACTCATCTATTACAATGGGATTTCATTTTTAATAACTTATTTTAACTCCATACTTTTTGTGTGTTCAATATGCACCACTCGAAGGCACATCATCAATTTTTAACCCTTTCTCACTTCATTTGATATTTTCCATGCATTTAATGATTTATTTTGAGCTAAATGACCCTGAATTTGAAAAGCAGTACAAATGAACTCTGAAAAGGTTGTAGCTTGGCATGACATCATAATTTCACCCACATAGCAACTTCTACAGAGTTGATAGGGTTGCGGCAAAAACTGGATGCACTTCGTGTACAAGTTGGACAATCTCTTTCGAAGTATGAGTGTTTCGGACGAAAACTCATCTATTACAATGGGATTTCATTTTTAATAATTTATTTTAACTCCATACTTTTTGTGTGTTCAATATGCACCATTCAAAGACACAACATCAATTTTCAACCCTTTCTGACTTCAGTTGATATCTTCCATGCAATTAATGATTTATTTTGAGCTAAATGACCCTGAATTTGAAAAGCAGTATAAATGAACTCTGCAAAGCTTCTAACTTGGCATGACATCACAATTTCACCCACATAGCAACTTCTAAAGAGTTGAGAGGGGTACGGCAAAAACTGGATGCCCTTCGTGTACAAATTGGACAATCTCTTTCGAAGTATGAGGGTTTCGGACGAAAACTCATCGATTACAATGTGATTTCATTTTTAATAACTTATTTGAACTCCATACATTTTGTGTGTCCAATATGCACCATTCGAAGGCACATCATGAATTTTGAACCCTTTCTGACTTCATTTGATATTTTCCATGCATTTAATGATTTATTTTGAGCTAAATGACCCTAAATTTGAAAAGCAGTACAAATGAACTCTGGAAAGGTTGTAACTTGGCATGACATCATAATTTCACCCACATAGCAACTTCTACAGAGTTGATAGGGTTGCGGCAAAAACTGGATGCACTTCGTGTACAAGTTGGACAATCTCTTTCGAAGTATGGGGGTTTCACACGAAAACTCATCTATTACAAGAGGATTTCATTTTCAATAACTTATTTTAACTCCATACTTTTTGTGTGTTCAATATGCACCATTCAAAGACACGTCATCAATTTTCAACCCTTTCTGACTTCAGTTGATATTTTCCATGCATTTAATGATTTATTTTGAGCTAAATGACCCTGAATTTGAAAAGCAGTACAAATGAACTCTGCAAAGGTTCTAACTTGGCATGACATCACAATTTCACCCACATAGCAACTTCTAAAGAGTTGAGAGGGTTGCGGCAAAAACTGGATGCCCTTCGTGTACAAATTGGACAATCTCTTTCGAAGTATGAGGGTTTCGGACGAAAACTCATCTATTACAATGGGATTTCATTTTTAATAACTTATTTTAACTCCATACTTTTTGTGTGTTCAATATGCACCATTCGAAGGCACATCATCAATTTTGAACCCTTTCTGACTTCATTTGATATTTTCCATGCATTTAATGATTTATTTTGAGCTAAATGACCCTGAATTTGAAAAGCAGTACAAATGAACTCTGAAAAGGTTGTAGCTTGGCATGACATCATAATTTCACCCACATAGCAACTTCTACAGAGTTGATAGGGTTGCGGCAAAAACTGGATGCACTTCGTGTACAAGTTGGACAATCTCTTTCGAAGTATGAGGGTTTCGGACAAAAACTCATCTATTACAATGGGATTTCATTTTTAATACTTATTTTAACTCCATACTTTTTGTGTGTTCAATATGCACCATTCAAAGACACAACATCAATTTTCAACCGTTTCTGACTTCAGTTGATATCTTCCATGCAATTAATGATTTATTTTGAGCTAAATGACCCTGAATTTGAAAAGCAGTACAAATGAACTCTGCAAAGCTTCTAACTTGGCATGACATCACAATTTCACCCACATAGCAACTTCTAAAGAGTTGAGAGGGGTACGGCAAAAACTGGATGCCCTTCGTGTACAAATTGGACAATCTCTTTCGAAGTATGAGGGTTTCGGACGAAAACTCATCGATTACAATGTGATTTCATTTTTAATAACTTATTTGAACTCCATATATTTTGTGTGTACAATAGGCACCATTCGAAGGCACATCATCAATTTTCAACCCTTTCTGACTTCATTTGATATTTTCCATGCATTTAATGATTTATTTTGAGCTAAATGACCCTGAATTTGAAAAGCAGTACAAATGAACTCTGAAAAGGTTGTAGCTTGGCATGACATCATAATTTCACCCACATAGCAACTTCTACAGAGTTGATAGGGTTGCGGCAAAAACTGGATGCACTTCGTGTACAAGTTGGACAATCTCTTTCGAAGTATGAGGGTTTCGGACAAAAACTCATCTATTACAATGGGATTTCATTTTTAATAACTTATTTTAACTCCGTACTTTTTGTGTGTTCAATATGCACCATTCAAAGACACGACATCAATTTTCAACCCTTTCTGACTTCAGTTGATATCTTCCATGCAATTAATGATTTATTTTGAGCTAAATGACCATGAATTTGAAAAGCAGTACAAATGAACTCTGCAAAGCTTCTAACTTGGCATGACATCACAATTTCACCCACATAGCAACTTCTAAAGAGTTGAGAGGGGTACGGCAAAAACTGGATGCCCTTCGTGTACAAATTGGACAATCTCTTTCGAAGTATGAGGGTTTCGGACGAAAACTCATCGATTACAATGTGATTTCATTTTTAATAACTTATTTGAACTCCATACATTTTGTGTGTCCAATATGCACCATTCGAAGGCATATCATGAATTTTGAACCCTTTCTGACTTCATTTGATATTTTCCATGCATTTAATGATTTATTTTGAGCTAAATGACCCTGAATTTGAAAAGCAGTACAAATGAACTCTGGAAATGTTGTAACTTGGCATGACATCATAATTTGACCCACATAGCATCTTCCACAGAGTTGATAGGGTTGCGGCAAAAACTGGATGCACTTCATGTACAAGTTGGACAATCTCTTTCGAAGTATGAGGGTTTCACACGAAAACTCAACTCTTACAAGAGGATTTCATTTTCAATAACTTATTTTAACTCCATACTTACTGTGTGTTCAATATGCACCATTCAAAGACACGTCATCAATTTTCAACCCTTTCTGACTTCAGTTGATATCTTCCATGCAATTAATGATTTATTTTGAGCTAAATGACCCTGAATTTGAAAAGCAGTACAAATGAACTCTGCAAACGTTCTAACTTGGCATGACATCACAATTTCACCCACATAGCAACTTCTAAAGAGTTGAGAGGGTTACGGCAAAAACTGGATGCCCTTCGTGTACAAATTGGACAACCTCTTTCGAAGTATGAGGGTTTCGGACGAAAACTCATCGATTACAATGCGATTTCATTTTTAATAACTTATTTGAACTCCATACATTTTGTGTGTTCAATATGCACCATTCGAAGGCACATCATCAATTTTCAACCCTTTCAAACTTCATTTGATATTTTCCATGCATTTAATGATTTATTTTGAGCTAAATGACCCTAAATTGGAAAAGCAGTACAAATGAACTCTGGAAAGGTTGTAACTTGGCATGACATCATAATTTCACCCACATAGCAACTTCTAAAGAGTTTAGAGGGTTGCGGCAAAAACTTGATGCACTTCATGTACAAATTGGACAATCTCTTTCGAAGTATGAGGGTTTCGGACTAAAGCTCATCTATTACAATGGGATTTCATTTTTAATAACTTATTTTAACTCCATACTTTTTGTGTGTTCAATATGCACCATTCGAAGGCACATCATCAATTTTCAACCCTTTCTGACTTCATTTGATATTTTCCATGCATTTAATGATTTATTTTGAGCTAAAGGACCCTGAATTTGAAAAGCAGTACAAATGAACTCTAGAAAGGTTGTAACTTGGCATGACATCATAATTTCACCCACATAGCAACTTCTAAAGAGTTGAGAGGGTTACGGCAAAAACTTGATGCACTTCATGTACAAATTGGACAATCTCTTTCGAAGTATGAGGGTTTCGGACGAAAACTCATCTATTACAATGGGATTTCATTTTTAATAACTTATTTTAACTCCATACTTACTGTGTGTTCAATATGCACCATTCGAAGGCACATCATCAATTTTCAACCCTTTCTGACTTCAGTTGATATCTTCCATGCAATTAATGATTTATTTTGAGCTAAATGACCCTGAATTTGAAAAGCAGTACAAATGAACTCTGGAAAGGTTGTAGCTTGGCATGACATCATAATTTCACCCACATAGCAACTTCTACAGAGTTGATAGGGTTGCGGAAAAAACTGGATGCACTTCGTGTACAAGTTGGACAATCTCTTTCGAAGTATGAGGGTTTCGGACGAAAACTCATCTATTACAATGGGATTTCATTTTTAATAACTTATTTTAACTCCATACTTTTTGTGTGTTCAATATGCACCATTCAAAGACACAACATCAATTTTCAACCCTTTCTGACTTCAGTTGATATCTTCCATGCAATTAATGATTTATTTTGAGCTAAATGACCCTGAATTTGAAAAGCAGTACAAATGAACTCTACAAAGCTTCTAACTTGGCATGACATCACAATTTCACCCACATAGCAACTTCTAAAGAGTTGAGAGGGGTACGGCAAAAACTGGATGCCCTTCGTGTACAAATTGGACAATCTCTTTCGAAGGATGAGGGTTTCGGACGAAAACTCATCGATTACAATGTGATTTCATTTTTAATAACTTATTTGAACTCCATACATTTTGTGTGTCCAATATGCACCATTCGAAGGCACATCATGAATTTTGAACCCTTTCTGACTTCATTTGATATTTTCCATGCATTTAATGATTTATTTTGAGCTAAATGACCCTAAATTTGAAAAGCAGTACAAATGAACTCTGGAAAGGTTGTAACTTGGCATGACATCATAATTTCACCCACATAGCAACTTCTACACAGTTGATAGGGTTGCGGCAAAAACTGGATGCACTTTGTGTACAAGTTGGACAATCTCTTTCGAAGTATGAGGGTTTCACACAAAAACTCATCTATTACAAGAGGATTTCATTTTCAATAACTTATTTTAACTCCATACTTTTTGTGTGTTCAATATGCACCATTCAAAGACACGTCATCAATTTTCAACCCTTTCTGACTTCAGTTGATATTTTCCATGCATTTAATGATTTATTTTGAGCTAAATGACCCTGAATTTGAAAAGCACTACAAATGAACTCTGCAAAGGTTCTAACTTGGCATGACATCACAATTTCACCCACATAGCAACTTCTAAAGAGTTGAGAGGGTTGCGGCAAAAACTGGATGCCCTTCGTGTACAAATTGGACAATCTCTTTCGAAGTATGAGGGTTTCGGACGAAAACTCATCTATTACAATGGGATTTCATTTTTAATAACTTATTTTAACTCCATACTTTTTGTGTGTTCAATATGCACCACTCGAAGGCACATCATCAATTTTTAACCCTTTCTGACTTCATTTGATATTTTCCATGCATTGAATGATTTATTTTGAGCTAAATGACCCTGAATTTGAAAAGCAGTACAAATGAACTCTGGAAAGGTTGTAGCTTGGCATGACATCATAATTTCGCCCACATAGCAACTTCTACAGAGTTGATAGGGTTGCGGCAAAAACTGGATGCACTTCGTGTACAAGTTGGACAATCTCTTTGGAAGTATGAGGGTTTCGGACGAAAACTCATCTATTACAATGGGATTTCATTTTTAATAACTTATTTTAACTCCATACTTTTTGTGTGTTCAATATGCACCATTCAAAGACACAACATCAATTTTCAACCCTTTCTGACTTCAGTTGATATCTTCCATGCAATTAATGATTTATTTTGAGCTAAATGACCCTGAATTTGAAAAGCAGTACAAATGAACTCTGCAAAGCTTCTAACTTGGCATGACATCACAATTTCACCCACATAGGAACTTCTAAAGAGTTGAGAGGGGTACGGCAAAAACCGGATGCCCTTCGTGTACAAATTGGACAATCTCTTTCGAAGTATGAGGGTTTCGGACGAAAACTCATCGATTACAATGTGATTTCATTTTTAATAACTTATTTGAACTCCATACATTTTGTGTGTCCAATATGCACCACTCGAAGGCACATCATGAATTTTGAACCCTTTCTGACTTCATTTGATATTTTCCATGCATTTAATGATTTATTTTGAGCTAAATGACCCTAAATTTGAAAAGCAGTACAAATGAACTCTGGAAAGGTTGTAACTTGGCATGACATCATAATTTTACCCACATAGCAACTTCTACAGAGTTGATAGGGTTGCGGCAAAAACTGGATGCACTTTGTGTACAAGTTGGACAATCTCTTTCGAAGTATGAGGGTTTAACACCAAAACTCATCTATTACAAGAGGATTTCATTTTCAATAACTTATTTTAACTCCATACTTTTTGTGTGTTCAATATGCACCATTCAAAGACACGTCATCAATTTTCAACCCTTTCTGACTTCAGTTGATATTTTCCATGCATTTAATGATTTATTTTGAGCTAAATGACCCTGAATTTGAAAAGCACTACAAATGAACTCTGCAAAGGTTCTAACTTGGCATGACATCACAATTTCACCCACATAGCAACTTCTAAAGAGTTGAGAGGGTTGCGGCAAAAACTGGATGCCCTTCGTGTACAAATTGGACAATCTCTTTCGAAGTATGAGGGTTTCGGACGAAAACTCATCTATTACAATGGGATTTCATTTTTAATAACTTATTTTAACTCCATACTTTTTGTGTGTTCAATATGCACCACTCGAAGGCACATCATCAATTTTTAACCCTTTCTGACTTCATTTGATTTTTTCCATGCATTTAATGATTTATTTTGAGCTAAATGACCCTGAATTTGAAAAGCAGTACAAATGAACTCTGAAAAGGTTGTAGCTTGGCATGATATCATAATTTCACCCACATAGCAACTTCTACAGAGTTGATAGGGTTGCGGCAAAAACTGGATGCACTTCGTGTACAAGTTGGACAATCTCTTTCGAAGTATGAGGGTTTCGGACGAAAACTCATCTATTACAATGGGATTTCATTTTTAATAACTTATTTTAACTCCATAATTTTTGTGTGTTCAATATGCACCATTCAAAGACACAACATCAATTTTCAACCCTTTCTGACTTCAGTTGATATCTTCCATGCAATTAATGATTTATTTTGAGCTAAATGACCCTGAATTTGAAAAGCAGTACAAATGAACTCTGCAAAGCTTCTAACTTGGCATGACATCACAATTTCACCCACATAGCAACTTCTAAAGAGTTGAGAGGGGTACGGCAAAAACTGGATGCCCTTCGTGTACAAATTGGACAATCTCTTTCGAAGTATGAGGGTTTCGGACGAAAACTCATCTATTACAATGGGATTTCATTTTTAATAACTTATTTTAACTCCATACTTTTTGTGTGTTCAATATGCACCACTAGAAGGCACATCATCAATTTTGAACCCTTTCTGACTTCATTTGATATTTTCCATGCATTTAATGATTTATTTTGAGCTAAATGACCCCGAATTTGGAAAGCAGTACAAATGAACTCTGAAAAGGTTGTAGCTTGGCATGACATCATAATTTCACCCACATCGCAACTTCTACAGAGTTGATAGGGTTGCGGCAAAAACTGGATGCACTTCGTGTACAAGTTGGACAATCTCTTTCGAAGTATGAGGGTTTCGGACGAAAACTCATCTATTACAATGGGATTTCATTTTTAATAACTTATTTTAACTCCATACTTTTTGTGTGTTCAATATGCACCATTCAAAGACACAACATCAATTTTCAACCCTTTCTGACTTCAGTTGATATCTTCCATGCAATTAATGATTTATTTTGAGCTAAATGACCCTGAATTTGAAAAGCAGTACAAATGAACTCTGCAAAGCTTCTAACTTGGCATGACATCACAATTTCACCCACATAGCAACTTCTAAAGAGTTGAGAGGGGTACGGCAAAAACTGGATGCCCTTCGTGTACAAATTGGACAATCTCTCTCGAAGTATGAGGGTTTCGGACGAAAACTCATCGATTACAATGTGATTTCATTTTTAATAACTTATTTGAACTCCATACATTTTGTGTGTCCAATATGCACCATTCGAAGGCACATCATGAATTTTGAACCCTTTCTGACTTCATTTGATATTTTCCATGCATTTAATGATTTATTTTGAGCTAAATGACCCTAAATTTGAAAAGCAGTACAAATGAACTCTGGAAAGGTTGTAACTTGGCATGACATCATAATTTCACCCACATAGCAACTTCTACAGAGTTGATAGGGTTGCGGCAAAAACTGGATGCACTTCGTGTACAAGTTGGACAATCTCTTTCGAAGTATGAGGGTTTCACACCAAAACTCATCTATTACAAGAGGATTTCATTTTCAATAACTTATTTTAACTCCATACTTTTTGTGTGTTCAATATGCACCATTCAAAGACAAGTCATCAATTTTCAACCCTTTCTGACTTCAGTTGATATTTTCCATGCATTTAATGATTTATTTTGAGCTAAATGACCCTGAATTTGAAAAGCACTACAAATGAACTCTGCAAAGGTTCTAACTTGGCATGACATCACAATTTCACCCACATAGCAACTTCTAAAGAGTTGAGAGGGTTGCGGCAAAAACTGGATGCCCTTCGTGTACAAATTGGACAATCTCTTTCGAAGTATGAGGGTTTCGGACGAAAACTCATCTATTACAATGGGATTTCATTTTTAATAACTTATTTTAACTCCATACTTTTTGTGTGTTCAATATGCACCACTCGAAGGCACATCATCAATTTTTAACCCTTTCTGACTTCATTTGATATTTTCCATGCATTTAATGATTTATTTTGAGCTAAATGACCCTGAATTTGAAAAGCAGTACAAATGAACTCTGAAAAGGTTGTAGCTTGGCATGACATCATAATTTCACCCACATAGCAACTTCTACATAGTTGATAGGGTTGCGGCAAAAACTGGATGCACTTCGTGTACAAGTTGGACAATCTCTTTCGAAGTATGAGGGTTTCGGACAAAAACTCATCTATTACAATGGGATTTCATTTTTAATAACTTATTTTAACTCCATACTTTTTGTGTGTTCAATATGCACCATTCAAAGACACAACATCAATTTTCAACCCTTTCTGACTTCAGTTGATATCTTCCATGCAATTAATGATTTATTTTGAGCTAAAGGACCCTGAATTTGAAAAGCAGTACAAATGAACTCTGCAAAGCTTCTAACTTGGCATGACATCACAATTTCACCCACATAGCAACTTCTAAAGAGTTGAGAGGCGTACGGCAAAAACTGGATGCCCTTCTTGTACAAATTGGACAATCTCTTTCGAAGTATGAGGGTATCGGACGAAAACTCATCGATTACAATGTGATTTCATTTTTAATAACTTATTTGAACTCCATACATTTTGCGTGTCCAATATGCACCATTCGAAGGCACATCATCAATTTTCAACCCTTTCTGACTTCATTTGATATTTTCCATGCATTTAATGATTTATTTTGAGCTAAATGACCCTAAATTTGAAAAGCAGTACAAATGAACTCTGGAAAGGTTGTAACTTGGCATGACATCATAATTTCACCCACATAGCAACTTCTACAGAGTTGATAGGGTTGCGGCAAAAACTGGATGCACTTCGTGTACAAGTTGGACAATCTCTTTCGAAGTATGAGGGTTTCACACGAAAACTCATCTATTACAAGAGGATTTCATTTTCAATAACTTATTTTAACTCCATACTTTTTGTGTGTTCAATATGCACCATTCAAAGACACGTCATCAATTTTCAACCCTTTCTGACTTCAGTTCATATTTTCCATGCATTTAATGATTTATTTTGAGCTAAATGACCCTGAATTTGAAAAGCAGTACAAATGAACTCTGGAAAGGTTGTAACTTGGCATGACATCATATTTTCACCCACATAGCATCTTCTAAAGAGTTTAGAGGGTTGCGGCAAAAACATGATGCACTTCATGTACAAATTGGACAATCTCTTTCGAAGTATGAGGGTTTCGGACTAAAACTCATCTATTACAATGGGATTTCATTTTTAATAACTTATTTTAACTCCATACTTTTTGTGTGTTCAATATGCACCATTCGAAGGCACATCATCAATTTTCAACCCTTTCTGACTTCATTTGATATTTTCCATGCATTTAATGATTTATTTTGAGCTAAATGACCCTGAATTTGAAAAGCAGTACAAATGAACTCTGGAAAGGTTGTAACTTGGCATGACATCATAATTTCACCCACATAGCAACTTCTAAAGAGTTTAGAGGGTTGCGGCAAAAACTTGATGCACTTCATGTACAAATTGGACAATCTCTTTCGAAGTATGAGGGTTTCGGATGAAAACTCATCTATTACAATGGGATTTCATTTTTAATAACTTATTTTAACTCCATACTTTTTGTGTGTTCAATATGCACCACTCGAAGGCACATCATCAATTTTTAACCCTTTCTGACTTCATTTGATATTTTCCATGCATTTAATGATTTATTTTGAGCTAAATGACCCTGAATTTGAAAAGCAGTACAAATGAACTCTGAAAAGGTTGTAGCTTGGCATGACATCATAATTTCACCCACATAGCAACTTCTACAGAGTTGATAGGGTTGCGGCAAAAACTGGATGCACTTCGTGTACAAGTTGGACAATCTCTTTCGAAGTATGAGTGTTTCGGACGAAAACTCATCTATTACAATGGGATTTCATTTTTAATAATTTATTTTAACTCCATACTTTTTGTGTGTTCAATATGCACCATTCAAAGACACAACATCAATTTTCAACCCTTTCTGACTTCAGTTGATATCTTCCATGCAATTAATGATTTATTTTGAGCTAAATGACCCTGAATTTGAAAAGCAGTATAAATGAACTCTGCAAAGCTTCTAACTTGGCATGACATCACAATTTCACCCACATAGCAACTTCTAAAGAGTTGAGAGGGGTACGGCAAAAACTGGATGCCCTTCGTGTACAAATTGGACAATCTCTTTCGAAGTATGAGGGTTTCGGACGAAAACTCATCGATTACAATGTGATTTCATTTTTAATAACTTATTTGAACTCCATACATTTTGTGTGTCCAATATGCACCATTCGAAGGCACATCATGAATTTTGAACCCTTTCTGACTTCATTTGATATTTTCCATGCATTTAATGATTTATTTTGAGCTAAATGACCCTAAATTTGAAAAGCAGTACAAATGAACTCTGGAAAGGTTGTAACTTGGCATGACATCATAATTTCACCCACATAGCAACTTCTACAGAGTTGATAGGGTTGCGGCAAAAACTGGATGCACTTCGTGTACAAGTTGGACAATCTCTTTCGAAGTATGGGGGTTTCACACGAAAACTCATCTATTACAAGAGGATTTCATTTTCAATAACTTATTTTAACTCCATACTTTTTGTGTGTTCAATATGCACCATTCAAAGACACGTCATCAATTTTCAACCCTTTCTGACTTCAGTTGATATTTTCCATGCATTTAATGATTTATTTTGAGCTAAATGACCCTGAATTTGAAAAGCAGTACAAATGAACTCTGCAAAGGTTCTAACTTGGCATGACATCACAATTTCACCCACATAGCAACTTCTAAAGAGTTGAGAGGGTTGCGGCAAAAACTGGATGCCCTTCGTGTACAAATTGGACAATCTCTTTCGAAGTATGAGGGTTTCGGACGAAAACTCATCTATTACAATGGGATTTCATTTTTAATAACTTATTTTAACTCCATACTTTTTGTGTGTTCAATATGCACCATTCGAAGGCACATCATCAATTTTGAACCCTTTCTGACTTCATTTGATATTTTCCATGCATTTAATGATTTATTTTGAGCTAAATGACCCTGAATTTGAAAAGCAGTACAAATGAACTCTGAAAAGGTTGTAGCTTGGCATGACATCATAATTTCACCCACATAGCAACTTCTACAGAGTTGATAGGGTTGCGGCAAAAACTGGATGCACTTCGTGTACAAGTTGGACAATCTCTTTCGAAGTATGAGGGTTTCGGACAAAAAATCATCTATTACAATGGGATTTCATTTTTAATAACTTATTTTAACTCCATACTTTTTGTGTGTTCAATATGCACCATTCAAAGACACAACATCAATTTTCAACCGTTTCTGACTTCAGTTGATATCTTCCATGCAATTAATGATTTATTTTGAGCTAAATGACCCTGAATTTGAAAAGCAGTACAAATGAACTCTGCAAAGCTTCTAACTTGGCATGACATCACAATTTCACCCACATAGCAACTTCTAAAGAGTTGAGAGGGGTACGGCAAAAACTGGATGCCCTTCGTGTACAAATTGGACAATCTCTTTCGAAGTATGAGGGTTTCGGACGAAAACTCATCGATTACAATGTGATTTCATTTTTAATAACTTATTTGAACTCCATATATTTTGTGTGTACAATAGGCACCATTCGAAGGCACATCATCAATTTTCAACCCTTTATGACTTCATTTGATATTTTCCATGCATTTAATGATTTATTTTGAGCTAAATGACCCTAAATTTGAAAAGCAGTACAAATGAACTCTAGAAAGGTTGTAACTTGGCATGACATCATATTTTCACCCACATAGCAACTTCTACAGAGTTGAGAGGGTTACGGCAAAAACTGGATGCACTTCGTGTACAAGTTGGACAATCTCTTTCGAAGTATGAGGGTTTCACACGAAAACTCATCTATTACAAGAGGATTTCATTTTCAATAACTTATTTTAACTTCATACTTTTTGTGTGTTCAATATGCACTATTCGAAGGCACATCATGAATTTTGAACCCTTTCTGACTTCAGTTTATATTTTCCATGCATTTAATGATTTATTTTGAGCTAAATGACCCTGAATTTGAAAAGCAGTACAAATGAACTCTGGAAAGGTTGTAACTTGGCATGACATCATAATTTCACCCACATAGCAACTTCTAAAGAGTTGAGATGGTTGCGGCAAAAACTGGATGCACTTCGCGTACAAATTGGACAATCTCTTTCGACGTGTGAGGGTTTCATACGAAACTCATCTATTACAAAGGGATTTCATTTTTAATAACTTATTTTAACTCCATACTTTTTGTGTGCTCAATATGCACTATTCGAAGGCACATCATCAATTTTCAACCCTTTCTGACTTCATTTGATACTTTCCGTGCCTTTAATGATTTATTTTAAGCTAAATGACCCTGAATTTGAAAAGCAGTACAAATGAACTCTGGAAAGGTTGTAGCTTGGCATGACATCATAATTTCACCCACATAGCAAGTTCTAAAGAGTTGAGATGGTTGCGTCAAAAACTGGCTGCACTTCGCGTACAAATTGGACAATATCTTTCGACGTGTGAGGGTTTCACACGAAACTCATCTATTACAAAGGGATTTCATTTTTAATAACTTATTTTAACTCCATACATTTTGTGTGTTCAATATGCACCATTCGAAGGCACATCATCAATTTTCAACCCTTTCTGACTTCATTTGATATTTTCCATGCATTTAATGATTTATTTTGAGCTAAATGACCCTGAATTTGAAAAGCAGTACAAATGAACTCTGCAAACGTTCTAACTTGGCCTGACATCACAATTTCACCCACATATTAACTTCTAAAGAGTTTAGAGGGTTACGGCAAAAACTGGCGGCCCTTCGTTTACAAATTGGACAATCTCTTTCGAAGTATGAGGGTTTCCGACGAAGACTCATCGATTACAATGCGATTTCATTTTTAATAACTTATTTGAACTCCATACATTTTGTGTGTTCAATATGCACCATTCGAAGGCACATCATCAATTTTCAACCCTTTCTGACTTCATTTCATATTCCATGCATTTAATGATTTATTTTGAGCTCAATGACCCTGAATTCGAAAAGCAGTACAAATGAACTCTGGAAAGGTTGTAACTTGGCATGACTTCATAATTTCACCCACATAGCAACTTCTAAAGAGCTTAGAGGGTTGCGGCAAAAACTTGATCTACTTCCTGTACAAATTGGACAATCTCTTTCGAAGTATGAGGGTTTCGGACGAAAACTCATCTATTACAATGGGATTTCATTTTTAATAATTTATTTTAACTCCATACTTTTTTTGTTCAATATGCACCATTCAAAGGCACATCATCAATTTTCAACCCTTTCTGACTTCATTTGATATTTTCCATGCCTTTAATGATTTGTTTTGAGCTAAATGACCCTGAATTTGAAAAGCAGTACAAATGAACTCTGGAATGGTTGTAACTTGCCATGACATCACAATTTCACCCACATATTAACTTCTAAAGAGTTGCGAGGGTGACGGCAAAAACTGGCTGCACTTCGTGTAAAAATTGGTCAATCTCTTTCGAAGTATGAGGGTTTCGGAGGAAAACTCATCTATTACAAAGGGATTTCATTTTAGTAAATTATTTTAACTCCATACATTTTGTGTGTTCAATATGCACTATTCGAAGGCACATCATCAATTTTCAACCCTTTCTGACTTCATTTCATACTTTCCATGCCTTTAATGATTTATTTTGAGCTAAATGACCCTGAATTTGAAAAGCAGTACAAATGAACTCTGGAAAGGTTGTAACTTGGCATGACATCATAATTTCACCCAGATAGCAACTTCTAAAGAGTTTAGAGGGTTGCGGGAAAAACTTGATGCACTTCATGTACAAATTGGACAATCTCTTTCGAAGTATGAGGGTTTCGGACGAAAACTCATCTATTACAATGGTATTTCATTGTTAATAACTTATTTTAACTCAATACTTTTTTTGTGCTCAATATGCACCATTCGAAGGCACATCATCAATTTTCAACCCTTTCTGACTTCATTTGATATTTTCCATGCATTTAATGATTTATTTTGAGCTAAATGACCCTGAATTTGAAAAGCAGTACAAATGAACTCTGAAAAGGTTCTAAATTGGCATGACATCATATTTTCACCCACATAGCAACTTCTAAAGAGTTGACAGGGTTGCGGCAAAAACTGGATTCACTTCATGTACAAATTTGTCGATCTCTTTCGAAGTATGAGGGTTTCGTACGAAAACTCATCTATTACAAAGGGATTTCATTTTTAATAACTTATTTTAAATCCATACCTTTTGTGTGTGCAATATGCACCATTCGAAGGCACATCTTGAATTTTGAACCCTTTCTGACTTCATTTGATATTTTCCATGCATTTAATGATTTATTTTGAGCTAAATGACCCTAAATTTGAAAAGCAGTACAAATGAACTCTGGAAAGGTTGTAACTTGGCATGACATCATAATTTCACCCACATAGCAACTTCTACAGAGTTGATAGGGTTGCGGCAAAAACTGGATGCACTTCGTGTACAAGTTGGACAATCTCTTTCGAAGTATGGGGGTTTCACACGAAAACTCATCTATTACAAGAGGATTTCATTTTCAATAACTTATTTTAACTCCATACTTTTTGTGTGTTCAATATGCACCATTCAAAGACACGTCATCAATTTTCAACCCTTTCTGACTTCAGTTGATATTTTCCATGCATTTAATGATTTATTTTGAGCTAAATGACCCTGAATTTGAAAAGCAGTACAAATGAACTCTGCAAAGGTTCTAACTTGGCATGACATCACAATTTCACCCACATAGCAACTTCTAAAGAGTTGAGAGGGTTGCGGCAAAAACTGGATGCCCTTCGTGTACAAATTGGACAATCTCTTTCGAAGTATGAGGGTTTCGGACGAAAACTCATCTATTACAATGGGATTTCATTTTTAATAACTTATTTTAACTCCATACTTTTTGTGTGTTCAATATGCACCATTCGAAGGCACATCATCAATTTTGAACCCTTTCTGACTTCATTTGATATTTTCCATGCATTTAATGATTTATTTTGAGCTAAATGACCCTGAATTTGAAAAGCAGTACAAATGAACTCTGAAAAGGTTGTAGCTTGGCATGACATCATAATTTCACCCACATAGCAACTTCTACAGAGTTGATAGGGTTGCGGCAAAAACTGGATGCACTTCGTGTACAAGTTGGACAATCTCTTTCGAAGTATGAGGGTTTCGGACAAAAATCATCTATTACAATGGGATTTCATTTTTAATAACTTATTTTAACTCCATACTTTTTGTGTGTTCAATATGCACCATTCAAAGACACAACATCAATTTTCAACCGTTTCTGACTTCAGTTGATATCTTCCATGCAATTAATGATTTATTTTGAGCTAAATGACCCTGAATTTGAAAAGCAGTACAAATGAACTCTGCAAAGCTTCTAACTTGGCATGACATCACAATTTCACCCACATAGCAACTTCTAAAGAGTTGAGAGGGGTACGGCAAAAACTGGATGCCCTTCGTGTACAAATTGGACAATCTCTTTCGAAGTATGAGGGTTTCGGACGAAAACTCATCGATTACAATGTGATTTCATTTTTAATAACTTATTTGAACTCCATATATTTTGTGTGTACAATAGGCACCATTCGAAGGCACATCATCAATTTTCAACCCTTTATGACTTCATTTGATATTTTCCATGCATTTAATGATTTATTTTGAGCTAAATGACCCTAAATTTGAAAAGCAGTACAAATGAACTCTAGAAAGGTTGTAACTTGGCATGACATCATATTTTCACCCACATAGCAACTTCTACAGAGTTGAGAGGGTTACGGCAAAAACTGGATGCACTTCGTGTACAAGTTGGACAATCTCTTTCGAAGTATGAGGGTTTCACACGAAAACTCATCTATTACAAGAGGATTTCATTTTCAATAACTTATTTTAACTTCATACTTTTTGTGTGTTCAATATGCACTATTCGAAGGCACATCATGAATTTTGAACCCTTTCTGACTTCAGTTTATATTTTCCATGCATTTAATGATTTATTTTGAGCAAAATGACCCTGAATTTGAAAAGCAGTACAAATGAACTCTGGAAAGGTTGTAACTTGGCATGACATCATAATTTCACCCACATAGCAACTTCTAAAGAGTTGAGATGGTTGCGGCAAAAACTGGATGCACTTCGCGTACAAATTGGACAATCTCTTTCGACGTGTGAGGGTTTCATACGAAACTCATCTATTACAAAGGGATTTCATTTTTAATAACTTATTTTAACTCCATACTTTTTGTGTGCTCAATATGCACTATTCGAAGGCACATCATCAATTTTCAACCCTTTCTGACTTCATTTGATACTTTCCGTGCCTTTAATGATTTATTTTAAGCTAAATGACCCTGAATTTGAAAAGCAGTACAAATGAACTCTGGAAAGGTTGTAGCTTGGCATGACATCATAATTTCACCCACATAGCAAGTTCTAAAGAGTTGAGATGGTTGCGTCAAAAACTGGCTGCACTTCGCGTACAAATTGGACAATATCTTTCGACGTGTGAGGGTTTCACACGAAACTCATCTATTACAAAGGGATTTCATTTTTAATAACTTATTTTAACTCCATACATTTTGTGTGTTCAATATGCACCATTCGAAGGCACATCATCAATTTTCAACCCTTTCTGACTTCATTTGATATTTTCCATGCATTTAATGATTTATTTTGAGCTAAATGACCCTGAATTTGAAAAGCAGTACAAATGAACTCTGCAAACGTTCTAACTTGGCCTGACATCACAATTTCACCCACATATTAACTTCTAAAGAGTTTAGAGGGTTACGGCAAAAACTGGCGGCCCTTCGTTTACAAATTGGACAATCTCTTTCGAAGTATGAGGGTTTCCGACGAAGACTCATCGATTACAATGCGATTTCATTTTTAATAACTTATTTGAACTCCATACATTTTGTGTGTTCAATATGCACCATTCGAAGGCACATCATCAATTTTCAACCCTTTCTGACTTCATTTCATATTCCATGCATTTAATGATTTATTTTGAGCTCAATGACCCTGAATTTGAAAAGCAGTACAAATGAACTCTGGAAAGGTTGTAACTTGGCATGACTTCATAATTTCACCCACATAGCAACTTCTAAAGAGCTTAGAGGGTTGCGGCAAAAACTTGATCTACTTCCTGTACAAATTGGACAATCTCTTTCGAAGTATGAGGGTTTCGGACGAAAACTCATCTATTACAATGGGATTTCATTTTTAATAATTTATTTTAACTCCATACTTTTTTTGTTCAATATGCACCATTCAAAGGCACATCATCAATTTTCAACCCTTTCTGACTTCATTTGATATTTTCCATGCCTTTAATGATTTGTTTTGAGCTAAATGACCCTGAATTTGAAAAGCAGTACAAATGAACTCTGGAATGGTTGTAACTTGCCATGACATCACAATTTCACCCACATATTAACTTCTAAAGAGTTGCGAGGGTGACGGCAAAAACTGGCTGCACTTCGTGTAAAAATTGGTCAATCTCTTTCGAAGTATGAGGGTTTCGGAGGAAAACTCATCTATTACAAAGGGATTTCATTTTAGTAAATTATTTTAACTCCATACATTTTGTGTGTTCAATATGCACTATTCGAAGGCACATCATCAATTTTCAACCCTTTCTGACTTCATTTCATACTTTCCATGCCTTTAATGATTTATTTTGAGCTAAATGACCCTGAATTTGAAAAGCAGTACAAATGAACTCTGGAAAGGTTGTAACTTGGCATGACATCATAATTTCACCCAGATAGCAACTTCTAAAGAGTTTAGAGGGTTGCGGGAAAAACTTGATGCACTTCATGTACAAATTGGACAATCTCTTTCGAAGTATGAGGGTTTCGGACGAAAACTCATCTATTACAATGGTATTTCATTGTTAATAACTTATTTTAACTCAATACTTTTTTTGTGCTCAATATGCACCATTCGAAGGCACATCATCAATTTTCAACCCTTTCTGACTTCATTTGATATTTTCCATGCATTTAATGATTTATTTTGAGCTAAATGACCCTGAATTTGAAAAGCAGTACAAATGAACTCTGAAAAGGTTCTAAATTGGCATGACATCATATTTTCACCCACATAGCAACTTCTAAAGAGTTGACAGGGTTGCGGCAAAAACTGGATTCACTTCATGTACAAATTTGTCGATCTCTTTCGAAGTATGAGGGTTTCGTACGAAAACTCATCTATTACAAAGGGATTTCATTTTTAATAACTTATTTTAAATCCATACCTTTTGTGTGTGCAATATGCACCATTCGAAGGCACATCTTGAATTTTGAACCCTTTCTGACTTCATTTGATATTTTCCATGCATTTAATGATTTATTTTGAGCTAAATGACCCTAAATTTGAAAAGCAGTACAAATGAACTCTGGAAAGGTTGTAACTTGGCATGACATCATAATTTCACCCACATAGCAACTTCTACAGAGTTGATAGGGTTGCGGCAAAAACTGGATGCACTTCGTGTACAAGTTGGACAATCTCTTTCGAAGTATGGGGGTTTCACACGAAAACTCATCTATTACAAGAGGATTTCATTTTCAATAACTTATTTTAACTCCATACTTTTTGTGTGTTCAATATGCACCATTCAAAGACACGTCATCAATTTTCAACCCTTTCTGACTTCAGTTGATATTTTCCATGCATTTAATGATTTATTTTGAGCTAAATGACCCTGAATTTGAAAAGCAGTACAAATGAACTCTGCAAAGGTTCTAACTTGGCATGACATCACAATTTCACCCACATAGCAACTTCTAAAGAGTTGAGAGGGTTGCGGCAAAAACTGGATGCCCTTCGTGTACAAATTGGACAATCTCTTTCGAAGTATGAGGGTTTCGGACGAAAACTCATCTATTACAATGGGATTTCATTTTTAATAACTTATTTTAACTCCATACTTTTTGTGTGTTCAATATGCACCATTCGAAGGCACATCATCAATTTTGAACCCTTTCTGACTTCATTTGATATTTTCCATGCATTTAATGATTTATTTTGAGCTAAATGACCCTGAATTTGAAAAGCAGTACAAATGAACTCTGAAAAGGTTGTAACTTGGCATGACATCATAATTTCACCCACATAGCAACTTCTAAAGAGTTGAGATGGTTGTGGCAAAAACTGGATGCACTTCGTGTACAAATTGGACAATGTCTTTCGACGTGTGAGGGTTTCACACGAAACTCTTCTATTACAAGAGGATTTCATTTTTTAATAACTTATTTTAACTCCATACTTTTTGTGTGTTCAATATGCACCATTCAAAGACACGTCATCAATTTTCAACCCTTTCTGACTTCATTTGATATTTTCCATGCATTTAATGATTTATGTTGAGCTAAATGACCCTGAATTTGAAAAGAAGTACAAATGAACTCTGAAAAGGTTGTAAATTGGCATGACAACATAATTTCACCCACATAGCAACTTCTAAAGAGTTGAGAGGGTTACGACAAAAACTGGCTGCATTTCGTGTAGAAATTGGACAATCTCTTTCGAAGTATGAGGGTTTCGGAGGAAAACTCATCTATTACAAAGGGATTTCATTTTAGTAACTTATTTTAACTCCATACATTTTGTGTGTTCAATATGCACTATTCGAAGGCACATCATCAATTTTCAACCCTTTCTGACTTCATTTCATACTTTCCATGCCTTTAATGATTTATTTTGAGCTAAATGACCCTGAATTTGAAAAGCAGTACAAATGAACTCTGGAAAGGTTGTAACTTGGCATGACTTCATAATTTCACCCACATAGCAACTTCTAAAGAGCTTAGAGGGTTGCGGCAAAAACTTGATCTACTTCCTGTACAAATTGGACAATCTCTTTCGAAGTATGAGGGTCTCGGACGAAAACTCATCTATTACAATGGGATTTCATTTTTAATAATTTATTTTAACTCCATACTTTTTTTGTTCAATATGCACCATTCAAAGGCACATCATCAATTTTCAACCCTTTCTGACTTCATTTGATATTTTCCATGCCTTTAATGATTTGTTTTGAGCTAAATGACCCTGAATTTGAAAAGCAGTACAAATGAACTCTGGAATGGTTGTAACTTGCCATGACATCACAATTTCACCCACATATTAACTTCTAAAGAGTTGCGAGGGTGACGGCAAAAACTGGCTGCACTTCGTGTAAAAATTGGTCAATCTCTTTCGAAGTATGAGGGTTTCGGAGGAAAACTCATCTATTACAAAGGGATTTCATTTTAGTAACTTATTTTAACTCCATACATTTTGTGTGTTCAATATGCACTATTCGAAGGCACATCATCAATTTTCAACCCTTTCTGACTTCATTTCATACTTTCCATGCCTTTAATGATTTCTTTTGAGCTAAATGACCCTGAATTTGAAAAGCAGTACAAATGAACTCTAGAAAGGTTGTAACTTGGCATGACATCATAATTTCACCCAGATAGCAACTTCTAAAGAGTTTAGAGGGTTGCGGCAAAAACTTGATGCACTTCATGTACAAATTGGACAATCTCTTTCGAAGTATGAGGGTTTCGGACGAAAACTCATCTATTACAATGTTATTTCATTGTTAATAACTTATTTTAACTCCATACTTTTTTTGTGCTCAATATGCACCATTCGAAGGCACATCATCAATTTTAAACCCTTTCTGACTTCATTTGATATTTTCCATGCATTTAATGATTTATTTTGAGCTAAATGACCCTGAATTTGAAAAGCAGTACAAATGAACTCTGAAAAGGTTCTAAATTGGCATGACATCATATTTTCACCCACATAGCAACTTCTAAAGAGTTGACAGGGTTGCGGCAAAAACTGGATTCACTTCATGTACAAATTTGTCGATCTCTTTCGAAGTATGAGGGTTTCGGACGAAAACTCATCTATTACAAAGGGATTTCATTTTTAATAACTTATTTTAAATCCATACCTTTTGTGTGTGCAATATGCACCATTCGAAGGCACATCTTGAATTTTGAACCCTTTCTGACTTCATTTGATATTTTCCATGCATTTAATGATTTATTTTGAGCTAAATGACCGTGAATTTGAAAAGCAGTACAAATGAACTCTGAAAAGGTTGTAACTTGGCATGACATCATAATTTCACCCACATAGCAACTTCTAAAGAGTTGAGATGGTTGTGGCAAAAACTGGATGCACTTCGTGTACAAATTGGACAATGTCTTTCGACGTGTGAGGGTTTCACACGAAACTCTTCTATTACAAGAGGATTTCATTTTTTAATAACTTATTTTAACTCCATACTTTTTGTGTGTTCAATATGCACCATTCAAAGACACGTCATCAATTTTCAACCCTTTCTGACTTCATTTGATATTTTCCATGCATTTAATGATTTATTTTGAGCTAAATGACCCTGAATTTGAAAAGAAGTACAAATGAGCTCTGAAAAGGTTGTAAATTGGCATGACAACATAATTTCACCCACATAGCAACTTCTAAAGAGTTGAGAGGGTTACGACAAAAACTGGCTGCATTTCGTGTAGAAATTGGACAATCTCTTTCGAAGTATGAGGGTTTCGGACGAAAACTCATCTATTACAATGGGATTTCATTTTTAATAACTTATTTGAACTCCATACTTTTTTTCTGTTCAATATGCACCATTCGAAGGCACATCATCAATTTTCAACCCTTTTTGACTTCATTTCATATTTTCCATGCATTTAATGATTTATTTTGAGCTAAATGACCCTGAATTTGAAAAGCAGTACAAATGAACTCTGGAAAGGTTGTAACTTGGCATGACTTCATAATTTCACCCACATAGCAACTTCTAAAGAGCTTAGAGGGTTGCGGCAAAAACTTGATGCACTTCCTGTACAAATTGGACAATCTCTTTCGAAGTATGAGGGTTTCGGACGAAAACTCATCTATTACAATGGGATTTCATTTTTAACAAATTATTTTAAATCCATACTTTTTTTTGTTCAATATGCACCATTCAAAGGCACATCATCAATTTTCAACCCTTTCTGACTTCATTTGATATTTTCCATGCCTTTAATGATTTATTTTGAGCTAAATGACCCTGAATTTGAAAAGCAGTACAAATGAACTCTGGAATAGTGGTAACTTGCCATGACATCACAATTTCACCCACATATTAACTTCTAAAGAGTTGCGAGGGTTACGGCAAAAACTGGCTGCACTTCGTGTAAAAATTGGTCAATCTCTTTCGAAGTATGACAGTTTCGGAGGAAAACTCATCTATTACAAAGGGATTTCATTTTTAGTAACTTATTTTAACTCCATACATTTTGTGTGTTCAATATGCACTATTCGAAGGCACATCATCAATTTTCAACCCTTTCTGACTTCATTTCATACTTTCCATGCCTTTAATGATTTATTTTGAGCTAAATGACCCTGAATTTGAAAAGCAGTACAAATGAACTCTGCAAAGGTTGTAACTTGGCATGACATCATAATTTCACCCAGATAGCAACTTCTAAAGAGTTTAGAGGGTTGCGGCAAAAACTTGATGCACTTCACGTACAAATTGGACAATCTCTTTCGAAGTATGAGGGTTTCGGACGAAAACTCATCTATTACAATGGGATTTCATTGTTAATAACTTATTTTAACTCCATACTTTTTTTGTGCTCAATATGCACCATTCGAAGGCACATCATCAATTTTCAACCCTTTCTGACTTCATTTGATATTTTCCATGCATTTAATGATTTATTTTGAGCTAAATGACCCTGAATTTGAAAAGCAGTACAAATGAACTCTGAAAAGGTTCTAAATTGGCATGACATCATATTTTCACCCACATAGCAACTTCTAAAGAGTTGACAGGGTTGCGGCAAAAACTGGATTCACTTCATGTACAAATTTGTCGATCTCTTTCGAAGTATGAGGGTTTCGGACGAAAACTCATATATTACAAAGGGATTTCATTTTTAATAACTTATTTTAAATCCATACCTTTTGTGTGTTCAATATCCACCATTCGAAGGCACATCATGAATTTTGAACCCTTTGTGACTTCATTTGATATTTTCCATGCATTTAATGATTAATTTTGAGCTAAATGACCGTGAATTTGAAAAGCAGTACAAATGAACTCTGAAAAGGTTGTAACTTGGCATGACATCATAATGTCACCCACATAGCAACTTCTAAAGAGTTGAGATGGTTGTGGCAAAAAATGGATGCACTTCGTGTACAAATTGGACAATGTCTTTCGACGTGTGAGGGTTTCACACGAAACTCATCTATTACAAGAGGATTTCATTTTTTAATAACTTATTTTAACTCCATACTTTTTGTGTGTTCAATATGCACCATTCAAAGACACGTCATCAATTTTCAACCCTTTCTAACTTCATTTGATATTTTCCATGCATTTAATGATTTATTTTGAGCTAAATGACCCCGAATTTGAGAAGAAGTACAAATGAACTCTGAAAAGGTTGTAAACTGGCATGACAACATAATTTCACCCACATAGCAACTTCTAAAGAGTTTAGAGGGTTACGACAAAAACTGGCTGCATTTCGTGTAGAAATTGGACAATCTCTTTCGAAGTATGAGGGTTTCGGACGAAAACTCATCTATTACAATGGGATTTCATTTTTAATAACTTATTTTAACTCCATACTTTTCTTATGTTCAATATGCACCATTCGAAGGCACATCATCAATTTTCAACCCTTTGTGACTTCATTTGATATTTTCCATGCATTTAATGATTTATTTTGAGCTAAATGACCCTGAATTTGAAAAGCAGTACAAATGAACTCTGGAAAGATTGTAACTTGGCATGACCTCATAATTTCACCCACATAGCAACTTATAAAGAATTGAGATGGTTGTGGCAAAAACTGGAAGCACTTCGTGTACAAATTGGACAATATCTGTCGACGTGTGAGGGTTTCGGTCGAAAACTCATCGATTACAATGCGATTTCATTTATAATAACTTATTTTATCTCCATACATTTTGTGTGTTCAATATGCACCATTCAAAGACACGTCATCAATTTTGAACCCTTTCTGACTTCATTTGATATGTTCCATGCATTTAACGATTTATTTTTAGCTAAATGACCCTGAATTTGAAAAGCAGTACAAATGAACTCTGAAAAGGTTGTAACTTGGCATGACAACATAATTTCACCCACATAGCAACTTCTAAAGAGTTGAGAGGGTTACGACAAAAACTGGCTGCATTTCGTGTAGAAATTGGACAATCTCTTTCGAAATATGAGGGTTTCGGACGAAAACTCATCTATTACACTGGGATTTCATTTTTAATAACTTATTTTAACTCCATAGTTTTTTGTGTTCAATATGCACCATTCGAAGGCACATCATCAATTTTCAACCCTTTCTGACTTCATTTGATATTTTCCATGCCTTTAATGATTTATTTTGAGCTAAATGACCCTGAATTTGAAAAGAAGTACAAATGAACTTTGGAAGCGTTGTAACTTGGCATGACATCATAATTTCACCCACATAGCAACTTCTAAAGAGTATAGAGGGTTGCGGCAAAAACTTGATGCACTTCATGTACAAATTGGACAATCTCTCTCGAGTATGAGGGTTTCAGACGAAAAGTCATCTATTACAATGGGATTTCATTTTTAATAACTTATTTTAACTCCATACTTTTTTGTGTTCAATATGCACCATTCGAAGGCACATCATCAATTTTCAACCCTTTCTGACTTCATTTGATATTTTCCATGCCTTTAATGATTTATTTTGAGCTAAATGACCCTGAATTTGAAAAGCAGTACAAATGAACTCTGGAAAGGTTGTAACTTGGCATGACATCATAATTTCACCCACATAGCAACTTCTAAAGAGTTTAGAGGGTTGCGGCAAAAACTTGATGCACTTCATGTACAAATTGGACAAAATCTCTTTCGAAGTATGAGGGTTTCGGACGAAAACTCATCTATTACAATGGGATTTCATTTTTAATAACTTATTTTAACTCCATACTTTTTTTGTGTTCAATTTGCACCATTCGAAGGCACATCATCAATTTTCAACCCTTTCTGACTTCATTTGTTATTTTCCATGCATTTAATGATTTATTTTGAGCTAAATGACCCTGAATTTGAAAAGCTGTACAAATGAACTCTGAATAGGTTCTAACCAACTCTGCAAAGGTTCTAACTTGGCATGACATCACAATTTCACCCACATAGCAACTTCTATAGAGTTGAGAGGGTTACGGCAAAAACTGGATGCCCTTCGTGTACAAATTGGACAATCTCTTTCGAAGTATGAGGGTTTCGGACGAAAACTCATCTATTACAATGGGATTTCATTTTTAATAACTTATTTTAACTCCATACTTTTTTTGTGTTCAATATGCACCATTCGAAGGCACATCATCAAGTTTCAACCCTTTCTGACTTCATTTGATATTTTCCATGCATTTAATGATTTATTTTGAGCTAAATGACCCTGAATTTGAAAAGCAGTACAAATGAACTCTGAAAAGGTTCTAACCAACTCTGCAAATGTTCTTACTTGGCATGACATCACAATTTCACCAGCAACTTCTAAAGAGTTGAGAGGGTTACGGCAAAAACTGGATGCCCTTCGTGTACAAATTCGACAATCTTTTCGAAGTATGAGGGTTTCAGACGAAAACTCATCGATTACAATGCGATTTCATTTTTAATAACTTATTTGAACTCCATACATATTGTGTGTTCAATATGCACCATTCGTAGGCACATCATCAATTTTCAACCATTTTTGACTTCATTTCATATTTTCCATGCATTTAATGATTTATTTTGAGCTAAATGGCCCTGAATTTGAAAAGCAGTACAAATGAACTCTGGAAAGGTTGTAACTTGGCATGACATCATAATTTCACCCACATAGCAACTTCTAAAGAGTTTAGAGGGTTGCGCCAAAAACTTGATGCACTTCATGTACAAATTGGACAATCTCTTTCGAAGTATGAGGGTTTCGGACGAAAACTCATCTATTACAAGAGGATTTCATTTTTAATAACTTATTTTAACTCCATACTTTTTGTGTGTTCAATATGCACCATTCGAAGGCACGTCATCAATTTTCAACCCTTTCTGACTTCATTTGATATCTTGCATGCATTTAATGATTTATTTTGAGCTAAATGACCCTGAATTTGAAAATCAGTACAAATGAACTCTGGAAAAGTTCTAACTTGGCATGACATCACAATTTCACCCACATAGCAACTTCTAAAGAGTTGAGAGGGTTACGGCAAAAACTGGATGCCCTTCGTGTACAAATTGGACAATCTCTTTCGAAGTATGAGGGTTCCGGACGAAAACTCATCGATTACAATGCGATTTCATTTTTAATAACTTATTTGAACTCCATACATTTTGTGTGTTCAATATGCACCATTCGAAGGCACATCATCAATTTTCATCCCTTTTTGACTTCATTTCATATTTTCCATGCATTTAATGATTTATTTTGAGCTAAATGACCCTGAATTTGAAAAGCAGTACAAATGAACTCTGGAAAGGTTGTAACTTGGCATGACATCATATTTTCACCCACATAGCAACTTCTAAAGAGTTTAGAGGGTTGCGGCAAAAACTTGATGCACTTCATGTACAAATTGGACAATCTCTTTCGAAGTATGAGGGTTTCGGACGAAAACTCATCTATTACAAGAGGATTTCATTTTTAATAACTTATTTTAACTCCATACTTTTTGTGTGTTCAATATGCACCATTCGAAGGCACGTCATCAATTTTCAACCCTTTCTGACTTCATTTGATATCTTGCATGCATTTAACGATTTATTTTGAGCTAAATGACCCTGAATTTGAAAATCAGTACAAATGAACTCTGGAAAAGTTCTAACTTGGCATGACATCACAATTTCACCCACATAGCAACTTCTAAAGAGTTGAGAGGGTTACGGCAAAAACTGGATGCCCTTCGTGTACAAATTGGACAATCTCTTTCGAAGTCTGAGGGTTCCGGACGAAAACTCATCGATTACAATGCGATTTTATTTTTAATAACTTATTTGAACTCCATACATTTTGTGTGTTCAATATGCACCATTCGAAGGCACATCATCAATTTTCAACCCTTTTTGACTTCATTTCATATTTTCCATGCATTTAATGATTTATTTTGAGCTAAATGACCCTGAATTTGAAAAGCAGTACAAATGAACTCTGGAAAGGTTGTAACTTGGCATGACATCATAATTTCACCCACATAGCAACTTCTAAAGAGTTTAGAGGGTTGCGGCAAAAACTTGATGCACTTCATGTCCAAATTGGACAATCTCTTTCGAAGTATGAGGGTTTCGGACGAAAACTTTTCTATTACAATGGGATTTCATTTTTAATAACTCATTTTAACTCCATACTTTTTTGTGTTCAATATGCACCATTCGAAGGCACATCATCAATTTTCAACCCTTTCTGACTTCATTTGATATTTTCCATGCATTTAATGATTTATTTTGAGCTAAATGACCCTGAATTTGAAAAGCAGTACAAATGAACTCTGGAAAGGTTGTAACTTGGCATGACATCATAATTTCACCCAAATAGCAACTTCTAAAGAGTTTAGAGGGTTGCGGCAAAAACTTGATGCACTTCATGTACAAATTGGACAATCTCTTTCGAAGTATGAGGGTTTCGGACGAAAACTCATCTATTACAATGGGATTTCATTTTTAATAACTTATTTTAACTCCACACTTTTTTTGTGTTCAATATGCACCATTCGAAGGCACATCATAATTTTTCAACCCTTTTTGACTTCATTTGATATTTTCCATGCATTTAATGATTTATTTTGAGCTAAATGACCCTGAATTAGAAAAGCAGTACAAATGAACTCTGAAAAGGTTCTAACTTGGCATGACATCATATTTTCACCCACATAGCAACTTCTAAAGAGTTTAGAGGGTTACGGCAAAAACTGGATGCACTTTATGTACAAATTTGTCAATCTCTTTTGAAGTATGAGGGTTTCGGACGAAAACTCATCTATTACAAAGGGATTTCATTTTTAATAACTTATTTTAACTCCATAATTTTTGTGTGTTCAATATGCACCATTCAATGACACGTCATCAATTTTGAACCCTTTCTGACTTCATTTGATATTTTCCATGCATTTAATGATTTATTTTGAGCTAAATGACCCTTAATTTAAAAAGCAGTACAAATGAACTCTGAAAAGGTTGTAACTCGGCATGACATCACAATTTCACCCACATAGCAAGTTCTAAAGAGTTGAGAGGGTTACGGCAAAAACTGGATGCACTTCGTGTAAAAAAATTTACAATCTCTTTCGAAGTATGAGGGTTTCGGACGAAAACTCATCTATTAAAAAAGATTTCATTTTTAATAACTTATTTTAACTCCATACTTTTCGTGTGTTCAATATGCACCATTCAAAGGCACATCCTCAATTTTCAACCCTTTCTGACTTCATTTAATATTTTCCATGCATTTAATGATTTATTTTGATCTAAATGACCCTGAATTTGAAAAGCAGTACAAATGAACTCTGAAAAGGTTGTAACTTGGCATGACATCATAATTTCACCCACATAGCAACTTCTAAAGAGTTGAGAGGGTTGCGGCAAAACCTGGATGCACTTCGTGTACAAATTGGACAATCTCTTTCAAAGTATGAGGGTTTCACACGAAAACTCATCTATTACAAGAGGATTTCATTTTTAATAACTTATTTTAACTCCATACTTTTTCTGTGTTCAATATGCACCATTCAAAGACCCGTCATCAATTTTCAACCCTATCTGACTTCATTTGATATTTTCCATGCATTTAATGATTTATTTTGAGCTAGATGACCCTAAATTTGAAAAGTTGTACAAATGAACTCTGAGAAGGTTGTAACTTGGCATGACATCATAATTTCACCCACATAGCAACTTCTAAAGAGTTGAGAGGGTTACGACAAACACTTCGTGTACAAACTGGATGCACTTCGTGTACAAACTTTTAAAAAGATACCATGCTAGAAAATGCATGCATGTCCTTCACATTGAAAGTGATACGATGAAGCCGGTCACATCCCAGAGTGGGATCTCGCGGTGTAAGACTTTTTCTGTGTGTTTGTCCCTTGCTTATGATTGCGCCGTAACCATGGAGAATCTTCATCATTTAACAGGATGCTTGGGTTAGTCTTCACTCTGAAGGGAGGGATTTCATGAAACTTTTCATAATCTTCTGACATGTCTGTCTTGTCCTCCACTCCCACAATGTTTCTTTTCCCTGAAAGAACTATGTGGCGCTTTGGCTCATCGTATGATGTATTCGCTTCCTTATCTTTTTTTCTCCTCGGTTTTCTAGACATGTCCTTCACATAGAAAACCTTAGCCACTTCATTGGCTAGGACGAATGAGTCGTCTATGTATCCAAGATTGTTGAGATCCACTATTGTCATTCCGTACTGTGGGTCTATCTGTACCCCGCCTCTAGTATATTTGACCCATTTGCACCGAAACAAAGGGACCTTAAGATCAGGTCCATATTCAAGTTCCCATATCTCCTCTATGTAACCATAATATGTGTCTTGAAAGTTAGTTGCATCATAGCGGACACCATTGTTTTGGTTGGTGCTCTTTTTATCTTGGGCGATCGAGTAAAATGTATTCCCATTATCTCGTACCCTTTGAAGGTTGTTACAGTCGAACTTGGTGACTTGGACAACCAGTACAGTTCATCTAGAACATCATTGTCATTGATGATCTTTGTTTGCAACAAACCGGCAAAAGTCTTCATGTGTTTACGTTAAATCCAGGGGTCAGACTGCTCCGGGTTCTTGGACCGTACAATATCCTTGTGTTCCTCCATATATTGAGTCACCAAGGTGGAATTTTGCAGAACCATGTAGTGTGCTTGAGTGAAAGAATGTCTGTCCATATTTATTGCTTCTTTCTTTCCTACTATGCCTTTTCCACCCAGTCTCCCCTCATGCCGTGATCCAGGAAGACCAATCGGCTTAATGTCAGGAACAAAGTCAACACAAAACTCAATAACCTCCTCTATTCCATATCCCTTGGTGATGCTTCCTTCTGGCCTAGGACGGTTATGAACATATTTCTTTAAGACTCGCATGAACCTCTCAAAGGGGAACATATTGTGTAGAAATACAGGACCCAGAATTTTAATCTGTTCGACTAGGCGAACTAGAACGTGTGTCATAATATTGAAGAAGGATGGAGGGAACACCAACTCAAAACTGACAAGACATTGGACCAGGTCATTTTGTAACCTTGGTAAGATTTCTGGATCGATTACCTTATGAGAAATTGCATTGAAGAATGCACATAGCTTCACAATGGCTAATCGAACATTTTTCGGTAGAAGCCCCCTAAGTGCAACCGGAAGTAATTGCTTCATAATCACATGGCAGTCATGAGACTTTAGATTTTGAAATTTTTTTCTATGCCATATTTATTATTCCCTTTATATTCGACGAGAAGCCAGACGGGACCTTGATACTGAGCAGGCATTCAAAAAAGATTTCCTTCTCTTCTTTTGTAAGAGCGTAGCTGGCAAGACCTTGATACTACTTTGGAGGCATGCCGTCTTTTTCATTAATTCTTTGCTTGTCCTCCGGTGCCTCCGATGTATCTTTTGTCTTTCCATACACGCCCAAGAAGCCTAGCAGGTTCACACAAAGATTCTTCGTCACGTGCATCATGTCGATTGCATTGCGGACCTCTAGGGCTTTCCAATATTCAAGTTCCCAAAATATAGATTTCTTCTTCCACATGGGTGTGTGTCCGTTGGCGTCATTCGGAACAGATTGTCTGCTAGGACCCTTTCCAAAGATTACCTGTAAATCCTTGACCATATCAAATATATATTCACTAGTACGGAGGCCAGGCTTCTTCCGGTTATCTGGCTCACCTTTGAAATGGTTGCCTGCCTTTCTTAAGATATACTTGATCGGTAGAAATTGACGATGTCCTAGGTACACATTCTTCTTACATTTATCCAAATATATACTTTCAGTATCATCTAAACAGTGCATGCATGCATTGTATCCCTTGTTTGTATGTCCTGAAAGGTTACTAAGAGCAGGCCAATCATTGATGGTTACAAACAACAACGCTCGTAGGTCAATTTCCTTCTGTGTGTGTGCATCTCACATTTGTACACCTGGTTTTTTCCACAACCGTAGAAGTTCATCAACTAGTGGCTTTAGGTAGACATCAATGTTGTTGCCGGGTTGCTTAGGGCCTTGGATGAGCACTGGCATCATAATGAACTTCCGCTTCATGCACAACCAAGGAGGAAGGTTGTAGATACATAGAGTCACGGGCCAGGTGCTGTGACTGGAGCTCTGCTCCCCAAAAGGATTCATGCCGTCTGTACTAAGACCAAACCATAAGTTTGTTGCGTCAACTGCAAAGTCCTCGAACTCCCTCTCAATTTTTCTCCACTGTGATCCATCAGCGGGTGCTCTCAACATCCCGTCTTTCTTCCGTTCTTCTTTGTGCCATCGCAACAACTTGGCATGCTCTTTGTTTTGGAGCAAACGTTTCAACTGTGGTATTATAGGAGCATACCACATCACCTTGGCAGGAACACTCTTCCTGTGGCGTTCGCTCTCCACATCACCATGGTCATCGCGGGGGATCTTATAGCGGAGTGCACCGCATACCGGGCATGCATCCAAATTCTCGTACTCCTCACCGCAGTAGAGGATGCAGTCATTAGGGCATCCATGTATATTCTGCACCTCTAATCCTAGAGGGAAGACAACCTTCTTTGCTTTGTACGTACTTTCAGGCAATTCGTTATCCTTTGGAGGCATCTTCTTTACCATTATCAGCAATTCTTGAAATCCCTTGTCAGTTACACCATTCTTCGCCTTCCATTGCAGCAATTCCAGCGTGGTACCCAGCTTTTTCTTGTCATCTTCACAATTTGGATACAATAATTTCTTGTGATCCTCTAACATGTGTTTCAACTTCAACCTCTCCTTATCATTTTCACAGTTTCTCTTTGCATCAGCAACGACCCGACCCAAATCATTAGCGGGCTCATCTGATGCCTCTTCTTCAGCTTCCCCCATTGATGCCTCTTCTTCAGCTTCCCCCATTGTTGTATCGGCGAAAGGATAGTTGTCATCATCCTCTTATTCTTCATTGTCTTCCATTATAACCCCTCTTTCTCCGTGCTTGGTCCAACAGCTATAGCCGGACATGAAACCGGACTTCAGCAGGTGGTAGTGAAGGGTTTTTGAGGTAGAGTAATACATATCATTCTTACAGTCATGACATGGAGAACACATGAAACCATTCTGCTTGTTTGCCCCATCCACACGAATAAAAGCATGCAGGACATTAAGAAACCCTGGACTTAGTCGGTCATCGTACATCCATTGCCGGCTCATGTTCACTACACAACATCGAAGTGACCAAATTAATACAACTTCATCATCACATTACAACCAAAAGTAGAGCTAGCAGTGACCAAATGTTATTACTGCAAATAATAGATACTTATAGTTCATACATACAGCAACAACAAATGCGATCATAATCGCAATTAAAGTAACAATTGAGCCAATGGCATAATGATACCAAGCCTCTTTATCAATGGCATATTTTCTAATCTTTCTAAGCTTCAAGCGCATTCCATCCATCTTGTTCTTGTGATCATCGACTATATCGGCAACATGCAACTCCAATCCCATCTTCTCATCTTCAGTTCATTCCAATTTTTCTTTCAAATGATCAATTTCGTTTTCAGCTTGTGTTAATTTCTCGAGCAGAATTGCATAGTCGGTTGGAATTTCTGGTTCAACTACTTCCTATAGATAAAAACATCTACGTCAATTTGGTGGCATAATTAATTGTCATAGACATTAGATGATGTGTGAAATAGTTATAAAAGATAACGACATACCACATCTGAATCATAGACTCGACGATGGCCGACGTGGGCGGATACCATAACCATGGCACTATAGAATAACTAACAATAATACAAGTAAGTAAATCGTACACGCAACTATCTAAATCATACAAGTAATTTTTTTTAAAAGGTTTTAAGAAGAACAAGAGTCTCACCAAGGTGGCCGGTGCCGCGTCGAGACAGTGTGGACGCTCGACGGTGGTTAGGACGGCCAGGGATGGGAAGGCACCAAATAAACCACACCTACACATATGCAACCTAACAAGTTAATTTGAGCTCAAATTGCATATAAATCAAATAAACTCCCACATAATGATCACTCCTCCAAAACCTAGCTAAAACCCACAAATCACATATCTTTGAGCATACCACAAGCTAATCTAGCAAAGAGAGATGAAGGAGCGAAGTTGCTAACCTTTATGAACACTTGGATAGATGGGGTGCCTTTAAATCTTCACAAATCCTTGGCAAAATGGAGGATGAGCTTCGAGCAAGAAGAAGAACATGGGAGAAAACAGAGAAATGATTGAGCCCCTTTGATCGGCTACGGACGAAGCGTATATGTAGGAAGTCTTTAGTACCGGCTGGTGACACCAGTCGATACTAAAGGTTGCCCTTTAGTACCGATTGGTGTCACCAGCCGGTACTAAAGGTGCACGCGGGGCCCAAGTCTGACCAAAAGCCTGCCACGCCCCCTTTAGTACCGGCTTGTGACACGAACCGGTACTAAAGATCGCTCACGAGCCAGTACTAAAGGTTGCCCTGCTCCTAGCCGTTGGAGCCAGCACGAACCGGGACTAATGCCGTCTTTAGTAGCGGCTTGTAACCAGACCGGGACTAATTCTTGGGACGAAAGGTCTGTTTTCTACTAGTGTTGTGAGATATGAGATCTCCAACAAGATTCTTTGCCTCCAAGATGAAGGAGAATAGCTCAATCGTTAAGCATGTGCTCAGATTGTCTGGGTGCTACAATCGCTTGAATCGAGTGAGAGTTGATCTTCCAAATAAGATAGTGATTGATATAGTTCTCCTAGTGAATGTCAATAAGCTACTAGAACTTGGTGATGAATTATAAAATGCCAGGGATAGAAGTAATGATCCCTGAGCTGTTCGCGATGTTTGACACCGCAAAGGTAGAAATCAAGAAGGAGCATCAAGTGTTGGTGGTTAGTAAAACCACTAGTTTCGAGAAGGGCAAGGCTAAGGAGGGAAACTTCATGGATGGCAAGTCAGTTACTGCTCTAGTGAAGCAACCCAAAGTTGAACTCAAACCCGAGACTAAGTGCTTCTATTATGAGGTGAGCGGTCGCTGAAGTGGAACAACCCTAGATACTTGGTAGATAAGAAGGCTAGCAACATTGACACAAGAGTATTTGATGTGTACCTTGCTAGTACTCCTAATAGCACCTGGGTATTGGATACTGGTTCGGTTGCTAAATGTTCCTAACTCGAAGTAAAAGCTACGGAATAAATGGAGACTAGCTAAGGGTGAGGTGACGATGTGTGTTGGAATGTTTCCAAGGTTGATGTGATCTACATCGTACGCTCTCTCTACCTTCGGATTAGTGACGAACCTAAATAAATGTTATTTGGTGTTTTGCGTTGAGCATGGACGTGATTAGATCGTGTTTATTGCAACACGGTTATTCATTTAAGTTAGAGAATAATTGTTATTCTATTTACATGAATAATACCTTCAATGGTCATGCACCCAGTGAGAATGGTTTGCTGAATCTTGATCATAGTAATACACATGTTCATAACATTGATGCCAAAAGATACAAAGTTAATAATGATAGTACCACATACTTGTGGCACTGCCGCTAAATGTCATATTCGTATAAAGAGCATGAAGAAACTCCATGTTGATGGATCTTTGGACTCATTCGATTTCAAATCGGTTGAGACATGCGAACCATGCCTCTTGGGCAAGATGACTAAGGACCCCATTTTCCGGATTGATGGAGCGGGCAAGTGATTTATTGGAAATGATACATGTTGATCTATGCAATCCAATGAGTCTTGTAGCGTCCTATGGATATCGTTATTTTCTTACCTTCACTGATGATTAGAATAGATATAGTGTATGTTTACTTAATGAAACACAAGTCTGAATCATTTCAAAAGTTCAAGCAAATTCAGAGTGAAGTTTAAGATCATCTTGACAAGAAGATAAAAATGTCTGCGATATGATCGTGGAGGTCAATATCTGAGTTACGTGTTTGGCATACAACTTTAGACAATGTGAAAGTCGTTTCACAACTCATGTCACCTGGAACACCATAGTGTCATGGTGTGTCCGAGCATCATAGTCGTGCTCTATTGGATATGGTGCGGGCTATGATGTCTCTTATAGTTTTGCTACTATAGTTTTGGGGTTATGCATTAGAGGCAACTACATTCACTTTAAATAGGGCACCATATAAATCCGTTGAGATGACACCGTGTGAATTATGGGTTTGATAGAAACCTAAGATCTCATTTCTTAATGTTTGGGGATGCGACGCTTGTGTGGAAAAATGTTTGGGTGAACCTTCTATCTTAGATCCAAGCATAAAGTGTTTGTTGCTAGAACGCGTCCTTTCCCGAGAAAAGTTTCTCTCAAAAGAATTGAGTGGGAGGAAGATAGAACTTGATGAGGTCGTTGAACCTTTGTTTCAACCAGAGAGTAGTGCAGCGCAGAAAGATGTTTCTATGGAACCTACGTCGGTTGAAGAGGAAGTAAATGATGATGATCACGAAGCTTCAGATCAAGTTACTATCAAACCTCGTAGGTTGACAAGGATGCGTACTGCTCCTGAGTGGTTCGACAACCCTATCTTGGAGGTCATGTTGTTGGACAACGATGAACCTACGAGATATGGAGAAGCGATGATGGGCCCGGATTCCGACAAATGGTTAGAGCCCATGAAATCCGAGAAAGGATCCATGTATGAAAACCAAGTATTGACTTTGGTAGACTTGCTCGTTGGACGGCAGGTCATCGTGTACAAATGGACCTTTGAGATGAAGACAGACGCTGATGGTAAATGTCACCATTTATAAAGCTCGACTTGTCACAAAGAAGTTTCCCTAGCAGTTGACGTGTGATGTCATTTGAATTATGTTAGCAGTTGTTGTTGGAAATATGCCCTAGAGGCAATAAATAAAGTGTTTATTATTATATATATTTCCTTGTTCATAATAATCGTTTATTATCCATGCTATAATTGTATTAATTGGAAACACATTTACATGTGTGGGTAAATAAACAACACTCTCTCCCTAGTATGCCTCTAGTAAACTAGCTCGTTGGTCAAAGATGGTCAAGGTTTCCTAGCCGTTGACATGTGATGTCATTTGATAACGAGATCACATCATTAGGAGAATAATGTGATGGACAAGACCCAAACTACACACGTAGCATATGATTGTGTCACTTTATTGTTACTGTTTTCTGCATGTCAAGTATATGTTCCTATGACCATGAGATCATGCAAGTCATGGACATCGGAGGAGTGCCTTGTGTGTATAAAACGTCGCAACGTAACTCGGTGACTATAAAGGTGCTCTACAGGTATCTCCGAGGGTGTCTGTTGAGTTGGCATGGATCAAGACTGGGATTTGTTACTCCGTGTGACGGAGAGGTATCTCAGGGCCCACTCAGTAATATAACATCACAATAAGCCTTGCAAGCAATGTGACTAAGTTTTAGTCACGGGATCTTGTATTATGGAACGAGTAAAGAGACTTGTCGGTAACGAGGTTGAACTAGGTATGGAGATACCGACGATCGAATCTCGGGCAAGTAACATACCGAAGAACAAAGGGAACACATACGGGATTAACTGAATCCTTGACATAGAGGTTCGACCGATAAAGATCTTCGTAGAATATGTAGGAACAAATATGAACATCCAGGTCCCGCTATTGCTTATTGACCATAGAGGTGTCTCGGTCATGTCTACATAGTTCTCGAACCCGTAGGGTCTGCACACTTAAGGTTCGGTGACGTTTCGGTAGTATAGAGTTATGTATGGTGGTGATCGAAGGTTGTTCAGAGTCCCAGATGAGATCCCGCATGTCACGAGGAGCTCCGGAATGGTCCGAAGGTAAAGATTTATATATAGGAAGTCCTGTTTTGGTCGTCGGAAAAGTTTTGGGCTCATCGGTAGTGTACCGGGAGTGCCGGTAGTGTACCGGGAGGCCTCCGGGAGGGGTATTTTGACCGAAGAGGCTTCATGTGCTGTGGGAGAGTGAATATCCGCCCTTAGTGGGCTGGTGGAAACTCCCACACAAGTCCCATGTGGCTGGAGAAGAAAACCCAATAGGAAAAGGTGGAAAAAGGAAAAAAAGGAGCAATCCTAGTCCTACTAGGATTCGAGGAGTCCTCCTCTCCTAGTGGGTTCGGTCGAATCCAAGGAGCCTTGGCCCTTGTGCAAGGCTCTCCTCCTCTCCTCCTATATATACTGGTGGGTTTTGGGGTTTTGCACTAGTTTTTTCAGCCACTTGCTACCCGTTCCTCCAGTGCATAGTTTCTCCTCTAGATCGGATTTCTGCAGTGCTCAGGCGAAGCCCTGCCGGAATTACTCCACCATCATCGCCGGAGCATCGTCACGCTGCCGGAGAACTCTTCTACCTCTCTGCTCTCTCTTGCTGGATCAAGACGGCGGAGATCATCATCAAGCTGCACGTGTGCTGAACGCGGAGGTGCCGTCCGTTCGGCGCTAGATCGGAAGGATCGTGATCAAGCTCGTGGGACGGATCGTGATCAAGTTCGTGGGACGGATCGTGATCAAGTTCGTGGGATGGATCGTGAGTAGATTGCGGGACGTATCGTGATTGGATTGCGGGATGCTCGGCGATTTGCGTTGCGAAGATGTTCGACTACATCAACCGCGTTTCATAACGCTTCCCGCTTAGCGATCTACAAGGGTACATAGATCCACTCTCCCTCTCGTAAATGCTCATCACCAAGGATAGATCTGCGTGTGCGTAGGAAATTTTTTGTTTCCCATGCAACGTTCCCCAACAATGGCATCATGAGCTAGGTCTATGTGTAGATGAGATCTCGAGTAGAAAACAAAAGGTTTGTGGGCGTTGATGCTTAGATTGCTTCCTCCCTTGGTCGGATTTTGGTTCAGCGGTATTGTGCGATGAAGCGGCCCGGAACAACATTACTCGTACGCTTACGAGATACCGTTCCTTCGACCGCAACTTGTTGCATAGATGGCTTGCGGGTGCCAGTTTCTCTCACTTTAGTTGGATCGGATTCGACAAGGTGGTCCTTGAGAAGGTTGAAAAGAAACTAGTGTATCACTGTTGTGGTTTTTGCGTAGATGAGAATTGTTCTTGCTAGATACCCATAGCAGCCACGTAAAACATGCAACAACAATTAGAGGACGTCTAACTTGTTCTTGCAGGGTATGTTGTGATGTGATATGGCCCATTACATGATGTGATATATGTGATGTATGAGATGATCATGTGATGTATAGATTATCACGACTTGCATGTCGATGACTACGGCAACTGGCAGGAGCCATCAGGTTGTCTTTAATTATTGTATGACCTGCGTGTCAATAATTAAGCGCTATGTAATGCTTTACTTTATCGCTAAACGGTAGCAATAGTAGTAGAAGCATGTCAATAATTACTTTATCGCTAAAAAGTATTGGACAATCTCTTTCGAAGTATGAGGGTCTCGGACGAAAACTCATCTATTACAATGGGATTTCATTTTTAATAATTTATTTTAACTCCATACTTTTTTCGTTCAATATGCACCATTCAAAGGCACATCATCAATTTTCAACCCTTTCTGACTTCATTTGATATTTTCCATGCCTTTAATGATTTGTTTTGAGCTAAATGACCCTGAATTTGAAAAGCAGTACAAATGAACTCTGGAATGGTTGCAACTTGCCATGACATCACAATTTCACCCACATATTAACTTCTAAAGAGTTGCGAGGGTGACGGCAAAAACTGGCTGCACTTCGTGTAAAAATTGGTCAATCTCTTTCGAAGTATGAGGGTTTCGGAGGAAAACTCATCTATTACAAAGGGATTTCATTTTAGTAACTTATTTTAACTCCATACATTTTGTGTGTTCAATATGCACTATTCGAAGGCACATCATCAATTTTCAACCCTTTCTGACTTCATTTCATACTTTCCATGCCTTTAATGATTTATTTTGAGCTAAATGACCCTGAATTTGAAAAGCAGTACAAATGAACTCTGGAAAGGTTGTAACTTGGCATGACATCATAATTTCACCCAGATAGCAACTTCTAAAGAGTTTAGAGGGTTGCGGGAAAAACTTGATGCACTTCATGTACAAATTGGACAATCTCTTTCGAAGTATGAGGGTTTCGGACGAAAACTCATCTATTACAATGGTATTTCATTGTTAATAACTTATTTTAACTCAATACTTTTTTTGTGCTCAATATGCACCATTCGAAGGCACATCATCAATTTTCAACCCTTTCTGACTTCATTTGATATTTTCCATGCATTTAATGATTTATTTTGAGCTAAATGACCCTGAATTTGAAAAGCAGTACAAATGAACTCTGAAAAGGTTCTAAATTGGCATGACATCATATTTTCACCCACATAGCAACTTCTAAAGAGTTGACAGGGTTGCGGCAAAAACTGGATTCACTTCATGTACAAATTTGTCGATCTCTTTCGAAGTATGAGGGTTTCGGACGAAAACTCATCTATTACAAAGGGATTTCATTTTTAATAACTTATTTTAAATCCATACCTTTTGTGTGTGCAATATGCACCATTCGAAGGCACATCTTGAATTTTGAACCCTTTCTGACTTCATTTGATATTTTCCATGCATTTAATGATTTATTTTGAGCTAAATGACCGTGAATTTGAAAAGCAGTACAAATGAACTCTGAAAAGGTTGTAACTTGGCATGACATCATAATTTCACCCACATAGCAACTTCTAAAGAGTTGAGATGGTTGTGGCAAAAACTGGATGCACTTCGTGTACAAATTGGACAATGTCTTTCGACGTGTGAGGGTTTCACACGAAACTCTTCTATTACAAGAGGATTTCATTTTTTAATAACTTATTTTAACTCCATACTTTTTGTGTGTTCAGTATGCACCATTCAAAGACACGTCATCAATTTTCAACCCTTTCTGACTTCATTTGATATTTTCCATGCATTTAATGATTTATTTTGAGCTAAATGACCCTGAATTTGAAAAGAAGTACAAATGAACTCTGAAAAGGTTGTAAATGGCATGACAACATAATTTCACCCACATAGCAACTTCTAAAGAGTTGAGAGGGTTACGACAAAAACTGGCTGCATTTCGTGTAGAAATTGGACAATCTCTTTCGAAGTATGAGGGTTTCGGAGGAAAACTCATCTATTATAAAGGGATTTCATTTTAGTAACTTATTTTAACTCCATACATTTTGTGTGTTCAATATGCACTATTCGAAGGCACATCATCAATTTTCAACCCTTTCTGACTTCATTTCATACTTTCCATGCCTTTAATGATTTATTTTGAGCTAAATGACCCTGAATTTGAAAAGCAGTACAAATGAACTCTGGAAAGGTTGTAACTTGGCATGACTTCATAATTTCACCCACATAGCAACTTCTAAAGAGCTTAGAGGGTTGCGGCAAAAACTTGATCTACTTCCTGTACAAATTGGACAATCTCTTTCGAAGTATGAGGGTCTCGGACGAAAACTCATCTATTACAATGGGATTTCATTTTTAATAATTTATTTTAACTCCATACTTTTTTTGTTCAATATGCACCATTCAAAGGCACATCATCAATTTTCAACCCTTTCTGACTTCATTTGATATTTTCCATGCCTTTAATGATTTGTTTTGAGCTAAATGACCCTGAATTTGAAAAGCAGTACAAATGAACTCTGGAATGGTTGTAACTTGCCATGACATCACAATTTCACCCACATATTAACTTCTAAAGAGTTGCGAGGGTGACGGCAAAAACTGGCTGCACTTCGTGTAAAAATTGGTCAATCTCTTTCGAAGTATGAGGGTTTCGGAGGAAAACTCATCTATTACAAAGGGATTTCATTTTAGTAACTTATTTTAACTCCATACATTTTGTGTGTTCAATATGCACTATTCGAAGGCACATCATCAATTTTCAACCCTTTCTGACTTCATTTCATACTTTCCATGCCTTTAATGATTTCTTTTGAGCTAAATGACCCTGAATTTGAAAAGCAGTACAAATGAACTCTAGAAAGGTTGTAACTTGGCATGACATCATAATTTCACCCAGATAGCAACTTCTAAAGAGTTTAGAGGGTTGCGGCAAAAACTTGATGCACTTCATGTACAAATTGGACAATCTCTTTCGAAGTATGAGGGTTTCGGACGAAAACTCATCTATTACAATGTTATTTCATTGTTAATAACTTATTTTAACTCCATACTTTTTTTGTGCTCAATATGCACCATTCGAAGGCACATCATCAATTTTAAACCCTTTCTGACTTCATTTGATATTTTCCATGCATTTAATGATTTATTTTGAGCTAAATGACCCTGAATTTGAAAAGCAGTACAAATGAACTCTGAAAATGTTCTAAATTGGCATGACATCATATTTTCACCCACATAGCAACTTCTAAAGAGTTGACAGGGTTGCGGCAAAAACTGGATTCACTTCATGTACAAATTTGTCGATCTCTTTCGAAGGATGAGGGTTTCGGACGAAAACTCATCTATTACAAAGGGATTTCATTTTTAATAACTTATTTTAAATCCATACCTTTTGTGTGTTCAATATGCACCATTCGAAGGCACATCTTGAATTTTGAACCCTTTCTGACTTCATTTGATATTTTCCATGCATTTAATGATTTATTTTGAGCTAAATGACCGTGAATTTGAAAAGCAGTACAAATGAACTCTGAAAAGGTTGTAACTTGGCATGACATCATAATTTCACCCACATAGCAACTTCTAAAGAGTTGAGATGGTTGTGGCAAAAACTGGATGCACTTCGTGTACAAATTGGACAATGTCTTTCGACGTGTGAGGGTTTCACACGAAACTCTTCTATTACAAGAGGATTTCATTTTTTAATAACTTATTTTAACTCCATACTTTTTCTGTGTTCAATATGCACCATTCAAAGACACGTCATCAATTTTCAACCCTTTCTGACTTCATTTGATATTTTCCATGCATTTAATGATTTATTTTGAGCTAAATGACCCTGAATTTGAAAAGAAGTACAAATGAGCTCTGAAAAGGTTGTAAATTGGCATGACAACATAATTTCACCCACATAGCAACTTCTAAAGAGTTGAGAGGGTTACGACAAAAACTGGCTGCATTTCGTGTAGAAATTGGACAATCTCTTTCGAAGTATGAGGGTTTCGGACGAAAACTCATCTATTACAATGGGATTTCATTTTTAATAACTTATTTGAACTCCATACTTTTTTTCTGTTCAATATGCACCATTCGAAGGCACATCATCAATTTTCAACCCTTTTTGACTTCATTTCATATTTTCCATGCATTTAATGATTTATTTTGAGCTAAATGACCCTGAATTTGAAAAGCAGTACAAATGAACTCTGGAAAGGTTGTAACTTGGCATGACTTCATAATTTCACCCACATAGCAACTTCTAAAGAGCTTAGAGGGTTGCGGCAAAAACTTGATGCACTTCCTGTACAAATTGGACAATCTCTTTCGAAGTATGAGGGTTTCGGACGAAAACTCATCTATTACAATGGGATTTCATTTTTAACAAATTATTTTAAATCCATACTTTTTTTTGTTCAATATGCACCATTCAAAGGCACATCATCAATTTTCAACCCTTTCTGACTTCATTTGATATTTTCCATGCCTTTAATGATTTATTTTGAGCTAAATGACCCTGAATTTGAAAAGCAGTACAAATGAACTCTGGAATAGTGGTAACTTGCCATGACATCACAATTTCACCCACATATTAACTTCTAAAGAGTTGCGAGGGTTACGGCAAAAACTGGCTGCACTTCGTGTAAAAATTGGTCAATCTCTTTCGAAGTATGAGAGTTTCGGAGGAAAACTCATCTATTACAAAGGGATTTCATTTTTAGTAACTTATTTTAACTCCATACATTTTGTGTGTTCAATATGCACTATTCGAAGGCACATCATCAATTTTCAACCCTTTCTGACTTCATTTCATACTTTCCATGCCTTTAATGATTTATTTTGAGCTAAATGACCCTGAATTTGAAAAGCAGTACAAATGAACTCTGCAAAGGTTGTAACTTGGCATGACATCATAATTTCACCCAGATAGCAACTTCTAAAGAGTTTAGAGGGTTGCGGCAAAAACTTGATGCACTTCATGTACAAATTGGACAATCTCTTTCGAAGTATGAGGGTTTCGGACGAAAACTCATCTATTACAATGGGATTTCATTGTTAATAACTTATTTTAACTCCATACTTTTTTTGTGCTCAATAAGCACCATTCGAAGGCACATCATCAATTTTCAACCCTTTCTGACTTCATTTGATATTTTCCATGCATTTAATGATTTATTTTGAGCTAAATGACCCTGAATTTGAAAAGCAGTACAAATGAACTCTGAAAAGGTTCTAAATTGGCATGACATCATATTTTCACCCACATAGCAACTTCTAAAGAGTTGACAGGGTTGCGGCAAAAACTGGATTCACTTCATGTACAAATTTGTCGATCTCTTTCGAAGTATGAGGGTTTCGGACGAAAACTCATATATTACAAAGGGATTTCATTTTTAATAACTTATTTTAAATCCATACCTTTTGTGTGTTCAATATCCACCATTCGAAGGCACATCATGAATTTTGAACCCTTTCTGACTTCATTTGATATTTTCCATGCATTTAATGATTAATTTTGAGCTAAATGACCGTGAATTTGAAAAGCAGTACAAATGAACTCTGAAAAGGTTTGTAACTTGGCATGACATCATAATTTCACCCACATAGCAACTTCTAAAGAGTTGAGATGGTTGTGGCAAAAAATGGATGCACTTCGTGTACAAATTGGACAATGTCTTTCGACGTGTGAGGGTTTCACACGAAACTCATCTATTACAAGAGGATTTCATTTTTTAATAACTTATTTTAACTCCATACTTTTTGTGTGTTCAATATGCACCATTCAAAGACACGTCATCAATTTTCAACCCTTTCTAACTTCATTTGATATTTTCCATGCATTTAATGATTTATTTTGAGCTAAATGACCCCGAATTTGAGAAGAAGTACAAATGAACTCTGAAAAGGTTGTAAACTGGCATGACAACATAATTTCACCCACATAGCAACTTCTAAAGAGTTTAGAGGGTTACGACAAAAACTGGCTGCATTTCGTGTAGAAATTGGACAATCTCTTTCGAAGTATGAGGGTTTCGGACGAAAACTCATCTATTACAATGGGATTTCATTTTTAATAACTTATTTTAACTCCATACTTTTCTTATGTTCAATATGCACCATTCGAAGGCACATCATCAATTTTCAACCCTTTCTGACTTCATTTGATATTTTCCATGCATTTAATGATTTATTTTGAGCTAAATGACCCTGAATTTGAAAAGCAGTACAAATGAACTCTGGAAAGATTGTAACTTGGCATGACCTCATAATTTCACCCACATAGCAACTTATAAAGAATTGAGATGGTTGTGGCAAAAACTGGATGCACTTCGTGTACAAATTGGACAATATCTGTCGACGTGTGAGGGTTTCGGACGAAAACTCATCGATTACAATGCGATTTCATTTATAATAACTTATTTTATCTCCATACATTTTGTGTGTTCAATATGCACCATTCAAAGACACGTCATCAATTTTGAACCCTTTCTGACTTCATTTGATATTTTCCATGCATTTAACGATTTATTTTTAGCTAAATGACCCTGAATTTGAAAAGCAGTACAAATGAACTCTGAAAAGGTTGTAAATTGGCATGACAACATAATTTCACCCACATAGCAACTTCTAAACAGTTGAGAGGGTTACGACAAAAACTGGCTGCATTTCGTGTAGAAATTGGACAATCTCTTTCGAAATATGAGGGTTTCGGACGAAAACTCATCTATTACACTGGGATTTCATTTTTAATAACTTATTTTAACTCCATACTTTTTTGTGTTCAATATGCACCATTCGAAGGCACATCATCAATTTTCAACCCTTTCTGACTTCATTTGATATTTTCCATGCCTTTAATGATTTATTTTGAGCTAAATGACCCTGAATTTGAAAAGAAGTACAAATGAACTTTGGAAGCGTTGTAACTTGGCATGACATCATAATTTCACCCACATAGCAACTTCTAAAGAGTATAGAGGGTTGCGGCAAAAACTTGATGCACTTCATGTACAAATTGGACAATCTCTCTCGAGTATGAGGGTTTCAGACGAAAAGTCATCTATTACAATGGGATTTCATTTTTAATAACTTATTTTAACTCCATACTTTTTTGTGTTCAATATGCACCATTCGAAGGCACATCATCAATTTTCAACCCTTTCTGACTTCATTTGATATTTTCCATGCCTTTAATGATTTATTTTGAGCTAAATGACCCTGAATTTGAAAAGCAGTACAAATGAACTCTGGAAAGGTTGTAACTTGGCATGACATCATAATTTCACCCACATAGCAACTTCTAAAGAGTTTAGAGGGTTGCGGCAAAAACTTGATGCACTTCATGTACAAATTGGACAAAATCTCTTTCGAAGTATGAGGGTTTCGGACGAAAACTCATCTATTACAATGGGATTTCATTTTTAATAACTTATTTTAACTCCATACTTTTTTTGTGTTCAATTTGCACCATTCGAAGGCACATCATCAATTTTCAACCCTTTCTGACTTCATTTGTTATTTTCCATGCATTTAATGATTTATTTTGAGCTAAATGACCCTGAATTTGAAAAGCTGTACAAATGAACTCTGAATAGGTTCTAACCAACTCTGCAAAGGTTCTAACTTGGCATGACATCACAATTTCACCCACATAGCAACTTCTATAGAGTTGAGAGGGTTACGGCAAAAACTGGATGCCCTTCGTGTACAAATTGGACAATCTCTTTCGAAGTATGAGGGTTTCGGACGAAAACTCATCTATTACAATGGGATTTCATTTTTAATAACTTATTTTAACTCCATACTTTTTTTGTGTTCAATATGCACCATTCGAAGGCACATCATCAAGTTTCAACCCTTTCTGACTTCATTTGATATTTTCCATGCATTTAATGATTTATTTTGAGCTAAATGACCCTGAATTTGAAAAGCAGTACAAATGAACTCTGAAAAGGTTCTAACCAACACTGCAAATGTTCTTACTTGGCATGACATCACAATTTCACCAGCAACTTCTAAAGAGTTGAGAGGGTTACGGCAAAAACTGGATGCCCTTCGTGTACAAATTCGACAATCTTTTCGAAGTATGAGGGTTTCAGACGAAAACTCATCGATTACAATGCGATTTCATTTTAATAACTTATTTGAACTCCATACATATTGTGTGTTCAATATGCACCATTCGTAGGCACATCATCAATTTTCAACCATTTTTGACTTCATTTCATATTTTCCATGCATTTAATGATTTATTTTGAGCTAAATGACCCTGAATTTGAAAAGCAGTACAAATGAACTCTGGAAAGGTTGTAACTTGGCATGACATCATAATTTCACCCACATAGCAACTTCTAAAGAGTTTAGAGGGTTGCGCCAAAAACTTGATGCACTTCATGTACAAATTGGACAATCTCTTTCGAAGTATGAGGGTTTCGGACGAAAACTCATCTATTACAAGAGGATTTCATTTTTAATAACTTATTTTTACTCCATACTTTTTGTGTGTTCAATATGCACCATTCGAAGGCACGTCATCAATTTTCAACCCTTTCTGACTTCATTTGATATCTTGCATGCATTTAATGATTTATTTTGAGCTAAATGACCCTGAATTTGAAAATCAGTACAAATGAACTCTGGAAAAGTTCTAACTTGGCATGATATCACAATTTCACCCACATAGCAACTTCTAAAGAGTTGAGAGGGTTACGGCAAAAACTGGATGCCCTTCGTGTACAAATTGGACAATCTCTTTCGAAGTATGAGGGTTCCGGACGAAAACTCATCGATTACAATGCGATTTCATTTTTAATAACTTATTTGAACTCCATACATTTTGTGTGTTCAATATGCACCATTCGAAGGCACATCATCAATTTTCATCCCTTTTTGACTTCATTTCATATTTTCCATGCATTTAATGATTTATTTTGAGCTAAATGACCCTGAATTTGAAAAGCAGTACAAATGAACTCTGGAAAGGTTGTAACTTGGCATGACATCATATTTTCACCCACATAGCAACTTCTAAAGAGTTTAGAGGGTTGCGGCAAAAACTTGATGCACTTCATGTACAAATTGGACAATCTCTTTCGAAGTATGAGGGTTTCGGACGAAAACTCATCTATTAAAAAAGATTTCATTTTTAATAACTTATTTTAACTCCATACTTTTCGTGTGTTCAATATGCACCATTCAAAGGCACATCCTCAATTTTCAACCCTTTCTGACTTCATTTGATATTTTCCATGCATTTAATGATTTATTTTGATCTAAATGACCCTGAATTTGAAAAGCAGTACAAATGAACTCTGAAAAGGTTGTAACTTGGCATGACATCATAATTTCACCCACATAGCAACTTCTAAAGAGTTGAGAGGGTTGCGGCAAAACCTGGATGCACTTCGTGTACAAATTGGACAATCTCTTTCAAAGTATGAGGGTTTCACACGAAAACTCATCTATTACAAGAGGATTTCATTTTTAATAACTTATTTTAACTCCATACTTTTTCTGTGTTCAATATGCACCATTCAAAGACCCGTCATCAATTTTCAACCCTATCTGACTTCATTTGATATTTTCCATGCATTTAATGATTTATTTTGAGCTAAATGACCCTAAATTTGAAAAGTTGTACAAATGAACTCTGAGAAGGTTGTAACTTGGCATGACATCATAATTTCACCCACATAGCAACTTCTAAAGAGTTGAGAGGGGTTACGACAAACACTTCGTGTACAAACTGGATGCACTTCGTGTACAAACTTTTAAAAAGATACCATGCTAGAAAATGCATGCATGTCCTTCACATTGAAAGTGATACGATGAAGCCGGTCACATCCCAGAGTGGGATCTCGCGGTGTAAGACTTTTTCTGTGTGTTTGTCCCTTGCTTATGATTGCGCCGTAACCATGGAGAATCTTCATCATTTAACAGGATGCTTGGGTTAGTCTTCACTCTGAAGGGAGGGATTTCATGAAACTTTTCATAATCTTCTGACATGTCTGTCTTGTCCTCCACTCCCACAATGTTTCTTTTCCCTGAAAGAACTATGTGGCGCTTTGGCTCATCGTATGATGTATTCGCTTCCTTATCTTTTTTTCTCCTCGGTTTTCTAGACATGTCCTTCACATAGAAAACCTTAGCCACTTCATTGGCTAGGACGAATGAGTCGTCTATGTATCCAAGATTGTTGAGATCCACTATTGTCATTCCGTACTGTGGGTCTATCTGTACCCCGCCTCTAGTATATTTGACCCATTTGCACCGAAACAAAGGGACCTTAAGATCAGGTCCATATTCAAGTTCCCATATCTCCTCTATGTAACCATAATATGTGTCTTGAAAGTTAGTTGCATCATAGCGGACACCATTGTTTTGGTTGGTGCTCTTTTTATCTTGGGCGATCGAGTAAAATGTATTCCCATTATCTCGTACCCTTTGAAGGTTGTTACAGTCGAACTTGGTGACTTGGACAACCAGTACAGTTCATCTAGAACATCATTGTCATTGATGATCTTTGTTTGCAACAAACCGGCAAAAGTCTTCATGTGTTTACGTTAAATCCAGGGGTCAGACTGCTCCGGGTTCTTGGACCGTACAATATCCTTGTGTTCCTCCATATATTGAGTCACCAAGGTGGAATTTTGCAGAACCATGTAGTGTGCTTGAGTGAAAGAATGTCTGTCCATATTTATTGCTTCTTTCTTTCCTACTATGCCTTTTCCACCCAGTCTCCCCTCATGCCGTGATCCAGGAAGACCAATCGGCTTAATGTCAGGAACAAAGTCAACACAAAACTCAATAACCTCCTCTGTTCCATATCCCTTGGTGATGCTTCCTTCTGGCCTAGGACGGTTATGAACATATTTCTTTAAGACTCGCATGAACCTCTCAAAGGGGAACATATTGTGTAGAAATACAGGACCCAGAATTTTAATCTGTTCGACTAGGCGAACTAGAACGTGTGTCATAATATTGAAGAAGGATGGAGGGAACACCAACTCAAAACTGACAAGACATTGGACCAGGTCATTTTGTAACCTTGGTAAGATTTCTGGATCGATTACCTTATGAGAAATTGCATTGAAGAATGCACATAGCTTCACAATGGCTAATCGAACATTTTTCGGTAGAAGCCCCCTAAGTGCAACCGGAAGTAATTGCTTCATAATCACATGGCAGTCATGAGACTTTAGATTTTGAAAATTTTTTCTATGCCATATTTATTATTCCCTTTATATTCGACGAGAAGCCAGACGGGACCTTGATACTGAGCAGGCATTCAAAAAAGATTCCTTCTCTTCTTTTGTAAGAGCGTAGCTGGCAAGACCTTGATACTACTTTGGAGGCATGCCGTCTTTTTCATTAATTCTTTGCTTGTCCTCCGGTGCCTCCGATGTATCTTTTGTCTTTCCATACACGCCCAAGAAGCCTAGCAGGTTCACACAAGATTCTTCGTCACGTGCATCATGTCGATTGCATTGCGGACCTCTAGGGCTTTCCAATATTCAAGTTCCCAAAATATAGATTTCTTCTTCCACATGGGTGTGTGTCCGTTGGCGTCATTCGGAACAGATTGTCCTGCTAGGACCCTTTCCAAAGATTACGTTAAATCCTTGCCCATATCAAAATATATTCACTAGTACGGAGGCAGGCTTCTTCCGGTTATCTGGCTCACCTTTGAAATGGTTGCCTGCCTTTCTTAAGATATACTTGATCGGTAGAATTGACGATGTCCCTAGGTACACATTCTTTTACATTTATCCAAATATATACTTCAGTATATCTAAACAGTGCATGCATGCATGTATCCATTGTTGATGTCTGAAAGGTACTAAGAGCAGGCCACTCATTGATGGTTACAAACAACAACGCTCGTAGGTCAATTTCCTTCTGTGTGTGCATCTCACATTTGTACACCTGGTTTTTTCCACAACCGTAGAAGTTCATCAACTAGTGGCTTAGGTACTCAATGTTGTTGCCGGGTTGCTTAGGGCCTTGGATGAGCACTGGCATCATAATGAACTTCCGCTTCATGCACAACCAAGGAGGAAGGTTTAGATACATAGAGTCACGGGCCAGGTGCTGTGACTGGAGCTCTGCTCCCCAAAAGGATTCATCCGTCTGTACTAAGACCAAACCATAAGTTTGTTGCGTCAACTGCAAAGTCTCGAACTCCCTCTCAATTTTTCTCCACTGTGATCCATCAGCGGGTGCTCTCAACATCCCGTCTTTCTTCCGTTCTTCTTTGTGCCATCGCAACAACTTGGCATGCTCTTTGTTTTGGAGCAAACGTTTCAACTGTGGTATTATAGGAGCATACCACATCACCTTGGCAGGAACACTCTTCCTGTGGCGTTCGCTCTCCACATCACCATGGTCATCGCGGGGGATCTTATAGCGGATGCACCGCATACCGGGCATGCATCCAAATTCTCGTTACTCCTCACCGCAGTAGAGGATGCAGTCATTAGGGCATCCATGTATATTCTGCACCTCTATCCTAGAGGGAAGACAACCTTCTTTGCTTTGTACGTACTTTCAGGCAATTCGTTAGTCCTTTGGAGGCATCTTCTTTACCATTATCAGCAATTCTTGAAATCCCTTGTCAGTTACAACCATTCTTCGCCTTCCATTGCAGCAATTCCAGCGTGGTACCCAGCTTTTTCTTGTCATCTTCACAATTTTGGATACAATAATTTCTTGTGATCCTCTAACATGTGTTTCAACTTCAACCTCTCCTTATCATTTCACAGTTTCTCTTTGCATCAGCAACGACCCGACCCAAATCATTAGCGGGCTATCTGATGCCTCTTTCTTCAGCTTCCCCCATTGATGCCTCTTCGTTCAGCTTCCCCATTGTTGTATCGGCGAAAGGATAGTTGTCATCATCCTCTTATTCTTCATTGTCTTCCATTATAACCCCTCTTGTCTCCGTGCTTGGTCCAACAGCTATAGCCGGACATGAAAACCGGACTTCAGCAGGTGGTAGTGAAGGGTTTTTGAGGTAGAGTAATACATATCATTCTTACAGTCATGACATGGAGAACACATGAAACCATTCTGCTTGTTTGCCCCATCCACACGAATAAAAGCATGCAGGACATTAAGAAACCCTGGACTTAGTCGGTCATCGTACATCCATTGCCGGCTCATGTTCACTACACAACATCGAAGTGACCAAATTAATACAACTTCATCATCACATTACAACCAAAAGTAGAGCTAGCAGTGACCAAATGTTATTACTGCAAATAATAGATACTTATAGTTCATACATACAGCAACAACAAATGCGATCATAATCGCAATTAAAGTAACAATTGAGCCAATGGCATAATGATACCAAGCCTCTTTATCAATGGCATATTTTCTAATCTTTCTAAGCTTCAAGCGCATTCCATCCATCTTGTTCTTGTGATCATCGACTATATCGGCAACATGCAACTCCAATCCCATCTTCTCATCTTCAGTTCATTCCAATTTTTCTTTCAAATGATCAATTTCGTTTTCAGCTTGTGTTAATTTCTCGAGCAGAATTGCATAGTCGGTTGGAATTTCTGGTTCAACTACTTCCTATAGATAAAAACATCTACGTCAATTTGGTGGCATAATTAATTGTCATAGACATTAGATGATGTGTGAAATAGTTATAAAAGATAACGACATACCACATCTGAATCATAGACTCGACGATGGCCGACGTGGGCGGATACCATAACCATGGCACTATAGAATAACTAACAATAATACAAGTAAGTAAATCGTACACGGCAACTATCTAAATCATACAAGTAATTTTTTTAAAAGGTTTTAAGAAGAACAAGAGTCTCACCAAGGTGGCCGGTGCCGCGTCGAGACAGTGTGGACGCTCGACGGTGGTTAGGACGGCCAGGGATGGGAAGGCACCAAATAAACCACACCTACACATATGCAACCTAACAAGTTAATTTGAGCTCAAATTGCATATAAATCAAATAAACTCCCACATAATGATCACTCCTCCAAAACCTAGCTAAAACCCACAAATCACATATCTTTGAGCATACCACAAGCTAATCTAGCAAAGAGAGATGAAGGAGCGAAGTTGCTAACCTTTATGAACACTTGGATAGATGGGGTGCCTTTAATCTTCACAAATCCTTGGCAAAATGGAGGATGAGCTTCGAGCAAGAAGAAGAACATGGGAGAAAACAGAGAAATGATTGAGCCCCTTTGATCGGCTACGGACGAAGCGTATATGTAGGAAGTCTTTAGTACCGGCTGGTGACTACCAGTCGATACTAAGGTTGCCCTTTAGTACCGATTGGTGTCACCAGCCGGTACTAAAGGTGCACGCGGGGCCCAAGTCTGACCAAAAGCCTGCCACGCCCCCTTTAGTACCGGCTTGTGACACGAACCGGTACTAAAGATCGCTCACGAGCCAGTACTAAAGGTTGCCCTGCTCCTAGCCGTTGGAGCCAGCACGAACCGGGACTAATGCCGTCTTTAGTAGCGGCTTGTAACCAGACCGGGACTATTCTTGGGACGAAAGGTCTGTTTTCTACTAGTGGTTGTGAGATATGAGATCTCCAACAAGATTCTTTGCCTCCAAGATGAAGGAGAATAGCTCAATCGTTAAGCATGTGCTCAGATTGTCTGGGTGCTACAATCGCTTGAATCGAGTGAGAGTTGATCTTCCAAATAAGATAGTGATTGATATAGTTCTCCTAGTGAATGTCAATAAGCTACTAGAACTTGGTGATGAATTATAAAATGCCAGGATAGAAGTAATGATCCCTGAGCTGTTCGCGATGTTTGACACCGCAAAGGTAGAAATCAAGAAGGAGCATCAAGTGTTGGTGGTTAGTAAAACCACTAGTTTCGAGAAGGGCAAGGCTAAGGAGGGAAACTTCATGGATGGCAAGTCAGTTACTGCTCTAGTGAAGCAACCCAAAGTTGAACTCAAACCCGAGACTAAGTGCTTCTATTATGAGGTGAGCGGTCGCTGAAGTGGAACAACCCTAGATACTTGGTAGATAAGAAGGCTAGCAACATTGACACAAGAGTATTTGATGTGTACCTTGCTATTACTCCTAATAGCACCTGGGTATTGGATACTGGTTCGGTTGCTAAATGTTCCTAACTCGAAGTAAAAGCTACGGAATAAATGGAGACTAGCTAAGGGTGAGGTGACGATGTGTGTTGGAATGTTTCCAAGGTTGATGTGATCTACATCGTACGCTCTCTCTACCTTCGGATTAGTGACGAACCTAAATAAATGTTATTTGGTGTTTTGCGTTGAGCATGGACGTGATTAGATCGTGTTTATTGCAACACGGTTATTCATTTAAGTTAGAGAATAATTGTTATTCTATTTACATGAATAATTACCTTCAATGGTCATGCACCCAGTGAGAATGGTTTGCTGAATCTTGATCATAGTAATACACATGTTCATAACATTGATGCCAAAAGATACAAAGTTAATAATGATAGTACCACATACTTGTGGCACTGCCGCTAAATGTCATATTCGTATAAAGAGCATGAAGAAACTCCATGTTGATGGATCTTTGGACTCATTCGATTTCAAATCGGTTGAGACATGCGAACCATGCCTCTTGGGCAAGATGACTAAGGACCCCCATTTTCCGGATTGATGGAGCGGGCAAGTGATTTATTGGAAATGATACATGTTGATCTATGCAATCCAATGAGTCTTGTAGCGTCCTATGGATATCGTTATTTTCTTACCTTCACTGATGATTAGAATAGATATAGTGTATGTTTACTTAATGAAACACAAGTCTGAATCATTTCAAAAGTTCAAGCAAATTCAGAGTGAAGTTTAAGATCATCTTGACAAGAAGATAAAAATGTCTGCGATATGATCGTGGAGGTCAATATCTGAGTTACGTGTTTGGCATACAACTTTAGACAATGTGAAAGTCGTTTCACAACTCATGTCACCTGGAACACCATAGTGTCATGGTGTGTCCGAGCATCATAGTCGTGCTCTATTGGATATGGTGCGGGCTATGATGTCTCTTATAGTTTTGCTACTATAGTTTTGGGGTTATGCATTAGAGGCAACTACATTCACTTTAAATAGGGCACCATATAAATCCGTTGAGATGACACCGTGTGAATTATGGGTTTGATAGAAACCTAAGATCTCATTTCTTAATGTTTGGGGATGCGACGCTTGTGTGGAAAAATGTTTGGGTGAACCTTCTATCTTAGATCCAAGCATAAAGTGTTTGTTGCTAGAACGCGTCCTTTCCCGAGAAAAGTTTCTCTCAAAAGAATTGAGTGGGAGGAAGATAGAACTTGATGAGGTCGTTGAACCTTTGTTTCAACCAGAGAGTAGTGCAGCGCAGAAAGATGTTTCTATGGAACCTACGTCGGTTGAAGAGGAAGTAAATGATGATGATCACGAAGCTTCAGATCAAGTTACTATCAAACCTCGTAGGTTGACAAGGATGCGTACTGCTCCTGAGTGGTTCGACAACCCTATCTTGGAGGTCATGTTGTTGGACAACGATGAACCTACGAGATATGGAGAAGCGATGATGGGCCCGGATTCCGACAAATGGTTAGAGCCCATGAAATCCGAGAAAGGATCCATGTATGAAAACCAAGTATTGACTTTGGTAGACTTGCTCGTTGGACGGCAGGTCATCGTGTACAAATGGACCTTTGAGATGAAGACAGACGCTGATGGTAAATGTCACCATTTATAAAGCTCGACTTGTCACAAAGAAGTTTCCCTAGCAGTTGACGTGTGATGTCATTTGAATTATGTTAGCAGTTGTTGTTGGAAATATGCCCTAGAGGCAATAAATAAAGTGTTTATTATTATATATATTTCCTTGTTCATAATAATCGTTTATTATCCATGCTATAATTGTATTAATTGGAAACACATTTACATGTGTGGGTAAATAAACAACACTCTCTCCCTAGTATGCCTCTAGTAAACTAGCTCGTTGGTCAAAGATGGTCAAGGTTTCCTAGCCGTTGACATGTGATGTCATTTGATAACGAGATCACATCATTAGGAGAATAATGTGATGGACAAGACCCAAACTACACACGTAGCATATGATTGTGTCACTTTATTGTTACTGTTTTCTGCATGTCAAGTATATGTTCCTATGACCATGAGATCATGCAAGTCATGGACATCGGAGGAGTGCCTTGTGTGTATAAAACGTCGCAACGTAACTCGGTGACTATAAAGGTGCTCTACAGGTATCTCCGAGGGTGTCTGTTGAGTTGGCATGGATCAAGACTGGGATTTGTTTACTCCGTGTGACGGAGAGGTATCTCAGGGCCCACTCAGTAATATAACATCACAATAAGCCTTGCAAGCAATGTGACTAAGTTTTTAGTCACGGGATCTTGTATTATGGAACGAGTAAAGAGACTTGTCGGTAACGAGGTTGAACTAGGTATGGAGATACCGACGATCGAATCTCGGGCAAGTAACATACCGAAGAACAAAGGGAACACATACGGGATTAACTGAATCCTTGACATAGAGGTTCGACCGATAAAGATCTTCGTAGAATATGTAGGAACAAATATGAACATCCAGGTCCCGCTATTGCTTATTGACCATAGAGGTGTCTCGGTCATGTCTACATAGTTCTCGAACCCGTAGGGTCTGCACACTTAAGGTTCGGTGACGTTTCGGTAGTATAGAGTTATGTATGGTGGTGATCGAAGGTTGTTCAGAGTCCCAGATGAGATCCCGCATGTCACGAGGAGCTCCGGAATGGTCCGAAGGTAAAGATTTATATATAGGAAGTCCTGTTTTGGTCGTCGGAAAAGTTTTGGGCTCATCGGTAGTGTACCGGGAGTGCCGGTAGTGTACCGGGAGGCCTCCGGGAGGGGTATTTTGACCGAAGAGGCTTCATGTGCTGTGGGAGAGTGAATATCCGCCCTTAGTGGGCTGGTGGAAACTCCCACACAAGTCCCATGTGGCTGGAGAAGAAAACCCAATAGGAAAAGGTGGAAAAAGGAAAAAAAGGAGCAATCCTAGTCCTACTAGGATTCGAGGAGTCCTCCTCTCCTAGTGGGTTCGGTCGAATCCAAGGAGCCTTGGCCCTTGTGCAAGGCTCTCCTCCTCTCCTCCTATATATACTGGTGGGTTTTGGGGTTTTGCACTAGTTTTTTTCAGCCACTTGCTACCCGTTCCTCCAGTGCATAGTTTCTCCTCTAGATCGGATTCTGCAGTGCTCAGGCGAAGCCCTGCCGGAATTACTCCACCATCATCGCCGGAGCATCGTCACGCTGCCGGAGAACTCTTCTACCTCTCTGCTCTCTCTTGCTGGATCAAGACGGCGGAGATCATCATCAAGCTGCACGTGTGCTGAACGCGGAGGTGCCGTCCGTTCGGCGCTAGATCGGAAGGATCGTGATCAAGCTCGTGGGACGGATCGTGATCAAGTTCGTGGGACGGATCGTGATCAAGTTCGTGGGATGGATCGTGAGTAGATTGCGGGACGTATCGTGATTGGATTGCGGGATGCTCGGCGATTTGCGTTGCGAAGATGTTCGACTACATCAACCGCGTTTCATAACGCTTCCCGCTTAGCGATCTACAAGGGTACATAGATCCACTCTCCCTCTCGTAAATGCTCATCACCAAGGATAGATCTGCGTGTGCGTAGGAAATTTTTTGTTTCCCATGCAACGTTCCCCAACAATGGCATCATGAGCTAGGTCTATGTGTAGATGAGATCTCGAGTAGAAAACAAAAGGTTTGTGGGCGTTGATGCTTAGATTGCTTCCTCCCTTGGTCGGATTTTGGTTCAGCGGTATTGTGCGATGAAGCGGCCCGGAACAACATTACTCGTACGCTTACGAGATACCGTTCCTTCGACCGCAACTTGTTGCATAGATGGCTTGCGGGTGCCAGTTTCTCTCACTTTAGTTGGATCGGATTCGACAAGGTGGTCCTTGAGAAGGTTGAAAAGAAACTAGTGTATCACTGTTGTGGTTTTTGCGTAGATGAGAATTGTTCTTGCTAGATACCCATAGCAGCCACGTAAAACATGCAACAACAATTAGAGGACGTCTAACTTGTTCTTGCAGGGTATGTTGTGATGTGATATGGCCCATTACATGATGTGATATATGTGATGTATGAGATGATCATGTGATGTATAGATTATCACGACTTGCATGTCGATGACTACGGCAACTGGCAGGAGCCATCAGGTTGTCTTTAATTATTGTATGACCTGCGTGTCAATAATTAAGCGCTATGTAATGCTTTACTTTATCGCTAAACGGTAGCAATAGTAGTAGAAGCATGTCAATAATTACTTTATCGCTAAAAAGTATTGGACAATCTCTTTCGAAGTATGAGGGTCTCGGACGAAAACTCATCTATTACAATGGGATTTCATTTTTAATAATTTATTTTAACTCCATACTTTTTTCGTTCAATATGCACCATTCAAAGGCACATCATCAATTTTCAACCCTTTCTGACTTCATTTGATATTTTCCATGCCTTTAATGATTTGTTTTGAGCTAAATGACCCTGAATTTGAAAAGCAGTACAAATGAACTCTGGAATGGTTGCAACTTGCCATGACATCACAATTTCACCCACATATTAACTTCTAAAGAGTTGCGAGGGTGACGGCAAAAACTGGCTGCACTTCGTGTAAAAATTGGTCAATCTCTTTCGAAGTATGAGGGTTTCGGAGGAAAACTCATCTATTACAAAGGGATTTCATTTTAGTAACTTATTTTAACTCCATACATTTTGTGTGTTCAATATGCACTATTCGAAGGCACATCATCAATTTTCAACCCTTTCTGACTTCATTTCATACTTTCCATGCCTTTAATGATTTATTTTGAGCTAAATGACCCTGAATTTGAAAAGCAGTACAAATGAACTCTGGAAAGGTTGTAACTTGGCATGACATCATAATTTCACCCAGATAGCAACTTCTAAAGAGTTTAGAGGGTTGCGGGAAAAACTTGATGCACTTCATGTACAAATTGGACAATCTCTTTCGAAGTATGAGGGTTTCGGACGAAAACTCATCTATTACAATGGTATTTCATTGTTAATAACTTATTTTAACTCAATACTTTTTTTGTGCTCAATATGCACCATTCGAAGGCACATCATCAATTTTCAACCCTTTCTGACTTCATTTGATATTTTCCATGCATTTAATGATTTATTTTGAGCTAAATGACCCTGAATTTGAAAAGCAGTACAAATGAACTCTGAAAAGGTTCTAAATTGGCATGACATCATATTTTCACCCACATAGCAACTTCTAAAGAGTTGACAGGGTTGCGGCAAAACTGGATTCACTTCATGTACAAATTTGTCGATCTCTTTCGAAGTATGAGGGTTTCGGACGAAAACTCATCTATTACAAAGGGATTTCATTTTTAATAACTTATTTTAAATCCATACCTTTTGTGTGTGCAATATGCACCATTCGAAGGCACATCTTGAATTTTGAACCCTTTCTGACTTCATTTGATATTTTCCATGCATTTAATGATTTATTTTGAGCTAAATGACCGTGAATTTGAAAAGCAGTACAAATGAACTCTGAAAAGGTTGTAACTTGGCATGACATCATAATTTCACCCACATAGCAACTTCTAAAGAGTTGAGATGGTTGTGGCAAAAACTGGATGCACTTCGTGTACAAATTGGACAATGTCTTTCGACGTGTGAGGGTTTCACACGAAACTCTTCTATTACAAGAGGATTTCATTTTTTAATAACTTATTTTAACTCCATACTTTTTGTGTGTTCAGTATGCACCATTCAAAGACACGTCATCAATTTTCAACCCTTTCTGACTTCATTTGATATTTTCCATGCATTTAATGATTTATTTTGAGCTAAATGACCCTGAATTTGAAAAGAAGTACAAATGAACTCTGAAAAGGTTGTAAATGGCATGACAACATAATTTCACCCACATAGCAACTTCTAAAGAGTTGAGAGGGTTACGACAAAAACTGGCTGCATTTCGTGTAGAAATTGGACAATCTCTTTCGAAGTATGAGGGTTTCGGAGGAAAACTCATCTATTATAAAGGGATTTCATTTTAGTAACTTATTTTAACTCCATACATTTTGTGTGTTCAATATGCACTATTCGAAGGCACATCATCAATTTTCAACCCTTTCTGACTTCATTTCATACTTTCCATGCCTTTAATGATTTATTTTGAGCTAAATGACCCTGAATTTGAAAAGCAGTACAAATGAACTCTGGAAAGGTTGTAACTTGGCATGACTTCATAATTTCACCCACATAGCAACTTCTAAAGAGCTTAGAGGGTTGCGGCAAAAACTTGATCTACTTCCTGTACAAATTGGACAATCTCTTTCGAAGTATGAGGGTCTCGGACGAAAACTCATCTATTACAATGGGATTTCATTTTTAATAATTTATTTTAACTCCATACTTTTTTTGTTCAATATGCACCATTCAAAGGCACATCATCAATTTTCAACCCTTTCTGACTTCATTTGATATTTTCCATGCCTTTAATGATTTGTTTTGAGCTAAATGACCCTGAATTTGAAAAGCAGTACAAATGAACTCTGGAATGGTTGTAACTTGCCATGACATCACAATTTCACCCACATATTAACTTCTAAAGAGTTGCGAGGGTGACGGCAAAAACTGGCTGCACTTCGTGTAAAAATTGGTCAATCTCTTTCGAAGTATGAGGGTTTCGGAGGAAAACTCATCTATTACAAAGGGATTTCATTTTAGTAACTTATTTTAACTCCATACATTTTGTGTGTTCAATATGCACTATTCGAAGGCACATCATCAATTTTCAACCCTTTCTGACTTCATTTCATACTTTCCATGCCTTTAATGATTTCTTTTGAGCTAAATGACCCTGAATTTGAAAAGCAGTACAAATGAACTCTAGAAAGGTTGTAACTTGGCATGACATCATAATTTCACCCAGATAGCAACTTCTAAAGAGTTTAGAGGGTTGCGGCAAAAACTTGATGCACTTCATGTACAAATTGGACAATCTCTTTCGAAGTATGAGGGTTTCGGACGAAAACTCATCTATTACAATGTTATTTCATTGTTAATAACTTATTTTAACTCCATACTTTTTTGTGCTCAATATGCACCATTCGAAGGCACATCATCAATTTTAAACCCTTTCTGACTTCATTTGATATTTTCCATGCATTTAATGATTTATTTTGAGCTAAATGACCCTGAATTTGAAAAGCAGTACAAATGAACTCTGAAAATGTTCTAAATTGGCATGACATCATATTTTCACCCACATAGCAACTTCTAAAGAGTTGACAGGGTTGCGGCAAAAACTGGATTCACTTCATGTACAAATTTGTCGATCTCTTTCGAAGGATGAGGGTTTCGGACGAAAACTCATCTATTACAAAGGGATTTCATTTTTAATAACTTATTTTAAATCCATACCTTTTGTGTGTTCAATATGCACCATTCGAAGGCACATCTTGAATTTTGAACCCTTTCTGACTTCATTTGATATTTTCCATGCATTTAATGATTTATTTTGAGCTAAATGACCGTGAATTTGAAAAGCAGTACAAATGAACTCTGAAAAGGTTGTAACTTGGCATGACATCATAATTTCACCCACATAGCAACTTCTAAAGAGTTGAGATGGTTGTGGCAAAAACTGGATGCACTTCGTGTACAAATTGGACAATGTCTTTCGACGTGTGAGGGTTTCACACGAAACTCTTCTATTACAAGAGGATTTCATTTTTTAATAACTTATTTTAACTCCATACTTTTTCTGTGTTCAATATGCACCATTCAAAGACACGTCATCAATTTTCAACCCTTTCTGACTTCATTTGATATTTTCCATGCATTTAATGATTTATTTTGAGCTAAATGACCCTGAATTTGAAAAGAAGTACAAATGAGCTCTGAAAAGGTTGTAAATTGGCATGACAACATAATTTCACCCACATAGCAACTTCTAAAGAGTTGAGAGGGTTACGACAAAAACTGGCTGCATTTCGTGTAGAAATTGGACAATCTCTTTCGAAGTATGAGGGTTTCGGACGAAAACTCATCTATTACAATGGGATTTCATTTTTAATAACTTATTTGAACTCCATACTTTTTTTCTGTTCAATATGCACCATTCGAAGGCACATCATCAATTTTCAACCCTTTTTGACTTCATTTCATATTTTCCATGCATTTAATGATTTATTTTGAGCTAAATGACCCTGAATTTGAAAAGCAGTACAAATGAACTCTGGAAAGGTTGTAACTTGGCATGACTTCATAATTTCACCCACATAGCAACTTCTAAAGAGCTTAGAGGGTTGCGGCAAAAACTTGATGCACTTCCTGTACAAATTGGACAATCTCTTTCGAAGTATGAGGGTTTCGGACGAAAACTCATCTATTACAATGGGATTTCATTTTTAACAAATTATTTTAAATCCATACTTTTTTTTGTTCAATATGCACCATTCAAAGGCACATCATCAATTTTCAACCCTTTCTGACTTCATTTGATATTTTCCATGCCTTTAATGATTTATTTTGAGCTAAATGACCCTGAATTTGAAAAGCAGTACAAATGAACTCTGGAATAGTGGTAACTTGCCATGACATCACAATTTCACCCACATATTAACTTCTAAAGAGTTGCGAGGGTTACGGCAAAAACTGGCTGCACTTCGTGTAAAAATTGGTCAATCTCTTTCGAAGTATGAGAGTTTCGGAGGAAAACTCATCTATTACAAAGGGATTTCATTTTTAGTAACTTATTTTAACTCCATACATTTTGTGTGTTCAATATGCACTATTCGAAGGCACATCATCAATTTTCAACCCTTTCTGACTTCATTTCATACTTTCCATGCCTTTAATGATTTATTTTGAGCTAAATGACCCTGAATTTGAAAAGCAGTACAAATGAACTCTGCAAAGGTTGTAACTTGGCATGACATCATAATTTCACCCAGATAGCAACTTCTAAAGAGTTTAGAGGGTTGCGGCAAAAACTTGATGCACTTCATGTACAAATTGGACAATCTCTTTCGAAGTATGAGGGTTTCGGACGAAAACTCATCTATTACAATGGGATTTCATTGTTAATAACTTATTTTAACTCCATACTTTTTTTGTGCTCAATAAGCACCATTCGAAGGCACATCATCAATTTTCAACCCTTTCTGACTTCATTTGATATTTTCCATGCATTTAATGATTTATTTTGAGCTAAATGACCCTGAATTTGAAAAGCAGTACAAATGAACTCTGAAAAGGTTCTAAATTGGCATGACATCATATTTTCACCCACATAGCAACTTCTAAAGAGTTGACAGGGTTGCGGCAAAAACTGGATTCACTTCATGTACAAATTTGTCGATCTCTTTCGAAGTATGAGGGTTTCGGACGAAAACTCATATATTACAAAGGGATTTCATTTTTAATAACTTATTTTAAATCCATACCTTTTGTGTGTTCAATATCCACCATTCGAAGGCACATCATGAATTTTGAACCCTTTCTGACTTCATTTGATATTTTCCATGCATTTAATGATTAATTTTGAGCTAAATGACCGTGAATTTGAAAAGCAGTACAAATGAACTCTGAAAAGGTTGTAACTTGGCATGACATCATAATTTCACCCACATAGCAACTTCTAAAGAGTTGAGATGGTTGTGGCAAAAAATGGATGCACTTCGTGTACAAATTGGACAATGTCTTTCGACGTGTGAGGGTTTCACACGAAACTCATCTATTACAAGAGGATTTCATTTTTTAATAACTTATTTTAACTCCATACTTTTTGTGTGTTCAATATGCACCATTCAAAGACACGTCATCAATTTTCAACCCTTTCTAACTTCATTTGATATTTTCCATGCATTTAATGATTTATTTTGAGCTAAATGACCCCGAATTTGAGAAGAAGTACAAATGAACTCTGAAAAGGTTGTAAACTGGCATGACAACATAATTTCACCCACATAGCAACTTCTAAAGAGTTTAGAGGGTTACGACAAAAACTGGCTGCATTTCGTGTAGAAATTGGACAATCTCTTTCGAAGTATGAGGGTTTCGGACGAAAACTCATCTATTACAATGGGATTTCATTTTTAATAACTTATTTTAACTCCATACTTTTCTTATGTTCAATATGCACCATTCGAAGGCACATCATCAATTTTCAACCCTTTCTGACTTCATTTGATATTTTCCATGCATTTAATGATTTATTTTGAGCTAAATGACCCTGAATTTGAAAAGCAGTACAAATGAACTCTGGAAAGATTGTAACTTGGCATGACCTCATAATTTCACCCACATAGCAACTTATAAAGAATTGAGATGGTTGTGGCAAAAACTGGATGCACTTCGTGTACAAATTGGACAATATCTGTCGACGTGTGAGGGTTTCGGACGAAAACTCATCGATTACAATGCGATTTCATTTATAATAACTTATTTTATCTCCATACATTTTGTGTGTTCAATATGCACCATTCAAAGACACGTCATCAATTTTGAACCCTTTCTGACTTCATTTGATATTTTCCATGCATTTAACGATTTATTTTTAGCTAAATGACCCTGAATTTGAAAAGCAGTACAAATGAACTCTGAAAAGGTTGTAAATTGGCATGACAACATAATTTCACCCACATAGCAACTTCTAAACAGTTGAGAGGGTTACGACAAAAACTGGCTGCATTTCGTGTAGAAATTGGACAATCTCTTTCGAAATATGAGGGTTTCGGACGAAAACTCATCTATTACACTGGGATTTCATTTTTAATAACTTATTTTAACTCCATACTTTTTTGTGTTCAATATGCACCATTCGAAGGCACATCATCAATTTTCAACCCTTTCTGACTTCATTTGATATTTTCCATGCCTTTAATGATTTATTTTGAGCTAAATGACCCTGAATTTGAAAAGAAGTACAAATGAACTTTGGAAGCGTTGTAACTTGGCATGACATCATAATTTCACCCACATAGCAACTTCTAAAGAGTATAGAGGGTTGCGGCAAAAACTTGATGCACTTCATGTACAAATTGGACAATCTCTCTCGAGTATGAGGGTTTCAGACGAAAAGTCATCTATTACAATGGGATTTCATTTTTAATAACTTATTTTAACTCCATACTTTTTTGTGTTCAATATGCACCATTCGAAGGCACATCATCAATTTTCAACCCTTTCTGACTTCATTTGATATTTTCCATGCCTTTAATGATTTATTTTGAGCTAAATGACCCTGAATTTGAAAAGCAGTACAAATGAACTCTGGAAAGGTTGTAACTTGGCATGACATCATAATTTCACCCACATAGCAACTTCTAAAGAGTTTAGAGGGTTGCGGCAAAAACTTGATGCACTTCATGTACAAATTGGACAAAATCTCTTTCGAAGTATGAGGGTTTCGGACGAAAACTCATCTATTACAATGGGATTTCATTTTTAATAACTTATTTTAACTCCATACTTTTTTTGTGTTCAATTTGCACCATTCGAAGGCACATCATCAATTTTCAACCCTTTCTGACTTCATTTGTTATTTTCCATGCATTTAATGATTTATTTTGAGCTAAATGACCCTGAATTTGAAAAGCTGTACAAATGAACTCTGAATAGGTTCTAACCAACTCTGCAAAGGTTCTAACTTGGCATGACATCACAATTTCACCCACATAGCAACTTCTATAGAGTTGAGAGGGTTACGGCAAAAACTGGATGCCCTTCGTGTACAAATTGGACAATCTCTTTCGAAGTATGAGGGTTTCGGACGAAAACTCATCTATTACAATGGGATTTCATTTTTAATAACTTATTTTAACTCCATACTTTTTTTGTGTTCAATATGCACCATTCGAAGGCACATCATCAAGTTTCAACCCTTTCTGACTTCATTTGATATTTTCCATGCATTTAATGATTTATTTTGAGCTAAATGACCCTGAATTTGAAAAGCAGTACAAATGAACTCTGAAAAGGTTCTAACCAACACTGCAAATGTTCTTACTTGGCATGACATCACAATTTCACCAGCAACTTCTAAAGAGTTGAGAGGGTTACGGCAAAAACTGGATGCCCTTCGTGTACAAATTCGACAATCTTTTCGAAGTATGAGGGTTTCAGACGAAAACTCATCGATTACAATGCGATTTCATTTTTAATAACTTATTTGAACTCCATACATATTGTGTGTTCAATATGCACCATTCGTAGGCACATCATCAATTTTCAACCATTTTTGACTTCATTTCATATTTTCCATGCATTTAATGATTTATTTTGAGCTAAATGACCCTGAATTTGAAAAGCAGTACAAATGAACTCTGGAAAGGTTGTAACTTGGCATGACATCATAATTTCACCCACATAGCAACTTCTAAAGAGTTTAGAGGGTTGCGCCAAAAACTTGATGCACTTCATGTACAAATTGGACAATCTCTTTCGAAGTATGAGGGTTTCGGACGAAAACTCATCTATTACAAGAGGATTTCATTTTTAATAACTTATTTTTACTCCATACTTTTTGTGTGTTCAATATGCACCATTCGAAGGCACGTCATCAATTTTCAACCCTTTCTGACTTCATTTGATATCTTGCATGCATTTAATGATTTATTTTGAGCTAAATGACCCTGAATTTGAAAATCAGTACAAATGAACTCTGGAAAAGTTCTAACTTGGCATGATATCACAATTTCACCCACATAGCAACTTCTAAAGAGTTGAGAGGGTTACGGCAAAAACTGGATGCCCTTCGTGTACAAATTGGACAATCTCTTTCGAAGTATGAGGGTTCCGGACGAAAACTCATCGATTACAATGCGATTTCATTTTTAATAACTTATTTGAACTCCATACATTTTGTGTGTTCAATATGCACCATTCGAAGGCACATCATCAATTTTCATCCCTTTTTGACTTCATTTCATATTTTCCATGCATTTAATGATTTATTTTGAGCTAAATGACCCTGAATTTGAAAAGCAGTACAAATGAACTCTGGAAAGGTTGTAACTTGGCATGACATCATATTTTCACCCACATAGCAACTTCTAAAGAGTTTAGAGGGTTGCGGCAAAAACTTGATGCACTTCATGTACAAATTGGACAATCTCTTTCGAAGTATGAGGGTTTCGGACGAAAACTCATCTATTAAAAAAGATTTCATTTTTAATAACTTATTTTAACTCCATACTTTTCGTGTGTTCAATATGCACCATTCAAAGGCACATCCTCAATTTTCAACCCTTTCTGACTTCATTTGATATTTTCCATGCATTTAATGATTTATTTTGATCTAAATGACCCTGAATTTGAAAAGCAGTACAAATGAACTCTGAAAAGGTTGTAACTTGGCATGACATCATAATTTCACCCACATAGCAACTTCTAAAGAGTTGAGAGGGTTGCGGCAAAACCTGGATGCACTTCGTGTACAAATTGGACAATCTCTTTCAAAGTATGAGGGTTTCACACGAAAACTCATCTATTACAAGAGGATTTCATTTTTAATAACTTATTTTAACTCCATACTTTTTCTGTGTTCAATATGCACCATTCAAAGACCCGTCATCAATTTTCAACCCTATCTGACTTCATTTGATATTTTCCATGCATTTAATGATTTATTTTGAGCTAAATGACCCTAAATTTGAAAAGTTGTACAAATGAACTCTGAGAAGGTTGTAACTTGGCATGACATCATAATTTCACCCACATAGCAACTTCTAAAGAGTTGAGAGGGTTACGACAAACACTTCGTGTACAAACTGGATGCACTTCGTGTACAAACTTTTAAAAAGATACCATGCTAGAAAATGCATGCATGTCCTTCACATTGAAAGTGATACGATGAAGCCGGTCACATCCCAGAGTGGGATCTCGCGGTGTAAGACTTTTTCTGTGTGTTTGTCCCTTGCTTATGATTGCGCCGTAACCATGGAGAATCTTCATCATTTAACAGGATGCTTGGGTTAGTCTTCACTCTGAAGGGAGGGATTTCATGAAACTTTTCATAATCTTCTGACATGTCTGTCTTGTCCTCCACTCCCACAATGTTTCTTTTCCCTGAAAGAACTATGTGGCGCTTTGGCTCATCGTATGATGTATTCGCTTCCTTATCTTTTTTTCTCCTCGGTTTTCTAGACATGTCCTTCACATAGAAAACCTTAGCCACTTCATTGGCTAGGACGAATGAGTCGTCTATGTATCCAAGATTGTTGAGATCCACTATTGTCATTCCGTACTGTGGGTCTATCTGTACCCCGCCTCTAGTATATTTGACCCATTTGCACCGAAACAAAGGGACCTTAAGATCAGGTCCATATTCAAGTTCCCATATCTCCTCTATGTAACCATAATATGTGTCTTGAAAGTTAGTTGCATCATAGCGGACACCATTGTTTTGGTTGGTGCTCTTTTTATCTTGGGCGATCGAGTAAAATGTATTCCCATTATCTCGTACCCTTTGAAGGTTGTTACAGTCGAACTTGGTGACTTGGACAACCAGTACAGTTCATCTAGAACATCATTGTCATTGATGATCTTTGTTTGCAACAAACCGGCAAAAGTCTTCATGTGTTTACGTTAAATCCAGGGGTCAGACTGCTCCGGGTTCTTGGACCGTACAATATCCTTGTGTTCCTCCATATATTGAGTCACCAAGGTGGAATTTTGCAGAACCATGTAGTGTGCTTGAGTGAAAGAATGTCTGTCCATATTTATTGCTTCTTTCTTTCCTACTATGCCTTTTCCACCCAGTCTCCCCTCATGCCGTGATCCAGGAAGACCAATCGGCTTAATGTCAGGAACAAAGTCAACACAAAACTCAATAACCTCCTCTGTTCCATATCCCTTGGTGATGCTTCCTTCTGGCCTAGGACGGTTATGAACATATTTCTTTAAGACTCGCATGAACCTCTCAAAGGGGAACATATTGTGTAGAAATACAGGACCCAGAATTTTAATCTGTTCGACTAGGCGAACTAGAACGTGTGTCATAATATTGAAGAAGGATGGAGGGAACACCAACTCAAAACTGACAAGACATTGGACCAGGTCATTTTGTAACCTTGGTAAGATTTCTGGATCGATTACCTTATGAGAAATTGCATTGAAGAATGCACATAGCTTCACAATGGCTAATCGAACATTTTTCGGTAGAAGCCCCCTAAGTGCAACCGGAAGTAATTGCTTCATAATCACATGGCAGTCATGAGACTTTAGATTTTGAAAATTTTTTCTATGCCATATTTATTATTCCCTTTATATTCGACGAGAAGCCAGACGGGACCTTGATACTGAGCAGGCATTCAAAAAAGATTTCCTTCTCTTCTTTTGTAAGAGCGTAGCTGGCAAGACCTTGATACTACTTTGGAGGCATGCCGTCTTTTTCATTAATTCTTTGCTTGTCCTCCGGTGCCTCCGATGTATCTTTTGTCTTTCCATACACGCCCAAGAAGCCTAGCAGGTTCACACAAAGATTCTTCGTCACGTGCATCATGTCGATTGCATTGCGGACCTCTAGGGCTTTCCAATATTCAAGTTCCCAAAATATAGATTTCTTCTTCCACATGGGTGTGTGTCCGTTGGCGTCATTCGGAACAGATTGTCTGCTAGGACCCTTTCCAAAGATTACCTGTAAATCCTTGACCATATCAAATATATATTCACTAGTACGGAGGCCAGGCTTCTTCCGGTTATCTGGCTCACCTTTGAAATGGTTGCCTGCCTTTCTTAAGATATACTTGATCGGTAGAAATTGACGATGTCCTAGGTACACATTCTTCTTACATTTATCCAAATATATACTTTCAGTATCATCTAAACAGTGCATGCATGCATTGTATCCCTTGTTTGTATGTCCTGAAAGGTTACTAAGAGCAGGCCAATCATTGATGGTTACAAACAACAACGCTCGTAGGTCAATTTCCTTCTGTGTGTGTGCATCTCACATTTGTACACCTGGTTTTTTCCACAACCGTAGAATTTCATCAACTAGTGGCTTTAGGTAGACATCAATGTTGTTGCCGGGTTGCTTAGGGCCTTGGATGAGCACTGGCATCATAATGAACTTCCGCTTCATGCACAACCAAGGAGGAAGGTTGTAGATACATAGAGTCACGGGCCAGGTGCTGTGACTGGAGCTCTGCTCCCCAAAAGGATTCATGCCGTCTGTACTAAGACCAAACCATAAGTTTGTTGCGTCAACTGCAAAGTCCTCGAACTCCCTCTCAATTTTTCTCCACTGTGATCCATCAGCGGGTGCTCTCAACATCCCGTCTTTCTTCCGTTCTTCTTTGTGCCATCGCAACAACTTGGCATGCTCTTTGTTTTGGAGCAAACGTTTCAACTGTGGTATTATAGGAGCATACCACATCACCTTGGCAGGAACACTCTTCCTGTGGCGTTCGCTCTCCACATCACCATGGTCATCGCGGGGGATCTTATAGCGGAGTGCACCGCATACCGGGCATGCATCCAAATTCTCGTACTCCTCACCGCAGTAGAGGATGCAGTCATTAGGGCATCCATGTATATTCTGCACCTCTAATCCTAGAGGGAAGACAACCTTCTTTGCTTTGTACGTACTTTCAGGCAATTCGTTATCCTTTGGAGGCATCTTCTTTACCATTATCAGCAATTCTTGAAATCCCTTGTCAGTTACACCATTCTTCGCCTTCCATTGCAGCAATTCCAGCGTGGTACCCAGCTTTTTCTTGTCATCTTCACAATTTGGATACAATAATTTCTTGTGATCCTCTAACATGTGTTTCAACTTCAACCTCTCCTTATCATTTTCACAGTTTCTCTTTGCATCAGCAACGACCCGACCCAAATCATTAGCGGGCTCATCTGATGCCTCTTCTTCAGCTTCCCCCATTGATGCCTCTTCTTCAGCTTCCCCCATTGTTGTATCGGCGAAAGGATAGTTGTCATCATCCTCTTATTCTTCATTGTCTTCCATTATAACCCCTCTTTCTCCGTGCTTGGTCCAACAGCTATAGCCGGACATGAAACCGGACTTCAGCAGGTGGTAGTGAAGGGTTTTTGAGGTAGAGTAATACATATCATTCTTACAGTCATGACATGGAGAACACATGAAACCATTCTGCTTGTTTGCCCCATCCACACGAATAAAAGCATGCAGGACATTAAGAAACCCTGGACTTAGTCGGTCATCGTACATCCATTGCCGGCTCATGTTCACTACACAACATCGAAGTGACCAAATTAATACAACTTCATCATCACATTACAACCAAAAGTAGAGCTAGCAGTGACCAAATGTTATTACTGCAAATAATAGATACTTATAGTTCATACATACAGCAACAACAAATGCGATCATAATCGCAATTAAAGTAACAATTGAGCCAATGGCATAATGATACCAAGCCTCTTTATCAATGGCATATTTTCTAATCTTTCTAAGCTTCAAGCGCATTCCATCCATCTTGTTCTTGTGATCATCGACTATATCGGCAACATGCAACTCCAATCCCATCTTCTCATCTTCAGTTCATTCCAATTTTTCTTTCAAATGATCAATTTCGTTTTCAGCTTGTGTTAATTTCTCGAGCAGAATTGCATAGTCGGTTGGAATTTCTGGTTCAACTACTTCCTATAGATAAAAACATCTACGTCAATTTGGTGGCATAATTAATTGTCATAGACATTAGATGATGTGTGAAATAGTTATAAAAGATAACGACATACCACATCTGAATCATAGACTCGACGATGGCCGACGTGGGCGGATACCATAACCATGGCACTATAGAATAACTAACAATAATACAAGTAAGTAAATCGTACACGCAACTATCTAAATCATACAAGTAATTTTTTTTAAAAGGTTTTAAGAAGAACAAGAGTCTCACCAAGGTGGCCGGTGCCGCGTCGAGACAGTGTGGACGCTCGACGGTGGTTAGGACGGCCAGGGATGGGAAGGCACCAAATAAACCACACCTACACATATGCAACCTAACAAGTTAATTTGAGCTCAAATTGCATATAAATCAAATAAACTCCCACATAATGATCACTCCTCCAAAACCTAGCTAAAACCCACAAATCACATATCTTTGAGCATACCACAAGCTAATCTAGCAAAGAGAGATGAAGGAGCGAAGTTGCTAACCTTTATGAACACTTGGATAGATGGGGTGCCTTTAAATCTTCACAAATCCTTGGCAAAATGGAGGATGAGCTTCGAGCAAGAAGAAGAACATGGGAGAAAACAGAGAAATGATTGAGCCCCTTTGATCGGCTACGGACGAAGCGTATATGTAGGAAGTCTTTAGTACCGGCTGGTGATACCAGTCGATACTAAAGGTTGCCCTTTAGTACCGATTGGTGTCACCAGCCGGTACTAAAGGTGCACGCGGGGCCCAAGTCTGACCAAAAGCCTGCCACGCCCCCTTTAGTACCGGCTTGTGACACGAACCGGTACTAAAGATCGCTCACGAGCCAGTACTAAAGGTTGCCCTGCTCCTAGCCGTTGGAGCCAGCACGAACCGGGACTAATGCCGTCTTTAGTACCGGCTTGTAACCAGACCGGGACTAATTCTTGGGACGAAAGGTCTGTTTTCTACTAGTGTTGTGAGATATGAGATCTCCAACAAGATTCTTTGCCTCCAAGATGAAGGAGAATAGCTCAATCGTTAAGCATGTGCTCAGATTGTCTGGGTGCTACAATCGCTTGAATCGAGTGAGAGTTGATCTTCCAAATAAGATAGTGATTGATATAGTTCTCCTAGTGAATGTCAATAAGCTACTAGAACTTGGTGATGAATTATAAAATGCCAGGGATAGAAGTAATGATCCCTGAGCTGTTCGCGATGTTTGACACCGCAAAGGTAGAAATCAAGAAGGAGCATCAAGTGTTGGTGGTTAGTAAAACCACTAGTTTCGAGAAGGGCAAGGCTAAGGAGGGAAACTTCATGGATGGCAAGTCAGTTACTGCTCTAGTGAAGCAACCCAAAGTTGAACTCAAACCCGAGACTAAGTGCTTCTATTATGAGGTGAGCGGTCGCTGAAGTGGAACAACCCTAGATACTTGGTAGATAAGAAGGCTAGCAACATTGACACAAGAGTATTTGATGTGTACCTTGTTATTACTCCTAATAGCACCTGGGTATTGGATACTGGTTCGGTTGCTAAATGTTCCTAACTCGAAGTAAAAGCTACGGAATAAATGGAGACTAGCTAAGGGTGAGGTGACGATGTGTGTTGGAATGTTTCCAAGGTTGATGTGATCTACATCGTACGCTCTCTCTACCTTCGGATTAGTGACGAACCTAAATAAATGTTATTTGGTGTTTTGCGTTGAGCATGGACGTGATTAGATCGTGTTTATTGCAACACGGTTATTCATTTAAGTTAGAGAATAATTGTTATTCTATTTACATGAATAATACCTTCAATGGTCATGCACCCAGTGAGAATGGTTTGCTGAATCTTGATCATAGTAATACACATGTTCATAACATTGATGCCAAAAGATACAAAGTTAATAATGATAGTACCACATACTTGTGGCACTGCCGCTAAATGTCATATTCGTATAAAGAGCATGAAGAAACTCCATGTTGATGGATCTTTGGACTCATTCGATTTCAAATCGGTTGAGACATGCGAACCATGCCTCTTGGGCAAGATGACTAAGGACCCCATTTTCCGGATTGATGGAGCGGGCAAGTGATTTATTGGAAATGATACATGTTGATCTATGCAATCCAATGAGTCTTGTAGCGTCCTATGGATATCGTTATTTTCTTACCTTCACTGATGATTAGAATAGATATAGTGTATGTTTACTTAATGAAACACAAGTCTGAATCATTTCAAAAGTTCAAGCAAATTCAGAGTGAAGTTTAAGATCATCTTGACAAGAAGATAAAAATGTCTGCGATATGATCGTGGAGGTCAATATCTGAGTTACGAGTTTGGCATACAACTTTAGACAATGTGAAAGTCGTTTCACAACTCATGTCACCTGGAACACCATAGTGTCATGGTGTGTCCGAGCATCATAGTCGTGCTCTATTGGATATGGTGCGGGCTATGATGTCTCTTATAGTTTTGCTACTATAGTTTTGGGGTTATGCATTAGAGGCAACTACATTCACTTTAAATAGGGCACCATATAAATCCGTTGAGATGACACCGTGTGAATTATGGGTTTGATAGAAACCTAAGATGTCATTTCTTAATGTTTGGGGATGCGACGCTTGTGTGGAAAAATGTTTGGGTGAACCTTCTATCTTAGATCCAAGCATAAAGTGTTTGTTGCTAGAACGCGTCCTTTCCCGAGAAAAGTTTCTCTCAAAAGAATTGAGTGGGAGGAAGATAGAACTTGATGAGGTCGTTGAACCTTTGTTTCAACCAGAGAGTAGTGCAGCGCAGAAAGATGTTTCTATGGAACCTACGTCGGTTGAAGAGGAAGTAAATGATGATGATCACGAAGCTTCAGATCAAGTTACTATCAAACCTCGTAGGTTGACAAGGATGCGTACTGCTCCTGAGTGGTTCGACAACCCTATCTTGGAGGTCATGTTGTTGGACAACGATGAACCTACGAGATATGGAGAAGCGATGATGGGCCCGGATTCCGACAAATGGTTAGAGCCCATGAAATCCGAGAAAGGATCCATGTATGAAAACCAAGTATTGACTTTGGTAGACTTGCTCGTTGGACGGCAGGTCATCGTGTACAAATGGACCTTTGAGATGAAGACAGACGCTGATGGTAAATGTCACCATTTATAAAGCTCGACTTGTCACAAAGAAGTTTCCCTAGCAGTTGACGTGTGATGTCATTTGAATTATGTTAGCAGTTGTTGTTGGAAATATGCCCTAGAGGCAATAAATAAAGTGTTTATTATTATATATATTTCCTTGTTCATAATAATCGTTTATTATCCATGCTATAATTGTATTAATTGGAAACACATTTACATGTGTGGGTAAATAAACAACACTCTGTCCCTAGTATGCCTCTAGTAAACTAGCTCGTTGGTCAAAGATGGTCAAGGTTTCCTAGCCGTTGACATGTGATGTCATTTGATAACGAGATCACATCATTAGGAGAATAATGTGATGGACAAGACCCAAACTACACACGTAGCATATGATTGTGTCACTTTATTGTTACTGTTTTCTGCATGTCAAGTATATGTTCCTATGACCATGAGATCATGCAAGTCATGGACATCGGAGGAGTGCCTTGTGTGTATAAAACGTCGCAACGTAACTCGGTGACTATAAAGGTGCTCTACAGGTATCTCCGAGGGTGTCTGTTGAGTTGGCATGGATCAAGACTGGGATTTGTTACTCCGTGTGACGGAGAGGTATCTCAGGGCCCACTCATTAATATAACATCACAATAAGCCTTGCAAGCAATGTGACTAAGTTTTAGTCACGGGATCTTGTATTATGGAACGAGTAAAGAGACTTGTCGGTAACGAGGTTGAACTAGGTATGGAGATACCGACGATCGAATCTCGGGCAAGTAACATACCGAAGAACAAAGGGAACACATACGGGATTAACTGAATCCTTGACATAGAGGTTCGACCGATAAAGATCTTCGTAGAATATGTAGGAACAAATATGAACATCCAGGTCCCGCTATTGCTTATTGACCATAGAGGTGTCTCGGTCATGTCTACATAGTTCTCGAACCCGTAGGGTCTACACACTTAAGGTTCGGTGACGTTTCGGTAGTATAGAGTTATGTATGGTGGTGATCGAAGGTTGTTCAGAGTCCCAGATGAGATCCCGCATGTCACGAGGAGCTCCGGAATGGTCCGAAGGTAAAGATTTATATATAGGAAGTCCTGTTTTGGTCGTCGGAAAAGTTTTGGGCTCATCGGTAGTGTACCGGGAGTGCCGGTAGTGTACCGGGAGGCCTCCGGGAGGGGTATTTTGACCGAAGAGGCTTCATGTGCTGTGGGAGAGTGAATATCCGCCCTTAGTGGGCTGGTGGAAACTCCCACACAAGGCCCATGTGGCTGGAGAAGAAAACCCAATAGGAAAAGGTGGAAAAAGGAAAAAAAGGAGCAATCCTAGTCCTACTAGGATTCGAGGAGTCCTCCTCTCCTAGTGGGTTCGGTCGAATCCAAGGAGCCTTGGCCCTTGTGCAAGGCTCTCCTCCTCTCCTCCTATATATACTGGTGGGTTTTGGGGTTTTGCACTAGTTTTTTCAGCCACTTGCTACCCGTTCCTCCAGTGCATAGTTTCTCCTCTAGATCGGATTTCTGCAGTGCTCAGGCGAAGCCCTGCCGGAATTACTCCACCATCATCGCCGGAGCATCGTCACGCTGCCGGAGAACTCTTCTACCTCTCTGCTCTCTCTTGCTGGATCAAGACGGCGGAGATCATCATCAAGCTGCACGTGTGCTGAACACGGAGGTGCCGTCCGTTCGGCGCTAGATCGGAAGGATCGTGATCAAGCTCGTGGGACGGATCGTGATCAAGTTCGTGGGACGGATCGTGATCAAGTTCGTGGGATGGATCGTGAGTAGATTGCGGGACGTATCGTGATTGGATTGCGGGATGCTCGGCGATTTGCGTTGCGAAGATGTTCGACTACATCAACCGCGTTTCATAACGCTTCCCGCTTAGCGATCTACAAGGGTACATAGATCCACTCTCCCTCTCGTAAATGCTCATCACCAAGGATAGATCTGCGTGTGCGTAGGAAATTTTTTGTTTCCCATGCAACGTTCCCCAACAATGGCATCATGAGCTAGGTCTATGTGTAGATGAGATCTCGAGTAGAAAACAAAAGGTTTGTGGGCGTTGATGCTTAGATTGCTTCCTCCCTTGGTCGGATTTTGGTTCAGCGGTATTGTGCGATGAAGCGGCCCGGAACAACATTACTCGTACGCTTACGAGATACCGTTCCTTCGACCGCAACTTGTTGCATAGATGGCTTGCGGGTGCCAGTTTCTCTCACTTTAGTTGGATCGGATTCGACAAGGTGGTCCTTGAGAAGGTTGAAAAGAAACTAGTGTATCACTGTTGTGGTTTTTGCGTAGATGAGAATTGTTCTTGCTAGATACCCATAGCAGCCACGTAAAACATGCAACAACAATTAGAGGACGTCTAACTTGTTCTTGCAGGGTATGTTGTGATGTGATATGGCCCATTACATGATGTGATATATGTGATGTATGAGATGATCATGTGATGTATAGATTATCACGACTTGCATGTCGATGACTACGGCAACTGGCAGGAGCCATCAGGTTGTCTTTAATTATTGTATGACCTGCGTGTCAATAATTAAGCGCTATGTAATGCTTTACTTTATCGCTAAACGGTAGCAATAGTAGTAGAAGCATGTTGGGCGCGACAACCTCGATGGTGACACGTTGATGGAGATCAAGATGATGGAGATCATGGTGTCTTGCCGGTGACGAGGGAGATCATGTCGGTGCTTTCAAGATGGAGATCAAAAGCACAAGTTCATGGCCATATCATGTCACTTATGATTTGCATGTGATGTTAATCATTTTATGCACCTTGTTTTGCTTAGGGCGACGGTAGCATTATAAGGTGATCCCTCACTTAATTTCAGGATAAATTGTGTTCTCCCCGAGTGTGCACCGTTGTGAAAGTTACTTGTGTTGAGACACCACGTGATGATCGGGTGTGATAGACTCTACGTTCACATACAACGGGTGCAAACCAGTGTTGCACACGCAGAACACTCGGGTTAAACTTGACGAGCCTAGCATGTACAGACATGGCCTCGGAACACAAGAGACCGAAAGGTCGAACATGAGTCATATAGTAGATATGATCAACATGAGATGTTCACCATTGAAGCCACCTCAACTCACGTGATGATCGTACTTAAGTTAGTGAATTTGGATCATGTGACACTCAGATGACCTGATGGATGTCGATTTGAGTGGGAGCTTTAGTAATTTGATTAACTAAACTCATTATCTTGAACAATAATCTAAGTAAACTTTGCATATTTATGTAGCACCCCTGAATTTTAATGCGTTCCTAGAGAAAGCTAAGTTGAAAGATGATGGAAGTAACTTTGTTGACTGGGCTCGTAATCTGAGGATTATCCTCACGGCTTCCCAGAAATCACATCTCCTTGATGCACCGCTCGGTGACCAACCAGAAGACATGACCTCCAAAGATGTTAAGAACGCTTAGGAGGCACGTACTGGAGATTACTCAATAGTTCAGTGACCAATATTGTATGGCTTAGAACCGGGACTTCAAAGACGTTTTGAACGTCATGGAGCATATGAGATGTTCCAGGAGTTGAAGTTTCTCTTTCAAAAGAATGCCCGGATCGAGAGGTATGAAACCTCCGATAAGTTCTATGCTTGCAAGATGGAGGAGAACGGGTCTATCAGAGAACATATACTCAGAATGTCTGGGTATTCAACTCGTCTAGCGGAGTTGGGAATTGCCCTTCCACCAGAGGCGATCACTGATAGAGTTCTTCATTCACTGCCACCTAGTTACAAGAGCTTTGTGTTGAAGTATAACATGCACGGGATGAACAAGTCAGTCGCTGAGCTGTTTGCGATGCTAAAAGTCGCTGAGTCTAAAATCCAGAAAGAACATCAAGTGTTGATGGTCAATAAAACCACTAGTTCCAAGAAAATTGGCAAGGTCAAGGGCAAGGGCAAGAAGGATAAAACCAAGAAGGATGGCAAAGCGGTTTCCACTCCTGTAAAGAAGCCCAAGCATGGACCCAAGCCAGAAACTGAGTGCTTTCATTCCAAGGGAACTGGTCACCAGAAGTGGAACTGCCCCAAGTACCTGGCTGACAAGAAGGCGGCCAACGACAAACAAGGTATATATGATATACATGTTATTGATGTGTACCTTACTAGCTCTCGTAGTAGTGCCTAGGTATTTTGATACCGGCTCGGTTGCTCATATTTGCAACTCAAAGACGGAACTACGGAATAAACGAAGGCTGGCAAAGGACGAAGTGACGATGCACGTGGGAAATGGTTCTAAGGTTGATGTGATCACCGTTGGCACGCTCTCTCTTCGATTACCATCGGGATTAGTGATGAACCTGAATAATTGTTATTTAGTGCCTGCATTAAGCATGAACATTATATCTGGATCTTTTTTTATTGCGAGACGGTTACTCATTTAAATCAGAGAATAAAGGTTGTTCTATTTATATGAGTAATATCTTTTATGGTCATGCACCCAATGTTAGGGTTTTATTCATATTGAATCTTGATAGTGATGACACACATGTTCATAGCATTGATGCCAAAAGATGTAGAGTTGATAATGTTAGTACCACTTTCTTGTGGCACTCCATTTAGGTCATATTGGTGTAAAACGCATGAGGAAGCTCCATGCTGATGGACTTTTGGAGTCACTTGATTTTTAATCACTTTACACATGTGAACCATGCCTCATGGGCAATATGACTAAAACGCCGTTCTCTGGAACAATGGAATGGGCGAGTGACTTATTGGAAATCATACATACTGATGTGTGCGATCCAATGAATGTTACAACGCGTGGTGGATATCGTTATTTTCTCACCTTCACTGATGACTTAAGTAGATATGGGTATATTTACTTGATGAAACACAAGTCTGAAACGTTTGAAAAGTTCAAGCAATTTCAAAGTGAAGTTGAGAATCATCGTAACAAGAAGATTAAATTCCTGCGATCTGATCAAGGAGGTGAATATCTGAGTTATGAGTTTGGCAGTCACTTAAGACAGTGTGGAATTGTTTCACAATTGACACCGCCTAGAACACCACAGCATAATGGTGTGTCCGAACGTCGTAATCGAACCTTATTGGATATGGTGCGTTCTATGATGTCTCTTGCTGATTTGCCACTATCGTTTTGGGGTTATGCATTAGAGACAACTGCATTCACTTTAAATAGGGCACCATCGAAATCCGTTGAGCTGACGCCATATGAATTGTGGCTTGGCAAGAGGCCAAAGTTGTCGTTTCTTAAAGTTTGGGGATGTGATGCTTATGTCAGAAAGCCTCAGCCTGAAAACCTAGAACCCAAAGCGGAAAAATGCGTGTTCATAGGATACTCGAAAGAGATAGTCGAGTATACCTTCTATCTCAGATCCGAAGGCAAAGTGTTTGTCACTAAGAACGGAACATTTCTTGAGAAAGAGTTTCTCTCGAAAGAATTGAGTGGGAGGAAAACAGAGCTTGATGAGTTTCTCTCGTGATTGGATCGCGGGACGCTCGGCGATTTGGATCGCGAAGACGTTCGACTACATCAACCGCGTTTCTTAACGCTTCCCGCTTAGCGATCTATAAGGGTACGTAGATCCACTCTCCCTCTCATAAATGCTCATCACCACGGATAGATCTGCGTGTGCGTAGGAAATTTTTTGTTTCCCATGCAACGTTCCCCAAGAGTTGCTGCATTTTTCAATTATGAAATCAGGCAGATGGATTACAAAACATCGTTTCCTTAACATTTTACTTGAGGAAAAGTTGTATGTGATAGAACCAGAAGGTTTTGTCAGTCCTAAGGATGCTACAAGGTGAGCAAGCTTCAGTGATCCTTCTGTGGACTGAAGCAAGCATCTCGGAGTTGGAATCTACACTTTGATGAGGTGATCAAAGTTTTTGAGTCTATACAAAGTTTATGAGAAACTTGTATTTACAATAAATTGAGTGGGAGCACTATAGAGTTTTTGATAAGCATATGTGGTTGACATATTGTTGATCGGAAATGATGTAGAATTTCTGGAAAGCATAAAGGGTTGTTTGAAAGGAGTTTTCAAAGGAAGACCTAGATAAAGCTACCTAATTGTTGAGCATCAAGATCTATAGAGATAGATCAAGATGCTTGATGAGACTATGAATGAGTACATACCTTGACAAGATTTTGAAAGAGTTCAAACTGGATTAGTCAGAGAGAAGTGTTCTCGCCTGCTTTGTAAGGTGTGAAGTTGAGTGAGACTCAAAGCTCGACCATCACAGAAGAAAGAGAAAGGACGAATGTCGTCCCCTATGCCTTAGCCATAGGCTCTGTATAGTATGTTATGCCGTGTACCACACCTGTGTGTGCCTTGCCATGAGTCCGTCAAGGGGTACAAGAGTAATCCAGGAGTGGATCAATGGACAGTGGTCAAGATGATCCTTAGTAACTAAAAGACTAAGGAAATGTTTCTCGATTATGGAGGTAAGAAAGAGTTCGTCGTAAAGAGTTACGTCAATGCAAGCTTTGACACCAATCCGGATGACTCTTAGTAGCAATCCGGATACGTATAGTAGAGCAGCCATTTGGAATAGCTCCAAGTGGAGTGTGGTAACAGTGTTTATAGTTTGACATAGAGATTTGCAAAGTACACACGGATCTAAATGTCGCAGACCCGTTGACTATAAGACCTCTCTCACATGCAAAGCATGATCGAGCCCCAGAACTCATTGGGTGTTAGATTCATAACAATGTGAATCACATGGTGATGTGAACTAGATTATTGACTCTAGTGCAAGTGGGAGACTGTTGGAAATATGCCCTAGAGGCAATAATAAATTGGTTATTATCATATTTCCTTGTTCATGATAATTGTTTATTATCCATGCTATAATTCTGTTGATTGGAAACTCAGATACATGTGTGGATACATAGACAACACCATGTCCCTAGTATGCCTCTAATAGACTAGCTCGTTGATCAAAGATGGCTATGGTTTCCTAGTCATGGACATGATATCTCATTTGATAACGGGATCACGGCATTAGGAGAATGATTTGATGGACAAGACCCAAACTACAAACGTAGCATATGATCGTGTCAGTTTATTGCTACTGTTTTCTGCATGTCAAGTATTTGTTCCTATAACCATGAGATCATGCAACTCACTAACACCGGAGGAGTACCTTGTGTGTATCAAATGTCGCAACATAACTGGGTGACTATTAAGGTGCTCTACAGGTATCTTTGAGGGTGTCTATTGGGTTGGCATGGATCAAGACTGGGATTTGTTACTCCATGTGACGGAGAGGTATCTCAGGGCTAGTCACAGGATCTTGTATTACAGAACGAGTAAAGAGACTTGCCGATAAAGAGGTTGAACTAGGTATGGAGATACCGACGATCGAATCTCAGGCAAGTAACATACCGAAGAACAAGGGGAACATCATACGAGATTAACTAAATCCTTGACATAAAGGTTCGACCGATAAAGATCTTCGTAGAATATGTAGGAACCAATATGGGCATCCAGGTCCCGCTATTGGTTATTGATCGTAGAGGTGTCTCGTTCATGTCTACATAGTTCCCGAACCCGAAGGGTCTGCACACTTAAGGTTCGGTGACGTTTCGGTAGTATAGAGTTATGTATGGTGGTGACCGAAGGTTGTTTGGAGTCCCGGATGAGATCTCGGACGTCACGAGGAGCTCCGGAATGGTCCGGAGGTAAAGATTGATATATAGGAAGTCCTATTTTGGTCGTCGGAAAAGTTTCAGGCTCATCGGTAGTGTACCGGGAGTGCCGGTAGTGTACCGGGGGACCATCGGGAGAGGTATTTCGACCCAAGAGGCTACATGGGCTGTGGGAGGAAGTAAACCAGCCCGTGGTGGGATGTCCGAAGCCTACTCTAAGGGCCCATGCGTCTGGAGTGGTTTGAGAAGGAAAAAATCGAAAGGTGGAGAGGTGGAAAGAGTTTCCAAGTGGAAAGGAGGAATCCTACTCCTAATAGGATTGGAGTAGGACTCCTCCACCTCCAATTTCGACCAAACCTTGAGGGTTTGAGGCTGCCTCCTCCCCTCCCTCCCTCCTATATATACTAGAAGATTTAGAGGAAAAAGTTAACCCTAATAGCCACGTGCTACCTTTCCTTAGGATCGCAGTTTCTCCTCTAGATCGGTTTTCAGCGGTGCTTAGGCGAAGCACTGCTGGAATAGCTCCACCACCATCACCGCAACACCGTCGCACTGACGGAGAACTCATCTACCTCTCCGCTTCCTCTTGCTGGATCAAGAAGGCGGAGATCTTCATCGAGCTATACGTCTGCTGAACGCGGAGGTGTCGTCCGTTCGGCGCTAGATCGGAAGGACCGTGATCAAGATCGTGAGACGGATCGTGATGAGATCGCCGGACGGATCGTGATGAGTTCACGACACGGATCGTGATTGGATCACGGGACGGATCATGATGAGATTGTGGGATGCTTGGCGATTTGGATCGCGAAGACGTTTGACTACACCAACCGTGTTTCTTAATGCTTCCCGCTTAGCGATGTACAAGGGGATGTAGATCCAATCTCCCTCTCATAGATGCTCATCACCATGGATAGATCTTGCGTGTGCGTAGGATTTTTTTGTTTCCCATGCAACGTTCCCCAACAGGTATTTGGTTGGCTCCTATTCCAAGAAAGTACCTGTTGCGTGTTGGCTCCGAACAGACGACACCTCCGTGTGCTTTAGCACCGAACAGACGACACCTTCGTGTTCAGCACACGTACAGCTCGATGATGATGTCCGCCTTCTTGATCCAGCAAGCGAGGGCGGAGAGGTAGATGAGTTCTCCGACAGCACAACGGCATGATGGCGTGTTGGTGACCTAATCCGGCAGGGCTTCTCCGAGCTCTACCGAACTAATCTAGAGGAGAAAGACGATCTAGAGGGAAGGGGGCAGGATGTGGCTTTTCAGGTGTTGGGATGCCCTCAAACCTCCACTATATGTAGGAGGAAGGGGTGGGAGGAGGCGTCCTAGGGTTTCCTCTAGGGCCTTGGCAACCGACCAAGAGGTAAAATCCACCTCCGACAAGGAGGTGTGGAGAAGGGCAGGAGTCCTACTCCAACAAGGACTCCTCCCACCCTCCAACTTTTTCCTCTTGGGCGCATGGGCCCTCATGGGGTCTGCTACCCAGCCCATCAGGGGCTAGTGCACCACCTCTTGGGACCATGTACCCCCCGGGGTGGGTGGCCCCCCCGATGGACATCCAGAACCCATTCATCACTCCCGGTACACTACCAGAAATGCCCGAAACCTTTCCGGAACCCACATACCTCTTTCCTATATATAAATATTTACCTACGCACCATTTCGGAGCTCCTCGTGACATCCGGGATCTCATACATGACTCCGAACAACCTTCGGTCACCAACGTGCATAACTCAATAATACCGACACGTCACTGAACGTTGAGTGTGCAGAACCTGCGGCTTCGAGAACTATTTAGACATGAGCGAGACACCTCTACGGCCAATAACCAATAGCGGGACCTGGGTGCCCATATTGGATCCTACATATTCTACGAAGATCTTTATCGATTGAACCTCTATGTCAAGGATTCAGTTAATCCCGTACGCTGTTCCGTTTGTTCATCGGTATGTTATTTGCCCGACATTTGATCATCGGTATCTCTATACCTAGTTCAATATCGTTACCGGCAAGTCTCTTTACTCGTTCCGTAATACAAGATCCCGTGGCTAACACTATAGTCACTTTGCTTGCAAGCTCATTATGATGTTGTATTACCGAGTGGGCCCTGAGATACCTCTCTGTCACATGGATTAACAAATCCCAGTCTTGATCCATGCCAACTCGACATACACGGAGATACCTGTAGAGTACCTTTATAGCCACGCAGTTATGTTGGAACGTTTTGTTGGGAGACGTAGTAGTAAATCAAAAAAAATCCTACGTGTTCACCAAGATCTATCTATGGAGAAACCAGCAACGAGTGGGAAGAGATTGCATCTTCATACCTTTGAAGATCACTAAGCGGAAGCATTACAAGAACGCAATTGGTGGAGTCGTACCCGTAGCAAATCAGATCGCCGTGGACTCCGATCTCAGTGCCGAACAACGACGCCTCCGCGTTCAACACACGTATAGCCCGGTGACGTCTCCTATGCCTTGATCCAGCAAGGAGGAAGGAGAGGTTGGGGAAGAGCTCCGGCAGCACAACAGCGTGGTGACGGTGGAGTAGCATGGTCTCCGGCAGGGCTTCGCCAAGTGCTATGGAGAACGAGGAGAGGGAGGAATAGGGTTGCGCCAAGAGGAGAGGAACTCATGTGTTGGCAGCCCCCCAAAAACCCCACTACATATAGGAGGAGGGGAGGAGGGTGCACAGCCCCTAGGTTTCCCACCCTAGGGTGGTGCGGCAGCCCTAGATGGCCTTTGGCTGGCGGCCAAGAGGGGATTGGGGGAGGGCGCAGCCCTAGTGGGCCTTAGGCCCATCTGGGTCTAGGGTTTCCCCTCCCTCCCACCTTTCCTGCGCCTTGGACCAGGGTGGAGGGCGCACCACCCCACTCTAGGGCTGGTCCCTTCCACTCTCGGCCCACACAACCCTCTGGGCTGGTGGCCCCACTTGGTGGACCCCCGGAACCCTTCCGGTGGTCCCGGTACATTACCGCTAATTCCCGAAACACTTTTGATGGCCAAATCCTTAATTCCTCTATATCATTATTTACCTCCGGACCATTCCGGAAATCCTCGTGACATCCGGGATCTCATCCGGGACTCCGAACTACCTTCGGTAAGCACGAACTATTTCCCTATAACCGTAGCGTCATCGAACCTTAAGTGTGTAGACCATACGGGTTCGGGAGGCACGTAAACATGACCGAGACACCTCTCCGGTCAATAACCAATAGCGGGATCTCGATACCAAGGTTAGCTCCCACATGCTCTACGATGATCTCATCGGATGAACCACCATGTCGGGGATTCAATCAATCCCGTATACAATTCCCTTTGTCTACCGGTATGATACTTGCCCGATATTCAATCGTCAGTATCCCCATACCTTGTTCAATCTCATTACCGACAAGTCTCTTTACTCATTCCGTAACACATCATCACGTGGCTAACTCCTTAGTCACATTGAGCTCATTATGATGATCTCTTACCGAGTGGGCCCAGAGATACCTCTCCGTCACACGGAGTGACAAATCCCAGTCTCGATTTGTGCCAACCCAACAGACACTTTCGGAGATACCCGTAGTGCACCTTTGTAGCCACCCAGTTACGTTGTGACGTTTCACACACCCAAAGCATTCCTACAGTATCTGGAAGTTGCACAATCTCATGGTCTAAGGAAACGATACTTGACATTAGAAAAGCTTTAGCAGACGAACTACACGATCTTGTGCTATGCTTAGGATTGGGTCTTGTCCATCACATCATTCTCCTAATGATGTGATCCTGTTATCAATGACATCCAATGTCCATGGTCATGAAACCGTGGCCATCTATTGATCAATGTGCTAGCCAACTAGAGGCTCACAAGGGACACGTTGTGGTCTATGTATTCACACATGCATTACGGTTTCCGGTTAAGAAAATTATAGCATGAACAATAGACAATTATCATGAACAAGGAAATACAATAATAACATTTTATTATTGCATCTAGGCATATTTCCAACAGTCTCCCACTTGCACTAGAATTAATAATCTAGTTACATTGTGATGAATCGAACACCCATAGCATTCTGGTGTTGATCATGTTTCGCTCGTGAGAGAGATTTACTCCACGGATCTGCGACATTCAGATCTGTGTGTACTTTACAAATATCTATATCTCCCTCCTGAATGTAATCATGGATGGAGTTGAAGCGGCGCTTGATGTGTCTTGTCTTCTTGTGAAACCTAGGCTCCCTGGCAAGGGCAATAGCTCCAGTGTTGTCACAAAATAGAGTCATTGGGCCCGACGCATTGGGAATTACTCCTAGGTCGGTGATGAACTCCTTCATCCAAACTCCTTCCTTTACTGCTTCTGAAGCAGCTATATACTCCTCTTCACATGTAGATGCCACCATGATGCTTTGCTTGCTGCTGCACCAGCTGGCTACCCCTCTGTTCAATATACATGTATCCGGTTTGCGACTTGGAGTCGTCCGGATCTGTGTCGAAGCTAGGATCAACGTAACCCTTTACGACGAGCTCTTCGGCACCTCCATATACGAGAAACATGTCCTTTGTCCTTTTTAGGTACTTCAGGATATTGTTGACCGCTGTCCAGTGTTCCGCTCCCTCCAAACTTATGGTACCTCCCTACCAAACTTATGGCAAGGTTCACATCAGGTCTTGTACATAGCATGGCATACATAATAGAGCCTATGGTTCAAGCATAGGGGATGACACTCATCTCTTCTCTATCCTTTGCCGTGGTCGGGCATTGGGTCGTACTCAATCTCACACCCTCTAACACAGGCAAGAACACCTTCTTGGACTGATCCATATTGAACTTCTTCAATACCTTTTCAAGGTATGTGCTTTGTGAAGGGCCTATGAGGCGTCTCGATCTATCTCTATAGATCTTGATGCCTAATATGTAAGCAGCTTCTCCAAGGTCCTTCATTGAATTTTTTTTATTCAAGTAGGCCTTTATACTTTCCAAAAGTTCTATATCATTTCCCATTACTAGTATGTCATCCACATATAATATGAGAAATGCTATAACGCTCCCACTCACTTTCTTGTAAATACAGGGTTCTCTATAAACCTGTACAAACCCAAACGCTTTAATCACCTCATTAAAGTGACTATTCCAACTCCGAGATGCTTGCGCCAGCCCATAGATGGAGCGCTGGAGCTTGCATACCTTGTTAGAATCTTTAGGCTCGACAAAACCTTCCGGTTGCATCATATACAGTTCTTCCTTAAGGAAGCCATTAAGGAATGCCATTTTGACGTCCATTTGCCAGATCTCACAATCATAAAATGCGGCAATTGCTAATATGATTCAGACAGACTTCAGCATCGCTACGGGTGAGAAAGTCTCAACGTAGTCAACTCCTTGAACTTGTCGATAACCCTTAGAGACAAGCCGAGCCTTATAAATGGTCACATTACCATCTGCGTCAGTCTTCTTCTTAAAGGTCCATTTATTTTCAATGGCTCGCTTATCATCAGGCATGTCCAACAAAGTCCACATTTTGTTCTCATACATGGATCCTATCTCGGATTTCATGGCTTCAAGCCATTTGTTGGAATCCGGGCCTGCCATTGCTTCTTCATAGTTCGAAGGTTCACCGTTGTCCAACAACATGATCCTCAGGACAAGGTTGTCGTACCACTATGGTGCGGAACGTGTCCTAATGGACCTTCGACGTTCAATAGTAACTTGATCTGAAGTTTCATGATCATCATCATTAACTTCCTCTTCAGCCGGTGTAGGCTCCACAGAAACAACTTCCTGTGTTGCGCTACTCTCTGGTTCGAGTGGAGGTACAATTACCTCATCAAGTTCTATTTTCCTCCCACTTACTTCTTTAGAGAGAAACTCTTTCTCGAGAAAGGATCCATTCTTGGTAACAAAGACTTAGCCTTCAGATCTGAAGTAGAAGGTATACGCAATAGTCTCTTTGGGATATCCTATGAAGACGCACTTTTCCGCTTTGGGTTCGAGCTTCTCAGGTTGAAGTTTCTTCACATAAGCATCGCATCCCCAAACTTTTAGAAATGACAGCTTAGGTTTCTTTCCAAACCATAATTCATACGGTGTCGTCTCAACGGACTTTGACGGTACCCTATTTAAAGTGAATGCGGCAGTCTCTAATGCATATCCCCAAAATGATAGCGGTAAGTCGGTAAGAGACATCATAGATCGCACCATATCCAATAGAGTGCGATTACGACATTCAGACACACCATTCCGCTGAGATGTGCCAGGCGGCATGAGTTGTGAAACAATTCCACAATTCTTTAGGTGCATGCCAAACTCGTGACTTAAATATCCTCCGCCACGATCAGATCGTAGGCACTTTATTTTCCTGTCACGTTGATTCTCTACCTCACTCTGAAATTCCTTGAACCTTTCAAAGGTTTCAGACTTGTGTTTCATTAAGTAGACATACCCATATGTGCTCAAGTCATCAGTGAGGGTGAGAACATAATGGTAGCCACCGCGAGCCTCGACGCTCATTGGACCGTATACATCGGTATGTATTATTTCCAACAAGTTAGTTGCTCGCTACAATTTTCCGGAGAACGGAGTCTTGGTCATCTTGCCCATGAGGTATGGTTCGCATGTGTCAAATGATTCAAAATCAAGAGACTCCAAAAGTCCATCAGCATGGAGCTTCTTCATGCGTTTGACACCAATATGACCAAGGCGGCAGTGCCACATGTAAGTGGGACTATCGTTATCAACCTTACACCTTTCGGTACTCACACTATGGACATGTGTAACATCACGTTCGAGATTCATCAAAAATAAACCATTGACCAGCGGGGCATGACCATAAAACATTTCTCTAACATAAATAGAACAACCATTATTCGCAGATTTAAATGAGTAGCCATCTCGCATCAAGCGAGATCCAGATACAATGTTCATGCTCAAAGTTGGTACTAAATAAGAATTGTTAAGGTTTAAAACTAATCCTGAAGGTAGATGTAGAGGTAGCATGCCGACGGCGATCACATCGACCTTGGAACCATTCCCGACGCGCATCGTCACCTCGTCCTTTGCCAGCCTCCGCTTATTCCGCAGCTCCTGCTTGGAGTTACAAATGTGAGCAACTGCACCGGTATGAAATACCCAGGAGCTACTACGAGCACTGGTTAGGTACACATCAATAACAAGTATATCACATATACCTTTAACGTTGCCGGCCTTCTTATCCGCTAAGTACTTGGGGCAGTTCCGCTTCCAGTGGTCGGTACCCTAGCAATAAAAGCACTCAGTCTCAGGCCTGGGTCCTCTTGTTCTTCTTCCCGGCAACTTGCTTATCGGGCGCGGAAACAGTTTAGTCGTCCTCCTTGAATTTCTTATTACCCTTGCCTTTCTTGAAACTAGTGGTCTTATTCACCATCAACACTTGATGCTCCTTTTTTATCTCGACCTCCGCTAATTTCAGCATCGAGTACAACTCAGGAATGGACTTCTCCATACCCTGCATGTTGTAGTTCATCACAAAGCTCTTGTAGCTAGGTGGAAGTGACTAGAGGATTCTGTCAATGACCGAGTCATCCGGGAGATTAACTCCCAGCTGATTCAAGCAGTTGTGCAACCCAGACATTTTGAGTATGTGCTCACTGGCAGAACTATTCTCCTCCATCTTAGAGCTAAAGAACTTGTCGGAGACTTCATATCTCTCGACCCGGGCATGAGCTTGGAAAACCAGTTTCAGCTCTTGGAACATCTCATATGCTCCGTGTTGCTCAAAATGCTTTTGGAGCCCTGGTTCTAAACTTTAAAGCATGCCGCACTGAACAAGGGAGTAATCATCACAGTGTGATTGCCAAGCATTCGTAACGTCTTGGTCCGCTGGGAAAATGGGTGGGTCACCTAGCGGTGCATCAAGGACATACAATCTTTTGGAAGCTATGAGGATAATCCTCAAGCCACGGACCTAGTATGCATAGTTGCTTCCATCATCTTTCATCTTGGTTTTCTCTAGGAACGCGTTGAAGTTGAGGGTGACATTAGCGTTGGCCATTGGATCTACAATATAGATTGTAAAGACAATTTTAGACTAAGTTCATGATAATTAAGTTCACATAATCAAACTATTTAATGAACTCCCACTTAGATAGACATCTCTCTAGTCATCCAAGTGACACATGATCCATGTCAACTAGCCCGTGTCCGATCATCACGTGAGATGGACTAGTCATCCATGGTGAACATTTCCATGTTGATCGTATCTTCTATACGACTCATGTTTGAACTTTCGGTCTTCCGTGTTCCGAGGCCATGTCTGTACATGCTAGGCTCGTCAAGTCAACCTGAGTGTTTTGCGTGTGTAAATCTGGCTTACACCCATTGTATGCGAACGTTAGAACCTATCACACCTGATCATCACGTGGTGCTCCCGAACAACGATCCTTAGCAACGGTGCACAATTAGGGTGAACACCTTTCTTGAAATTTTATTGAGAGATCATCTTATTTACTACCATCGTTCTAAGAAAATAAGATGTAAACATGATAAACATCACATGCAATCAATATAGTGAGATGATATGGCCAATATCATCTTGCTCCTTTGATCTCCATCTTCGGGGCACCATGATCATCACTGTCACCGGCACGACACCATGATCTCCATCATCATAATCTCCATCATCGTGTCTTCATGAAGTTGTCTCGCCAACTTTTACTTCTACTACTATGGCTAACGTTTAGAAATAAAGTAAAGTAATTACATGACGTTTATGATTGACACACAGGTGATACAATAAAATAAGACAACTCCTATGGCTCCTGACGGTTGTCATACTCATCGACATGCAAGTCGTGAATCCTATTACAAGAACATGATCAATCTCATACATCACAATGCATCACATCACATCCATGAAATCAATATAGTGACATGATATGGCTAATATCATCTTGCTCCTTTGATCTCCATCTTCGGGGCACCATGATCATCAGTGTCACCGGCACGACACCATGATCTCCATCATCATGATCTCCATCATCGTGTCTTCATGAAGTTGTCTCGCCAACTTTTACTTCTACTACTATGACTAACGTTTAGAAATAAAGTAAAGTAATTACATGGCGTTTATGATTGACACGCAGGTCATACAATAAAATAAGACAACTCCTATGGCTCCTGCCGGTTGTCATACTCATCGACATGCAAGTCGTGAATCCTATTACAAGAACATGATCAATCTCATACAACACAATGCATCACATCACATCCATGCAATCAATATAGTGAGATGATATGGCCAATATCATCTTGCTCCTTTGATCTCCATCTTCGGGGCACCATGATCATCACTGTCACCAGCACGACACCATGATCTCCATCATCATGATCTCCATAATCGTGTCTTCATGAAGTTGTCTCGCCAACTTTTACTTATACTACTATGGCTAACGTTTAGAAATAAAGTAAAGTAATTACATGGCGTTTATGATTGACATGCAGGTCATACAATAAAATAAGACAACTCCTATGGCTCCTGCCGGTTGTCATACTCATCAACATGCAAGTCGTGAATCCTATTACAAGAACATGATCAATCTCATACATCACAATGCATCACATCACATCCTTTTGGCCATATCACATCACAAGGCATATGCTGCAAAAACAAGTTAGACGTCCTCTAATTTGTAGTTGCAAGTTTTTACGTGGCTGCTATAGGTTTCTAACAAGAACGTTTCTTACCTACGCCAAAACCACAACGTGATATGCCAATTGCTATTTACCCTTCATAAGGACCCTTTTCATCGAATCCAATCTGACTAAGGTGGGAAAGACAGACACCCACTAGCCACCTTATGCAACAAGTGCATGTTAGGCGGTGGAACCGGTCTCACGTAAGCGTACGTGTAAAGTTGGTCCAGGCCGCTTCATCCCACAATACCGCCGAATCAAGATAAGACTAGTAGTGGTAAGAAAATTAACAAGATCGACTCCCACAACAACTTTGTGTTCTACTCGTGCATAGATTCTACGCATAGACCTAGCTCATGATACCACTGTTGGGAGACGTAGTAGTAAATCAAACAATTTCCTACGTGTTCACCAAGATCTATCTATGGAGAAACCAACAACAAGTGGGAAGATATTGCATCTTCATACCTTTGAAGATATCTAAGCGGAAGCGTTACAAGAACGTTGAGTCATACTCGTAGCGATTCAGATCGTGGTGGACTCCGATCTCAGCGCCGAACAACGGCGCCTTCGTGTTCAACACACGTATAGCCCGGTGATGTCTCCTACGCCTTGATCCAGCAAGGAGGAAGGAGAGGTTGGGGAAGAGATCCGGTAGCACAACAGTGTGGTGACGGTGGAATAGCGTGCTCTCCGGCAGGGCTTCGCCAAGCGCTACGGAGAACGAGGAGAGGGAGGAATAGGGCTGCACCGAGAGGAGAGGAACTCGTGTATTGGCAGCCCCCCAAAACCCCCACTATATATAGGAGGAGAGGAGGAGGGTGCGCAGCCCCTAGGGTGGTGCAGCAGCCCTAGATGGCCTTTGGCCGGCGGCCAAGAGGGGAGAGGGGGAGGGCGCACCCCTAGTGGGCCTTATGCCCATCTGGGTCTAGGGTTTCCCCTCCCTCCCACCTTTCCTGCGCCTTGGGCCAGGGTGGAGGGCGCACCAGCCCACTCTGGGGATGGTCCCTTCCACTCTCGACCCATGCAGCCCTCTGGAGCTGGTGGCCCCACTTGGTGGACCCCCGAAACCCTTCCGGCGCACCCGGTACCTTACCGGTAATTCCCGAAACACTTCCGGTGGCCAAATCCTCACTTCCTATATATCATTCTTTACCTCCGGACCATTCCAGAACTCCTCATGGCGTCCGGGATCTCATCTGGGACTCTGAACTACCTTCGGTAACCATGTACTATTTCCCAATAACCCTAGCGTCATCGAACCTTAAGTGTGTAGACCCTATGGGTTCGGGAGGCACGTAGACATGACCCAGACACCTCTCTGGTCAGTAACCAACAGCGGGATCTGGATACCCATGTTGTCTCCCACATGCTCCACAATGATCTCATCGGATGAACCACCATGTCGGGGATTCAATCAATCCCGTATACAATTCCCTTTGTCTACCGGTATGATACTTGCCCGAGATTCGATCGTCGGTATCTCCATAACTTGTTCAATCTCGTTCGTCTCTTTAATCGTTTCGTAACATCATCCCGTGGCCAACTCCTTAGTCACATTGAGCTCATTATGATGATGTCTTACCGAGTGGGCCCAGAGATACCTCTCCGTCACACGGAGTGACAAATCCTAGTCTCTATTCATGCCAACCCAACAGACACTTTCGGAGATACCCGTAGTGCACCTTTATAGCCACCCAGTTACGTTATGACATTTGGCACACCCAAAGCATTCCTACAGTATCCGGGAGTTGCACAATCTCATGGTCTAAGGAAACGATACTTGACATTAGAAAAGCTTTAGTAGACGAACCACACGATCTTGTGCTATGCTTAGGATTGGGTCTTGTCCATCACATCATTCTCCTAATGATGTGATCCTGTTTTCAATGACATCCAATGTCCATGGTCATGAAACCGTGACCATCTATTGATCAACGAGCTAGCCAACTAGAGGCTCACTAGGGACACGTTGTGGTCTATGTATTCACACATGCATTATGACTTCCGGTTAACACCATTATAGCATGAACAATAGACAATTATCATGAACAAAGAAATACAATAATAACCATTTTATTATTGCCTCTAGGGCATATTTCGAACACGTTTGATATACACAAGGTATTCCTCCAGTGCGAGTGAGTTGCATGATCTCGTGGTCATCGGAATAGATACTTGACATGGAGAAAACTGTAGCAATAAACTAACACAATCATATGCTACGTTCATAGTTTGGATTCCGTCATCAAATGACATCTCATGTATATGGCTAGGAAACCTGGACCATGTTTGATCAACGACCTAGTCTATTAGAGGCATACTAAGGACACACTGTTGCCCATGTACCCAACCATGTATTTGAGTTTCCAATCAATAAAATTATAACATGGATAATAAACGATTATCATGAAGAAGGAAATATAATAATAACCATTTTATTATTGCCTCTATGGCATATTTCCAACTTTTTCATATTATTCCGAGCAAGTGTGCGTGGGAGAGAGAGAGAGAGAATGAGAGAGAGACTTGGGACTGACCACATTCAAACGCGTTTTCGTTGTGTGAGCAGTTAGATCTTGAGTTACAGTTATTGGGTTAAGAGCGTGTGTTATTTTCTCTCCCGCTACAACGCACGGGCTCTTTTGCTAGTCAATAAATATAGTATTTCAGAATGTAAATATTTCACAGGAGCAACACATGCACAAGGGCTAAATCCAAGGCAAAAAAGGAACAAACTTGTGGCCTGACAACTCTAAACGGAATTATACATAGTTACTTTGTGAAACCATAAATTAGGGAGGAGAACTAGGGTTGGGTCTTTGTCGTGTGAGAATCTGAGTAACATAGTGAGAAGAGTGTGGTTGAGGGGTGGTTTGGACTTTCAGGCCGGCTGGGTTATGGTTTTATTATCTTTGCATCATGTGCATGTTATAGTGTTACAAGTTACAACGTTATAGCGAGCGTAGCGTGCTAATTACGTAATTAGCGTCGTAGCGGCTGAAGTTGCCAAAACGTAGCGTCTCCTTTCCTAATACACTATAACCGTGGTATAACGGCGAAATAGCATGCTATTTTTTTTCGTTGCTAGACATGCTTTACTTCACCTGCTATCTTTTCTTCTTCTGATTATCGTTGTATGATTAAATACTAGTATGGACACATGGATAGCGTATGAATGAGACATGGGCTATGACCATATTTTTTTTATTTCACTTATGGTCTTGCTTCAGCTTCAGCAAGGTTGGCTCAACATATATTTTCCGGTCTTCTCACACAGGAAACTGACTGATAATAGTTTGGTTCAACATATCGTTTTCACTGAGAAGATTGTTCAGATCCGCTGAGAGCTCTCGTCATCTACCAGTGTTATCATGACATTCCGTCTGCTGGTAGGCTGTCAAGAGACTTGAACAGTTTATGTGGTACTGGTTAGTTAGATCTCTGCACAGTTGCACGCATGCAACTGCAGTCATCTCAGACTCAGAGACAGTTGGGATCTGACGTTGGGGAGAATCAGATCAAGGAGCCTTTTAGCCGTTTGCTCCTGGCTTGTTGTTAGCCCATGATTATGTTCAGTGTGAAATCTGAATATGCCCTTTGCCGTCGCATAATGTCTGCGTCGGCAGTGTACTTGGATCTGTCGAATCGTTTTGATCACTGCCAAGCATGTTGTATTGTCCACAGCCCCCCTGAAAGATCCGCTGATAACCATCTCGAAAGTGTCAATTCTTCAGCCGTCAAATGTTACGCGGGCTTTGTCCATATCCATTTGAGGCTAATAATAATGAGCAGTTTTACCTGTAGTTTTAGTGCTGCCATTAGGAATATCTTTTTCTTTCAGGGGAAATAATGAGCAACAAGTAAACAAAGAGTATTTTCACTCAAATGTTATGTCGAGCTGATACAACCGCAATGAGAAAATGCCGGCCTCTGCATGACCAGATGCACAAAGCCAACTAGTCCAAGAAAAATAAAAAGAGACATTGTTTTACAGAGCTTGCTGCTATTAGGGACATTGGTTGCGAATATCTAGAGTATGAACTATATATGCATGTACAAGTCAAAGAAGGAAAAAACTGTATATGCATGTGCGCCTTGAAGATTGATTAGAAAGGGGCTGCCATGACAACTCATTCCCCTGCCCTGTTAGGTTAGGTCGAATGAAAACTAACTAATAGCAGCAAGTACTCCATTTGCCCTGTGTGTCGATTGATATACTCCTCCATTTGTTGCCTTTGTTGTTGCTGTCATGGAGTAATTATGGGATGTGACTGTTAATCATCAAAACGGATATTTGGATCAGTTTAGATCTGACTCACGCTTTGCTCCTATCCTAGTTTAGATTTTGTGGTAAATAGATTAGCTCACTGCCACCACAGATATGCGTGAAATGTAAAATGTCATGAAAACTGGAGGAAAAAAAGTTCTTCGCCGGATCACATTATTGCAGAGAAAGGTCTCTCTCATGACATTCTGCTAGTAGGCTGCCAAATGACTGGAACCTTCATTTTGCGGCGCCATTAAGGCTCAGTTGCTAGTTGGAATGTCGATTGAGAGTTAGCAAGAATCAAATCAATGAATATATTTTTAGCCTCTTGCTCTTGACTTGTTGCATTTTTATTATTTCGGTGTAACTACACCCTTTTTATTTCCATAACCTATCAGCAGCAGTGTAGTTGGATCTTCCGAACCATCTCTTTCTCTCTTCAGAAAGCCCAGTACAGATATGCTCGCAAACCCGTATGTAGACTTAACATAGTAAACACATGCACGACCTAGACCTATACCTCCTAGAGGATGACCCGTAAAATCTTAAGATTGATGAAGTCACCACACAGACCTCATAGTTTACTTATAACAAGACCACTAAAAGAATAGTATCAAAAGGATAGATTTAGAAAAACATGACCACCCGTGCCAAGTCTAAGACTTGTACCCAGGTGGTCGCAGATGTCCTGGAGCAGTGGAGCGACCTCTCTCGCGTGATCTCTACCTCTTACTGCTACTCCGGTGGGAGGGCGCGTTAGGCGTCCTCGACTCATAAGGAGAGCTTGACTGCCATAGAAACTGCCACTGCTCTTCCATTTCACTGAGAGAGGCGGCACACGGGGTTAGGGTCATTTTTGTCACCATTGGCCTCAAACTGCAAGTCCGAATCAAAAAAGTTATATTTTCATGTTATAATCAATATATAGACAAATAAAACAACTTCATTTGAAAAATCGCGTAATTAAAACTAAGACTGATGACTTATCAAAATGTTAAATATTATTAATGTACGTAATTAAATTACTTACGAATAACAAACCGATACAAATTCATGATATATAATACAAATAATTATTTTAATACAAGCAATTAAAATAATACATATGAATTTCAAAAAACATATGTACTTTTAAAAGGTATGCATGAGTTTTAATAAAGTTTGTATTTTTGCCAAAATATTTTTTAATAAAATTAAATCCATTAGAAACATATTTACAAAAAAATAATTAGGAGCCGAGTGTTCCCCAAACTATGTATCTTCAAAAGAACACTTTTTAGATTATACGTAGACTTTTATAATTCAAAATTTTATTTATGCTACCTGAATATTTTTTTATAATGACATCAACAGTTTTCCAAGAATATATTATTTTTTGTACGCATGTTATTTATAACACAAGTATATTTTCACTTTTATTTTTATTACTATGACATAATTTACATAATTTTATAATCTAAATAGAATAAAAGTATATATGTCTTTAAAGTAAGTTACTTGTTACTATCACTTTAATTTACATATTTTTATTAATATGACTATACTTTACATGTTCTTATTACCAGGACCATAAAAGTAATACATGTATTACTCTTATTTTCAAATTCATATGTATTTTAGTTACATGTATTAATAATTAGTTTACATTTTTATATTTTCTTAGTCTTATTTTAGTAAATGAATATTTCTTAATTGTAATATATTTTTTGTAAGGATATTTCTTATTAAAAAAGATTCCTATAAATATAATTTTATAACTATGATATATTTACATAGTTTTTGTATGTTGTTTTAAAATAACATATGGGATTTGGGCCGCACAGAATGCAGCCCGTTTAAACATCCCAATTCCCAAGCGTGTTCGCTTAATTTGCTATCCTTTCTGGACAACAAAGGGTGGTGTGTGACACGTGGGACCCAGTTGTCATAAAGACACATATTTGTGTCACGTTGGCCTATGCACACCAACAAGAATACGGTGCCCTATACGGATGGAAAATCCACCGCATTGCATGTGCATGTCAAGTTTTGAAGTCAATTCTTTGTATTTTACAAGTGCAAACATCAGTGACAAGTCCACCTATGTGATTTACATCTTCTTTTTATGATATTTTTTGTCGTGGAAGAAAACACTTATTTTTATCTATATCTATATCTATACCTTCTAATAAAGCAAGATAATATTCTTGATTTCGTTCCACCTATGTGATTTTATTGGTTTATATAGGACACTTTATTATTGGTCTGGTCCCCCACGTATGTTTTGCAAAAAAAATATCCCTTTCTTAGAACCAACCCGAGCCAACCCGTGGTATGTTTTCATGCATAGTTTTCTTTCTTACAGTGCAACGACCTAGAGATTGATCTAGAAACTAGAAGAAAAACTATTACTCTTATAATAAGCATAGCTCCCGAACCGATCAACAAAACCCGTCGCTGGCGTATGGCCCTACATCGGGTGCCTCGCCCCAAGCTCGCGACAGGTCAAGGGACGACGAGGATGCCGGCTGTGGCGGCTACCTCACACCGGGATAGCAACAGATCAAGGGGCGACGAGGACATGATGGCCCCGCGGCAACTGGCTAGCTTGCCTTGAGCTTGGAACAGCAGGACGCCATGACCCTGCTGGAGCCGCCTCGCCCCAAGCTCGCAGCAGACGACGACGGGGAGCTTGGGCCTTGAACCCTTGATAGCTACGAGAGTTGTAGCTGCACAACGTCAATGCCATGATTGAGTAATTCATCAATTTTGACATCCGACGCCTCGGTAAGCTCCCAACCCTGCATGTCGTGTTGTTGATTTCGTTGTTTGGTGTTAACTAGCAGGATGTTTTATTGCCATGGTCATTTCTATATCGTTTTGCTGCGTTGGATTCTAATTTTGAAAGAGCGTAGATAATCCTTTTATCTGGACATATTTGCACGCAACTAACGATTGATGCCGCTACAGAGCGCAAAGCCTCGTCAAAGCAACTGCTATTTACCACCAAGTCGAGAGATCATGGCAGCTCAGGACGATGTGCGTTCAATGAGAGGAGACGTTTCCGTCAACTACAAAGATATCTGTGATGACTTTGTCAATCTCAAGATGATGTGTCGTCCCAGTCTTTTAAAGGTGATCATAGAAGTAGAGTGTGCGTGTCTGACTTTATAGGGATGAGTGTATGTGAGAAACTTTGATTGTAATCTGTAAAAAACAAAACTAAAATGTGGCGCTCGCCGATGCCGAGCTATCTTGCACTGGATGAAGTGACGTGCAAGCGTGCATCGCGCACGTAGACTGACTAGATCGATCACTGGATGCCACGTGGACTAGATCCGAAATTAATTAAGCCATTGTTCTCTGGCATATATAGTGTTATAGATAGTGACACATATATATTTGACATATCTTTTTTTTTCCGGGTGATTTGACATGTCTTTACTCTTTAGCCGGCCGTCGTTAGCCGCGTGCGGCCATCGACCACATGGCCTGATGCCGATCTATATTTTTTTTATTAGATAAGGAATGTGAAATTTCCTAGCCATGCATGCATCAGTCCTCTGTCAAAGTTTGATGATCTTCGTCAGCTTAATCCTACCACCAGCTAGTCGGACTTTCATGATGTCGGTTGTACTAGCGATTGCAACAAAGCCCAAGTGGTGGTAAGGAGGGGGAGTGTGACGGCTAGTACTAGTCTCGCTAGCTAGCTTGGTCCAGTCCACCTACAATTTGGATCAAGTCGCATACCACATTGAATTGGATATTCGCTCCGACGCTTGTCAAGTGGCATCTTCCAAGGATCAAGTCCTTGGCCCCCCTTGTCGTTCTCCTAGGACGAGGGCAACACGGGAGGCAATACCATGCTCCTTCCACCCAGTGAAGCTTCAGAGGGGGGGGGGGGGGCTTCCCTCCTCTCATGACACCCTTCTTTTCCCATTTTTTGAGATCACACGTGTCGTGGTCGGCTGGATATCAGTTTCTATTGCACCCCAATGGAGCTTTAGTAGGGAGTGCAGGCATCGCGGGCTTGAGGGGTCTAGTTCGTCGACCACCTTCTGGCGTCGCACTCTACCTAGACCTGGCATATTCATGTTGGTAAGGGCAGGTACTCTCAAAGATCCGACCGTAAGAGTTGGGTTCCGCTGGTTTGGCTGTGGATTGGGAAAGAGGAAGGGGAAAGAGCTAATCATTTTGAAGGTTGAAGGGGAAGGAAAAACGAAAGGGGCGTGCTTGAGAACCCTTAGGCAAAAGGAGAAACGGGGTAGGGGACTGTGGTGGTTGGTGCGGTGACCGTGGTGGCACAGGCTTGTGGGTGACATGTTGAGCGGTGCACTTCCGATTGTCCGAGGTGGAGGTGGTTGTTTCGGGGCGGGATAAATCCCTAGTGGCTCGTCCTCCTCCGGTGCGGCTACACCCGTGGGTGTCGTGTCATCGAACCTTCCTGAGGGGTGTGGGTGATACCTCCTTCCTCACTACAATCCGCATACCGAGGGAAACCCTAGGACTTGTCCGGACAGCAGCAGCGTCGTCGTCGCATTCCTTTCCAAAGGTGTTGCTTGGTACGTGAGACTTTGGAGTGCTAGGAGTATGGTGGAACTTCTTCGGATGGTGCATCGGGTGCCGGCCATCTTTGCTAAGTTGTGCTGCTGGTGCCAGCATTTGTTTATCTTTCTTTCTCTTTTTTCTTTTCTTTTAGGTTGTTTGTGTTGCGGCCCTAGCGAGCTGGTTGTATCGGGTGATTGTTTTATAATATGAAGCGGAAGGAAAGCCTTTATGCAGGATTAAGTACATAGGTGCAGGAAACATGTAGACGATTCTAACTAGGAAACCGCATAGAGTACTTTTCACTTTTCTAATAGAGTATCACCTTCCAAGAGATAATACTAACATCATCCGTTGGATTTAGGAGAATTGACGGCTCTTGTTACTTTAGGACCATCGTAAAATTTCTCAAACAATCCCTCGCTGGAGGGCAGTATGTGTTCTTGGCGTCTTGCTAACGCTTGTAGAATGAACAATTGGACTGAAGTACTCCGGTATGTATCATCATTAACTCTTGTTGAATGATCTCCTGATTGTCATGTCGATCAGGAAACGACCTGGTGCTGGTGGCCAGTTGTCCGTGATCTCATTTTCAGCAGAGAAGAGCAGATGCTAGCAATAGTGTAGTTATTTTGCTTCTTTTCCTATGTGTGCATAGTTGACCATGCACGTCAGCGTGCGTGTCTGTCAGCAAATGTACAGGGTACAGCACTTTTCACTGCACGTCCATCGTAGGATCCATCGGCCCTCTACATTTCCAGCACAGAGTAGTTGAGTTGCTACATTACTTGTTGCTCTTCAAAGTTATTAAGATGACACGACAGCGTACGTTTTCTGTAACAGCTTCCCTTTTATTTTTCATCAGGTTACAGCATTTACCCTTTTACAACAAAACTCTACATTTTATATTCCTCTGATATAGTTGTCCTCATGTCAGACCCATGTGGCAGCTGAACATCGGTCAAATGAACGCAACGCAAATAATATTATACTCTTTATTGTCCTGAAAATCGATCGTTTTCGTGTAAATGAAAAATGAATCGTATTTGTTAGTTCAAAACTGAGTGATACTTATTCAACACAAAATGAGAACTTGTTATCTAAATTGTACATAAAAATGCATGCTAAAGAAATCATTTATAGTATTTGTTAGCTCAAGGTATTTGTTACAAACTCCTAGCATTTTGTATTTATGTTAATATAATATTCTGTCCTCGATAAAATCCTCATTTACTTATGCAATTTTTTTTGCCAAATCAATTTACACTAAACTTTATTGTAATTCATTATGAATAAATCACAAATAAAATTAATGTTAAGTTCAGTCTAAATTGAAATAGTTAAAGAATCTAAGCATTACATGATATTTTTTATTATAAATTTGCATATCATTATAAAAGATGATCACTATAAAATAATTGATATGTGACATATTCAAGTATTTGATAAAACATGTACCAAAAAATTATGTTATTTTCACAACATTGTGGAATGAACTTGCGTAACTTTGTAAAATGGAACTTCCTTCCGTCTTAACTAGAATCTTGTATGTTTTTAATAGATTCCATTGAACACCCGCAAAAAAAACATTGCTTTGAAGAAAGCCGCTTAGCTAGATGGATGATTCCTTGATTGCTTATTCTCACCCCTTTTAACATGTATGTATGCAATTATCAGGATTGGAAGGTCCACCTTTGGACTTTGCATGTAAAATTATTGCAAGTGATCTATATTAATCGTAATGAACAACATCCTGGGAAGACATGTGGTGCAAGTGGGTGAAAAGGCAATGCAAGGAACCATGGCTAAGCTAGCTAGATAACCCAGTTTTAGTTGATGATGAGCTACAAAAAAGGGAGAAGGGAATAGTTAATCTTGATGATTGGTAACTCAATTGATCATCTACTAATAAAAAGGAAGAAATGGAAAGAAAAGCTTGGCAGTTTGAGTGATGGTTGAGGTGTAGAAAAAGCACGCAGAATCTGCATCATTGCCCACTGCAAAACAAAGCTAGCCAATTAGGGAAGTTGCGGAAAGCATAATTGAATTTGAAAACATTAAATAATTTATTTTGTCAATGAAATAAACATTGACGAGTTAGCGACCCACCACATTCTAGAGTAGCAACCAAATGATGATCATAACAAAAAGAAATATTATCCTCCTGTTGTGCAAATGGACCAATGTAACATTAAAATTAACTTTGAATTATATTTTTCTAAGAAATATTGCCAACTGAGATCCATATCAGATAACCAAGCAAATATCACTATCCATGCATAGTCTTTGGAGTATCCACTAACGTGTTTCAAAGCTTCAGAGAACTAAGGAAAAAAACAGCAATCTTAATATAGGTTTGTGGCATCGATAAAGAAGTTTTGAAGCACCATTTGAACAAAATCAACATATCTCGGAATAATGCTTGTATGCTACATAACAAAACTCACTTTCTAGCTAGAACTAACTATATCTTGTTAGAGAAAATCAAATAAAACTTCATGATGAAAAAAAATCAATTCAAACAATTAAACTTCTGAATTCATAAAAATCCAGATACTTATGTCTCACTACAGAACATTATTCAAATTCAAGACTATTTTCTTACCCTTCTCAACACTTAGGCAACTAACTATATGAAAGGAAAATTGCAATAATCAGAGCATGCAAAGCCTTTATTAATCAGAATAAATCATATGGTTCCGCATCTTCTCAAGGATATTTTTGGTACCAACAAAAAATACATACGGTGGAACATAACAAGAAATAACTTAACGCCACATCTTTACCATCAGCTATAGCCTATAGCAACCCAAGCAGTAAATTATCCAACTGGGAAGAAACATCGAACACTTCGTATGTGTTGCTTGAGCCGATCTTCACATGTAACCATTGGGATACGGGAAAGACCATTAGGAGAAAAAAAATTGTTTCCTGGGCAAAGGGCCCAACTCGATGGACAACCTGGTCAAAATCGCGAGATAATCAACAATTGGACACCTCAATTGATTGTGAGAGATTCAAACTTTCGCAGCATAGTCAATTTAAACATTCTTGTTGAATTAATGCCCTCCTAATTTTAGTTTGTCAGAGATCGATTAAAAAAGGTCTCAATGGTGATTTGTCCATGATCTCATCAACCTTTAGTAGATTAGAGAAGATGTTATTGCTTGCTTTATTGCAGCTGGATCATATGATCCATCAATATGGAACTGCCTCTGCATCTCTAGATACACATCACACGTGACACAATACAATTGGTGCTCAGAGGAGTTTCTACATTACTTCTATCTCTTTCAATAATTAACATCACATGACAATGTACTTTCTTTAAAGAGTAAATGACTTTTTTTTTGAATAATTGTTTTCCTTTTCTTAAAAACAATCCCAGGATCTTTTATAAAAATTCTCGTAAAGTACAAAGTATATTAAACATAATAAAATTTAAGTTGAGAATTATGGATTAACGAATGTTCACCGCCACTGGCAGAATGAGCCGTGGACGTGCCACTGTCGTCGCTTCCCTACAGGATCCCACCTGACCTTGTGAATGACAACAGAAATTTTTGTAGACGTGCCCCTAATTTCCAGAGCTTAGAGCAGTATTCATCGTTGAACCTTAAATCAGTCTGAAACACTCGATGAGAGATATCGCCATCATACACACATGGTCTGAAATCCTAATCGCGATGCCCTAAGGAGGCGTCAGGAATCTATTCCAGATGGATAAACTCACGAAGGATCCAAGCGTGGACAACCAACTTGATGATGGGTTGACACCATACAACCGAGTATCATTTGTGCGAGAAATAAAACTCTAACCTATTTACTAACCAGGGTTGAGCTATTAGGAGTCTCGTCCCCACCATCGGCTGCCGCGGCGCCAGATAGAGGGGATCCCACTATATAATGGTTTCAAGTCATAACTTCTACACTATTTGTGAAAGAAAATGTCAGGTTGTTCCATCCAAGGAGTACATTCTACATTTTACTCCCACTATAGTAGTCCCGCATGCAAGACCCATGTGATGGCTGAATGCCGATTACACGAGTAATAAAATCATATTTCAATCATGCATAACTAAGTGATAATTATTCCACACAAAATATGAAAAAATGTTATCTAAATTACACTAAAATTCATAGATGTATATATTGTATACATTACTAGTCAACATCATGCATCATGGACCATGCATCAAGGACATAGTCCATATATTGTGGTTTAATGAATTGAGCTTAACAATTTATAGAAACTCCTAGCAATTTGTGAGCTAGGTGCGCTTGGCTTTTTCTCATTCTCAATGCACAATTTTGACGGTTTGACTATGACTTTCACTTGTAAAACATGTACGATAAAATAATTTTGAAATAAAATAATGTTGAAAGTATTCATACATGTATATTGTGGTATACCTTCGTAGTCAAAGTCATGCATCAAAGACTATGCAAAGCAAGTGCGCCTTATGTTTTGGGAAATAGGGGGTACTTAAGTAAATATGATACGCTATCCCCTATAAAATTCTTATATTTATATTGTAAATCATATGTCAAACATTAATTTTTTCTTTTGAAGAACTTAATTTATATTCCCTCTGTCCCATAATATAAGACGTTTTTTTGACACTAATGTAGTGTAAAAAAACATCATATATTATGGGACAGAGGAAGTATTAAACTATTATTGCAATTCAGGAAGTCCATCAACCAACGTCGGATTTGGAATTCAACATAGTTATAAATAAATATAACATTAACTAGAAATATGTTAAATTCAAAGTAATAATTAACATAGTTAACAAGTGTAAGCATTACATGATATTTTAGATTATAAATTCGCAAAATCCAACCAGCATGGAATGATTTATATGTGAGCTTTTCAACTATTTGATGTAACCCGTACACATATTTTCCGTTATTTTTCGACAATGATGTCCATGTCGCTGGCCACACAGGGTAAGACGTGGAACAAACTTGGGTAAGTTGAGATTCTTTTTATTTAATGTGGTTAAAAGCTGTCGGTTGAGCATGAATAAGGGGTAAAAAATGGGACTTTGAAGAAAGCGGTATAGCAGATTCGTTGATTGCTTATTCTCACCTCTTTTGACATGTATGTATGCAATTAGCAGCTTTGTAAGGTCCACCTTTGGACTTTGCATCGTAAAATAATCGGCAAGTGCTCTATAATAATGGGCATCGTGGGAGGACATGTGTTGCAAGTGGGTGATTTTAATGGCAATGCAAGGAACCTTGGCTAAGCTAGAAAACCCAGTTTGAGTTGATGATGAGCCACAAAAAGGAGAGAGGAGAGGACAATACTTAATCTTGATGATTGGTAACTGAATTGATCATCTACTAATAAAGGGGAATAAAAGGAAAGTAAAGCTCGGCGGTTTGAGTTGATGGCCGATCGAGGTGCAGAAAAGGCTCGTAGAATCTCCATCATTGCCCATTACCAAGCAAAGCTAGTCGGCGAAGCTGCTGAAAGCATAATGAAATTCAGTAAAGTAAGGGTGTGCAGTGTAGTACATACACCAGGACTTGAGGAATGAGTCAGTCGTCAGTGGTGACGTTCCCATGGATCGGTTAGCAGATTTATTTATGTGGCAGCAGGTTTGTGCATGCAGATGCAGATGCAGATGCAGGCCTGGCATGCCCGCAGACAGAGGGTGAATCATCGAGGAGTTCAATGTGCAGCAGCAGAGATTCAGGGAACGAATGAATGATGGATGCATACCACATACAGTATTGATTGAGTCTGAAGAATGACTGCCGATTGCGTCAGCCCGCCTGATGAAGTTATTATTCACCTCTGCTCTGCGCTCTTCTGTTGTGTTCGTCATACGTACGGTACAGACAATCGGTAGCTAGGGCGATGGATCATTCATTCATATCTCTGATCTACTCTGCTCTGCTCTCCTCTGATTATTATGATGCATGCATGGGTGGATCGTAGTAGGTGCTGCTACATAGGAAAGGGACTGGTCGATCCAACGAGTTAATTATCTCGCCAAATCGTTCAGTTGCACTGTCTGAATCTATTTTCTTGGTAACGGGCATTTTTATATTAATTTAAAATATCGGCCAAAGCGGATATACAAGATACAATGAGCAACATCGACCTCTGGATAGCTAAGTTGCACGCAGCCAACACTAACCAATAGAAAAAAAAATAGTGTGCTATGATAAAATGTTATAGCCCTTAAAACCCGCTAGTGAAGGTATATCGGACTATAGCGAAGCTATTACCTTATAGTGGGAATAATTCAACACTGATTTTATCTAGTCAGCCCTTGCTTAGAACACTATAGTGTGCTACGTTATGGTGTGCTATTTTTTGACAACATAAAAGGACGACGAATTGGCAACAATAAAGACACATGGGACAGAAACTATGGTTATGTCAAAGGAGGTGGTGGATTGATCCAAAGATTATGCTGCCACCCCTTGTCAGGTAAACACCTCTCTGACCACCCACATCAACCGCAAACACATCCTTTTTGTCATTGGTTGGTACTTCATTCGGTGTATCGTAGGCCACATATGAAATAAATGTGTACAACGGTAAATAATCTACCTCGGAGAAGAGATTTCGACATTAAATACGATATCATTTGTACATAGCCAATGCGATTATAGTAAGATAGACGCCCTTACCCTAGCATACCAAAATAATTCAATATTCCATCGAATCAATGGCCATATATATTCGAAACACTTATGGGCATATAAAAATTGAATTATTTAAGTGACCGATTACGTAGAATGTGCAAACCTACATTAGAAGACTAGGTGTTCATTGCCTCATTGTGAATACAAAAGCTACACACTTTGCTTCCTTGCCAGTTATAGCGAGTGAGTTTGTCTTTAGTTCTCTCTTTCGAAGATGCCACACAAAAATCTTAACTTTTAGTGATACATTCAGTTTTCATATTTGTTTATAATCGTCCCCAAGATATTTTGAGTGCATATGGTAGAGTGTGAATGACATATTTGTAGTGAGATTTCAGTGAAGCAGATGTCGTCCTTGTGTCAAGTTAATTGAATTCAAATGGGATAAAAGATGTTAACATGAAATGAGACAAGATCTGCCGATAAAATCCCACATAAAGGATACATCCCTTAGGGAGAAGCCGGTCATATGTGCAATAATATCATTTTTATCACATACAAAGCACTATAAGGTTGGATATTGTTCCATAAGTCTTGCGTTTTCTAGACTTGTCCTCCTAGAAATGTAGCTTAGAGCAGCCATTTATCGCAAAAAAAAAATCCGAAGCCGACAAGATCTTTCTTTGCCATTGTGAGCCCGACCCTATGCCCAAAGTGCTGAAGATATAGGTTTTTGAACTAGATACAATCCAAGAGTAAGAGCAACTTTAGCAGAGTCGCCATACAACCATGATTAGCATAAATAATCACCGATATGGTAATTTTGGTCGAAAATGCCATTCAACAAGAGTCTTTGTCATCATAATTTGCAGAGGGCGCTCCCAATCAAGCCCCCATGCCTCCATTTTTGGAGGTTGTGGGCGTTGGTTTGGATTACTATTCATCCACAAACCGCTCGCATGGAAGAAAAGTTTGACCTCCCCCCCCCCCCCCGCCCCCAAGGCAATCTCCCGCGCAGCCCATCTGATCTCACTTGTTCCAATTAATGGTGGCCTCCGAGTGCCTCCCACGGCCAGTCCAGCCACATTTACCACCCATTTTTCCTCTGTTTTCCTACCACCCGCTGCTCGTGGCTATAAACATGTCCAATAGCTCATATCCCTGACGATCACATCCTCCACCTCCACTCCCCCCCCCCCCTCCAACCACAAACTCCACTTCCCCTGCCGGTCGCAGCCGTCCAAAACCTTCACCTCCCATGCCACCCACAAGCTCTCTCGGAGGAGAAGCGGGGTCGTCGTGAAGCTCCATTCAAAATTATACTAACATTAGGTGGAGCATCCATCGAAATATTTGGGTGCTCCACCCAAACATAATATAACTTCAAACAAATATGAAATGAAGTTCGAAGTTACAATTGTTGTTTGACTCGAATGGGGAGGTAACAATTCTTATTCTTCGGCTTTGGTGGTCGCGGACATGTTCGGGATGCTTCGGCGGTTCCTTGAGATGTGTGATGCATGTGTTTTCATGGGCGCGTGTGATGTGTTGGGCCATAGTCCGTGTTTTTTTAGTGAGTATGCGCTTGTGTGCAGGAGCTCTAGGTAGGGAATTGGGGAACAAATGCCGTAGTCAATGACATGCGAGACCTACATGTAAGAAAATTTTAAAGCACGCTTCATATGGTTGATGGCGATAAATATAATGACAAGTCTACTAGAGTTTCTCTAAGCATGGGTGCGTGGCTGTGCGTGCACTCAACTGCTCCATCCATGGACCCATCATCAAGATCGATCGAGTCCTCGAAATTAAGATGGACGGACGGTTGTGCCATACCTGCATACTGTGGAGTGCTCCAAATTGTCAACTGCCAGCTAGTTGCAATCACAGCTAGATACAGCATACAGCTTGCGACCAACCTACAGGAGTGTATAGCAACATGCTGAGCTGACTTGAAAATTGTATCATGTTTTTTTTTCTTTCTTCTGAAACTACTCCACGACAAACATATGCCTATTAGCTAGTCTGGATATAACGTTAGACACCTTGGCGTCGTCTGACTTCCATACGACACTACGACGGGTCTCTAGACACTCTTTTTTTTTTAAAAAAAAGGAGGATTACCTTCGGCCCCTGCATCAGCTTGATGCATGCGACCTCTTTATTAAAGGAAGCAAACAAAAGGTCCAAACAAAATAATTCAAGGTTCCAAACAAGTTCTGAACGAGCCAGAAAGTAGAATAACCAAACAAAAAGCCACAACCGGCTAAAAATAGGCCTAGATGTCTAACCATCTATCTTCCTACTGGACCGCCATCCAAACCGGTTATAGAGACTCATAGGTGGATTCGGTTTGTCTAGAGCCATAGGGTATACCCCGTTCGATAACGTACCATTATACACCGATAAGTAAGCCATAGTCACTACCCAGGAGAGTAACCGGTCAATTTAGGCTAAGCTGCCCAATACATTGGTCGTCAATAAAGCTTTGGGCCATCAAAGATCTGAAAGGCACACGCGCAGTGCTCAACTGCAAGCTCTTCGTGTATTATTTTTTACATGGGAGATCCTAGAAGCTAGAAACTTCGCGATCAAGGAATGGCCAACGATTGTCCATTCATTCATGTGGTTTTTGAATTGGCGAACATACTGTTGGAGTGCCACCGACAGTGGCACAATCTGAGAACATAACCAATAGTAATGGTGGAAACTGGATGACATCTAGTTACTAAACCTCGAACGTAGAGTGGCCATCTAATCTATGTCATATGGCACATATGGAAGGAAAGAATCAACATGGCTAAGAGGGACGTGGTGAATTGGACGTGAAGGACATCCACCTCCATGCCTTTCATTTTTCTGATAAAGGCATGGAGATGGTTGTCCTTCAATATGCCAACTCATACTATCTCGTTCAAGACTAGTTGGCATGCGGCCCTTGTTTCAAGCCTCTTTGTAAATCACACTCTTTTGGTAAGTGTAAAACAATGCTATACTACCAGTTCGTCGGAAAGAAAGAAAAGAAACAAAGTGAAGGCCCGCCGAATAGTGGTGACCGGCCGCCGCATCGAACAAACCTTACACAACATAAATAGTTAAATAAAATGCTCGATGAGTTGGAGCTTATGTATGTGGGAGTAATATAAGTGCAGCAGGTGGCACTTTAGTTGGGTTCATTGAGCACTCACTCACTCATCACCAATGAAACTCGATCGGTGGTTAATTAAGTTGCCGCTTTGCTTTGCTTCATACCTGATCACAACGTACACTAACTAATTAACTACTACACGATGGACGGATCGAGCTCAAGCGAATCAGATGCTTGGACAAAAAGCAGCTTTTGGCATCCACCCTACAATATACCAAACTTGCAAATAGGTATGTGGAGCAGCTAAGCTAAGCTATAGCTACAAACAAATTAATTCCATCCATGTTGCCAAACAAAGCTGGCAGCTACTTTCCCAAAAGATTTGTAGATTTAATTTTGTTGCGCAAAGCGCGTACGGCCGGCCGAATCATAGCTTTTGCCGCTTGTAGATTGTTTACGATTTGAAGCCACGATGGAAGTAAACTAATGCATGGTGATGATTGTACACGTACTCATGCGATGCGATGGGATGGGAACGATGGGGATACTCCAGCCCAGTTAGATAGCCGAACTCATTTCTTAATCATATCTGTCATGTGCATCACCTCCTCCTCTCAGATATTCCTACACATTTTCATAAAACTAGCTTTGCTCTAGTTAGTGGAAGGTGGCCATCAGAATGCGCCGTTAACATTTCTTTAATGTGAATGAGAGCGCATAAGTCCTAAGTGCTTCACCTCGCTCCCAATCCAATGTTACAATGGCGGTTTGTGCCGGTAAAACTAGTCATTAAAGAAAGCGCAGCTCAAATGGTTAGACCCCTTGTGGTGGAGTCAGCTCATCGGTGTTCAAGTTATAGACTTGGCACTGGTGTGTGCATTTTTGTGGATTTGTTTGACTCTTACTAACAATATTCATTCAGCGGAAGAGGACGTTCCTCTCGAATATGAGGCGTTGGTGGTGACTTCGCTAGTCATGTGTTGGCTCGGTATCTCAAAGGTGTTCATAAAAATAGGATGAACATGCATGCATCCATAGGGATGTGTGTATATGCATGCGTATGAGCATATCTGATTGTACTCTGTTAAAAAATGTAAAAATTGCAAGACAGATAAAAGTTGGTTAGAAAAGCTCTATTATTGCAATCCACCGCAATACCAACGCAACCCAAGTATTAATCTATTGCATGCATCGATGTTAAATATTTTCATCCACATGATGCGACCAACACGAGTCCCACACCGTAACGCCATTGCATCTCGAATAGATTTGCAGGGTTGTCGAAAGGTTTCTGTACACCGGCTCATAAAAGACCATCTTCTTCGATAGATCTTTTCTGAACTGGCAAGGCTCAACCGCCTCAGATCACTCGTTTCGTAAAGGCTAATTTATACTAGTGGTAGCGAAGCCATAATGCACAAGGAAAGCCGATAGAGACACCCATATTGGTTGATGAGGTATGTTCACTATCACCTCCTATATACCTAGGGTCATACTACAATTGGTCTGGGATGGCACGCTTTCAAGTGGAAGGCCAATCAATCCGCCTAAAGGGGCAAGAGGAAGCTTCGTCTCTGTATTCAAAATTCAAGCGGAAGGAGTTAGATCTACATGAGAGTCAATGATACACTCGATTTGCTACATTTTTCTGTCAACCAACTATCCAATCTATTTGGAAGAGGAGATATAGTATATTTCCTCTGTTCATAAATATAAGACGATTTACAGACTTGACATAAGTCTCTAAAACGTCTTATATTTATGAACAAAGGGAGTACTTAACACCTCCCCCTTCCCCCCACCCTTCGGAAAAAAATCGCATGCAAATCCTAACTTGCGCGGAGATAAATGGTTGAGAGAAAATTTTGGGAGTGCGACTTGAACCCAAGACCTCATGCCTACTACCATGTAATAGGATTAGGAGAGAACTAATGTAATGTATTGAATGTTGTATTGAGCCTATCACACGGATTATATGGAATAAAAGGTTTGGTGGGTAAGACGCTTCTAGCCTTACAATATCCAACGCTTTATAATATCATACAATGTAAGGACACATCTGCGAGTACAATATTGAGATCGATTCCTTTAAATGTACACTTTAGATGAACACTGGTCAGGTAAAGATAGGATCACCGGATGCATTTAGTGTGAAGATTGATGGAGGTCAACTTGTCTAGTGGGCCAGGTACATTCTCATGCGTTCTTTCTGTTTCATTCTTTCTGTTTCACGCATGTTTTCTACCAAATTTATGTATGTGAACTTAATTAATATTGGACCAATCCTCCGGTCTATTCATATGTGGGAAACAAAAGTGTCATTAAAGATCAAGATTTTCATATGTGTTTGTCCACGAGGGGATGATTCTAACAATGCACAACGTGGCAAAACATAGTTGAGAAGGGAGTAAATGTTATTGTTTATGTGACCACGAAGCAATGATTCAACACCTCTTTCTTACATACCCACTAGCCAAATTAATATGACAAAGAATACATGTGTCTTTTAACCTACCTCCGCCTTATAGTATCCTTAATATGTATGGTAACTGATTAGGTTGGGTAGAGTCCAATACGGCGGCGTCAATTCGAGTGAGAATTTGTGCATTACTTTGGGCTATTTGAAACTTTCAGTATAAATATTACTACCTTCATAAATAAATATAAGAATGTTTAGATTACTAGTTTAGTGATCTAAACGTTCTTATATTTCTTTACAGAGGGATTACAAACTTTGTGCAGGTTATGTACTCAATGACTGGATGGATTCGTACGTAACCATTATTACACCATGTGAAAGTGAGGGAGCTTACGACCTTTATTGATGCAACGGATGGTAGACGGTAGCACGTAATACATACACCCGGTTTTGATGGCATCAATATATGATAGGATAAGGTACTTAGGCATGTTGTCCTAATTTTGCCGTTGGTGGCTATATAATTTTTATCTTCTCTTTGATTAGCTACTTGAGATGATTTTTGCAGTATGATAGTCCTGTTCCATTTAATAATAAATAAATGGTTGTGCATCGTTTGATTTAGTGGCTGACGCTTTCCGAAAAGAAGAAGGTTCTAGTCGAGATAAGGTAGAAGAATCCATATATTTGACACAATCTAACGGTTAGTTTTACAAGATAAGTATATACTCCCTCCTTTTCTAATTTTTTTTTTAAATTTCCATATGAACTACAAATGAATGTATATAGAGATATTTTAGAGTGTGGATTCACTCATTTTGTTTTGTACGTAATCGGCCGTAATGAAATCTCTACAAAGACTCATATTTAGATTCAAAGGGATTACTATATAACATGAAAGAATTTTGCAATACATTGAAGATGTCATGTTTGTGCTTATATTGATTATTTGATCTATATATGTGTGTGTGTGTGTGATTGCATTAGTTTAGCATTGATCCCCCTTCCTGCTCCTACTAATATAGTTATATACTTATAGTAGGACCTAAATGATCAAGGTGCCTAACATGCATGCTCCGATTGTACTACACCACTTGATAACAAGTGTACTGCATGGCCTAAAAGCAAAGCGCGGGAATTTTAACTGCCACCTCAAATTAAATCTCCCTCTCCCTCACCACCCCCACCCTATTTAAAGAGGCCCTCTTCTTCCCCAGCTCCCATCTCTTCTCCTCTCCTCTTCTTCTCCGTCACCGTCGATCGGCTCAGTCCACTGGTTCCGGCCACTGCTCCCACCGACTCTACCAGTCTAGCTACGTACATGATGGCATCGCGCACCATGTGGGTGAACGGCCCCATCATCGTGGGCGGGGGGCCGGCGGGCATCGCCGCGGCGGCCTGCCTGCACACGCGCGGGGTGCCCTCCGTCGTGCTCGACCGCGACGACTGCCTCGCCTCGCTCTGGCAGCGCCGCACCTACGACCGCCTCCGCCTCCACCTCCCCAAGCACTTCTGCCAGCTCCCCGGCATGCCCTTCCCGGACCACTACCCGGAGTACCCCACCAAGCACCAGTTCGTCGCCTACCTCGAGTCCTACGCCGCCGCCTTCCACGTCCAGCCCCGATTCCGCCAGTCCGTCGTCTCCGCCCGCTTCGACCACGCCGCCGGCCTCTGGCGGGTCCAGGCCTCCGACGAAGACACCGGGGTCGTCACGGAGTACATCGGGCGCTGGCTGGTGGTGGCCACGGGCGAGAACGCCGAGCGCGTCATCCCGGACCTCGACGGCGCAGACGCCTTCAAGGGCCCCGTCTCCCACGTGTCCGAGTATAAGTCCGGCGAGCCGTACAAGGGGAAGCGCGTCCTCGTGGTCGGCTGCGGCAACTCCGGCATGGAGGTGTGCCTGGACCTGTGCGACCACGGCGCGCGGCCGTCCATGGTGGTGCGCGACGGCGTGCACGTGCTCCCGCGCGAGATGCTCGGCGTCGCCACCTTCTCCGTCGCCGTCTTCCTGCTCCGCTTCCTGCCGCTCCGGCTGGTGGACCGTCTCCTGGTGCTCCTCGCAGGGCTCTTCCTCGGCGGCGACCTGGCCAAGCTCGGCCTGAGGAGGCCCTCCCATGGAGGCCCGCTGGAGCTGAAGAACAGCAAGGGCCGGACGCCCGTGCTGGACATCGGCGCGCTGGACAAGATCCGTGCCGGAGACATCAAGATCGTGCCCGGGGTGAGAAGGATGGAGGCCGGCGGCGCGGAACTTGTCGACGGGCGGTTCGTGGCCGCCGACGCCGTGATACTCGCCACCGGCTACCACAGCAACGTCCCACAGTGGCTCAAGGTAACGAGCTTAATCAAAGAGCAATACTACAAACACATATGGTTAGTTAGTTAGTTAGTTAGCAGTAGTGGTCTTAATTTAGTTGCACATTGATGAGTATCATATTGCGCCCATCTTATCGATCGTTAAGCTAATCCGGTTACACAATCGGATATACAGTAGTATATTAGTGTAATGAAGATGTGATTTGTTAGTGTGCAATATGCAACGGTAGATAGTTGTCATGATGATGAGGCGTCATAATTAAAACCGACAAGTAGAGTGACAGAGACCTGAAGCACAAGGGTGCACCGCACTTGCACAATTTGTTGAAATTAAGAGAGACCAAACACAATCAGCACTTGTTTTCTCCACACTTTCATATATAATTCATGTATTGCTGATCGATTAACTGACAAAACAGATGAAATGTTTGTGTTTGGTGGTGTAGGGAAGCGACTTCTTCAGTGGAGAGGGGTACCCCAAGGTGGAGTTCCCGGAGGGGTGGAAGGGCGAGTCGGGGCTCTACTCCGTCGGCTTCACGCGCCGGGGCCTCGCCGGGCTCTCCCTCGACGCCGTCAGGGTCGCCAGCGACATCGCAACCGAGTACCACACCACGTCGCCGTCGCCGTCGACGATGGTACCACAACCAACGCAGCTGGTACCAGAGACATGATCCTGATCCCTGAACCAACAGCAACAACACAAAGGCAAGGCGAGATCGAGCATGGATCTCAAGTGGGACGCATGCTTCACTGCTTCAGACATCCCCACTGCCACTCCACTGGGCTGGCAACAACCTAAGCTAAAGCTAGGGGTGTCACTGTCGCTCACCGATAGAAAGCAGAGGCCAGACTGCCATAGATAGATACCGGAGGATGGATTAACAGGAAGAAAGGCAGAGCCCAAATTTTGGCGTGTTTATGGGCGCTGCATCAGCATCAGCATCAGCATCAGCACCAGCAGGAAGAAAGATCATCTCCCTCTCCCTCTCACTCACTCACTCACTCACTCTTTGTTTGTAGTAATGTAATGTAATGAAATGAAATGTACAGCTGCTGAGCTAGCCTAGCATCCTTGGTTGTATAATAAAGATTGTGCGTGGCTACTCTGCTGTGCACATAAATCTGCTGAATCGATCGTGCTGCTGACCTGCACCTTGTTCAGACAGAGTGAGAGTGACCCAGCTTGAATGCTGGCTGGCTGACTGGTAGAGGTGTACAACAGGAGGAGGCTGACAGCTGCTTGTATTGTAGTATGGTTGGTGCTGATGCTCATGGGAATAAAATCAGTAATCATCACCCAGAAATCAACTCTCTCTCTCTATTGCTCTTCTTCTTCTTCAGAAGGAAGGAGGGAGGATGTAGCAGGATGCTTGCTTTGGTGCCATTCATTGATTTTCATTGATGGATTTGGTACGTACGTACGTGTGATGTGTTGCTGTTGTTGGTCCACTGGGTTCCATAGATTCAGGGGTCATTCACTCATCCATGTGTCCTGCTCTACAGTCTCTAGTACCCATACATACAATGATTATGATTATGAGTCAATTAATTTCCCCAGCCAACAAACAGAATAAACAGATCATCATCACACGTACTGCTGCAGGTGAACAAAGATCTAGATATACAGAGTAAGCAGGTTCTTGATCTGGATCGATCCTGAATTACCTACCTACCATTGATCTCAGTATTCGATGACGGCGCGATCCTGACTGTCACAGTCCATTTGCTCTCTGCCCATGCCTCATCCGTCCAAAGGAAGAATCAAAATAAGATGGCGCGCGTGAGCGAGGAGTATAACTGCATCTAGCTTAGCTAGTGTGGTACTAACTGATGGTGATGCATGCTTATCGATCCAGAATGTGGTGTAAATTAAGCTCCCAACTTGTTCATTAGGACAAGCATTTGCCCCAGCCTAGCAAGGATGAGCTAGCATCCTTCCGTTCCGATTAGTGAGTGGGGTGAGTGACCAGCCTACTACCCATGATCCAACGATGCCAAGAGGAGAGTGACCTCCCAGTAGTAGGGCAGTGCCCATTCAATCGAATTGATCCTCCTCAGTGACTAGTAGGAGGAGAAGGACCAGACGCAGAATGAATGCTCTGCTCTGCTCTGCTCCTCAGTGCTGGAGTACTATCAAGTAAATGCAGCCTCTGTTTGGCTACTCTGTTTATTAGCAAGTACATGGCTCTGTTTTACTGCCCAAACAGTAGGATTTACTCACCAGTCTGCTGCAATACCACTCTGTTTTACTGTTGTGTTGTTCTACTCTGGTAGCATATCAAACAGAGTTCACTTGTCCACCCATTTTTGAGCCGGATTTGCGTCGGTGTGGACACGAGACGGACGTGCGCGTCTCGTGTGCGCGCCCGCCTACTCCTCCCCATTTTCCTTCATTTTCCCCAAAAATCTCCCGCCCGCGCGCGCTCCTGCCGCTCGCCATGACGTCGACCTCGATGTCGTTGCCTGCCTCACCTCCCTCGCCTCGTCCGGCATCACGTCCGCCCCCTATGGCAAAGGCAAGCCTCGCGCCCCCCCGCAAGACCATCGCCGCGCCCAAGCCAAAGAAGGAGCTGACGAACGGCGAGCAGGCAAGGAAGTCGGCGAAGAGAAAGGTCCAGAGGCATGCGGCGGACGCGAAGGAGGAAGTCATCGCGACGGCGGCCATCGCCGTCGTCGCGTAGCAGGAGGCCACAACCGCCCGCGTCATTGCGGCAACGAGGGAGGCGCTAATGTACCTAGGGTTAAACCCTGGCCAGCATGGCCTCGTCAACGCTGCCGTGGCTGCGGCCAGCACCGGCTCACCTGCGTTTTCCTCAGATGGTGTTTCCCAACTCACCCCGCGCGTCAGCGACGTAGCCAAAGCCCTGCTTCCACGTCTACCCGCATGCCTACCCACAGGTCCCCCGACTCTCCGAGGAGTGCTCGCTCGAGGAGAGCATGGTGGTGCCTTCCACGCCCGTGCCTGCGCCCATCGACCTCAACGCCACACCGGTGTATGGTGGCTCTTCATCTGTAGGGGCAAGGAAACGCTCGCGACAAATGCCAGCTGATGTGTTGTCGGGCGCATCCAACCTGTTCGATGGAATGCCGACCTCCCGGCCACGATGATTACATGCAGAACATCATCTTCGAGGGTGGTGCCGCCGGGGCTGGTTACGATCCCGTCCACCTTTGATCAAGATTAGGTTGCCTTCATGCATGACCAGGTTGGCGTGGAGCTGGAAGGCTTCCCGCTTGACCACGAGTTTTCGAAGGACTACGGTCTCGAGGAAGAGGATGAGTTGGACATAGAAGGGGAGCCTTTTTCGAGGACGAGCTCGCCAACCAAGCCACCGGGGGGAAGCCAAAGCGCAAGAGCAGGCGGACGAAGGCGTACACGGCGACCGAGGACAAAATTCTTTGTGAGTGTTGGAGGGACATTGGGCAAGACCCCAAGATTGGTGCCGAACAAAAGGCATCAACCTTTTGGACTCATTTCCATCGTGAGTTCCGTGAGCGCAAAAAGTTTTCACCATACCAAATGCAAAGCACGCGCGGATGGGTGTCCATTTTGAAGCGTTGGAAGGTGATCCAACAAGAGTGCAACAAGTTTTGTGCCACTCTTGAGAGCATCAAGGCATGCCCCGTGAGCGGCATCGGCATGCAAGACATGGTATGCTAGCAAGCGACCCTCTTTGTGTCATTCTGTTTATGCTTGCATGTCCATTTCCATATCCATTTTCCAATATGCTTGCATGCAATTCATTTGTAGGCATGCCAAGCTTTGGAGTCATTCAAGGCCCAACATGCCGACACGTGCTTCAACCTCTCCCATTATTGGAGGGTCATCAAAGATGAGGAGAAGTTCAAGGCGCAATATGCCGCCCTCAAGTCGCGGAGGGGGGGGAGGGGGATGAAGGTCGCGGAGGAGGAAGACCGCGAGAAGCCACGACCATAGGGGAAGACCAACTCCAAGAAGGTGGACAAGCGGGATGCGGCATCGAACGCCTTGATCGCAAGCATGGAGGGCATGATGTCCAAGAAGGACTCGAGGGAGGAGGAGCGCCAATACAAGGAAGAACAAATGAACGCCTTCATGGAGATCCAAAGAAGGAGGCTTGACGTGGAGGCGGAGAAGCAAGCCAAGATGCTTGAGATGGAGGCGGAGAAGCTAGTCAAGATGCTAGAGACCGAGGACGCCAACGCCAAGACCAAGGCGAAAGAAGTGGCTCTCGCGAGCATGATGACTGTGGTGGAGGTCATGAAGGTGGACTGCGTGCTGTTTTTCTAATGCTGGCATTGTATGCCGATACTGGCATGGTGCCAGCATGAACTTCGGGCGATGACATGGCCGCTGGCATGATCTATGGCCACGACCCTTTTTCGAAATTTGCATGCGGACATGAAATGGTGACCCAAATCTTAAAGAGTGCGGACGCCGAGCGGGTGGCCAACCAACACGGACAAAAGGCGCACAAATCCGCCGTCCGTTTGAATCGACGTGTTGGAGTTGCTCTAACATTTCAGAAAGGACAACATTCTGTGCCGGCGCGCCGGCCCAAACGTTTCGACCAGTCAGCGCGGATCCATCCGATTTGAACACACGTAACCGTCGGATCTCCTCCCTCCTCTCCCGCATCCCATCTTCAACCTCTCACATGCGAGCGAAGGAAGGGACGGGAAGGATGGCACAACCCCCGCACATGCCCCCCGCCCCCTCGCCCCGCCTCCTCATCTCCTCTCACCGCAGGTCTTCCCCCTGGTCGCCGCCCCTCGCTGTCGGTCGTGGCCCTCGCCTTCGGTCGCTAACGAGCTCCATGCCTGCAACACCCCGATGCTCGTCGCTGCTGATGCCTCATGCCACTAGATGTAGCAAATTTGGGCACGGGATGTAGCAAAAAGTCCACCCGTGGTAGCAAAAGAAACCCGCCGGTTGTAGCAAATTTGGACACCGGTTGTAGTAACTGTAGACACTGAATATAGCAATTTTGGACATTGGATGTAGCAAAGAAATCCGGCGATGGTAGCAAAGAAATCCGCGAGTTGTAGCAAATACGGACACCGGTTGTAGCAAATTTGAACACTGGGTGTAGCAAAAATATCCGTCGATGGCAGCAAAATTGGAGGACGGTTGCAACAAATCTCATGATTGTGCTGGTGCATGTTGTCGGTCGTTCCCAGCTGTGGTTTGGGAGGGGATGCTACGGCAGGGGAGGGGGGTGTAGGGGCGGCCGCCGGCGAGTGGGGTCTGGTCTAGCCGATGGCCTTTCGACGGCAAGGGCGTGCATCACACGCACATGGCGAGAGAGAGAGAAAGAGAGAGAGAGAAAAAAAGCTGGGGGAGGAAGAAGACCGATCGATGAGTGGATAAGGGTGACCTAGCGTCCATCGATCGAAAGGGTATCCCGCGGCCCGCGTGCGTCCGACGCAACGATTTGGCCGACGCGCCGGGTAGGAACGTTTCCCTTTCGGAAAATATTAACTGGCGTGCGTCCGACGCAACGATTCGACCGACGCGCCGGGTAGGAACGTTTTCCTTTTAGAAAATATTAACTGGCTAACGTTTTTCCAAAGAGAATGGCAAACGAATGCATTTCTCTAGCAGTTTCAGTTGCGACGCGAGATCAAACTGTAGCAGTTTTAGAAGAAAAATGACTTCCTCGAAAGAAAATGTCATGAGAATCTAAAACAAAACAAAAAACTGCAAGAAAAACGTTTGCTAATGCCATCCCTTCTGGCGAACGTTCGCTAGATATTGTAGGCAAATTCACAAGACTGACTGTCTGACTGCATCAGTAAACAGGGCATATGCAGCCAGCTGGACTCAATAGACGGTTACAGTCCATAGCAGGAAGTCCCTCCATGTGACTTGTACATTGACATGGCATAATTCGTTCAATGCCACGCAAGCTTGATGATTAACTTGCTGCTTGTTAATGCCACCTCACATCGCGATTACCCCATGACAACGACTAGGATATACTCACCATAAAGAAATACAAGAACGTTTAGACAAACACTCTTATAGTTTTTTAGGGGAAGTACTTACTACCAATGTTTTAGCTTTTGAACCGTGGATTGATTAGCATCTTTAGACAAACACTCTTATAGTTTCTTAGGGGAAGTACTTAATCCAGCTGTCAAGTTAGTTTCTTTGTGGGAAGAAACATTTAACCCAAAAGCTATGTTTAACCAAACTTTCAATGCCATTTAATTTTTATTGACTGTCATGTTTCTTGACTTGTTTCTGTCCATGTCTAACCAACAAAGCTCCTTGTCTCTTTTTTTTTTTTTTTTTTTTTTGCAATTGAGCTGCTTAGCTGACTTTGAAATGACATTTTCTTCTTTTTCTTCCACACATGCATGCCTGCAACTGTGAGATCTAAGTACCATCACGGCATAACTTTTTCAATCTGTTGACATCCTATCGGTAGATGGAATTTCATGATATGAAAGGTAGATGACAAGACCTCTATGGTCCACTACAATTTCATTTGTATTTTGTAAGGGCATCTCCAACGCTATGGTCACTCTTGTATCCTTCCCTCCCCCCATCACCTCCCACGTCGCCCCCATGCGGCGACGGTGAAGATTCCTAAATCGCCGCTGCCACCCTACCCCTCTACTTCCACCTTCCCCCTCGCTGCCACCATCGAAGATGACGGCGACGGGGCATCCTCATTCCTTCGTAGGAAGGAGCCAGCGCGGGCGGCTCCCTCTCCCCTAGGCACAACGTCAGGGAGTAATGAAGACACCGGGGAGGAGATTAAATCCCTGGTTCGCTGCATAGAAGGACCAAGTCATCCACCTTCTTCGACCACTCTAATTATGACTGTCGGGATGTCCACCGCGCTGGCTCCTAGCATGGCTGATCCTCCCCCACCGTTGACCTATGAGCATATGTCAGTAACAACGTACGAGGTCACGGTAAACCTGAGTCGCTAGGAGGAGAAGAAGTCATGGAAAAACTGGGCCTTAACCTTGGCCCCTCGAGGCGGACTCAAGTTTGTGCGGTTGCAAGCTAACGCCATGAACCAGGTCGTGAAGGGCTTGATGTATGTCTTCACGGCCAACATGGCGGTAAGTGTTCATCATGCGTTTAAACATATGCATGATAGCCTTGACCGAGGTGCAACTCAATATGGAAGATGTTGAGCTATAGTTTATCGGAAATCTTTAACAATTTGTAGGAAAAAGTACTATGCAGCAGCCCCCGAGACTTAGGTCAAGCGAAGGCGGCCGAGCTAACAATCGAAATAGTCTTCAATAGGATGTTTATATTGTTAAGTAAAAACTTGCTAATGCAATAGTTCCTGAGATTCAACATGATTTATGAAATCAGCCTGAGGACAGAATCCAAACTTTTTTTTGAGAGAAACCATAAGACTCTGCTACATATTTTTATTAGTTTTAGCACTAGTAGAAAACGGTCTTTTTGTTCCGGTTTCAGAGGCCCATTAGCCCCGGTTTTGAAACCGGGACTAAAGGGTCGGGACTAAAGCCCAAAACCTTTGGTCCCGGTTGACTAACGAACCGGGACTAAAGGGGCTCCACGTGGCCGTCGTGGGATGCCTGGCAGAGTTGATAACACCGACCGGGATTAAAAGGTAGCCACGCGTCAGCAGCTGCCAGGCTCTAGGTTCTTTTTAAGAAGGGGTTTAGGGGTTTTCATATTGTGTTTCGCCCTTCTATTTTTGTGTTTATCATTTTTATTTTATACTTTTCATTCAAGTCGACGTTAGCTACTACATATAGCAACGAAAGAACCATTACACAACATCGTCATGATCAATATATAGAAAGAACCATCAGTATTACTTGAAATTTGTTCAACTTAAAGAAACAAACATCAATGTATCACATTCATTTTAACATACTAATTAATTAACTAACAGTTCTCCAACTGATATATTCATGACTTAGTTCTAAACATGGTCAACAACAACCATCATCTGATAGTCCTTGCGGTTGCTCTTCCTTATAGTGATTACCACAAGGGTGTCCAGCCTTAGTTCTCTCTTTTCCTTGATGAACTCCTGCCAGCCGGCCTTGTGGAATGATATGCGCCCGTCATCCTTTGTCTTGTATTGGACATTCGTGGCAGGCCCTCTTGGTCCATGGATTACTCCAGCAATGCCGACAGTGGGGATGTCCACTCCGGAAACCATCTTCAAAGGTAACTTCTGAAGACCCCATCATCAATAGAAAATAGAGAGCACAGAGTGTTAGACATCTCCTTCATATATGCTTGGTTATGACCAAAAAGAGATGAAACAATATATAACATCTCACCATAACTTTTTTGACCATGTTTGTTTTTGTTAGACGGTGCACAAAGGGCTTCCCGAAGAACGCCGAAGAGGATGGTACCAATTCTTTCACACTAGCTTTATCATCCGGAGTAAGCTTCTTCATCCTTTGAGAAAAAAATGCAGAAAGGATAGGACCATCATCTTCATCTTCGATGTCCTCCTCTTCATCTTGGTTGTCCTGATCTTCATCTTAGATGTCCTCATCTTCATCTTGGCTACCGATGTCATCTTGGTCATCTTGGCCGACGATGTCATCTTCGTCATCATCATCGCTTTGGACATATAATGTCCTTAACCTATTCACCTCTCCTATTAAGGAAAAAGCTACGAGTTCTCCTCTTTTAAAATTGTTCACTGCAATGTACTGCTCCCATCCATCACCATATATGATGGTTTTATTCTTTCCTTTGTGCAGATCCAATTCGAATTCACGCTCCTCATCATCCTCAAAGTACAACACGTTACCATATGAATTGTTAAAGTCCTCCCTTATGTTGTATGGAACACACTATGCAGCAGTTAATAATCAACAATAAAGTCAGTAAACTAGCTAAAAATATGATCACAATTCAATACAAATTCAAGTTAAAGGCCGTTACCACTGATTTTTGAAATCCCTTTCTCAAAAATACCCCGAACTGCACTGCAGTTCCAAGACTATCCATACATGAATTTTGGCAAACCTTGCAGATCTTATGCCTCATGGTCCCTATAATAAGCCCAAGTAGTTGTCAAACGTAAGAAAATACAATTAACACGATAGATCACCATCAACATATGAAAATTCGGTGAACATAAAAAATATAATACATATGATATCACCGGTGATCATAAAAAATATAATGAAAATTTCTGTATGTCAAAAAATGGTATTTTTTACCTATAGGTTGAAATCTTGTAGGCTGTGTTTGATAGCATGGTATTGCAAGATTAAACCAAAGTATTGAAAACTGTAGTATTTTAGTCTGTGGGTACAACATACCACAGTTTCGACATACCAAAGTATTCTGAAGTATTGTAAATATTGTGACCTATTTGGCCAGTGCTTGACGCAACAACGTAAAATAGCTAGCTAGCAGATTGATAGACGTTGCAAACACATGTATTCCTAACTAATTACAATCACTTGAGCAAGAGCTAGTTAGGTATGGAAACTCATGTGTTGTAACCAATGCCGATGGACAAACAAGGCACGAACAAGAGCTTCATCAGCTCATCTTTGCACCCAAACATGGACAAGCATGGCACAAAAATGGCACTAATTACAAGCACTCAGATATTTAACGGTGGCCGGTGACGGACGGCATAGGGGGTGAGGAGACGAACGCGGGCGACGACGGTCACCGTGAGGGGAGGGAGGATAGCTAGGAGGAGGAGGGGAACGGCGCCGGTGTGGCCAGAAGCTCACCTAGGAGGAGAGGAGGTGGCCGTAGCGCGCTCGAGGAGGCGATGGCGTCGGGGGGGCGATGGGTATAGCGACGGGGGCGGCGACGAGGAGCGACCGGGCTTGGGGAGGCGGCGGCGGCGGGGAGGCGACTGCAAAATCCAACAGCATGGCGACGTCGTGATGGTTTTCGACGCCGTCGGGGGATAGATATGAAACTGCAGATGGATTTGGAAATTTTTCCAAGTCCCGCTTATATAGCCCCACCTTTAGTCCCGGTTGGTGGCTCCAACCGGGACTAAAGACCCCCTTTCGTCCCGGTTGGAGCCACCAACCGGGACCAAAACCCTGTTTTCAACAACCCAAAGGGGAGGAAACAGAGACCTTTGGTCCCTGTTGGTGGACCAAAGGGGCGTGTTGGTTCCGGTTGGTGCCGCAAACCGGAACCAATGGGTGGTGTTGCCCGGGGCCAAATTTTTAGTCCCACCTCGCTAGATGAGAGAGCTCGAGAGTGATTTATAAGCGTTGTTGCGCACACCCCCTCGAGCTCCTGTCAACTGTAGGCTTCCGGGCCTAATATGTCACTGTCTGTGGGCCTATTGGGCCTTTTGTGGGCCTGAATTCTGGCCCAACAAGCTGGTTGGGTTTCTAGTCGTATTCAGGTCATGGTGGCCCAGTAGGTGGCATTTTCTTTAAAAAAATCCAGTGTTTTTTTTTTTTTGCTTTATTTATTTTATCTTGTTCCTACTTACTGTTTTTCAGTGATTCTTTTTTGATTTTAGGTCACAAAAATTATAAACTTTCTGTTAGTGCCATTAGTTTTCAAATTTGAATAGTTTAAATTTTAATTTTTGAAATTTGTGTGAATCACTAGTTTGTAAATAACTTTACCCAAAAAATAGCTTTTTGAGTGATTCCTTTTCCTGCTATTTAGTATTACTGTGGTTTATCATTATATTCAATTTGGTAAGTTTTAGGTTATTTTAAATGTCTGTTTTAATCACAAATAGATTTGGTTAGTTTAGTTTTCTATTAATGTTTCTAACAAAAAATTTCTTTATGAAAATTATTTTTGCTATTAATGTTTCGAAAAAAAAATATTCTGATAATTTTAGTTGCATAAATTAGAGTTTCATAAAAGTTTTCTAGTTCGTTCTTTTTGCTATTAGTTCATTCTTTGAGTTAAATGACCCTAAAATTGAAAGGTACTACAAATGAACTCTGAAAAGGTTGAAGGTAGGCATGCTATCATCATTTCACCCACATAGCATGTGCTAAAAGGTTAAGAGGGTTACGGAGATAACTGGATGCACTTCGTGTATAAAACGGACAATCTCTTTCGAAGTCTCAGGGTTTCGAACAAAAACTCATCTGTTACAAAGGGATTTCATTTTTTAAACTTATTTGAACTCCATACTTTTGTGTGTGTTAAAAATGCACCATTCAAAGCCACGTCATCAATTTTCAATCCCTTGTGACTTTATCTGTTATTTTCATGCATTTACTGATTTTTTTTGAGCTAAATGACACGGAAATTGAAAAGCACTACAAATGAACTCTAAAAGGGTTGAAAGTTGTCATGGTATCATCATTTGACCCACATTGCATGTTATACAAAGTTGAGAGGGTTACGGAGAAAACTGGATGCACTTCGTGTGTAAAATGGACAATCTCTTTCGAAGTATTAGGGTTTTGGACGAAAACTCGTCTGTTACAAAAGGATTTCATTTTTTGAACTTATTTGAACTCCAGACTTTTTGTGTGTTCAAAATGCACCATATAAATCCGCATCATCAATTTTCAACCCTTTGTGACTTCATCTGGTATTTTTCATGCATTTACTGATTGTTGAGAGCTAAATGACCCGGAAATTGAAAAGCACTAGAAATGAACTCTGAAAAGGTTAAAAGTTGGCATGGTATCATCATTTCACCCACATAGCATGTTATAAAAAGTTGAGAGGGTTACGGCAAAAACTGGATGCACTTCGTGTACAAAATGGACAATCTCATTCATATTGTCAGGTTTTCGGATGAAAACTCAACTGTTACAAAGGGATTTCATTTTTTGAACTTATTTCAAGTCCAGACTTTTTGTGTGTTCAAAATGAACCATTCAAAGCCACATCATCAAATTTCAATTCTTTGTGACTTCATCTGGTATTTTTCATGCATTTACTGATTTTTTTGAGCTAAATGACCCGGAAATTGAAAAGCACCACAAATAAACTCTGAAAAAGTTGAAAGTTGGCATGATATCATCATTTCATCCACATAGCATGTTATAAAAAGTTTAGAGGGTTACGGCAAGAACTGGATGCACTTCGTGTACAAAACGGACATTCTCTTTCGTAGTGTTAGTGTTTTGAACGAAAACTCATCTGTTACAAAGTAATTTCATTTTTTGAACTTATTTGAAGTCCAAACTTTTTGTGTGTTTAAAATGAACCATTCAAAGCCACATAATCAAATTTCAATCCTTTCTGACTTCATATGGTATTTTTCATGCATTTACTTATTTTTTTTTGAACTAAATGACCTGGAAATTGAAAAGCACTACAAATGAACTCTGAAAAGGTTCAAAGTTGGCATGATATCATCATTTCACCCACATAACATGTTATAAAAAGTTTAGAGGGTTACGGCAAGAACTGGATGCACTTCTTGTACAAAACGGACAATCTCTTTCGTCACGTGCATCACGTCGATTGCATAGCGGATCTTTAGGTATCTCCAATAGGGTAGGTCCCAAAATAAATACATACAGTTCATACATAGTTCTCATTATTGAACAACATATAGCTCTCTAGAGCATCTAATTAAAACATACATTAAAACTATGTAAAAAAATAAAAAAATGCAACAACAAATGCGATCATAACCGCTACTAAGGTACCAATTGATCCAACGGCATAATGATACCAAGCCTCAGTATGAATGACATATTTTCTAATCTTTCTAATCTTCAAGCGGATTGCATCCATCTTGATCTTGTGATCGCCGACGACATCGGCAACATGCAACTCCAACTTCATCTTCTCCTCTTCAACTCTTTGTAATTTTTCTTTCAAGTCATTGTTTTCTTTTTCAACCAAATTTAACTTCTCAACAAGAATTTCTATGTGGGTTGAAATTTCCGATTCACATACCTCCTAGATTAAAAAATCTATGTCACGTTGGTCGGCATAATTTTCATAAACACTAAATAAAACAAATAGTTATAAAATATAATATATATACCACATCTGTATCATAGACAGGACAGGGGCCGATGGAGGCGGATACCAAAATCATTGCACTATATAATAAGAAACAATAATAAAAGTAAGAAAATTACACAAGTATCTATCTAAATAATACAAGTAAGAACTTATTTATTTTAGAAAGGAGATAAGAAGAAGAGGCTAACCATGATGGTGTCGGTGCCGAGATGGGTGCGGGCGATCGACAGTGGTGAAGACGGGGACGGGACAAGACGGACCGCCAAACCTAGACAAATCTTGAGAAAAATGGAGCTTGGACAAGGAGCTTCGAGAGGAGAAAGCTTAAGTGTGGCTTGGGCATTTCATCGAACACCTCATGTGCATAGGAGGTGAGCTAGAACACCACAATGAGCTCTCCCACGGCTGGCCAAAAAAACAGAGCAGTGCACTAGTCTGGTCGCGGGCGGGGGGGGGGGGGGGGGGTATATAGGCCTACCATTGGTCTCGGTTTGTGACTGTAACCAGTACTAAAGGACCACATTTGGTCCCGGTTCCAGCCACAAACCGGAACCAATGGTTGTGGGCCAGGAGCGAGGCTCATTGGTCCCGGTTCGTGTCTGGAACCGGGACCAAAGGGTTCAGACGAATCGGGAGCAATAGGCCACGAGGCCTGGCCGGCGCCCTGACCTCACGAACCGCGACCGATGCGTCCATGGGTCCCGGTTCGTGAGTGAAGTGGGATTAATGGGCTTTCAGGCTTGGAACAAAGCCCTGCTTTTTACTAGTGTAGGTAGAAAAATACACGGCGAAAGGCTGAAAGAAACCCAAAAGAGCTATATAAAGCAAGTTTGATCTAATCTAAAACAAAAACTAAAAAAAGAACTCAGAGGAAACAGAATCCAAACTTTGGAACAAACTTAGAGAAAAAAGGAATATACATAGCCCCGAGATTCAAGTCGGGCGCAAGTATTTCATGATGATGAAGGGACAGCTAGCCCAATCCGTCCGCAAGGTTATCTGTAAAATTTCTGCTCACAATTGTTCAGAAATTATTGTTCCAGAAGTTAAACATTTCCCCTTCGTCTTGTCGTCCTTTCCTGCAGAAGCCGAGCACCAAGCTGAGTCTGCTCAGGTAGAGTCTCGGCTTGCCCGGGACGCAGCCAGAAGACTGCCACTCTCATCAAAGAGGAGAAGGAGCGACATGTTGGCCAAAGACCTCTAGTAAAGGCCGCAGGCCTGCAAGAGGCCAAAGTGCAAAGGGCCAACTCCGAGGGGGAGGTGGATCACGCGATGGATGTCGTAGGCGATAATCCACATCTTATGCAGCGCATGTTAGGCCGTGTGTACGCAGTTAGAGCGAGAGTGAGTGGCTATGGAGGTTTTTCTCAATATGGATGGAAGCATAATCTTCGTATCGGCCCATAACCTCCTTCGACATAGGCATAGTGACGGTCCTGTTTAACTCCACTACTGTCGATATGTCAGCTTTTTATCTTCTTTTAGACTGTTTGTGTTGGCCGTGTACATCCTAGTTATGCAGAGATCGGGTGTTACTCATCATGACTTGTATCCTCTTGATGCTACGTTATGAGTTAATAAAAATGCCCTTTATCCAAAAAAGGACCTCGCAGTTAAAACAAATGGTGTGTTCATCCAACCTTCCCAAGTATGTTACAAGCAATCCTATTTCAATACCAAGTAAATAGAGCAAGCCCATATTCTCAATTTATTACTAACCCAACTTGTCAGACACATTTGAAAATATTCAATTATAGTCTAAAAGGTTTTATAAATACTCTTATCTAATGATACACTAGAAAGTACCACTAGTACAAAATGGGCCATTAGTTCCTGTTTCAGAGGTCTTTTAGTCCCGTTCTTTATCCGGGACTGAACGTTCGGGACTAATGCCCTTCACTTTTAGTTCCGGTCGTGTTACGAACCGGGACTAAAGGTGCTCCACGTGGCTGCTGCGCAGCGTCGAGGCAGGAGGGCCTTTAATACCTGTTCTTAGCACGAACCGGAACAATAAGCCTCCGGGTTTTCTTTTGTGTGGAAAGGGTTGTGTTTCATTTTTTGTTTTCATTTTTTTATATTTATATTGTATTTTCATGTGGTTACACATATTAATATACAACATCATCAGTACAAATTATGGGAAAACAAATTCAACATCAGTACAAAATGCAATAGACCAAGTGAATTAGAAGAAAATACGATGTTGCGCAACATCGTATTTTACTCTAATTCAAATTGGTCTATTACATCTTATCTAATTTATACTCGTATATGCCATATAACAACTCATCGTCATCATCTTAATCAACTCTTCATCATTCAACATCCAACAACTCATCATTATACATCTTAATCAACAGTCCTCATTATTGTAGTTATCACAAGGTTGACATACTAACTACTTCTCTCTTAGGTAGAAAAGCATAATAAAGGCAAACTCCGTCATCTCCCGATTAAAGAACATAGATCAACCTATGTTCAACTTGTGGGATGCGCAAGTATTCCTCTCCAAGTGGTATTGTGAATGCTTGTATTACATTTTTCCATCCTATGATTTTCAGGGTTTCTTTACTTTGAGATATCCTGTATTTATCACCGTAATTAATCGGAAGTGCCGGCCGTAAGCTTACCATTTGCAAATTACCATTTTTGAACATCCATTTAGGCACAGCCACTCGGAGAGTACCTATTGAAGAACATTAGTAATAATAATATAGTTAGCAAACTAGTTTTGCTTAAGAACAATGTATATATGAAAAAGATAGATTAGTGATGCAATGGTAAAAAAATACTTACAAAGTTATTTGAAGTGATGTTATAATGGTTCAACTTGTGCACCAGTGGCACATATTCATGATAAATGTTGCCAGTCCAGTAATGTTTAGCACGGTCTACAACATCATGAATAACTGAGATGAGATGATTTTTCTCCAGACAAGTAAGTTTAGAGTCATAATTGTAGTACGTATGATCTATTATTTGTCGGGTAGTTCTTGTAGCACGGAAATAAGCTGATAATTAAAAATAAATAAATTTAGTCCAAATGAGTACCAAATACTTTTCAATAATCAATATAAATTACCTAACAAATATGTTGACAAACGCACCTGGAGGTAGCACCGAAATCAAGTCATCATCCGCATGCACCCAAATATCTATATTATTATCACGAACATCATCATTACCAAGATCGAAGATAATGTTCATGTCCTCATCCAACCCATACGCCTAGCAAAATGCTCTCCAATTAGAACAAACAAAATATGTGTGATGCTCATTATTTTTTACCTTAACAACAAAAGTGTAATGCTCCGTTCTTAGGTGAGTTATCTTAGGCTCTGTACTACCATTCTCTTTGAAATGGAACTTGTCCAAGACAGTGAATATTGCATGACAGGGAACACACTAATCGAATTGTATAACTTGGCATGCTTTCCTTTTCTGAACAGACGTTTCAACCGTGGTATTATAGGAGCATACCACATCACCTTGGCAGGAACCCTCTTCCTGGGGCGCTCGCCCTCAACATCACTAGGGGCATCTCATCTGATCTTATACCGTAATGCACCGCATACCGGGCATGTGTTTAAATTCTCATATTCAGCACGGTAGAGAATGCATTCATTATGGCATGAATGTATCTTATGCACCTCTAATCCTAGAAGGCAGAGAACGTTCTTTGCTTCGTGCGTACTGTCAGAAAATTCGTTATCCTTTGGAAGCTTATTCTTCATTATTTTCATTAACTTTTTAAATCCCTTGTCAGATAAACCATTCTCTGCTTCCATTGCAGCAATTTCAGTGTGGTACCGAACTTTGTGTCGCCATCTTTGCAATTTGGATACAACCCTTTTTTGTGATCCTCTAACATGCGATCGAACTTTAACTTCTTCTTTTCAATTTTGCATTCTCTCTGTGCATCTAAACTGACCCGACGAAGATCATCATTGGGCACATCTATTTCCTATTATTCTTCAAGCGTCCCCCCATTGCAATATCACCATATTCAGGATACATAGGACGATGGTTTTCATCATCCTCTTCTTCTTCATTGTCTTCCATCATAAGCCCTCTTTCTCCGTGCTTGGTCCAAACATAATAGTATGGCATGAACCCTTCTCAAGCAGGTGCAAGTGAAGGGTTTTCGGGGAAGAGTAATCCTTCGTATTCCGACACACAGTACATGGACAATAAATAAAACCATTCTGCTTGCTTGCCTCAGCCACTTTGAGAAAATTATGCATGCCCTCAATGTAGTCGGAGGTGCGTCGGCCACCGTACATCCATTTCCGATTCATCTGCGTGCATTATATAATTATAAGTATATCAAAAACCATTGCAGAACATCATGGATAGAGAAGTGACCAAATTAATACACTCCTCCACTAGAACCCACAAAACAATCTACTTCTAGAGCATTTGAAATGAGCTAAAGTAGCTGTGAGAGATGAAAGGATGAAGTTGCTAACCTTTTAAAACACTTGTGTAGTTGGTGCACCGTCAAACCTAGACAAATCTTAAGGAAAATGTAGCTTAGAGGTCGGGCTTGGAGAGGAGAAAGCTTATGTGCAGCTCAGACATTTCATCAAACACCTCATGTGCATAGGAGGTGAGAGGAGAGTAGCACACACCTCCCACCCTTCCACGGCCAAAAAACAGAGGAGATGGGGTGAGGGGCGCGCATATATATATATAGGCACAAGCTTTAGTCCCGGTTTGTGCTTAAAACCGGGACTAATGGCCACACCTTTGGTCCCGATTCCAAACATAAACCAGGACTAATTGGCAGCAACCTCTTTAGTCCCGATTGGTGGTTGGACCCGGGACTACAGGTCCCAGCCGAACCGGAACTGATGCTTGTCAAGGTCCGGCCGGCGTCCTAGCCTCTCAAACCAGGACTGATGCTGCCAGTAGTCCTGGTTCGTAACACGACGGGGACTAATGCTCTGATCTGGTCAGGACCAAAGCCCTGTTTTCTACTAGTGTACTATTAAGATATTTATTAGATAATACACTTTAAAAATCTCTACTATGATATTTACTTCCCTATATTAAAATGCAAATAAATATAAGTACGCAATTTTTTTATGATATTGGAATAAATAATTCAAAGAGACCTTCTATTACAACAAACAATTTAAATTTAGAATATTCAATTTTCTTGGTGTATATTTCTCAACATTGTTTGTGGTTAGTTGTGCAATCCAACTATTTCAAAATTATACTTGTTGAACCAACATTTTGGTAAAATAGAAATATAAAAGTCTAATATAAATATACTTACACTACATTTCATTGTAGAAAATGAAAAAATTGATATGTAATTGACTCCTGTATTGATATTAAACTTGGATGTCAATTCTAATATTTGGATGCTCATGCATTTGACAACCATGAGATCTTGTTTGGATATTAAACTTTAATATTAAACACTATGTAAAACAAGGCAACTAACAAATTTGAGATTTTGTTTGGATGGTGAAATTATAAAAATGCACATCTATATTAGTATGATAATTATTATTTTTTGTACATATTTGAAGATAATTTATATACAATATGAGCATATATTTTAATTATTATGTATTATCCATATTACAATAAGTGTTGTGTTACTTACATCAATTCTAATGAAATGTGAAAATTAAACCCAACATGAACAAGTAAATTGAATTTGGTTACTTGGATTATTACTAAGTAATGAGCAAATACACACACACACACCCATAGAGAGAAAAGATCAACCGAGTCGGAGAGAGCACGCACGTTGCATGGAGGCACGGTGCACATGATCGAATCCGTCATGGTGCCATGAATTTCATTTGGATAACATTATAATGACCGATAGCGAAACCGCGGCGTGCCAACAGACAGGGACCAGATAGAGACGAAACCATGCGTGATGCGACTAGCCAATACACTGGTCAAGATAATGAAGGAGTCACCCGTATTGTCTTCGTCCACTCAAATCCCAAGTCACCCCCATTGCTGCAAATCCATTGTAGCGGCTTTGGCCAGGTAAGTACCCACGAGAGGAACGCGAGGGAGCAATTAATGTTCATGGAAGGATGATGGGCATTGAGGGAGCCGCTGCGAGACGTGCAAAAAGGAAAAGGAAGGTCGGATAGATGGAGACAGAGTGTAGGCAGAAGGACCGCTGTAGCCAAATTCGTAGGTGGTGAGTTTGGTATTTTGGACAGGGTGACACGAGTGTTGACCAAGTGCTCTAGATATTAAAGGTGGTTCTGCATGTGAATGTTCTGACTATCCAAACAGAGATACTCTGGCCATCCGAATGTCATTCTCTTGTTCTTGCCTTCAATATCAAGATCCAAACAGGCCGTTATCTTGATTCATTCTTGGACCCTCGACACCGTCAGGGTCACCGGGAACATCGCAACCGAGCACCACAACACATCACCGTCGTTTTGTACCCTGCCTCGGCTAGAAGACTGGGAAGCACATCATTGTCCTCTTGAAGTCTATGTCAACCATGCAACCCAGAGAGATGCTTCACTGCTTCAAACATCTTGACAACAACAAAGAGTGTCTGGCACACAATAACACAAATAATTTTGTCATCGTAGACAAATAGTAGATCGGCCAACCGATTAACATACCGTCAGAGAAATTTTTTGGCGTGTATTATTGGCACTACACTACTTTCTGTAAGGTAATGTATAGCTGGTCAAGCCACCTTGGTTGTGAGTAAGACATAGTAAGCCATCACTGATTGTGCTATGCACATATATCTGAATCGACTTGCTAACGAGTTGGTAGACACCTGCACCGTGACAATGAACTTCCACACTGGCTGGTTGCTGGAACAGGAGACGACATGTTGTACGACTGATGCTGATGCTGATAAGAATAAAATCAGTAATAATGAGCTACACAACCTTCTTTCTGTTTGTCAGAAGAAGGGAGGATCTAGCAGGCCATTTGCTTGCTTTAGGTGCCATTATATAGTCTGGTATGTGCAATCTGTTCCTGTTTCTATTGCTCGTCCACATCCGTAGTCATTCATTCACTCATCCATGTGTCCTACTCATAGTTTTAAATAGCCGGCTATAGCCTCGCTATAGCCTTGCTATAGCCTTTTCAGCAGTTTGCCGCTAAATGGTATCATGTACAAATAAGCCGCTATAGCCTGTTATAGCCCGCTATAGCTCCGCTATAGCTGATTTGGAGGCCCGCCGCTATTTTATATAGCCCGCTATTTAAACATTGGTCCTACTACAGGATGTACCCATACACATACAGTTAATTATCCCTTCCAACAGAACAAACAGATCATCAGATGTAGTGTACTGCAGGTGTTAATTGGAGGAACTTGGTTCGTGACCTCGATCAATCATTCGTGAACTACCATTAGTTTCAACTTCCGACGGCGGGCGCGAATCTGATGCGCTAACTGCTCACTGTATGCAATGGTATGATCCACACAAGACAGTTCAGTTCAGTACAGTAGTGACACTACTGCCCATGCCTCGCCCATAGAAGAAGCAAGCATGGAGATATTTATGGTATGATCCACACACACAATCAAAGTTCAGCTTAGTTCAGAACTTGTAGCAATCTCTGCCCATGCCTCGCCCGTCTTCCCGGAAGCAGGCATGGCTGAATCGATCTTAACAAGATGGCGTGCGTAAGGACTATATCTTCACTCGTGTACGCTCATGGTGGTACCACGTGGACGCTCATCGGTCCTACACTCCGGTCAAATTCACACTAAAATGGCATGTTAAGCTCACAATTTCTTCATCACGGCATGCATGTGTACCTCCTCCTCGTCTTTGTATACTTCCAAAAAAAGATCTGACATGATATACTCCAGTCCAGTTGGCAATATGATGGTTCGAATTTTCAATTATACAGATCACACAATGTGGAATAGAAGCCTAGTAAGGTCAGCACCAGGGCATCATTCTAATTCCTCATCTCTTGTGCTGCCTCCCCAGTGAGTGAGTGACCACTTTGGTAGCATGAGGACCAATCGCAGAATTAATCCACGATTGGCCCACACTTTTAGCAGCCGCTGTTTTACTATCTGGTTTTCACTCAATTACTTGACTATGTTTAGTGCCCTAACTGTAGAATTCCTTAGTTAAAAAGAACATTTTTTACAGAAACCTTTTGAGGGAAAACTTTTTTTTACAATTGATCAAACTAGAGCTAATGTTCAACTTTTTAAAACTATCTTGGAACTTAAACAGCTGTGAATTTCATGCAAAAAGAAGTGGACGCAAACATGAGCTGGCCAGCCAGCCAGGTAGGTAAATTGGGTATCTTGTTCTACTCTAGATCAAACTATAGCTAATTTACATGTGACTTTCGCACATGCAAATTCACAACACTATTGCAGCTGGATGAACAGAACAGGCTAGGACCGGGAGGATAATAAACAGGGCATCCAGCCAGTCCCTCCAGGCATATGCTTGGAAGTGGGAGGATCCAACCAGCCAGCCAGGCAGCCAGATCATGAATGATGATGAGCACAGTATGTAGGAAGAAGCAAGCAATCACTATTGCTTCCACATCCAGCGGCAGCCCCCCCTCCATGTGACAACTACATTGACATGGCATGATTCAACGCCACCACTTGATGATTAGCAGCTCATAATACCATCTCACATCCCATAATTACGTCATGACAGCAACAACAGAGGACCTACAATAGAGCATATCTATCGACAATACAGTAGGGGGGGGGGGGTCGTGTACTTGCTCCTGTTAGTTAGTTTTCATTCAACCTAACAGGGGAGTGAGTTGTCATGGCAGCCCGTTTCTAATCAAAGCCTCAAGGTGCACATGCATATACAGTTAATAGTTCAGATATTAATTCGCATACATAGTTGAATCAGAACCAGAATAGCAGCAAGTATTTATGTAATGATTGTATTCGGTTAGGACCTCAGGCATCTTGGTCAACTCTTTGTTAACTTCTTCCGTAAAACGATGTTTTTTTTTTACTTTTTCCTGGACTTGTGGGCAATGTGCATCTTGTTATGTAGAGGCTAGACATTCTCTCATTGCAGTTGTATCAGCTCGTTATAATGTTTGAATAAGAATGCTCTTTGTCTATCTTTTGATAAAGATCTTTTTCCCCTCAAAGGGAAAAGATAACCCTAAGCTACAATTAAAACTGTTATCTATGCGGGAGAAGAACGGATACGTGCAAGGTCGCGCGTAAAGGTGGTCTTGATGGGCAAGTTGCGAATTATTGACACGCAATGTAAGACTGACAATTAGTTTCCTGTGTGACAAGGAATAGTTGGTACAAAAACCACTGCCCGAGTATAATCATAAGTATATAATTATCAAGCAATAGTTGGTACAGTATTGTGGCCGGCCTCCATGTTGCAGTATTGTGCAGTATAAGGAATAGTTGGTACAAAAACCTATGTTCAAACAACCTTATATATTGATGCTCAAGCAAGACCAATAACAATATATAATTACATATCTGGTCATATATACCTCATGTGTCATTTTTCAGAGTCCACGTGTCAACATCCACATTTAATTTCCCTGGCAAGAGTATAATCATACTATCATTTTTTAACAAGATAATTTCGGGCGGGACGGTGCAAGTCTCAATCAGGAGAACTGTTGGAAAATACAACATGCTTGACATTGATTAAAACGATTCGAGAAATCCAAGTACACTGCCGACGTGATCGTTATACGACGGCAAAGGGCATATTCAGAATGAATGTAATCATGAGCTAGCAACAAGCCAGGAGCAAACAGCTAAATGCCTCCTTGATTTGATTCTGTCCACCATCAGATCCCAGCTGACTCTGAGATTGAGATGACATTCCTTCATGTTTCCACCACAGATGCATGCGTGCAACTGTGCCTAGATCTTGACGAACCAGCACCACATAAACTGTTGCAGTCTCTTGACAGCCTACCAGCAGATGAGATGTCATGACAGGACAGGTAGATGACGAGAGCTCTCAGCGGATCCTGCACGACCTCTTCCTTTTTCTTTAATGTAAGTCATGTGAAGCAATAATATGATATACCAGCAGCAGCGTATTTACCACCAACTATTTATTATGCCATTTTAGTGGCACTGGCAGTGAGATAATTTATTTATTTACCACCAAATTCTAAACTAGGACTGGCTGGCTGCCGCTTACGAAATCACATATTTTTTTAGTATTCAACCAAACAGGGGAGTGAGTTGGAATGCATATAAAATATGATGCATACTCCAGATAGGAATTCACATATAGCAGCAATTGAGCTACACGTAAAATAAAAGCAGAAACATATTTTGAGCCCTCACAGTTAGTTTGCTGAAGCTAAAGTTAGTTTACTGAAGCTGAAGCAATTCAGAAAAAGATAAGGTAGCAGGCGAAACGAATGAAGTCTATCACCGCCGACACAAACGTTATGTTGATCAGGATATAGTTACGAAAGATACAATTCATGTGCTGGACAATGGAACGATTCAGGGCATCCAACTATCCAAATGCACCGCCGACGGAAAATGCGACCACAAATAATCAAGAGCATGTTCTGAATGGAATATATAATTGGGATGTAGCTACAACAAGTCGAGAGCAAAAGGCTGAAGTTCCTTGATTGACTTGTTTGTGTCCATCAGAGAAAGAACAAGCTTGACTGACTCTGTCCAACTGTGCGTTTGGAGACCCTAAAATTAACCAACAGTTTCAGTCTTTTCTCTTTTTCTGTGACACTACTGTTTATCAGCCTCCAGCTTATTTATCATAAATACTACCTCAACTAAAACCTCGTCACTTGTTTCGTGACGAAGGGAGTATAAGCTAGGAGCAAAGCATGAGTCACACCAAAACTGGTCCGAAACTGAATCCAGGAGCAGAGTATCGTAAACTGAATCTAGGACTAGCCAACTTGGAGGGCCTCTTTGATTTGTATGATTCTTAAAACGAAGGAATAGGAAATATGCAAGAATAGGATGACATGTCCCATAATACCCTCTAGGATTTAAGAAAACGTTTGATAGCACAGGAAAACCAAAAATAATTCTTTAAACAGGTCTGTGTGGATGAAAAATTTCCGTCAAAATTTAGTACAACTGGATCCTATGAAGAAAATCCTATGGATTCTAATCCTACGAATCAAACGACGACAATCCTCGGTAAAACTAGTAAGGGTCTAAATCCTCCAAACATTCTATGCAATGCCTTTGAATCAAATGAGGCCTGAATAGGAACAAGCGCAAAGGAAGAAGAGAGGGAGAATTGGAACAACTCTGAATTTTGAAAAAGGTTTCTTTATTGTTTCACAACAGATACTTTGAGGTGACGGTGCTGGTTTAAGATTCGACTCACAACTTCAATGGTTACGCTTTCTCTGCCAGTTTGCGTATTCCATAAAAAGCATGGACCGGGCATGTTTCACATACTCCATTTGAAAGTGCTTTTGTTTTACTTTTTTGGGGTCTTAGGACTTTTTAATTCGGAGATATTTCAGAGGATACCAAATATTCATATCCATGATTTGTTTTTCGATTTCGAACGCATACAAAATTAGAAAATAGGTGCATCATATATCAATTATTATAAATGGTGCAAAACGGAAAAGTAACTTTTTTGTTAACACGCAAAGATCATATATCCTTTCATTAATAGATAGGAGAGTCAAGGAGGGAGATCATGTGTGGCCATTGGTGTCAACTGAAACTAACTTTTCAGTTTTTCAGCTAATACGGTTAACAAAGTTTGTGTCCCGAAGGCGTTGTTGTTGAAGAATCTCATCGTCCATGTGGTGTCATAAGATAATGCAAATATGATCATTGTTATAGTTTACTGATGGCGGATCTTATCACCTTGTTTTCTTTTCGTGCCTACGCAAGTTTTTTGACAGAAAAAAACTACCAAATTCGAGGTATGTCTCCCACAGAACTATCACATTTTTCAAAGTGTCCAAAAACTATCATTTCCTTAATTTTGTTGCTAAAAACTACGACCTTTGGATAGTGGATAGTTTAGACGATTTAAACATCTTTATGACAGACGGGTCCCGTAAATAACGTGTGAGGACAGCATGGGCCATACATTTTGGGTGTTTTAATGCACGGCGTTGAAGATGCCCTTATAAGCAGTGCCTTACTCTCTGCTGTATAATTTACAACCAGCCAAACCACATAAGTGCTATGCACATATATCTGAATCGACTTGCTGGGCTGGTGGTAGGCAACTTCACCATGACAACGACCTTCAATATTTGCTGACTGGTGCAACAGGAGACGGCAGGTTGTATGATTGTTGCTGATGCTGATAGCGAGGAATAAAATCAGTAGTCACGAGCTAGAAATCAACTCTATTTTTTGCTTGTGAGAAGGAGGATCTAGCTTGCTTTTAGTGGCATTGTATAGTTTGGTATTGTCTTCATCCCATAATATAAGAGCGTTTTTGCCATTGGTGGAAGTAAATGGGTTGTTTTCCTGTTCCGGTGCACGTCCACATGTAGTGCACTGCAGGTTATGAATGATCGAAACAGACATTTGTTAGCTGGATTTGGAGGAATTCGGTTCATGACCTCGATCAATTATTCGTGAATTACTCTTAGTTTCAGCTTCTGTCGCAGGCATGAATCTGATGCGCGAAGCGGTCACTACATGTCATAGTATGATCCGCACAAGCAAGTTCAGTTCGGTACAATACAATAGTGAGTACTAGCAATCTGTGCCCATGCCTCACCCATCGAAAAAGTAAGGATGGAGATATTAATGGACATCCATTCTACTCAGGCAATCAAATTTTAGCTCAGCTCAGCACTAGACAAGATTCGAAATATGAAACTATTGCTTTCAATATTTGAGCCAATGTTGGGTCTTAAAATTAACTTTGATAAAAGTGAATTGTTCTGCTTTGAAGACAGACCCGTCTCTAGGAATTTGGGGCCCCAGGGCGAAATAAAAATGGTTTGTCGTATGACTGACTAATTCAATTTACGATTCGCACTTGCATGCATTGTCGAGCAACCAACACGTGAATCACATCGCAGTGGAGTTCTTAAGGCTGTCCATTTATGTGATATGAACAATGAAGATAAAATTAGGCCCCAGTTTAAAAAATATATAATTCCTTTATTTTATTTTATTAGGTGCATTAACTTTTTATTGAGATTCAAAATAGTTAGTCGTTGTTTCCACATGAACTAGAGTAAAATAAAAGCCCCCACGGATGGAGGGATCTCCTTTCCTCCCTGACGATCTCCCTTTCTTTGCGGGTGCCTGATGATTTCCTCCCTTCCTGATCTTCATCCATGCAGTTACATGCCAGCTCTTAGATCAGGAAATAAATGTTATATGTATTAGGCAGTTGCGTCCGGAAAAACTGATGGCCTGAGAAGAAAAATGATTCTCCTGCATGCATGGGAGATAATCAAGTAGACCGCGGGATCGTGCGCACAGAAGGAAAGCAATTGTTGGCCGCTGAGATCATGGGTGACGTGCCACATAATTATCGTTAGATTACTACTATCTAAATTTTAGGGGCCCCTGTACGGTCGTCCACCTTGACCATCCTTGTCGACAGCTTTGTTTGGAGAAACCTGTGAGGTGGCTGCCGATTATGCTGACCTGTTTATTGTGCGCAGTGCCAATTATCAATTTAATATTTCGTAATATTGATTATGCAGAGTGGAAACATGTGCAGGAGTATTTAAAAAACGGTTAAACGGTTGAAAAGGCAAGTTACTCTCTGTTAGAGGACCACTAGTCTTGAACTCTTGATTAATTTTATCTTCGGAAATATGATTCTCTATATGCTTATTTTTCCCAAATCCCAAAAGGGGTCTTGGAAAGGCTGGATTTTTAGATCCAGATTTTTTTTTGGCAAGGTGATAGTGAAGAAAAATATAGGCTGGTCAAATGAAGCGTTGTTTATACGTCGAAAGACCAAAGTGGCCTTGGTATTCATGATCCCCGGGTCAAGAATTATCCATTACTTAGTAAATGTTTGTTCAAACTACTTACCGACGATGGTGTTTTCTAAACCCTATTGTGCAATAAGTATCTAGACCAAAAAGTTGTGTCTCATGTCTATTGAAAACCTAGCGACTCACGTTGTCGGGCTGGTCTAATGGCGGTAAAGAAGCATCTTTTCCGTTTGGATTATTCACGGTAAATGACGGGTTGGAGATTCGTTTCCGGGAGGACAACTGGCTAAGCAGTGCCAGCCTCCGAGGACAATATCCAAATTTGTATCTTATTGTTCGTAGTAAAAATGATACTCTTGCACAGGTTCTTAGTTCATCACCGTCGGATATTTCTTTCGGGGGAGATTTGATCGCCCCCGTATTATGTCATGGATAATCTTTTGCTCAGATTGGATTCGATTAACCTAACACAAGGCCGGGATATCTTTCGCTGAAACCTCACTACATATGGGTCCTTCATAGTCGACTCTATGTACCATTTGCTTACGCATTCTAAGGTCACACTCGATAATAACAAGAAAAATTGAAAGTCAAAGATTCTACTATAAGGTAAAATCTTCAGCTGGTATCTCCGAAGGGGAGTTGTCCTAACCAAAGACAACCTCGCCCGACACAATTGGCAAGGAAGGAAGACGTGTAGCATTTGTACTCACAATGAGAAAATCAAACACCCCTTTTTCTAGTGCAAGCTTGCACCTCTACACGAAGAATCATCCAAATATCGTCCAGTTTATATCGACCCACAAGTGCTACCAACATTTTTGGTCTTTGCTTGTACGGTATTCCAAATAGGTTCAGAACGTTATTAAGGGTGGGATCGTTTGTCTTATTATGGTCGCTTTGTCTATGTAGGGATAACTTGGTTTTCAATGACATAAAATATTCTTCTTTGCAGATTATTTTCCGTTCTACGCATTGATTTCGAATGTGGTCTATGCTACAACGAACAAAGTATCAACGATTGTTCAAGACAATGTGTATGCGGTTGAAGCGGGTGACCAAGGATGTTTTTACCCAACATGGGTGACAGCATAATCTCCGGATCGGTCGATCACCTTCTTCATCATATGCATAGTGTTGGTCCTATATGACCTCACTGTTGCCAATATGTTGATTTCTCTTTTATTTCCATTTTTTGTCAAACTTTTGATGTTTAACTGTGTGCATCTTCATTATGTGTCGCGCAACATGTGTGCTATTTTATACTTTTTATGTTTTACTTCTTGTAATCGTGCATCCCATGTTACGTGTACCTGTTGCTTGGGCCCTGTAGCCCATTCATCGCCTTTATTGATCCCCCAATCCGCTGAGCCCAAATGCTCAACTTACACTGCCCCGTCCTTCTCTCTTCATGTTTGTAGTTGTCATTCGGTGGTATGGGAATCTTGATATATAGTTTTTATTAATGTTTGAGGTGATTTGTACTTCTATTCGCTACATCACAACACTTAATTGGAGGCAATTAACTGCCGATAGAAATAGTTGAACAAAGTCAAATAAACTGCTTGACTTTTCATCGGGGTTGCGCATGATATAAATACTTTGTGTTGGAAATATGGAGCATAGCCAGACCATATGATATTGTAAGGATAGCTTTCTTTTGCCATTATATTTTGAAGAGATATAATTGTTTTCCTAGTATGCTTGAAACATTATTGTTTTTATATTAATATTAAGCTTTTGTTTTGAGTCTTACGGATCTGAATATTCATGACACAATAAAGAATATTACATGGATAAATATGTTAGGTAGCACTCCACATCAAAAAATTCCATTTTTATCATTTACCTACTCAAGGACGAGCAGGAATTAAGCTTGTGCTTGCTGATACGTCTCCAACATGTCTATAATTTTTGATGATGACATGTTATTATATCATCTGTTTTGGATGTTTTATATGCATTAATATGTTATTTTATATTATTTTGGGGACTAACCTATTAATCTAGAGCCAAGTGTCAGTTTCTGTTTTTTCCCTTGTTTTTGAGTTTTGCAGATATGGAATATTAAACGGAGTCCAAACGAAATAAAACGTTCGGAAAGAATTTTTTTGGAAGGAAACAAATTGATCAAGCTTGGAGTGCACGGCAGGGGAGGTGCTAGGGAGCCACAAGCCGGCTAGGAGCGGCCCCCCCTAGCCGCGCCTAGCAGGCTTGTCGCCTCATGGCAGGTCTCCTAACCCTAATTCTTGGCCTATAAATACCCAAATATTCCCCCAATATCGAAAAGAGCAACACAAATACTTTTTCGCCACTGGAAGCCTTCGTTCCCGAGAGATCCAATCTTGGAGCCTTTTCCGGTAATCTGTCGGAGCGGGTTTCGATCATGGAGGCATCTAGATCAACTCCATTGCCCCTCCGTTGATGCGGAAGTAGTCCACCATAGACCTACGGGTCCATAGGTAGCTAGATGACTTCTTCTCTCTCTTTGATCTTCAATACCATGTTCTCCATGATCTTCATGGAGATCTATCCGATGTAATCCTCTTTTGTGTTGTGTTTGTCAAGATCCGATGAATTGTGAGTTTATGTTCAGATTATCCATGAATCTTATTTGAATATCCTCTGAATTCTTATTTGAATGATTTCATATCCTTGCAAGTCTCTTCGAGTTATTGGTTTGGTTTGGACAACTAGATTGATAATTCTTGCAATGGGAGACGTGCTTAGTTTTGGGTTCATTCTTTCAGTGTCCTCACCAAGTGACATAGTAGGGTAGCAACGCACGTATTGTATTGTTGCCATTAAGGATAAAAAGATGGGGTTTTCATCATATTGCTTGAGTTTATCCCTCTACATCATGTCATCTTTCTTAATGTGTTACTCTGTTCTTCAGTAACTTAATACTCTAGATGCAGGCAGGAGTCGGTCGATGTGCGGAGTAATAGTAGTATATGCAGAATCGTTTCGATCTACTTGACCTGGAAGTGATGCCTATATGCATGATCAATGCCTTGGATAACTACATGATTATTCGCTTTTCTATCAATTCCTTGACAGTAATTTGTTTACCCACCATGATATTTGCCTTCAAGAGAGAAGCCTCTAGTGAAACCTATGGCCCTCGGGTCTACTTTCCATAATATACTTTCAGATCTATACTTTGCTGCAATTTATTTACCTTTTACTTTCCGTTCTTGTTTACATCTATCTATCGGATCTAATCCTTGCAAATAATCGTGAAGGGATTGACAACCCCTTTAAAGCGTTTGGTGCAAGAGTTTGATTGTTTGTGTAGGTGCAGCCATTGGTAACATGCTTGTTCCTCCTACTGGATTGATACCTTGGTTCTCAACAACTGAGGGAAATACTTATCTACTTCGCTTCACTACCCTTTCCTCTTCAAGGGAAAAGCAACGCACGCTCAATAGGTAGTAGATGCTGCCCCTTGACTCGGCTGGCCCCTGCATGGACGTGGCGCTGACTCCATTTTCGGGGTCGTCGTTCTTCTCTGACTTGGACTCGAAGAGATCCGATGTGACCAATGTGGAGCTCGAGGAGGACGTGCCCGTGCCCGGTGATGCTTCTGCGGGCGGTGCCGACGAGCAACGTCGGAGTCGCCATCTCGCCAAGAAGGAGGTGGCCTCCTCGATCAGTGTTGAGGCAAAGGTGATTAAGCTCCGGGCCCTCAAGGATGCCCTGACTAGGTGTTCGCTCCAGCTGCGGTCTAGGGTTCAGAAGGACAAGCTCCTCAATGCATTGATCGCCCCCTCGGTTATGAAGCCTGTGTTCGGCCTGCGTGCTGCTGCCTCCATCCCGTCAGCGGCGGTGTCCGCTGATGCTGATGATTAGTCTCTGTTAGGTGTTCAGTTGTGCCTCTCGTTGGGATAGACGTCTTGTATCCGACACGTCGCATCGTGCCCATGGTTCCCTCCTTGTTTCCTCCTGCGTCCCTAGAGCTCCTGTCTCCTCCCTCCCTAGCCGTTTAGGTGCTGTCAGTTGTAATGGGTAGCTCTGCAATTAGAACTTTGCACGTCCTCTCTTGGAACGTCCGGGGTTTGGGCTGTAAGGATAAGTGTAATGTCATTAAAAACTTGCTATGTTCCACGGCTCCGGACTTGGTTTGTATTCAAGAATGTAAGCTTTCTCAGCTGGATGGTCTTAATTTTAGATCCTTTTTGCCACCCCATCTCTCGGCCTTCAAGGTCAAGAACACAGATGACAGCCGCAGGGGTGTCGTTACGGCCTGGGATCCCTCTGCTCACGATCTTGTTTCGTCTTTCGTTGCCTGCTTCTCTCTTACTGTTGTTCCTAGGTGTTCATCGATCGGGGTCTTGATGTCGGTTACTAACGTCTATGCCCCCTCCGATCACTCTCTCATGACCGACTTTGTGGCTGACATGTTTGGGGTCCCGCCTAAAACTCGTGGCGCTTGGCTACTTTTGACCGGATGTTAATCTCATTAGGTCCCCATGTGAGAAGAACTCGGGTACTTCAGATGCTGCGCACACGGCTTGCTTTAACTCTTTGGTTAATTCCCTTGCTTAGTACGAGTTTCCCTTGTGTGACTACCGTTATACTTGGACTAACCGCCAAGACCCCCCCCTCCTTGCGCGCCTTGACCGTTTTTTTCGACAATGCTTGGAATATTCAGTTCCCGGATGCGAGCCTCTCCTCGCTCCCCTGCACCACCTCGGATCATCTTCCGCTCTTGGTTGTTTCCTCCACTAGAATCTCGATTCCCTCATGTTTTTTCTTTGAGAACGCCTCGCACCTTGACCAGGCCTTCCTCCCCACCACCCTCCCAGCCTCGACCGGTTCGTAACAATGCAATGTTGCGGTTGGGGTTCTCACCGCCAAAAAGAAAGCTTTCAGGTTTGCCTCGAAGGTTTGGAAAAAGCAGCACCGACTCATCACTACCTTTGATAATGATTCTCGGCTCTTAATTGATTTGTTTGATCTTTGGGAGGAATCGCATTCTCTTCTTGCAGATGAGGCGGCGCTTCACCGCGATGCCCAGTTGGCCCTTGCTGCCTCCATCCGGAGGAAGTGCGCCCATTGGCGGCAAACGGGCATGTTTCGGGCGGTGCACGAGGGGGATGAAAACACCCAGTTTTTCCATGCCTCTGTTGGAAATATGCCCTAGAGGCAATAAATAAAGTGTTTATCATTATATTTCCTTGTTCATGATAATTTTTTATTATCCATGCACTAGTAGAAAATAGGCCTTTTGTCCCGATTCGTAAGGGCCTTTAGTCCCGGTTCTAGAACCGGGACTAAAGGGTCGGGACTAAAGCCCTTCACTTTTAGTCCCGGTTGGATTACGAACCGGGACTAAAGGGGCTCCGCGTGGCAGCTTTCTAGAGCGGGACCTTTAGTCCCAGTTGGTGTTACCAACCGGTACTAAAGGTATTTTTTAAAATATTTAATTTATTTTATTTTTCGATTTTTTATTTTTTTTTATTTTTTATCAAATCTTTGAATCATTTGACAATTTAATCTCTAATCACCCCTCCTCACAGCTCTGAAATTATTTGATAATTTAATCTCTAATCACCTCTTATTCCTGTTGGAAATATGCCCTAGAGGCAATAATAAATTAGTTATTATCATATTTCCTTGTTCATGGTAATCGTTTATTATCCATGCTATAATTTTATTGATCGGAGACTTAAATGCATGTGTGGATACATAGACAAAACCATGTCCCTGGTATGCCTCTAATGGACTAGCTCGTTGATCAAAGGATGGTTAAGGTTTCCTAGCCATGGACATGAGATGTCATTTGATAATGGGATCACATCATTAGGAGAATGATGTGATGGACAAGACCCAAACTACAAACGTAGCATATGATCGTGTCAGCTTATTGCTACTGTTTTCTGCATGTGAATGTATATGTTCCTATGACCATGAGATCATGCAACTCACGGATATCGGAGGAGTGCCTTGTGTGTATCAAACGTCGCAACGTAACTGGGTGACTATAAAGGTGCTCTATAGGTATTTCTGATGATGTGTGTTGAGTTGGCATGGATCGAGACTGGGATTTGTTACTCCGTGTGACGGAGAGGTATCTCGGGGCCCACTCGGTAATGCAACATCACAATAAGCCTTGCAAGCAATATGACTAATTGTTAGTTGCGGGATCTTGTATTACGGAACGAGTAAAGAGACTTGCCGATAACGAGATTGAACTAGGTATGGAGATACCGACGATCGAATCTCGGGCAAGTAACATACCGAAGAACAAAGGGAACGTTATACGGGATTAACTGAATCCTTGACATAGAGGTTCGACCGATAGATCTTCGTAGAATATGTAGGAACCAACGTGGACGTGCAGGTCCCACCATTGGTTATTGGCCGTAGAGGTGTCTTGGTCATGTCTACATAGTTCTCGAACCCGCAGGGTCTGCACACTTAAGGTTTGGTGACGTTTCGATAGTATAGAGTTATGTATGGTGGTGACCGAAAGATGTTCGGAGTCTCGGATACGATCCCGGACATGAAGAGGATCTCCGGAAGAGTCTGGAGATAAAGATTGATATATGTGATAATAGTGTTTTGATCTCTGAAAGAGTTCCGGAATTAACCGGAAGGGGTTCCGGATGTTTACCGAAGTGTTCGGGTACAACAACACTTTATATGGACCAATGGGGTAAAACCCACGAGGTATTGGAAAGGGCAAAAGGAAGTTTTGCTGCTGCCTTAAGCAGTAAGGCAGTACTACCGCTTGTGAAGCGGTACTACCGCTCGTGAAGCGGTACTACCGCTTGTGCGCGGGACTGCAGGGATCCGAGTTGGACTCTTTTCTTGCGGGCCAAACCGACCTTGTGCGGGCAAAATCGACCTTGTAGAGGTTTTTGCTCCATGTTTAGACCCCAGGGCTCAACATATAAATAGAGGGGCAGGGCTAGCACACGGGATACAACTTACGGCCACGTGCTACCCGTTCCACCGGTGCTCCTCTAGATCGGTTTTCTGCAGCGCTTAGGCGAAGCCCTGCCGGAATTGCTCCACACCACCATCACCGGAGCGCCGTCACGCTGCTGGTGAACTCTCTCTCCTCTCCACCTCCTCTTGCTGGATCAAGACGGTGGAGATCATCATCAAGCTGCACGTGTGCTGAACGTGGAGGTGTCGTCCGTTCGGTACTAGATCGGAAGGATCATGATCAAGGCCACGGGACGTGCGTGACGAGATCGCGGGACGGTTCGTGATTGGTTCGCGGGACGGTTCGTGATTAGATCACGGGACGCTCGGCGATTTGGATCGCGAAGAAGTACGACTACACCAACCGCGTTTCTTAACGCTTCCCGCTTAGCGATCTACAAGGGTACGTATAATTACTCTCCCTCTCGTAGATGCTCATCACCATGGATAGGTTTGCGTGTGCGTAGGAAATTTTTTGTTTCCAATGCAACGTTCCCCAACAATGGCATCATGAGATAGGTTGGTGGTTCGATGAGATCTCGAGTAGAACACAAAAGGTTTGTGGGCGTTGATGCTTAGATTGCTTCCTCCCTTGGTCATATTTTGGTTCAGCGGGATTGTGAGATGAAGCGGCCCGGACCAACATTACTCGTACACTTACGAGAGACCGGTTCCCTCAACACAACTTGTTGCCTAGATGGCTTGCGGGTGACAATTTCTCTCACTTTAGTTGGATCGGATTCGACAAAGGCGGTCCTTGAGAAGGTTGAAAAGCAACTAGTGTATCACCGTTGTGGTTTTTGCGTAGGTGAGAATTGTTCTTGCTAGATACCTGTAGCAGCCACGTAAAACATGCAACAACAATTAGAGGACGTCTAAATTGTTTTTGCAAGGTATGTTGTGATATGATATGGCCAATTACATGATGTGATATATGTGATGTATGAGATGATCATGTGATGTATAGATTATCACGACTTGCATGTCGGTGAATACGGCAACCGGCAGGAGCCATAGGGTTGTCTTTAATTATTGTATGACCTGTGTGTCAATCATTAAGCGCTATATAATGCTTTACTTTATCGCTAAACGGTAGCAATAGTAGTAGAAGCATGCATGGCGTGACAACCCCGATGGCGCACGTTGATGGAGATCAAGATGATCGAGATCATGGTGTCATGCCGGTGACGATGGAGATCATGCCGGTGCTTTCTAGATGGAGATCAAAAGCACAAGTTCATGGCCATATCATGTCACTTATGATTTGCATGTGATGTTAATCCTTTTTATGCACCTTGTTTTGCTTAGGACGACGGTATCATTATAAGGTGATCTCTCACTTAATTTCAAGATAAATTGTGTTCTCCCCGAGTGTGCACCGTTGCGAAAGTTCGTCGTGTTGAGACACCACATGATGATCGGGTGTGATAGACTCTACGTTCACATACAACGGGTGCAAGCCAGATTTGCACGTGCAGAACACTCGGGTTAAACTTGACGAGCCTAGCATGTAGAGACATGGCCTCAGAACACAAGAGACCGAAAGGTCGAACATGAGTCATATAGTAGATATGATCAACATAATGATGTTCACCATTGAAACCAGCTTAACTCACGTGATGATCGGACTTGAGTTGGTGAATTTGGATCATGTATCACTCGAATGATCGGAGGGATGTCAATTTGAGTGGGAGTTCTTAAGTAATATGATTAATTGAACTCATTATCATGAACATAGTCAAAGTGTCTTTGCAAATTATATTGTAGATTACTAGCTCACACTGTAGCTCCCTTGTAAATTTTATATGTTCCTAGAGAAATAGAATTGAAAGATGATGGTAGCAATATTGCGGACTGGGTCCGTGATCTGAGGATTGTCTGCATTGCTGCATAGAAGGCTTATGTCCTTATTGCACCGCTCGGTGCGCCACCCCATCTAGCGTCTTCTGTAGATGTTGTGAACATCTGAGAGGCACGTTTCGATGACTACTTGATAGTTTAGTGCGTCATGCATTACGGCTTAGAATTGAGGCTCCGAAACGTTTTGAACGTCACAGAACATATGAGATGTTCTAAGAGCTGAGATTGTGATCTCAGGCTCGTGCCCGTGTTGCGAGATATGAGATCTCCAACAAGATTCTTTGCCTGTAAGATGAAGGAGAATATCTCAATCGTTGAGCATGTACTCAGATTGTCTGGGTACTACAATCGCTTAAATCAAGTGGGAGTTGATCTTCCAGATAAGATAGTGATTGATATAGTTCTCCAAGTCACTGTCTCTAAGCTACTAGAACTTGGTGATGAACTATAAATTGCCAGGGATTGAAATAATGATTCCTAAGCTGTTCGCGATGTTTGACACCGCGAAGGTAGAAATCAAGAAGGAGCGTCAAGTGTTGATGGTTAATCAAAACCACTAGTTTCGAGAAGGGCAAGAGCAAGGAGGGAAACTTCATGGATAGCAAGTCAGTTGCTGCTCTAGTGAAGCAACCCAAAGTTGAACTCAAACCCGAGACTAAGTGCTTCTGTTATGAGGTGAGCAGTCGCTGAAGCGGAACAACCCTAGAACTTGGTAGATAAGAAGGCTGGCAACATCGATAGAACTATATTTGATATACGAGTTATTAATGTGTACCTTGCTAGTACTCTTAGTAGCACCTGGGTATTGGATACCAGTTTGGTTGCTAAATGTTAGTAACTCGAAATAAAAGCTACGGAATAAACGGAGAACTAGCTAAGGGTGAGGTGACGATATGTGTTGGAAATGTTTTCAAGGTTGATGTGATCAACATCGCACGCTCTCTCTACCTTCAGGATTAGTGACGAACCTAAATAAATGTTATTTGATGTTCTGCGTTGAGCATGGACATGATTAGATCATGTTTATTGCAAATATGGATATTCATTTAAGTTACAGAATAATGGTTATTCTGTTTACATGAATAATACCTTCAATGGTCATGCACCCAGTGAGAATGGTTTGTTGAAACCTTGATCGTAGTAATACACATGTTCATAACATTGATGTCAAAAGATACAAAGTTAATAAAGATAGTACCACATACTTGTGGCACTGTCGCTAAATGTCATATTGGTATAAAGCGCATGAAGAAACTCCATGCTGATGGATCTTTGGACTCATTCGATTCCCAATCGGTTGAGACATGCGAACCATGCCTCTTGGGCAAGACGACTAAAAACCCCGTTGGATGGAGTGGGCAAGTGATTAATTGGAAATGATAAATGTTGATGTATGCAATCCAGTGAGTCTTGTAGCGTGCAATGGATATCATTATTTTCTTACCTTCACTGATGATTTGAGTAGATATAGTGTATATTTACTTAATGAAACACAAGTCTGAATCGTTTGAAAGGTTCAAGCAAATTCAGAGTGAAGTTTAAGATGATCGTGACAAGAAGATAAAAATGACTGCAATATGATCGCGGAGGTAAATATCTGAGTTACGAGTTTGGCATACAACTTAAGACAATGTGAAATTTTTTTCACAACTAAAACGCCACCTGGAACACCATAGTGTGATGGTGTGTCCGAACATCATGGTCATGCGCTATTGGACATGGTGCGTGCTATGATGTCTCTTATCGTTTTACTACTATAATTTTGGGGTTATGCATTAGAGACAACTACATTCACTTTAAATAGGGCACCATCTAAATCTGTTGAGATGACATCGTGTGAATTATGGTTTGATAGAAACCTAAGCTGTCATTTCTTAATATTTGGGGCTGCGACACTTGTGTGGAAAATGTTTTCACCTAATGAGGTCGAACCCAAGGCAGACAAATGCATCTTCATAGAATACCCTAAGATCAGTTGGGTGAACCTTCTATCTCATATCCAAGTACAAAGTGTTTGTTGCTTAAACGGATCCTTTCTCGAGGAAATGTTTCTCTCGAAAGAATTGAGTGGGAGGAAGATAGAACTTGATGAGGTTGTTAAACCTTTTCTTAACCAGAGAGTAGCGCAACGCAGAAAGATGTTTCTGTGAAGCCTACGTTAGTTGAAAAGGAAGTTAATGATGATGATCATGAAGCTTCAGGATCAAGTTACTATCGAACATCGTAGGTCGACAAGGATGTGTACTTCTCCTAAGTGGTACGACAACCCTATCTTGGAGGTCATGTTGTTGGACAACGATGAACCTACAAGCTATGGAGAAGCGATGATGGGCCCGGATTCCGACAAATGGTTAGAGGCCATGAAATCCGAGATAGGATCCATGTATGAAAACCAAGTATAGACTTTGGTAGACTTGCTCGTTGGACGACAGGTCGTTGACTACAAATGGATCTTGAAAATGAAGACAGACACTAATGATAAATGTCACCATTTCCAAAGCTCGACTTGTTGCAAAGATGTTTGTGACAAGTTCAAGGAGTTGACTGCGATGAGACTTTCTCACTCGTAGCGATGCTAAAGTCTGCTGGAATTATGTTAGCAGTTGCTGCATTTTCAATTATGAAATCTGGCAGATGGATGTCAAAAACATCGTTTCCTTAAACGGTTTACTTGAGGGAAGGTTGTATGTGATACAACCAGAAGGTTTTGTCAGTCCTAAGGCTGCTAAAAGGTGTGCAAGCTTCAGCGATCCTTCTATGGACTGAAGCAAGCATCTCGGAGTCGGAATATACGCTTTGATGAGGTGATCAAAGTTTTGAGGTTTATACAAAGTTTATGAGAAACTTGTATTTACAATAAAGTGAGTGGGAGCACTATAGAATTTCTGATAAGTATATGTGGATGACATATTGTTGATCGGAAATAATGTAGAATTTCTAGAAAGCATAAATGGTTGTTTGAAAAGTGATTTTCAAAGGAAGACATGGATAAAACTACCTAATTGTTGAGCATCAAGATCTATAGAGATAGATCAAGATGCTTGATGAGACTTTCAATGAGTACATACCTTGACAAGATTTTGAAGGAGTTCAGAATGGATCAGTCAGAGAAAGAGTTCTCGTCTGATTTGTAAGGTGTGAAGTTGAGTGAGACTCAAAGCTCGACAACGGCAGAAGAAAGAGAAAGGACGAACGTCGTCCCCTATGCCTTAGCCATAGGCTCTGTACAGTATACCATGTTGTGTACCGCACATGTGTGTGCCTTGGCATGAGTTCGTCAGGGGGTACAAGAGTGAACCAGGAGTGGATCACTGGACAGCGGTCAAGATTGTCCTTAGTAACTGAAAGACTGAGGAGATGTTTCTCGATTATGGAGGTGATAAAGAGTTCGTCGTAAAGAGTTACGTCGATGCAGGCTTTAGCACCAATCCGGATGACTAGTAATGGCAATCTGGATACATATAGTGGAGCAGCCATTTGGAAGTAGTACCAAGTGGACTATGGTAGCAGTGTTTACGGTTTGACATAGAGATTTGCAAAGTACGCACGGATCTGAATATCGCAGACCCGTTGACTATAAAAGACCTCTCTCACATGCAACGCATGATCAAGCCCCAGAACTCATTGGGTGTTAGATTCATAACAATGCGAATCACATAGTGATGTGAACTAGATTATTGACTCTAGTGCAAGTGGGAGACTGTTGGAAATATGCCCTAGAGGCAATAATAAATTAGTTATTATCATATTTCCTTGTTCATGGTAATCGTTTATTATCCATGCTATAATCGTATTGATCGGAGACTTAAATGCATGTGTGGATAGATAGACAAAACCATGTCCCTGGCATGCCTCTAATAGACTAGCTCGTTGATCAAAGGATGGTTAAGGTTTCCTAGCCATGGACATGAGATGTCATTTGATAACGGGATCACATCATTAGGAGAATGATGTGATGGACAAGACCCAAACTACAAACGTAGCATATGATCGTGTCAGTTTATTGCTACTATTTTCTACATATCAATGTATATGTTCCTATGACCATGAGATCATGCAACTCACGGATATCGGAGGAGTGCCTTGTGTGTATCAAACGTGCTCTACAGGTATTTCCGATGATGTCTGTTGAGTTGGCATGGATCGAGACTGGGATTTGTTACTCTGTGTGACGGAGAGGTATCTCGGGGCCCACTCGGTAATGCAACATCACAATAAGCCTTGCAAGCAATGTGACTAATTGTTAGTTGCGGGATCTTGTATTACGGAACGAGTAAAGAGACTTGCCGATAACAAGATTGAACTAGGTATGGAGATACCGACGATCGAATATCGGGCAAGGAACATAGCGAAGAACAAAGGGAACGTTATACGGGATTAACTGAATCCTTGACATAGAGGTTCGACCGATAGATCTTCGTAGAATATGTAGAACCAATGTGGACGTCCAGGTCCTGCCATTGGTTATTGGCCGTAGAGGTGTCTCGGTCATGTCTACATAGTTCTCGAACCCGCAGGGTCTGCACACTTAAGGTTTGGTGACGTTTCGGTAGTATAGAGTTATGTATGGTGGTGACCGAAGGATGTTCGGAGTCTCGGATTCGATACCGGACATGACGAGGATCTCCGGAAGAGTCTGGAGATAAAGATTGATATATGTGATAATAGTGTTTTTATCTCTGGAAGAGTTCCGGAATTAACCGGAAGGGGTTTCGGATGTTTACCGAAGTGTTCGGGTACAGCAACACTTTATATGGACCAATGGGGTAAAACCCACGAGGTATTGGAAAGGGAAAAAGGAAGTTTTGCTACTCGTGAAGCGGTACTACCGCTCGTGAAGCGGTACTACCGCTTGTGCGCAGGACTGCAGGGATCCGAGTTGGACTCTTTTCTTGCGGGCCAAACCGACCTTGTGCGGGCAAAATCGACCTTGTAGAGGTTTTTGCTCCAAGTTTAGACCCCAGGGCTCAACATATAAATAGAGGGCAGGGATAGCAGACGGGACACAACTTACGGCCACATGCTACCCGTTCCACCGGTGCTCCTCTAGATCGGTTTTCTGCAGCGCTTAGGCGAAGCTCTGCCGGAATTGCTCCACCACCACCATCACCGGAGCGCCGTCATGCTGCCGGTGAACTCTCTCTCCTCTCCGCCTCCTCTTGCTGGATCAAGACGATGGAGATCATCATCAAGCTGTACGTGTGCTGAACGCGGAGGTGCCGTCCGTTCGATACTAGATCGGAAGGATCGTGATCAAGGCCACGGGACGTTTATGATCAGATCGCGGGACGGATCGTGACGAGATCGCGGGACGGTTCGTGATTGGTTCGCGGGACAGTTCGTGATTAGATTGCGGGATGCTCGGCGATTTGGATCGCGAGGAAGTACGAGTACACCAACCGCATTTCTTAACGCTTCCCACTTAGCGATCTACAAGGGTACATAGATCTACTCTACCTGTCGTAGATGCTCATCACCATGGATAGGTTTGCGTGTGCGTAGGAAATTTTTTGTTACCCATGCAACGTTCCCCAACAATTCCAAATCGTCTAACTTCCCAGACGGTCACCCATCCTCTCACTGCTCCAACCCGAGCACACTTAACTTTCGAGTTCGATCACCCCTGGTTTCCAAGTCTGTACTTGTTGTTTTCTTGACAATTGTAAGCTATCAATCCTATTAACCCTTAGGCCTTGATGTAACATGATTTAATGTTTCCAACCAAAATAATAAAAAGTTCAAAATAAAATAAGTAATAATAATATTGAATTAAAATGAAATTAGAATAAGTAACAATATTGTTTTATTCATTTTTTGCAATTTATTCATTTAATATGGCATAATTAATATCTTTAAATCTGTAAATCGAAATTCGACAAATAATATATCCATTATTATCAGAAAAACGTGAGGAATCCAAATATGACAACATTTATTTAAAAAATAATAATTTCCATAACACTTTTTTCCGACATCGTATGCAAAAGTTATAGCCGTTTTACTTTTTGATGACACTTTTTTTAATCTTGTTTCAACTCCAAACTTTTTGTGCGTTCAACATGCACCATCCAAAGCCACATCATCATTTTTCAACTCTTTCACACTTCATTCGCTATTTTCATGCATTTATTAATTTTGTTCCAGCTAAATGACCCTGATATTGAAAAGCACTACAAGTGAACTCCGAAAAGGTTGAAACTTGGCATAGTATCATTATTTAATCCACATAGCATGTGCTAAAAAGTTGAGAGGGTTACGGTAAAAAGTAGATGCACTTCGTATACAAACTGAACAAGCCCTTTCGAAGTATCAGAGTTTTGGACAAAAACTCATCTGTTACAAAGGTATTTCATTTTTTTAAACTTATTTAAACTCCAGAGTTTTTGTGCGTTCAACATGCACCATCCAAAGCCACATCGTCAATTTCAACCATTTCCCACTTCATTCGCTATTTTTCATGTATTTATTATTTTTTGAGCTAAATGACCCTCAAATTGAAAAGCACTACAAATGAACTCCGAAAAGGTTGAAACTTGGCATGGTATCATTATTTCATCCACGTAGAATGTGCTAAAAAGCCGAGAGGGTTACGGTAATAACTAGATGCACTTCGTGTACAAACTAGATAATCCGTTTCGAAGTATGAGGGTTTTAGACGAAAAATTATCTATTACAAAGGCATTTCATTTTTTAAACTTATTTCAACTCTAGAATTTTTATGAGTTCAACATACACCATTCAAAGCCACATCATCAATTTTCAACCGTTTCCCACTTCATTCGCTATTTTTCATGCATTTATTAATTTTTTGGGGCTAAATGACCCTGAAATTGAAAAGCACTACAAATGAACTCCGAAAAGGTTGAAATTTGGCATGGTATCATCATTTCACCCACATAGCATGTGCTAATAAGTTGAGAGGGTTACGGTAAAAACTAGATGCACTTCGTGTACAAACTAGACAATCCCTTTAGAAGTATCAGAGTTCTGGACGAATAATCATCTGTTACAAAGGCATTTCATTTTTTAAAACTTATTTCAACTCCAGACTTTTGGTGCATTAAACATGCACCATCTAACATGTGCCTAGGAGCAAAAATAATTAAATTTAAAACTATTTTTAAACTCAAGTTATTTACAATTTAGGGTTTGAAGCAAATTTGAACAAATTCAAATTTAAATCATTCAAATTTGAAAACTAATTGCACAAACACAAACTAGACAAAATTTTGAATCTAATGCAAAAAATAGTCACTCAAAAACATCAAATATCCTAAAAGATATAAGCAATTTAAATGAGAAACTAAAAACAAAAAACAAATAGAAAAAAACTAAAAAAACTTTCAAAACCCTTTAGTCCCGGTTTGTATCGGTTGGAGACACCAACCAGGACTAAATCCCCAACCCCTTTATTCCCAGTTCATGTCTCCAACCGGGACTAAAGGTCCCATCTGAACCGGGAATGATGCCCGACCGGCACCCTAGCCGCTCGAATCGGTACTAATGCTCACATTAGTCCCGGTTCGTTATGCAACCGGGACTAATGTGTAGATCGAGCTGTCACGAAAGCCCTGTTTTCTACTAGTGATGCTATAATTGTATTGATTGGAAACACATTGCATGTGTGGATATATAGACAACACTTTGTCCCTAGTGTGCCTCTAGTAGACTAGCTCGTTGATCAAAGATGGTCAAGGTTTCCTAACCATTGACATAAGATGTCATTTGATAACGCAATCACATCATTAGGACAATGATGGGATGGACAAGACCCAAACTATAAACGTAGCATATGATCGTGTCAGTTTATTACTACAGTTTTCTGCATGTCATGTATATGTTCCTGTGACCATGAGATCATGCAATCATGGACACCGGAGGAGTGCCTTGTGTGTATCAAATGTCACAACGTAACTGGGTAACTATAAAGGTGCTCTACAGGTGTCTCCGAGGGTGTTTGTTGGGTTGGCATGGATCAACACTAGGATTTGTTACTCCGTGTGACGGAGAGGTATCTGAGGGCCCACTCGCTAATACAACATCACAACAAGCCTTGCAAGCAATGTGACTAAGTGTTAGTCATGTGATCTTGTATTACAAAAGCGAGTAAAGAGACTTGCGGGTAACAAGGTTGAACTAGGTATGGAGATACCAACGATCGAATCTCCGACAAGTAACATAGCGAAGAACAAAGGGAACATCATACGGGATTAAGTAAATCCTTGACATAGAGGTTCGACCGATAAAGATCTTCAGAGAATATGTAGGAATCAATATGGGCATCCAGGTCCCGCTATTGTTTATTGACCATAGAGGTGTCTCGGTCATGTCTACATACTTCTCGAACCCGCAGGGTCTGCACACTTAAGGTTTGGTGACGTTTCGATAGTATAGAGTTATGCATGGTGGTGATCGAAGGTTGTTCGGAGTCCCGGATGAGATCCCGGTAGTCACGAGGAGTTCCGGAATGGTCCGGAGGTAAAGATTGATATATAGGAAGTCCTGTTTTGATCACCGGAAAAGTTTGGGCTCATCGGTAGTGTACCGAGAGTGCCAGGAGGGTACCGGGGGACCATCGGGAGGGGTATTTCGACCCAAGAGACTACATGGGCTGTGGGAGAAGGAATACCAGCCCTTAGTGGGCTGGCCGAAGGCCCACAGGAAGCCCATGCGGCTAGGGAAGAAACCCAAGGTGGAAAGAAAGGCAAAAGTGGAAAATAAGGAAGGAGTCCTAATCCTACTGGGAGTGGAGGAGGAGGACTCCTCCCTCCACTTCGACCGAACCAGATTTGGATCCTTGGGAGCCAAGTCTCCTCCCTCCCCTCCTCCGATATATACTAGAGGTTTTGAGAGTTTTTGACGCAAAAAAACAACCACGTGCTACCTCTCCTCTAGATCGTAGTTTCTCCTCTAGATCGATTTTTAGCGGTGCTTAGGCGAAGCCCTGCTGGAATTACTCCACCACCATCGCCGCAACTCCGTCACGCTGCGGGAGAACTCATCTACATCTCCGCTCCCTCTTGCAGGATCAAGAAGGCGGAGATCGTCATCAAGTCGTACGTATGCTGAACGCGGAGGTGTCGTCCGTTCGGTGTTAGATCGGGACGGATCGTGATTGGACCGCGGGATGCTTGGCGATTTGGATCGCGAAGAGGTTCTACTATATCAACTGCATTTCTTAACGCTTCCCTCTTAGCAATCTACAAGGGTATGTAGATGCACTGTGCCCTCTCATAGATGCTCATCTTCTAGATTGATCTTGGTGAAGCGTAGGAATTTTTTTGGTTCCCATGCAATGTTCCCCAACAGTGGTATCAGAGCTAGGTCTATGTGTAGATGAGATCTCGATTAGAACACAAAGATTTTGTGCCGTTGATGCTTAAATTGCTTCCTCCCTTGGTCGTGTTTTGGTTCAGCGGTATTGTGGGATGAAGCGGCCCAAACCAACCTTACTCGTACGCTTACAAGAGACCGGTTCCATCGACTGACGTGTAACTTCGTTGCACAAAGATGGATGGCGGGTGTCTATTTATCCTACTTTAGTTGGATCGGATTCGACAAAGGTGGTCCTTGAGAAGGTTGAAAAGAAACTTATGTATCACTGTTGTGGTTTTGCGTAGGTGAGAATTGTTCTTGCTAGATATCCGTAGCAGCCATGTAAAACTTGCAACAATAATTAGAGGACGTCTAACTTGTTTTTGCAGGGTATGTTGTGATGTGATATGGCCAATTACATTATGAGATATATGTGATGTATGAGATGATCATGTGATGTATATCATATCACGACTTGCATGTCGATAAGTACGGCAACCGGCAGGAGCTATAGGGTTGTCTATAATTATTGTATGACCTGTGTGTCAATCATTAAGCGCTATGTAATGCTTTACTTTATCGCTAAACAGTAGCAATAGTAGTATGATCATGGTGGGCACGACAACCCCGATGGCGACACAATGATGGAGATCATGGTGTTATGTCGGTGACGATGAAGATCATGCCGGTGCTTTCAAGATGGAGATCAAAAGCTCAAGTTCATGGCCATATCATGTAACTTATGATTTGCATGTGATGTTAATTCTTTTATGCACCTTTTTTTGCTTAGGACGACGGTAGCATTATATGGCGATCCCTCACTTAAATTTCAAGGTAAAATTGTGTTCTCCCCGAGTGTGCACTGTTGCAAAAGTTTGTCATGTCGAGACACCATGTGATGATCGGGTGTGATAGACTCTACGTTCACATAAAACGGGTGCAAGCCAGTGTTGCACGTGCGGAACACTCGGGTTAAACTTGAAGAGCCTAGCATGTACAGACATGGCTTCGGAACACAAGAGACCAAAAGGTCGAACATGAGTCATATAGTAGATATGATCAACATGATGATCTTCACCATTCAAACCACCTCAACTCACATGATGATCAGACTTGAGTTGGTGAATTTGGATCATGTATCACTCAGATGACCTAAGGGATGTCAATCTGAGTGGGAGCTTTAGTAATTTGATTAACTAAACTCATAGTCTTATTAACCTTTGCATATTTATGTTGTAGATAAATGGCTCGCACAGTAGCACCCCTGAATTTAATGCGTTCCTAGAGAAAGCTAAATTGAAAGATGATGGAAGTAACTTTGTGGACTGGGCCCATAATCTGAGGATTATACTCACGGCTTCCCAGAAGGCATATGTCCTTGATGCACCGCTTGGTAACCAACCCGTAGACTTGTCATCCGAAGGCGTTAAGAATGCTTGGGAGGCACGTTCTGGAGATTAATCAATAGTTCGGCATGCAATATTGTATGGCATAAAACCGGGACTTCAAAGACGTTTTGAACGTCATGGAGCATATGAGATGTTCCAGGAGTTGGAGTTTATTTTTAAGAAGAATTACCGAAACAAGAGGTATGAGACCTCCGATAAGTTCTACGCTTGCAAATGGAGGAAAACGGGACTATCAGTGAACATATACTCAGAATGTCTGGGTATTCGACTCGTCTGGCGGAGTTAGGGATGCCCCTTCCACTAGAGGCGATCACTGACAAAGTTCTTCAATCATTGCCACCAAGCTACAAGAGCTTCGTGCTGAACTATAACATGCACGGGATGAACAAGTCAGTCGCCGAGCTATTTGTGATGCTAAAAGTCGCTGAGTCTGAAATTCAGAAAGAACATCAAGTGTTGATGGTCAATAAAACCACTAGTTTCAAGAAGAATGGCAAGGGCAAGAAGGGTAACTCCAAGAAGGGTGGCAAAGCAGTTGCTCCTCTCGTGAAGAAACCCAAGGATGGACTCAAGCTAGAAACTGAGTGCTTTCATTGCAAGGGACCTGGTCACTAGAAGCGGAACTGCCCCAAGTAGCTAGCTGACAAGAATGCGTCCAACAAAAAACAAGGTATATATGATATACATGTTCTTGATGTGTACCTTACTAGCTCTCGTTGTAGTGCCTGGGTATTTGATACTAGTTCGGTTGTTCACATTTGCAACTCAAAACAGGAACTACGAAATAGACGAAGGCTGGCGAAGGACGAAGTGACGATGAGCGTGGGAAATGGTTCCAAGGTTGATGTGATCACCGTAGGCACGCTCTCTCTTTGATTACCATCGGGATTAGTGATGAACCTGAATAATTGTTATTTAGTGCCTGCGTTAAGTATGAACATTATATCCGCATCTTGTTCATTGCGAGACGGTTACTCATTTAAATCAGAGAATAATGGTTGTTCTATTTATATGAGTAATATATTTTATGGTCATGCACCCAATGTGAGGGGTTTATTCATATTGAATCTTGATAGTGATGATACACATGTTCATAACATTGATGCCAAAAGATGTAGAGTTGATAGTGATAGTACCACTTTCTTTTGGCACTGCCATTTAGGTCATATTGGTGTAAAACGCACGAAGCAGCTCCATGTTGATGGAATTTTGGAGTCACTTGATTTTGAATCACTTGACACATGTGAACCATGCCTCATGGGCAAGATGACTAAAACGCCGTTCTCTGGAACAATGGAACGGGCAAGTGACCTGTTGGAAATCATACATACTGATGTGTGCGGTCCGATGAATATTGCAGCACGCGGTGGATATCGTTATGTTATCGCCTTCACTGATGACTTAAGTAGATATGGGTATATTTACTTAATGAAACACAAGTCTAAAACGTTTGAAAAGTTCAAGCAATTTCAGAGTGAAGTTGAGAATCATCGTAACAAGAAGATAAAATCCTGAGATCTGATCGAGGAGGAGAATATTTGAGTGATGAGTTTGGCAGTCACTTAAGACAGTGTGGAATTATTTCACAATTGACACCGCCTGGAACACCACAGCGTAATGGTGTGTCCGAACGTCAAAATCGAACCTTATTAGATATGGTGTGTTGTATGATGTCTCTTGCCGACTTGCCACTATCGTTCTAGGGTTATGCCTTAGAGACAGCTGCATTCACTTTAAATAGGGCACCATCAAAATCCATTGAGACAGTGCCATATGAACTTTGGTTTCGCAAGAAGACAAAGTTGTCGTTTCTTAAAGTTTGGGGATGTGATGCTTATGTCAAAAAGCTTCAGCCTGAAAAGCTGGAACCCAAAGCAGAGAAATGCGTATTCATAGGATACCAGAAAGAGACAGTTGGTTATACCTTCTATCTCAGATCCGAAGGCAAAGTGTTTGTTGCTAAAACGGAACATTTCTTGAGAAAGAGTTTATCTCGAAAGAATTGAGTGGGAGGAAAATAGAGCTTGATGAGGTTATTGAACCTTTACTTCAACCAGAGAGTAGCGCTGCACAGAAAGATGTTTCTGTGGAGCCTATGACAGTTGAAGAGGAAGTTAATGATAATGATCATGAAGCTTCAGATCAAGTTACTATTGAACCTCGTAGGTCGACAAGGGCGCATATTGCTCCTGAGTGGTACGGTAACCCTATCTTGGTGGTCATGTTGTTGGAAAACAATGAACCTACGAGCTATGGAGGAGCGATGATGGTCCCGGATTCCGAGAATTGGTTAAAGGCCATGAAATCCGAGATGGGATCCATGTATGAAAACAAAGTATGGACTTTGGAAGTATTACCTGAAGGGCAAAAGGCCATTCAGAACAAATGGATCTTTAAGTAGAAGTCGAACGCGGACGGCAATATCACCGTCTATAAAGCTCGACTTGTGGCAAATGGATTTTCACAAGTTCAAGAAGTTGACTATGATGAGACCTTCTCACCCGTAGCGATGCTTAAGTCCGTCAGAATCATGTTAGCAATAGCTGCATATTTCGACCATGAAATTCGGCAGATGGATGTCAAAACAGCGTTCCTCATTCCTTGAGGAAGAGTTGTATATGATGCAACCAGAAGGTTTTGTCGATCTAGAGAATGCTGACAAAGTTTGCAAACTCCAGCGATCCATTTATTGACTAGTGCAAGCATCTCGGAGTTGGAATAAGCGCTTTGATGAGCTGATCAAAGCGTTTGGGTTTATACAAGTTTATGGAGAAGCTTGTATTTACAAGAAAGTGAGTGGGAGCTCTATAGCCTTTCTAGTATTATATGGAGATGACATATTGCTGATTGAAAACAATATAGAAATGCTAGAAAACGTGAAGGAGTATTTGTACAAGAGTTTTTCAATGAAGGACCTGCGAGAAGCGGCTTTCATATTAGGCATTAAGATCTATAGAGATAGATTGAGACGCTTGATAGCACTTTCAGAAAGCACATACCTTGATAAAGTTTTGAAGAAGTTCAAAATGGATCAGTCAAAGAAGGGGTACATGCCTGTGTTACAAGGTGTGAAGTTGAGTAAGACTCAATGCCCAGTGACTGCAGAAGATAGAGAAAAGATGAGTGTCATCCCCTATGCTTCACCCATAGGCTCTATCATGTATTCAATGCTATGCACAAGACCAGATGTTAGCTTTGCCATAAGTATGGCCGGAATGTTTCAAAGTGATCCTGGAATGGAGCACTAGATGTCGGTGAAGAATATCCTTAAGTACCTGAAAAGGACTAAGGAAATGTTTCTCGTTTATGGAGGTGATCAAGAGCTCTTCGTAAAGGCTTACGTCGATGAAAGCTTTGACACTGAGCCGGATGACTCTAAGTCACTAATCGGATACATATTTATTCTCAGCGGGGGTGCGGTAAGCTGGTGTAGTTCGAAGCAAAGCGTGTTAGCCGATTCTACATGCGAAGCGGAGTACATCGCAGCCTCGGAGGCAGCGAAAGAAGGTGTCTGGATGAAGCAGCTCATGACAGATCTTGGAGTAGTGCCCAGTGCACTGAATCCAATGTCTCTGTTCTGTAATGACACTGGTGCCATTGCTCTGGCCAAGGAACCAAGGTTTCACAAGAGGACCAGACACATAAAGCGACGCTTCAATTCCATCCGCGATTACATCGAGGAGAAGGACATAAATATTTGCAAAGTGCACATGGATCTGTATGTTGCAGACCCGTTGACTAATCCTCTTCCAAGGGCTAAACATGATCAATACCAGAACTGCGGGGGTGTTCGATTCCTTACAATGTAAATCACATAGTGATGTGAACTAGATTATTGACTCTAGTGCAAGTGGGAGACTGTTGGAAATATGCCCTAGAGCAATAAATAAAGTGTTTATTATTATATTTCCTTGTTCATGATAATCGTTTATTATCCATGCTATAATTGTATTGATTGGAAACACATTTCATGTGTCTATATATAGACAACACTTTGTACCTAGTGTGCGTCTAGTAGACTAGCTCATTGATCAAAGGTGGTCAAGGTTTCCTAACCATTGACATAAGATGTCATTTGATAACGGTATCACATCATTAGTAGAATGATGGGATGGACAAGACCCAAACTATAAACATAGCATATGATCGTGTCAGTTTATTGCTACAGTTTTCTACATGCTAAGTATACGTTCCTATGACCATGAGATCATGCAAATCACGCACGCCGGAGGAGTGCCTTGTGTGTATAAAACATCACAACATAACTGGGTGGCTATAAAGGTGCTCTACAGGTATCTCCGAGGGTGTCTGTTGGGTTGGCATGCATTAACACTAGGATTTGTTACTCCGTTAGACGGAGAGGTATCTTAGGGCCCACTCGGTAATAGAACATCACAACAAGCCTTGCAAGCAATGTGACTAACTGTTAGTCATGGTATCTTGTATTACAGAAATGAGTAAAGAGACTTGCCGGTAACAAGGTTGAACTAGGTATGGATATACCGACGATCGACTCTCGGGCAAGTAACATACCAAAGAACAAAGGGAACATCATACAAGATTAACTAAATCCTTGACATAGAGGTTCGACCGATAAATATCTTTGTAGAATATGTAGTAATCAATATAGGCATCTAGGTCCCGCTATTGGTTATTGACCATAGAGGTGTCTCGGTCATGTCTACAAAGTTCTCGAACCCGTAGGGTCTGCACATTTAAGGTTTGGTGATGTTTCGGTAGTATAGAGTTATGCATGTTGTTGACCGAAGGTTGTTCAGAGTCCCGGATGAGATCCTGGAAGTCACGAGGAGCTCCGGAATGGTCTGGAGGTAAAGATTGATATATAAGAAGTTCTGTTTTGGTCACCGGAAAAATTCGGCTCATCGGTAGTGTATCGGGAGTGTCGGAGTGTACCGGGGGGGACCATCGGGAGGGGTATTTCAACCCAGGAGGCTACATGAGCTATGGGAGAAGGAATAGCAGCCCTTAGTGGGATGTTCGAAGGCCCACAGGAAGCCCATGCGGCTAGGGAAAAATCCAAGGTGGAAAGAAAGGCATAAGTGGAAAGTAAGGAAGGAGTCCGAATCCTACTAGGAGTGGAGGAGGAGGACTCCTCCCTCCACTTCAGCCAAACCAGATTTGGCTCCTTGGGAGACAAGTCTCCTCCCTCCCCTCCTCCTATATATACTAGAGGTTTTGAGGGTTTTTGATACAGAAAAACAGCCACGTGCTACCTCTCCTCTAGATCGTAGTTTCTCCTCTAGATCAGTTTTCAGCGGTGCTTAGGCGAAGCCCTGCTCGAATTACTCCACCACAATCGACGCAACGTCATCACGCTGCCAGAGAACTCATCTACCTCTCCGCTCCCTCTTCCTGGATCAAGAAGGCGAAGATCATCATCAAGTCGTACGTGTGCTGAACGCGGAGGTGTCGTCTGTTTGGCGCTAGATCGGGACGGATCGTGATTGGATCGCGGGACGCTCGGCGATTTGGATTGCGAAGAGGTTCGACTACATCAACCGCTTTTTTAACGCTTCCTGCTTAGCGATCTCAAGGGTATGTATATCCAATCTCCCCTCTCGTATATGCTCATCTCCTAGATTGATCTTGGTGAAGCATAGGAAATTTTTTGTTTTCCATGCAACGTTCCCCAACAGCCTCTACTTTGCTTCGTCGACGAAGGAACAACATCGGTGCCCTTATGGTGGATGGGGTGCCGGTGGTGGACCATGCTGGGAAGGCCGCGGTGCTGTTGGCCTACAACTCCGGACTGCTAGGTCATAGCCGCCGGCCTGTCTGATGCTTTGACCTAGCAGCCCTCTACGCCACGCGCCCCATGCTCGGTGCGTCGCTTGTGGCCCCCTTCGGGGTGGCCAAGGTTGAGGTGGCGGCCAACTCCCTGGACCGCACCAGTGCCCCCGGTCCGGATGAGCTTGGGCCTGTGTTCTACCAAGCGGCCTGGGGGCAGTGACTGTTCCATCGCCTCTTTGATGACTTCCATGTTGGGTCTGCTTAGCTTGAGGGGATCAATCGCTCCTACATTGCGCTTCGCTCGAAGGGCGTTGTGGTCCCGTCCCCGTCTGCCTTCTGGCCGGTCTCGTTGTAAAATGGCGACGTCAAGCAAAGGGTTGACTACGAGGCTGCAGCTGCAGATCCCCTCCTTGATCGACGAGGATCAGCCTGGATTCGTTCAAGGGAGGAGCATCTCCGAGAACTTCGTCTATGCCACTGAGCTGGTTCAGTGCTGCCACAAATAGGGGGCCCCCACGATGGTGTTAAAGCTCGATTTCGCGAAGGCCTTCGACTCCATCAACTTGCAGAGCTTGCGCACGATCTTGAACGTGCGTGGCTTCCCCACGATGTGGTGTGACTGGGTGGATCTCATTCTCCGCTCCTCTCGGTCAACCGTCCTGCTGAATGGTGTGTCGGGGAGATGGTTCAGCATCAAGTGCAGGCTTAGGCAGGGGGATACGATCTCTCCCTACATGTTCCTCATCGTGGCCGATGTTCTTCAGCATCTCATTACACAATACTTTGTATTGCGCCACCCCCTATTGGATGACACCCCCCCGGTCGTCCTCCTATACGCGAACGACACCCTGATCGTCATGAGGGCGTGCGCCAATGGGGCTGCCCGACTATGGTTGATCCTGATCAACTTCACCAAAAGCCTCGTCCCCGTGCACATGGGTCTGGGGCCCAGGCCCAGATTGTGGAGGCTCTGGGCTGCGCTACGGGCGTCTTCCCCCACACCTACCTCAGAATTCCCCTATCATGGGAAAAGCTCTCCTTCACGGACTTCCAGCCCATGCTAGCTAAGGTGGATAAATACCTCGATGGCTAGGCGACGTGTCTCCTCTCCCCCATCGGCTGCCTCATCCTCATTAATGTGGTCCTCAACGCCCTCCCGACCTATGCCATGGTTGCCCTGCTCCTGCCTCCTGTGGTCGTTCGCAAGCTCAATGGCCTCCGGCTTTCCTTTCTTTGGAACGTAGCGGAACGAGCCTCGGGAGCCCAATGTCTGGTGGCTTGAGAGCGGGTTTGCAGGTCCAAGGCTCAAGGTGGTCTCGGCATACACGACCTTGCCACCCCAAACTCCTGCCTCCTGCTAAAGATGGTTCATCGCTAGCACATGACTCACTCGTCTCGATGGGCAGAGTGGGTGTGGGGGAGCGCTGGAGGGTGTTGTCGCCTCTTCCGTGGTGCCGTGACGGAGGGGATGCACCGGCAGGCTCTAGAAAGTTGCTCCCCCTCTACCATGAGCTCAGTGTGGTTGTCGTGGGAACAAGCCTGACAGTAGATGGTACGGGTATGTAAGGAGAGGGCAGAGTCCTAGATACGTCGAGGATGTACACACGGATGTATGAGTTTAGGCCCCTCTCGTGGAGGTAACAGCCCTACGTCTCAGTGCTCGAGAGCTTATGTCGTGTGGAATGTTGAGATTACAATGGTTGCGAACCCTTGTGCAGGAGGGGAGGGGCGGCTTATATAGAGTTCGCTGCCCCTCATAATTACCCAGCATCTAAGGGTCCGATCGTGGGGTTAAGGTCTGCCGTTAGTGGTAGCGTACGTAATAAAAGCTATTAATGACGATTGGACCAACGTCTGCCCGTTGGGCTCTTGACGGTGGCTCCTGGTCTTCTGGCGTCGAGTGAGAACGAGTTCTTCCGAGTGACACGTGACTGTCGAGTGAAGGAAGGAGTCTACGAGTGGATAGCCCGTCGAGTGACTTAAGCGCCGCACGGGATCCAGTCAGAAGCTTGCTTGAGATCTATAAATCTTCCAACGTGGTGTCCTTAGGTAGGGTATGTCGGTCATGCCTAGGACCCTACCCTAGGTACTTATCCTCGTCATTAGCCCCTGAATGGATCAGGGTTCGAGTGGTGAATGGGGGTGTTGATGTCGATTCGGAATCAAGACACCAAATCTTCTGAATGATATTCGGGGCTTCAATGAAACTTGCGTCGATTGAACTCTTCATCATTCGCCCGGATGCATTCAGCCTTGAGAGTGTTCGAGTGAATGTTCAATGTTTGCTCTGCTCTGAGTGAATCGAAGGAATCTTGGGAGGTGACGGGTCGGTCTGCCATGCCCGGATTTTGCGGGATACGAAAATTTGGGAAGCACGCGCGCGTGTGATGATGACGCCACGATCAGGGCAAGTGGAGGCACGACGCCTCGATTCTCGCGGCAGTCATATTGCCATGTACTGGGCACCGTCAGCGGTTGACATGTGCGGTGAACTCGCGGCCCCACTGGTCAGTGAGACACTCGGCATAGTATAAAGCTCCACGCGTCGTGATTTGCACAGTACGTCCGCCCATTCTTTCTCCTTTCCTTTGCCTCCTCTGCCTCCAGCGCCCCACTCCGTTCCTCCCCGACGAAAGCCGCCGCGCTGATGACGAAGAGCACGACGGAGAAGCTGGAGCAGGCCAAGAAGGGGGTGACGAAGGTTAAGGGCAAGAAGCCCTCGACCGCCCGGTTCACCGCGCTGGCGGGATGGATGCTGGGTGACTTCATCCCCTCGGTGGTCACCCGTGAGGACATCGACGACTTGGTTTCCAACGAGCTCGTGGCAGAAGGAGCTTGGAGGTTGCCGAAGGGAGAGCGCGAGCCAGAGCCACACGATGAGGAGCGGGTCCTCCTCCTCTCCCATGTCGAAAGAGGTTTCTCCATGCCCCCTCATCTGTTCTTTAGATGGTTCTTGAATTTCTTTGGCGCTCAGCTGCATCATTTCCCACCGAATACCATCGCGTACTTGTCGTCATTAGTAACTTTGTGCGAGTGCTTCCTGGGGTGTCCTCCCCACTGGGGACTCTTTAAGCACATTTTTAAGATTAGATCTCAGACGGTGAAGAAAGCAGACCCGTCGGATGGAAAAACTCATGTGCTGCAGCTGTGTGGGGGTTTGGGGCTTCAGAAGAGAGCGCAACGTTCTTTCCCTGCCATGGCTTTCCCTGAATCCGTTAGAGGCTGGCAGTCGACTTGGTTCTATTACAAGGACACAGCTTCGCCCAACATGTCGACTGGCCTTCCCCCCTACACATCTGACCGCCCAGCTGCCCCCAAGTCCCTAAAGGTGACTGAAGAGGAACAGGATCAGGTGGCGACCTTGGTGGACACCATGGTGAAATTGGTCTGGGGTGGAGTGACTGGCCTGGATCTGTTAGAGACTTTTCTCAGTCGACGGATCCAACCTCTCCAAGCCAGAGATCACACCATGAGGCATTATGCGGGCCCAGAGGACTCGACCAGGACGAATCCAGAGGAGGTTCCGCAAAAGACTGTCGAGCAGTGGCTTCGCAGCATCACCGGGGCGTGCGACAACCCCGTGGGAGCCAAGAGCATCCTACCTTACTCGGCCAAAAACCCGCCGAAGAATCTTGTAAGTTGCACTTTGTCGACTGAAGTACTTGTATTGTCGAGTGATATACATTGATTTTTAGACTGACTTCCTTGTTGGAATTATGCAGGAATAGACAAACTTGCACTTGCCAGTTCCCAATGGGAACCAACCTGAAGATGACGTAGTGAGCGACGATGGCAGCATGGACGGCGACGGTCCCTCTGACTCTGAGGATGAATCAAGGACTACGGCAAAGAGGAAGAAGTCGAGTCACCTCCCCGGCACGAAGGCCGCTCCAAGTCCCACCAGGATCCGGTAGCTGTTGAGGATAGGGCTCTAAGCCCTAGTGATAAGAACCCGAAGTGGAGTCGTCCTTCAACCGTTGAGTCGAGTGAGAGGTCGGCCAAGCAGCCCAAGCAAATCACGACCAAACCTCGCAAGGCTCTGCCTCGCATGAGGATGGTTGTACCTGTCGTCTCCACGTAAGTATTTATTTTCGAATTCTTTTTGTCGACTGTGACCTTGCTTTGTTGCTAACCGAGTGTTGTTCGATGCATCAGGGTTGCTACTTCTGTAACATCAACTCCTTGAGACGGAGGAGAAGCAATGGACATTGACACTGCTGATGCTGCAACTTCACATAGAGGTAAACAAGTCTTCGACTCACTCGGATGGGATTCATCACTTGCAAAAGCTAACACTGTCGATTGACGTTGCAGAGGTCATTCAACTGGAAGATGAGGAGGAACACCCAGACGTCCCGCGCATCCGCACGCGACGAGGTTCATCTGTGCAGACGATCCAACGGTTGACTACAGAGTCTCCCCTAGGGGTGGGTGACTCGACACGAATCATAGCTGATCCTACAGTACCTCCGTCGAGTGCACCTCCAGTTGTCTCGACCATCGTGACGTCAACTCCAACCAGACCCGTTCAGACTGCTTCAGCCTCTCCAACTATTGTACCGGTCCCGCCTATGAAGGCTTTCCCTCTGCATTGCGTCCCGGGAGATCAAACCGGAGCTGCGAAGGAGGCTATGATCCAGGCAGAGCAGATGATGTTGCGAACCAAGGAGGCGTACGAGGCCAACAAGCTGGCTTACAATGCCAGCACGGCCCTCCGCACTAATGTCCGAGTAAGTTCGATTGTAAGTACATTGCTGATTTAATTTATGTCTTTTCTTGACCGTACACCCACTGGGTGCTTACTTTCCACTCCGTAGAGTGTTTTGAAATTTCTGCACTTGGATAGATCGGGTCTTAATGGAGTAAGTTTTGGATCAGTGGGGGCACTCTGAGTGAACCCACTGGGTGTAGTCCCCGAGACTGCTGTCGAGTGCTTGCCTCGGCAGGGGTCTTAGAGTCTGTCGTATGCTTGATACGTTTGCTCTTGATCACACCACTCTGCAGTTACACTGTAGGTTTCATGGACATCATTGATAAACCATGATATGACGCTAGATAAGGATAGACTGCCCTTCACAGAGTGGGGAGGGGCGTCGCTCAACGGATCGAGTGATGGACATTCCAATGATGGATGTTTCTGCCACTCGACTGATCGAGAGTTGGCAGATCCAGGGGCACACTAAGTGCACCCACTTGGTGTAGTCCCTGAGACCGCTGTCGAGTGCTTGCACCGGCGGGGATCTTGATAGAGATTGTTTTGAATTTGTTTACGGCACGCGGAGCGCCAGGGCCACTCGACATGTCGGGTGGGCTTTTTGCTTGAATTTTCTTCCCCTGGACATGGGCTTCATGGACATCATAGGTCAACCATTATATGACGCTATTCCAGGGTAGAAAGACAGTCATTCGACGGTATTCATAGCTCAATTGACCGTCCTTGGTATTACTTGCCGATTCAATTTCCTTCTTTTGTTGGTTTGAGAGGGCTTGCAAACTTGGGACGCAGTTCAAGGATCTTGAGAATGAACAGAACCGACTGCGTGTGGATCTGGAAGCCTCCAACAAGGCTCTGGAGCGAGCGCGTGCTGAGATGAAGTCTTTGGGAGGTAATTACTGTCGACTTTCTGCATTCCCATCTTCACTTTTCATGTTTTTAACCGAGTGCTCTCACTCGAACAGACGTGCACAATGAAAATCGGTGACTCCAAGTGTGACACAACAAAGTTGTTTCTTTAGATTCCATGAAGAAGGAACTGGAGGAGAAGGACAAAACACTCGCTGACGCCCAACGAGTGGCTAGGGATAAAATCGAAGCTGCAGATCAGAAGCTGGAGGAGGAGAACACAAAGCTGAAGCAGGAGCGCGTGGAACTCATAAAAAGGGTCAAGCAGCTAAACAAGAGGAGCAACGGCCTGGAGAAGCACTTGGGTGAATTCTCGAGGAAGATGTACATTATGCTCGACTGTGAGTGTTTCTTGTCGATTGAAGTTTGTAAAATCTTTGAAGGTCGTAGCTAACTGATTCTCCTCCCATACCCACTCTCCAACAGAATTCTGCCAGGACTTCGAGAAGGAGACAGATGAGGTTGAGCCCAATCTGGATCCCACTAAGTCACGTGTCGCAGACGCGGTGGCCATGAACATGCTCAGACTCAATTTGCGGCTCGAGGGCGTTCAAGCATATCTTGTCCGACTGAAATCTACAATGGAGAGAATTGACAAGGAGCTATGGCCTGAGAACACCCTTCATCTCGACCTCAACTCCATGATGGCTCACCTGAATGAACTTCCAAGTCGAGTGCAGGCCTGGAAGAAATCTGCTACTCGCTGCGGGACCGACAGGCGCTATCACTCGTCAGGGTCCATTGCAGGGACGTGAGGGAAGAGAAGCTGAAGGAGCTCTGAGTGGTTAACACGAATAAACTCCAGTTTGAGTACTTCATGGAAACCTTCATCGAAGCAGCCACCAGAATCGCAGACGGCATCGACTTGGACACTTTTGTCGAGCCAGCCAGCCCGTCAGATGCTTAAAAAACCTGACCTTTGGAAGAAATAGTTTTATTCGCCTCAGTATGCCGAGTGGAATTGTATCCCTCAAAAATTCATTCAGGCCTTAGGCCTGAGCATATTTGCTTCGTTACGAAACATTTATCCACGTTTTAACCCTTGGATTTTATCTGTATTCGGCTTTAATCGCGTGTTCGACTGTATTTGCTTTTTTTGACTTAGGCAAAATATGTTCGCAGCTAAGCCGTCGAGTGGATGGAGTACTATCCATCCGACAAGGTTTTTAACTTAGGAGAAACATTTTCGCAGCTAAGCCCCCGAGTGTGAGGATTGCTCATCACTCGGAGTATGTTAGAACTTAGGCGAATGTCGATTCGCAGCTAAGCCGTCGAGTGAATGGATTGTTATCCACCCGACAAGCTTTTCAACTTAGGCGAAACATGTTCGCAGCTAAGCCCCAAGTATGAGGATTGCTCATCACTCGGAATAGTTTAGAACTTAGGCGAATGTAGATTCACAGCTAAGTCGTCGAGTGAATGGATTGTTATACACCCGACAAGGTTTTCAACTTAGGCGAAACATGTTCGCAGATAAGCCCTCGAGTGTGAGGATTGCTCATCACTCAGAGTAGTTTACAACTTAGGCGAATATCGATTCACAGCTAAGACGTTGAGTGAATGGACTGCTATCCACCTGACAAGGTTTTTAACTTAGGCGAAACATGTTCGCAGCTAAGCCCCCGAGTGTGAGGATTTCTCATGACTCGGAGTATTTTTGAACCTAAGTGAAGACGGATTCGCAAATAAGTCGTCGAGTGAATGGATTGCTATCCACCCGATAGGGTTTTTAACTTAGGCGAAAGCATGTTCGCAATTAAGCCTCCAAGTGTGAGGATTAATCATCACTCGGAGTATTCCCAAGAATGAAACCGTATGATCAGAATCGACAATATATATTGCAGAAATGTGAATTGCAATGATGAAGTATTCTTATTACATCAGAAGATTTTTCTGTCTCAAGAATAAAAACGCCGGAGCAGATCTGCATTCTAGTCTCGTGGCTCGTTTATCCGCTTCATGAGATTGTACAGATGATAGGCTCCGTTGTTAAGCACCTTAGTGACGACGAAAGGACCTTCCCATGCATGAGCAAGCTTGTAAGGTCGGTGTTGATGCACTCGAATCACCAAGTCTCCCTCATGAAACGATCGACTCTTGAAATTCTTTGCATGGAAGTGCTGTAGATCCTGCTGATAGGCAGTAGTCCGGATCGGAGCCATCTCTCGTTCTTCCTCCAGAAGATCTACACCGTCCTGCCTGGCCTGTTCAGCTTCAGCCTTAGAATACAGTTCCACTTGAGGAGAATTGTGAAACAAGTCACTCGGCAATACAGCTTCAGCACCATAGACCAGGAAGAAAGGAGTTCCTCCAGTCGACCGATTTGGCGTAGTTCTCATGCCCCATAACACAGACGGTAGCTCAGTTACCTAGACACCAGCAGCATGATCCAGATCGCGCATGAGAAGAGGCTTAAGACCTTGCAAGATGAGGCCATTGGCTTGCTCGACTTGCCCATTGGTTTGCGGGTGAGCGACAGATGCATAATCTACCCGAGTGCCCTAAGATGTGCAGAAGTTTCTAACTCTTCCGAGTCAAAGTTGGTGCCATTATCTGTGATAATGCTGTGAGGAACGCCATACCGGAAAATTATCTCTCTCATGAATGTAACTGCCGTACGGAAGTTTAATTTCTTGATGGGCTTGGCTTCTATCCACTTGGTAAACTTGTCAACTGCAACCAGCAAATGAGTGAAACCACCTTTTCTGGTCCGAAAGGGACCAACCATGTCTAGTTCCCAGACAACAAATGGCCAGGCAAGAGGAATTATCTTTAGAGCAGAGGCTGGCTTGTGTGATAGGTTTGCATAGAGCTGGCATCCATCAGATGTGATCGACGATGTCCTTAGCCGTCTCATTAGCCCGGGGCCAGAAGAAACCAGCTTTGCATGCTTTGGCGACAATCGTCCTTGAGGATGCATGATGACCGCAAGTTCTCGAGTGGATCTCATCCAGAATCATTCGACCTTCCTCGAGGGAAATGCAACAATGTGTAATGCCAGTCGCACTCTCTCTGAACAGTTGATCTCCCATCACAGTAAAAACCTTGGACTTGTGCACAATATGTTGAGCCTCTGTTTCATCTTCAGGGAGCTCTTGTCTGAGGATGTAGGAAATGTAAGGCACAGTCCAATCGGGAGTGATAACCAGAATCTCCATGACCAGGTCAATTACTGCACGGACATCGACTTCTGTCGGGTCAGTGGAACTCAAAGCTTGTGAGGGTTCTTTGGTGAAAGGATCTTCTTGAACCGAAGGAGTGTGCAAGTGCTATAAGAACACACCGCTGGGGACAGGCCGTCGAGTGGACCCAATCTTGGATAGCTCATCGGCTGCCTGATTTTTCAGTCGGGGAACATGATGAAGTTCCAGGCCTTCGAATTTCTTCTCCAAGTTTCGGACGGCATTGCAGTATCCAGTCATAGCGGGGTTTCGAACATCCCACTCTTTCATCACTCTATTCACCACCAGATCTGAGTCGCCATAAACCATGAGGCGCGTGATGCCGAGTGAGATAGCCATGCGCAACCCATACAAAAGTGTTGCATATTATGCCTCATTGTTGGAGGAATCAAAGTGAATTTGCAAGACATAGCTGAGCCTGTCACCCCTAGGAGATATCAAGACAACACCAGCACCGGACCCATTCAACATTTTAGAGCCGTCAAAGAACATTGTCCAATGCGTCGAGTGAACTTGGATAGGCTGTTGTTGTTCAATCCACTCAGCCATGAAATCTGCCAATGCTTGGGACTTGATTGCTTTTTTGGCTTCGAATATGATGTCAAAGTGTCCAAGCTCGATTGCCCATTTAGCCACTCGACCTGATGGGTCTCAATTATTAAAAATCTCGGACAAAGGAGCATCACTGACGACTGAAATCGAGTGGTCTTGGAAATAATGCGCCACCTTCTTCGCTGATAGGTAAATACCATAAACTAGCTTCTGATAGTGTGGATATCTTTGCTTTGAGGGGGACAAAACATCCGAGACATAATAGCCTGGCCGCTAGACTTTATAAGCTTTACCCTCCTCTTCCCGCTCGACAGTTAGCACTATACTGACGACCTGATTTGTGGCCGCGATGTACAAGAGCAAAGGCTCTTTGCTAGCAGGAGCAGCAAGCACCGGCTGGGTGGAGAGCAGGGCTTTGAGCTCAACAAACGCTGATTCGGCTTCGGGAGTCCACTCGAACGTGTCGGATTTCTTCATCAATTGAAATAAAGGCAGAGCCTTCTCGCCAAGACGAGAAATGAATCGACTCAATGCTGCCAAGCAACCTGTGAGCTTCTGAACATCGTGCACTCGCACGGGAGTCTTCATTCGGGTAATAGCGCTGATCTTCTCAGGGTTGACATCGATCCCCCATTCGGAAACGAGAAAACCGAGTAATTTGCCGCCAGGGACGCTGAAAGTACATTTGGCCGGATTCAGCTTTATGTAGAATCTCCTTAGATTGGCGAATGTTTCGGCCAAGTCGGCTAGCAGGTTGGAACCTTTGCGGGACTTGACCACTATATCATTCATGTATGCCTCGACATTCCGAGGGATCTGGTCAAGTAAACATTTCTGAATCATGCGCATAAAAGTCGTGCCGGCATTTTTGAGACCAAATGGCATAGTGATGTAGCAGAAACACACGAATGGGGTGATGAAAGCTGTCTTTATTTCGTCCGGGCCATACAGACGGATCTGATGATACCCAGAGTAAGCATCCAGAAACGATAAACGCTCGCACTTTCTAGTCAAGTCAACAATTTGATCTATGTGGGGGAGCAGAAAATGATCCTTCGGGCATAACCGATTGAGATGTTTAAAGTCAATGCACATACGCAAAGACTTATCTTTCTTTGGCACCATCACAACATTCGAAAGCCACTCGGAGTGGTAAATCTCCCGAATGAACTTGGCTTGCAAGAGACGGGCCACTTCTTTGCTGATTGCCTTGCGCTTCTCCACCGATGAACGATGCAAATGCTCCCTGATGGGTTTGGCTTTCGGATCCACTCTCGGACGGTGCTCAGCCAGCTCCCTGGGAACCCCCGGCATGTCAGCAGGCTTCCGTGCGAAGATATCCTAGTTCTCATGGACGAACTGGATGAGCTTGGCTTCCTATTTGCTGTCGAGTGTTCATGAGATATTCGCCGGGGCAGCAATAGGATCCGTCGGGTGGATGTGCACTTTCTTCACTTCCCCTGCCGACTGAAATGCCGACTCGGAAGCTGGCTTCTTTGCGCGGAGCAAATCAGCGGGGTGAGCGGATTTCTTGTACTCTTCGAGCTCGACCATTGCCATCTGGTGATCGACGATCTTGGAGCCTTGCTGGAGGCATTCTTCGGGCCGTTGTCAATTGCTAGTGACCGTGATCACGCCCTTAGGGCCTGGCATCTTCAACTTGAGATACACGTAACATGGTTGGGCCATAAAACGTGCATATGCGGGTCGACCTAAAAATGGCATGGTAGGCACTTTAGAAATCCACGACTTCAAACGTTAGCTTTTCTTTTCAGAAAATTTTGTCATTCCCGAATGTAACATCCAATGCTATCTGGCCGAGTGACTTGGCCTTCTTTCCTGGGATGACCCCATGAAATTGCATGTTGCTTTCACTCAGTCGGGACATCGGAATGCCCATCCCTTTTAGGGTATCCACATAGAGGATATTCAGGCCACTGCCACCGTCCATGAGGACCTTTCTGAGTCGAGCGCCCCCACCATCGGATCAACTACCAGAGCATGTCGACTAGGGGTGGCCACATGAGACGGATGGTCTGTTTGGTCGAATGCGATGGCGTACTGGAACCACTTGAGGTAGGTGGGGGTAGCAGGCACAGCCATGTTGACATCTTTGTTGATGACTTTCAGACAACTCTTGCTCTCGACATAAGCAAAAATCACAAGTGTGGCAGTGACATCCGGGAATGTTTCTTTATCTTCATCTTCATCACCCTTCTCGGGAGATTTATCACTCGGCGGGTCTCCCTTGAATTGCTGGATAAGGGTCCGACACTGTCGAGTGGTGTGCTTGGGCAAAATCGCATTGCCTTCCGCATCTTTCCTCGTGTGAATTACACACGACTGATCCATGATATCAGTTCCTAACTGATTTTTTCTTTTCTTGGGGGCATACTATGCTTTAGCTTTGCCCTTGTTTTTTGACTGAGTCGCCAGTGCTGGTGCTTCTGCTTGAACTGGACCCTCAGCTTTTTGCTTCTATTTCCGATTGTTACTGCCACCAGCCTCATTGGCGACTGCCTTTCCTTTGCCACTACGGAGGCGGTCTTCTTCCTCGCCATTGGCGTACCAAGTGGCGGTTTCCATCATCTTGGCGAGTGAAATATCATCCGTGCGCCCGAACTTTAGGTACAGATCCCTATATCTCACGCCGGCCTTGAAAGCACACAAAGCCTGGTGCTCTGACACATTCTCCACTGTATGGTGCAAAGTGCACCACCGCTGAATATAGTCTCTCAAAGTTTCATCGGGCTTCTGGACACAATGGTGTAAGTCGACTAGACCTGCAGGACGCTTGCAAGTACCCTCAAAGGTTCAGATAAACACTCGCGCAAGATCCTCCCAACAATATATACTGGAAGGAGCCAAGCGATTCAACCAAGCTCGAGCTGAACCATCTAGCATCAAGGACAAGTGCATCAATGCGACGTTTTCGTTGCCGCCGCCAATCTGCATAGCCACTCGGTAATCATCTAACCAAGTCTCTGGCTTGGACTCACCAGAAAATTTTCCGATCCCAGCCACCAACCTGAAGTTGGGGCGAATCTCTCCAGAACGGATGGCTCTGCTGAAACACTCAGGACCAGAAATCACGACCGAGCTACCACTCGGAAAGTCTCTATCTTGGCCTTCTCTGTGGCCTCTGCCGCTGTCGATCCGCTTCTGGGTGAGAAGATCTCGAGCATCAAACTCCACATTCCGCTCACCACTGAACGAGCGCCTATCGTCCGGGTGCCGGGGCACGCGTGGACCACCCTGCGGAGGAGCGGGCACTCGATGATGGTCTTCACGGTGAAACTGATCTCTAACCTGATCCTCATGAAAGCCCCCACCCCTACGATGCAGGGGCGATCCAGGGCTGTGTGCCAACTGAACGGTTTCTGCCCTAGGTGAGTTGCTGCGTATCCTGTTGCGGGACTATGAAACCACTGAATTCTTTTGTTGCGCTGCATCTAACAGTGCTCTGATCTGCATCAACCCTCTTCCAGCCTCTGACCGCGATGACTGAATGGAATCTGCTATCCTAGCAGGAGCAACAACATTTAACACAGGAGTTCGATATACCTCAACGTCATTACGGGAGCTAGTCGAGAACAAGTGTCGCTGTCGTCGACCGGCTACAGGTGAACGTTGGCGAGCGTGCTCGTCGAGTTCGCATTGAATCTCTTCCAGCCGAATGCGCGTGGCCTCCATGGCCTGGGCCTCAGCGGTCGTACCAATGATGGGGGTGTGAAGAACCTCCCCCTCGGGAAGCGGCTATTCACTCGGCGCGCCACCAGCACCACGCTTGCCGTGGCCAAAGCCCGACGACGGGCTTTGATGAGAGCCCGCCATAAGGACCTCCGGTGCTGGATCGCAACTCTCGCACTCAGAAGGGATGTCAGAAGAATCGGAATCCGACTTGAACACACCATGAAGAGACTTAGTAGGCTCGAGCGCTGCGATCTGTGGAGAAGAAATTTGATGCGACACTACGTGCTTGATCCAGCGCTGAAGTCGTGAGCCGCCGGACCGCTTGCGACTGCGAACAACGAGGGGAGCCGACATATAGGGAGTCGATGGCTGACGCAGTAACACGCCGCAGGAACTCGCGCGGAAGTGCGCGGCCCCGCGGACTGGGAGTGCCTCGACATCGAGAGGCGCTTCCTAAAGCCTTGCCGAATCGTCGACGATGAAGGTGAGCGCACCGAAACGGATCTCATGGCCCAGAGCGCAAACACCGTCGGAAGACATGTCGAAGGACGGAAAATGCAACCTCATTGGAAGTCGCTCAGACGCCTGCCCCACGGTGGGCACCAACTGTCGTGGGAACGAGCCTGACAGTAGATGGTAGGGGTACGTAAGCAGAGGGCAAATTCCTAGCTACGGTGAGGATGTACACACGGATGTATGAGTTCAGGCCCCTCTCGTGGAGGTAACAGCCCTACGTCTCAGTGCTCGGGAGCTTGCGTTGTGTGGAATGTTGAGATTACAATGGTTGCGAACCCTTGTGCAGGAGGGGAGGGGTGGCTTATATAGAGTTCGTTGACCCTCATAATTACCCAGCATCTAAGGGTCTGATCGTGGGGTTAAAGTCTACTGTTACTGGTAACGTACGTAATAAAAGCTATTAATGACGATTGGACCAACGTCTGCCCGTTGGGATCTTGACGATGGCTCCTGGTCTTCTGGCGTCGAGTGAGAACGAGGTCTTCCGAGTGACAAGCGAATGTCGAGTGAAGGAAGAAGTCCCCGAGTGGATAGCCTGTCGAGTGACTTAAGCGCCACACGAGATCCAGTCGGAAGCTTGCTTGAGATCTTCAAATCTTTCAACGTAGTGTCCTTAGGTAGGGTATGTCGGTCATACCTAGAACCCTACCCTAGGTACTTATCCTCGTCAGTGGTCGACGTCCGCGATGGGCGGACCTGCTCCTTTTGACGGGATTGCTGGCTTCCGTGTGGGGCTTTGTCAGTAGTCTTCCCTGCTCTTTTCTCTCATGCTACAGATGCGGATTCCACGGTGTTCCAGGTGCGTGACACCGGGCTCGTTGCCTCTCTGGTCCCTCGCCTCACGCGCGTGGGTGCTTGGGAGCTGGCGGTCGTTTCTCAGCTCTGCGAGAGCCTCCCCTTCGGGCATGGTTGTGATGAGCGTCGTCTCTGCCCAGCCTCCACCCCCCGTGGTGCCATGTCCTTGGCCTTGGTGTACAGGCTGCTTCGGTTTGGGGTGTGAAGGCGGCGTTCGTGGATTTGGTGTGGGGCTCGCGTGCCCCTCCCGCGTACGGTTCTTTTCTTGGCTGATGGCTCACCGACGCATCCACGCCCGGGATGTGCTCGCCCAGAAACATATTGTCGACCTGGAAGAGGCCGGCTGCCGAAACCCTCGAAACTACGGACCACTTGCTCTTTGGTTGCCCCTTCTCGATGAGCTTTTGGCGCGACGTCGGCCTCGATATGGATGGTCTCGCTGTCAGCAACATCCCTGACCTGGTCTGCTCGTCTGCATCGGTCGTCGGTTCTGCTACTGAGTTTGTTCTGATGTGTTGCTGGTACCTGTGGAAACACCAGAACGAGGTTGTCTTCCAGCGCCAGCAGCCATCCTTGGGTCATGTTCGCTCATGCTGTCGGGAAGACGCGGTGTTGTGACTGGGGTGCCTCCCGGCTGCCCTGCGCCACCACAGGGACTCATGGATTGATGTCCTCTCCTCGTGGTTGCTCTCCCCCCCTAGATGCCCCCCCTCTCTTGTTGTGGAATGCGTGTGTTGTAACTAACTATCTGGGATTTAGCTCACTTTGATAATATATTCAGGTGGGGCCAAGATCATCTATTTTTCTTGAATCAAAGTCATCTGGATAAAACTCAGCTAGCTTCACTCACTAGTAGAAAACTGGGCTTTGGTTCAGGCCTGGCCAGCCCATTAGTCCCGATTCAGTCACGAACCGGGACCCATGGGGGCATACGTCCCGGTTCGTGCGCCCAGGGGGGCGGCCGGGCCTCGTGGGGCATTGGTCCCGGTTCGTATGGACCCTTTTGTCCCGGTTCCAGACACGAACCGGAACCAATGGGCCTCGCTCCTGGCCCACATCCATTGGTCCCGTTTGTGGATGGAACCGGGACTAAAGTGTGGCCTTTAGTCCCGGTTCCAGCCACAAACCGGGACCAATGATGTGGCAATATATACCCCTCCCCCGCGAGCAGAGCACTCCACTGCTCTGTTTTTTCCTGGAGTGTGAGGGGAGGGCTTTGTGGTGCTCTAGCTCACCTCCTATGCACATGAGGTGTTCGATGAAATGCCCGAGCCACACTACTTAAGCTTTCTTCTCTCCAAACTCGACCTCCAAGTTTCATTTTCCTCAAGATTTGTCTAGGTTTAGCGGTCCGTCACGTTCCGTCCCCGACCGCCGTCGATCGCCCGCGCCGATCTCGTCGCCGACACCACCGTGGTGAGCCTCTTGTTCTTATCTTCTTTCTAAAAGAAATTTTTTTATATTAATTTGGTCACTTATCTATTCATGATGTTCTGTAATGGTTTTTGACACACTTAATTATATATAATGCATGCAGATGAACCGGCAATGGATGTACGGTGACAGACGCACCTCTGAGTACATTAAGGGCGTGCATAATTTTTTCGAAGTGGCTGAGGCAAACAAGCAGAATGGTTTTATGTGTTGTCCATGCCCTCTATGTGGGAATACGAAGTCTTACTCTGACCGGAAAATCCTTCACACCCATCTGCTTTATAAGGGTTTCATGCCACACTATAATGTTTGGACCAAGCACGGAGAAATAGGGGTTATGATGGAAGACATCAAAGAAGAAGAGGACGATGACAACTATGTGCCCCCTGAATACGGTGATGCTGCAACGGGGGAAGCTGAAGATCAAGAGGAACTAGACGATGATGTGCCCGATGATGATCTCCGACGGGTCATTGTTGATGCAAGGAGACAGTGCGAAAGTGAAAAGGAGAAGTTAAAGTTCGATCGCATGTTAGAGGATCACAGAAAAGGGTTGTAGCCCAATTGCGAAGAGGGCAACACAAAGCTCGGTGCCGCACTAGAATTGTTGCAATGGAAGGCAGAGTATGGTATACCGAACAAGGGATTTGGGAAGGTACTGAAAATATTTAAGAAGAGGCTTCCAAAGGATAACGAATTGCCCGATAGTACGTACGCAACAAAGAAGGTCATATGCCCTCTAGGATTGGAGGTGGAGAAGATACATGCATGCCCTAATGACTGCATCCTCTACCGCGGTGCGTACGAGGATTTGAACGCATGCCCGGTATGCGGTGCATTGCGGTATAAGATCAGACGAGATGACCCTGGTGATGTTGACGGCGAGCCCCCCAGGAAGAGGGTTCCTGCCAAGGTGATGTGGTATGCTCCTATAATACCACGGTTGAAACGTCTATTCAGAAACAAAGAGCATGCCAAGTTGTTGCGATGGCACAATGGAGACCGTAAGAAAGACGGGAATTTGAGACACCCCGCTGACGGGTCACAATGGAGAAAAATCCTAAGAAAGTACGGTCGGGCTGAGTTTGGAGCTGACCCAAGGAACGTATGGTTTGGTTTAAGCGCGGATGGCATTAATCCTTTCGGAGAGCAGAGGAGCAATCACAGCACCGGGCCCGTGACTCTATGTATGTATAACTTTCCTCCTTGGATGTGCATGAAGCGGAAGTTCATTATGATGCCAGTTCGCATCCAAGGCCCTAAGCAACCCAGAAACGACATTGAGGTGTACCTAAGGCCATTAGTTGAAGAACTTTTATAGCTGTGGAATGGAAACGGTGTATGTGTGTGGGATGAGCACAAACAGAAGGAATTTGACCTGCATGCGTTGCTGTTTGTAACCATCAATGATTGGTCTGCTCTCAGTAACCTTTCAGGACAGACAAACAAGGGATACCACGCACTGTTTAGCTGACACCGAAAGTATATACCTGGACAATTGCAGGAAGAATGTGTACCTGGGGCATCGTCGATTTCTTCTGACCAACCATCAATATCGAAAGAAAGGCAAGCATTTCAAAAGCGAGGCAGATCACCGGAAGAAGCCCGCCATGCGTACCGGTGATCACATACTTGCTATGGTCAATGATTTACACGTAATATTTGGAAAGGGTCCCGGCGGACTATCTGTTCCGAATGACGCTGAGGGACGCGCACCCATGTGGAAGAAGAAATCTATATTTTGGGACCTACCCTACTAGAAACACCTAGAGGTCCGCTCTTCAATCGACGTGATGCACGTGACGAAGAACCTTTGCGTGAACCTTCTAGGCTTCTTGGGCATGTATGGGAAGACAAAAGATACACCGGAGGCATGGGAGGACCTGAAACGTTTGCACGAAAAAGACGGCATGCCTCCAAAGCAGTATGAAGGTCCTGCCAGCTACGCTCTCACCAAAGAAGAGAAGGAAATCTTCTTTGAATGCCTGCTCAGTATGAAGGTCCCGTCTGGCTTCTCGTAGAATATAAAGGGAATAATAAATATGGCCGAGAAAAAGTTTCAGAACCTAAAGTCTCATGACTGCCACGTGATTATGACGCAACTGCTTTCGGTTGCATTGAGGGGGCTTCTACCGGAAAACGTTCGATTAGCCATAACCCTCTCAACTTTTTAGTATTTTCTGTTCAAAACATTAGAAACAAAAAAGTGGAAACAAAATAAATTAAATAAAGCAAAAAAGAAAACAAAAAAATAGAAAAAAAAGTATTTTCTATTCAAAACATTAAAAGCAAAAAAGTGGAAATAAAATAAAATAAAGCAAAAAATGCTATCTACAGGGCCATCACGGCCTGAATACGACTAGAAATCTAACAATGGGCCTGGATTCAGGCCCGCAGAAGGCCCAGTAGGCCCACGGGCAAAGAGTGACACAATAGGCCCAGAAGCCTGCAGTTGAGAGGAGCTCGAGAGGGTTGGCGCAGCAGCGCTTATAAACCGCTCTCGCGCTCCCTCGACTAGCGAGGTGGGACTAAACATCCCACCGCACCGCGGCGCAAGGCCTTTGGTTCCGGTTGGTAGCACCAACCGGAACGAAAGGGTGGCATTGGTACCGGTTCGTAGCACCAACCGGGACCAATGCCCCCTTTAGTTCCGGTTGGTGGCACCAACCGGAACCAAAGGTCTCTGTTTCCCGTCGTTTGGGCTGCTGAAAAGAGACCTTTGGTCCCGGTTGGTGGCACCAACCAGAACGAAAGGGGGCATTGGTCCCAGTTGGTGCTACGAACCGGGACCAATGCTCTGGGTATATAACTGGCACCTAGGAATTTTCAGTCCTCATCTCGCCATTAGCCCCCGACGACGCCGGAGACGACACCGACGTCGTCAGGCTGCCCGACTGCCACGCCGTCGCCGCCCTCTGCCCCTTCGACGCCCTCTGCCCCGACCTCGCCGTCGCCACCCTATGCCTCGACCTCGCCGTCGCCGCCCTCTGCCTCGACCTCGCCGTCGCCGCCCTCTGCCCCGACCTCGCCGTCGCCACCCTCTGCCTCGCTGTGAGCCCCTCCCCCCATTCCCCCCTCTTCTTCCCCGCCTCTCCACATTGATGTATGATTTTTTTTTGTTCATAGAATTTTTTTTGTCAATTGATGTATGCTTTTTTTGTTCATAGAAAATTTTGTGTTCATAGAAAGTTTTTTGTCAATTGATGTATATGTTCATATATATGTGCATTTTTAGAAAAAAATTGTGTATGTATGTTCATATATGCAAAAGTTACATTTAAGAAAAAAAGAAAATGTATGTATTGTGTTCATATGCAAAGAATATGCAAAAGTTAGAATTTTTGTACCAAGTTAAAAGAGCGTTGTCGTCGAGCCACTAGACAAACGTGACATGAGGGGGTCGAGGGTCGGGAACTAGGGTAGAGGGTCGTGGATCGCTGAGGGGATTGTAAGAGATCTTATATGAACATACTTTATTCTCCTAGAGATTAAGCTTGTGGAGGGACTAGTAACCGTCTTAGACTCAAGACGAAAAGATCGCAAGCAGTATGCGGCGATCACTGAAATGCTCGTGAAGTAAGTTCAATCGATCATTATCGCACCATATCGACAACTTTATTCATTTCCTGATATCAGGTAATAATTATTTTCTTTGTCTGACAGGGTTTGGAAACAGTTCACCGCAATAGCTCCGGGACTGCCGGAGAAGCTGCAATTTACATACCCGAAAGTAAGTACTACTAGCTAGTTCCGCGCATCTCCCATTGATTCTAGCTAGTTTTCATCAATACCATTTATAATGCTTGATTATCAGTTTGATTGACCTCTATTTCTCGTAAAGTGGTTGTGGCAGGAAGAAGGGACTAATCTTTGTGGATACTACGTTTGCGAGTACATCTACAAAGCGACGACCTCTAAGCATGTCGGCTACTCTAAAGAAGATTTTGAAGTGCGTAAGCAATAATATTCACAATTTTATTTTATTACCATCATTTGTGTTGAGTTTCATTCATATATATGTATTGACCCCCTTCTTCAAATTAGCTTTCGGAGCTGCAGGATCAACTCCTACCACAAGATCGCATAAAAGCAATTCAAGAGGAATTGGCGGGATTCTTTCTTGACCACGTCATCGATAAACACGGAGAATACCATGTGGAAGTTGAGTTCAGATGTTAGGGGATTGTAAGAGATCTTATATTGTATATATGTAGCCAGTAGCGTCGGATAGATATACGAAAACTTGTTGTTCGACCAATCTCTCGAAGAAGGAGAGGTCGACCACTTCTCTCTGTATACGTTCATGACGATCTTCTGTACTTAATGGTTTCCTTCATTTCTTACTAGCTAGCGTGTCGAGTCATCTCTATACGTATAGTACATAGCGTCGACCAAGCACGGAGATAAGAGAAGACACTTCTCTCTATTAGCTAGCTAAAATAATATATGAAACCCCTAAATTAACCCTGCAAAACCCCCTAAAAACCCCCCACCCCCCCTTTCAAAAAAAAACCCAGGCCCTGGACTACTGACGCGTGGATGCCTTTTGGTCCCGGTTCGTGTTACCAACCGGGACTAAAGGTCCTCCGCCCCAGCGCACCACAGCAGCCCACGTGGAGCCCCATTTGTCACAGTTCGTAGGCGAACCGGGACTAAAGGTATTGGGCTTTAGTACCGACCCTTTAGTCCCGGTTCCGGAACCGGGACAAATGGGCCTTTGAAACCGGGACAAATGGGCCTTTTTCTATCAGTGACTAAGTTGTCCAAGTTAAAAGCAGCAAAAGAGTCTTTTGGGTTGAAAAAAGCCATATGCCCAAGCAATGCGGAATTTACCTCATTGAAGCGATCATCAAACTCTTGAAGCTGCCGATCAATAACAGAATTAAGACACTCAATTCGGTAATGTTGAAGGTTTGTCTTATTGGTTTTTTGTCGTGGTTTGTGCCGGTTAACATATTGTTCCTGCATATTTGCGTTCTCAATGTGATTCTCTTCACAGAATGAATTTGCCTTCTCAAGAAGTGAGTCCCATCCATTATCCCTTAGTTCTTGCAGCTTATTTCTTGTTGACTTCACACATGAGATGGCATTCAGGATGTCTTGATCCTTCCTTTGTAAAGACCGCGACAAAGTATTTGCCTTTCCCAGTATATGCAACATCATGTGCAAATAAAAAAATCAAAGTTCTCAAAATATGCTAAGAGACCATGTGCGTGAGATTTCTTATCACTTTTGCCTTCTTTCTCAACATATTTCAGAACATACATAATTGATGGGAACAATTTCACTAGACTTGAAAGAGTCCTGTAGTGTGAGCCCCAACGTGTGTCACCGGCTCTTTGAAGAGTTTGTTCCTGATTTAACCCTGTGCCAGTGTTAATCTGACAACTACCTATGGCTTTTATTACCTCCTCTTGATGTTTCTCTCTAATCATATCCTTTCTCTTGGAAGAAGCTCCAACCACATTGAATAAGATGGAGATCATGTAGAAAAAATCTGCAATATCGTCATGCTTGTTTGATACTGCCAAACCATTAAACTCACCGCGCATATTACTAGCGCCATCATAGCAATGGCCTCTGACTTGCTTTATGCTTATTCCAATATCAGTGAATAATTTTTGAAGAGTAGCCTTGAGACAAGTTGCAGATGTTTCCTTCACACATTTAATTCCAACTAACCGTTCAATGGTAAATCCACACTTGCTAAGATATCTCAAAACAACTGCCATTTGCTCTTTGTCAGACACATGAGCAGCCTCGTCAATCAACAAAATGAATACATCACCTCCAATTTCTTCAATAATAGAATTTAAAGTTATCTGCACAAAAGACGATTAACTCATTAGAGAACATTTGTTACTTGTAAGAAAACATAAATAGTAGGCAATAAAATTTGATGTTACATTTGCAAAATAATTTGCAAGTTCCTTTTGAATATCTCCACATACCCACTCACAGCTTTTTGGTGCATTCCCAAGAACTACATCTCATATAGCTTCATTTTGGTTTGCCAAAGTATGTACCAACTCTCGGAAATTTCACTTATTTTTTGACTCGTCTGATTCGTCGTGGCCTCAGAAAGCTAAGCCTTGATGCAACAAATATCTCACTAAGTCAATGGAAGCATTAAGCCGGATTTGATTTTGCTTTTTTGTAAGATCAGTTTGCTTATCAAGAGCAACCTGAATAGACCGATCTTGATTCATAAAAGCACCACATCTTTTTACTGCTACATTATGAAAGCTATTAACATTATCCTTACCCTCATGAGTAAGTCTGCTTTTCTTGTTCCAACTGTTCCAGCCATTAATTGCAAATGCATCACTCCCAGCTTGTCCCTCATTGTAATCTCTGAAAAGGTAGAAGCAGGCCTTATGCACTTTGTCACTATATTCAAGCCAACGATCATATTCATCAAACCAATCTGGATTAAATCTCCTTTGAGCATCTCCAATATCCCTTTGTGGGTAATTAAAATTAGACGGCGGTCCCCTCATTAAATATCTGCGCCTAATCTCATCTTGCTTCTTTGGATTTCTTGTGTACTCTAAAATCCTCTTCCTATCAGCCGGATCATAAGGCAACTCATCTATGTTAATTTCCGTATGAATAGTAGCCTCCGGAAGACTAGCTGCTGTGACATTCGATGCACTGAGCCGACGTCTAATGGGTGACCTTGATGTGCTTGTATCATTATCTCGATCACCGACTTTTCTTTGAAAAGTAACGCTCCATAGCCTAGATCAAGCGAAGTTCATGGAGAAAAGCAAATCAACAAACTAGGGCAGAATAATCACTACCGTATTAGGCTATTAGCCTATTACACTAGATAGAACATACATAAGAGAAACAGAGAGGATTAGGCGATGTAATTACCTCAAATTTTAGTGTATAGTTGCTGCTGTTGTCGATCTGGCTGTGCCCGGCTGAGGCGGCGGCGTCCGTCGCGGCGGGGAACCAGGAGCACGAATGGACTAGAGATAGATCAGATTGGAAAAGGAAAAGACGCCGGTTCGTGCGGCTGTGTAGATGCATAATCACGGTGATGAATTCATTACGGCAAGGAGTCAATGACTCGTACTGGCTTCGTGGGCTGTTCATTTTTGCGCCCTTACTTTGTTGATGGGGTCAGCCACATTTTTTTATTGGGTTCACAACTGGTAACCATGCATCTACATGCACATACGGAGCAAAAGTCGTACGGTGGCTCCGTCGCTGGGTGGAGGGAAGCTCCCCCCCCCCCCCCCCCAAAAAAATAAAAAATAAATCTATTGGCTTACTGCTGGAACACAGGAGGCGACATGTCGCGTGATTGTTGCTGATGTCGATAGGTAGGAGGAATAAAATCAATAATCATGAGCTACATCAACTCTCTTTCTGCTTTTGCTCCATTACATAGCTTGGTACGTGCGGTCTTTTCCTGTTGCTGTTGCTGGTCCAAATCCATAGATTAAGTTGTCATTCAATCATGCATGTGTCCAAGTACTGTATATACCCATAGACATACAGTTAGTTTTCTCATCCAACAGAAGAAACAGATCATAGATGTAGTGCACTGCAGGTTATCAATGATCCAGACAGGCAGGTGTTAATTGGAGGAAGTTGGTTCATGCCCTCGATTAATCATTCGTGAAATACCCTTAGTTTCGGCTTCTGACGCCGTGCACGAACCGGTCACTGTATGTTCCACACAAGCAACTTCAGTTCAGTACTGTACAGTAGTGAGTACTAGATCTGTGCCCATGCCTCACCCATCGAAGAAACAAGCATGGAGATATTTATGGTATGATCCATTGCGCGCGCGCGCGCACACACACACATACACACAATCAAAGTTCAGTTCCATTCAGTACCAGTAGTAGCAATCTATGCCCATGCCTCTCCCGCCTTCCTAGAAAGCAGCCATGGATGAATCAATCATAAGAAGATGGCGCGAGCTCGGACCTATCTAGCCAGTGGTACTACCTGCACGATCATCGGTTCTACGCCCGGCCCAGGTCAAAATCACACCAAAATGGCATGTTATGCTCACAAGTTGTTGAGCATTCTGAGCTAGCGACCATGGCACGTAATTTCCATAGTTTTGTGGTTAATACTTAATATGCACCTTCACAATCTCTTTTGCTGCCTCTCGAGTGAGGGAGTGAGTGATAGTGACCAGACTAGCTAGGTGGTGACCTCCAATTAATTGATCAAGGAGGAGGACCAGTCACAGAATTAATCCACAATTGGCCCACAGGCTAGCTCCGTTATCAAGTCAATGCAGCCGCTTGGTTTTCACTCAGTTAAGAGAAAAATTAAGAGAGAAAAGAAAGGTAAACTGGGCTGGCTTGTTCTACTCTATAGATCGAACTATGGGTAATTTAGCCGTATGCAAGGCAAGTTCAAATGATTAGCCAGTGAACACTGTATGTCTGGTTCAGTTAATAGGGAATCCAGTCCATCCAGCGATCACTATATATGTAGAAAGAACCAAGCAATCACTATTGCTTCCACATCTAGCGGCAGCCCCCCTCCATGTGGCTACTACAATGACATGCAAATTTCATTTCTTGGTGATGATTAGGTAGCTGCTCATCAATTAATGCCCTCTCACGTCCCATAATTACTCCATGACAGCAACAACAGAGGCCCTGCAATAGAGCATATCGATCGACACACAGGAGAAACTGTGTACTTGCTCCTATTAGTTGGTTTTCAACCTAACAGGCTAACAGGAGAGTGAGTTGGCAGTGCAGGCCCTTTCTAATCAAGTGTCAAGGTGCACATGAATATACAGTTGGTACTCTATATATTGGTTCGCTTAATATTTGGTAAATATCCCTAATAGCAGCAAGCATTCTGTAATGATTGTCTAATTCTGGCCATTATGATATATTTAAAGATCTCTTTCCACTAAAAAAAAAGATATCACTAGTAGCAGCACTTAAGCTACAAGTAAAAACTACCTTGCAGAGGGAACAATGGATATGGAGAGACGCCGCGCGTAAAGGTGATCTTGATGGCCGAGTTGCAAAGAATTGACACTTTGGAGCTGTGCCGAGAAGTTGACACTTGCATCCCTAGCATCACAAACTTATGTGGCACAAGCAGTCAAGCGCATTTAGTAAAATAAAATCACAGAAATGTTTCAAGCCGACTTGCAGTTAGCTTCCTGTGTGACAAAGAATATACCCCAAAAAGGGGTGTAAATTGTCGGGGCCGTCTCAAATTAGTTTCCTGTGTGAGAAGAAACAGTTGACCCGAAATGATTTGTCACATTGCTGAGATTAGTTCGAGCCAACCTTGCTTAGAAGCTAAAGCTAGGTCAGGTCACATTCAGAAGCCATGTGTAATAAATTTCAACAATAAGATTATTGTTCAGGAAAAAATTAGATAGCAGGCAGTCTACATCAGGAAAATAATAATTATGGAAAATACAATGCATATGCCGGGGAAGAACTAGGACGATTCGGGGAATCCAAATACACCATCGATGCAATCGTTATGCAACGACAATTCAAGAGCATGGTCAGACCTTAATAATTGGGAGATAGCTACAAAACGTTAGGAGGAAAAGGCTAAGGCTCTGGGCAGCTGTGGTTGCGGAAATCCTGATCCTGCAAGCAGAGATTGAATGTCATGACAGGACTGATAGATCACAAGAGCTCTCAGAAGGTCCTGCACAAATGTTCCTTTCTGTAATTAAATGTGCTGTAATATAATATTGAAAAACTGCTCACTGTTTACTTAAAAACAAACATAGTGTAATTTAAAAATGTTTGTCTAACTTAAGAAATGTTCTCACCACAATATTCATGTAATTTATTCAAAAAAATGTTCCTGTAATTTTAGGAAGTGTTCACTCAGATAAGAAATGTTAATGTAATGTTAAGGGAAGTGTTGACGCATTTTTCATAAATGTTAGTGTATTTTTAAAAAGTGCACATACATTTAAAAAATAAAAATAAGAAAAAAAATCAAAAAAAAAGGAAAAGAGGAAGAAAAATCGGCATGCTAACCGAAGTCTAATGAGCAACAAGTCTGCCACAACAAAAACAAGAAAATTGCATTTTTCGCCGTCCAAGTCTCTGGCTCGCGTAATGCTTTGGTACCGCACCTCGAGAAAACCGTGATCCACAATCCTCTCTATGATTTGCTACCGCATCTTGAGAAACACCGTGGTCTCAATACGCTCCTATACATGAAACTAGATAACATCTATAGTCCACTCTACGGTACATCGCTCTGGTGCTGCCGCGTGGCGTTGCTCTTGCGGAAATAAACGTCCCGTCCTTGGAACCCGTGTTCCACTGTGGCCCTATGCATGGCCTTTGTGTTAGAATAAGCACCACGTCGTCATGCACGTTCACTCGTTAACTACTTACACTACACCATGACACTCAAAGTTCCGTCAAACAATCCGTCCATGTAGGTCACCTAAGCGACACATTTAGTGTCGGCAAAAACCTTTGCCGACGGAAAGCAGATGTCACGTATAGTCCTGTCAGGAAAGATCTTTGCCGATAGATAAATTTATGACGACAGACAGGATGACGGCATGGGTGAGACCTACGGCGACATACATTTCTACGCCAACAGACTGTGCTACACCGACAGATTGTCTGACAGTGTGTTATGACAACAGATAGTGTGACATCCATTCCTACACCGACAGTTCTTCTGTAAATGTGCTCTGCTTGCCAACAGGTAGTGTGATATCAAATACTTCTACCAACACATTTGCTGTCAAGGTTCTACATTTCATAAGGGAGTAGTACTAACCAAGGATAATTTAATATAGCAAATATGGGTACGGAGTTCTAGATGTTGCTATTGTGATCAAAATGAAACAATTAGACACCTTTTTCTCGAGTTACATTAACAAAACTATTATGGTACATTGTTCATATAGCTTTCAACATTAATCCACCAACAAACATAAATACGCTATTTGTGACATGGCTCAGTGGAGTAGAAGTAACTATGGTAAATCATGTCCCGAGTGGAATAAGTGCACTATTTTGGGCTATATATGAAACACTAGAAACGATTTGATTTTTAATCACAAGAACTTTAACATTTTTTGCAGGTTATCCACACAGCCACGGCTAGGATCCGTACGTAGTCGTTACTCACTCATGCGGACTCCAGAAAGTTTATGGCTATTGGGTCCAACCGGCGGGATACGGTCGCATGGACTATTTTCAACCGATTTGGATGACGAGCTAATAATAAGCTAGGTGTACAGGCATGATAGTCTGATTTTGCTTTCGCCGGATGTGGCAGTTCTTATTTATTTTTGTACTTCTTTTTTTATGCTCAGACTGTGAGCCCTTTGTGGATCTAAAGACTTTGTTTCGTACTTCTTTAATAATATGGTTGCATGCATCTTGATGCAGAGGCTGGAGGCTATGTTCCTCTTTTCAAAAAAAAGGTTCTACATTTCAGCACAAATGTAAATCCAACATATTTTGAATGAAATCAGATTCATAATAGCACCATATTTTGAAAGAAGTTATATTCATAATATTCAATTCATGCTCAAGATGCAGTACATACACACAAATTATACTCTTCTACTGATCACAAGATATACCATTGATCAATACATTTATTCAACATGCATAGAAGATTCTTTACTGATCTTCACTCAAGTTAGATACAACAATTGAGGAAATAAATAGATCAAAATATAAGACATGTCTTGTTGCAAAATATATTTCTTTTAGAAAAGGATGAATAGCCCGGGCCTCTGCATCAGAAAGATGCATGCGGTCCTTTTATTAACAAAAAACCAAATAGTCCGCGGGTCATGACCAGGTGAAACAAAGGTATGAAATAGTTCGAAAGAAATAAAATATGCCACAACCGGCACAGGTATAAAAATATGCCACAAACAGCAAATATAGGACTAGATGTCTAACCATCTATCCTACTGCTAGACCGCCATCCAAACCGGTTGTAGATATCCCGAGCAACCATCTCACATTGGATAGACCCAGTAACCAAAGGCTCCCTAGTTTCCGCAGGAGTGAGTAATGATCACATACGTATCAAAATAGTTGCCATGTATAAGACCTGAAATTTGTCTCTTAAAAATCATGTCATTTCTGCAATTCCATATAGCCCACGATAAAGCACATACTCCTATCTGAATATGTCTTGCTGTATGTATCTCTACTTCATTTAGCCACGTTCCAAATAACGTGTGAATACTATCTGGAGGTGTGATATTAAAAGATATATGTACGGATCACCATAGAATTTTTCCTAATGGACAGTCTAGGAAGAGGTGTTTGACAGTCTCATCGTGATCACAGAAGCTACATCTTTTACTACCCTCCCAATTACGCTTTGCCAAATTATACTTAGTGAGAATCACTTCCTTGTAAACAAACCACATGAAGACTTTAATTCTTAATGGTACTTTGACCTTCCAAATATGTATGGACCTGGGAATGGGTCCAAAGTCTATTAGGTTCAAGTACAATGATTTCACCAAAAAGATACCATTTGTAGATAACTTCCAATGAAGTCTATCATACTCGTCCGACAAATGAACATCCATCAACCTTCTGACTGGATGAAGCCTAGATGTCCATATAGAACCCACCAAGGCCTTTCGGAATTGTATATTTAGAGGAGTAGACTGAAATATTGTGGCAACACATGCCTCCTTACGCTGCACAATATTATAGAGAGATGGATATTGCGTAGCTAGCGGCGTCTCCCAACCATGTATCCTGCCAGAATCTCATCGACTCACCATTTCCTACAAAAAACTTAGACCTATGGAAGAAAGCCTCTTTCATCCTCATCGAGCCTTTCCAAAAAGGTGAGTGTTTAGGTCAAATTGTGACCCGGGCCAATATCTTAGACTATAAGTACTTATTTCGTAAAATTTGTACTCACATTCCTTCAGTCTCCATAGACAGTCTGGACAACCATTTACTGAGCAGACATTTGTTTTTTACCTCCAAATTCTCAATCCCAAGACCCCCTGATCTTTAGATCTACAAATAATTTCCCGTCTACAAAGCCTTTTTCTGTTGACCTCATCACTGTGCCAAAAACACGGGATCGGTAGAAGTCCAATCTTTTGTGAACCCCTAAAGGTATCTGAAAGAAGGACAGAAGGAACACCGGCATACTCGTGAGAACGGAATTAATCAGTATTAGCCGTTCTCCATAAGATAAAAGCTTGCCCTTCCAGCAGCTTAATTTTTTCTTGAAATGATCCACCATACACTTCCACTCCTTGTTTGATAAATTATGATGGTGGATTGGTATGCCTAGATAACTAAACGGTAGGCTACCCAATTCACATCCAAGCAGTTGTTTATACGCATCTTGGTCGTCTTTAGCTTTTCCAAAGAAAAACAATTTGCTTTTATGAAAGTTCATTTTCAAGCCAGACAACTATTCAAACAAGCAAAGTCCGAGTTTCATATTTCTGGTGTTTGCCCAATCATGCTCCATGAAAAGAATAGTATCATCCGCGCATTGTAGTATGGAGACACCACCATCCACCAGGTGTTGTACAAGTCCTCCTACCAGGCCCTACTCTTTAGTTGTTCCAATCATAATTGTCAACATGTCTGCAACCATATTGAATAGGATAGGCGACATTGGGTGTCCTTGCCTTAGACCTTTTATGTGTTTGCAAATAATGCCCAATGTCATCATTAACCTTAATTTCAACACTTTCATTTTGTACAAAAGATTCAAACGTGCTTCCTCCATAGCTCATCAAATCCCTTCGTACGTAGAGTTTGTTGTTGAAATGGCCATTTAACCTTGTCATACGCTTTTTCAAAATCCACCTTGAAGATAACCCCATTTAGTTTCTTTGAATGGATTTCGTGAAAGGTTTCATGTAGGACAACCACACCCTCTAGTATGTTTCTGCCCAGCATGAAAGTTGTCTGACTTGGTCGCACCACAATATGTGCAATCCGAGTCAATCTATTCGTCCCCACCTTACTGAATATCTTGAAAATCACATTAAGTAAGCAAATAGGACAGAATTGTTCAATGTAGACCATATCCTCCTTATTTGGCAACAACGTTATTGTCCAAAAATTAAGATGGAAAAGTTGCAGATGACCATTGAACAAATCATGAAACATAAGAAGTAAGTCATCTTTAATTATGTGACAACATCTTTTATAAAACTCAGTCGGAAACCGATCCAGACCTTGCACTTTATTATTTTTCATTTGTGCTATGGCCTCAAACACTTCTTTCTCCGTGAATGGTGCGTATAGAATCTCATTCTTGTCTATCCCGAGCTGAGGAATGTCTCCGACGATTTTATCATCCATGGACACAAAATTGTCCTTGGGAGCGCCAAATAGCTATTTATAATATTCAGAAATATACAATTTTAAGGGGGTGTACAGAAATATACACCATATGCACTATCACATAAAAACTAATTGAATATGTGACTCGTAAATAAGTTTCCTACACTAACTATTATATCTCTCATACTAAACCATAGAGCAAAATACACAAAATGGAGTGACTTATCAAGATAAAGATAAAAAAAAGGTGTTCCTGTCCGAAAACAAAACATGGCATTCGCATACCTGCGCAGCTTGGCAGTGCGCTAGCAAGATGGACGATGCTACCGTCGGTATTGATAGTCATCTGCCCAATCACCAGGAAGCAAAATATTCATTGCATCTTGTTCTGGTGTCTCCTCTTAGTTCACATTTCACCTATCAAATTCAGCTAGCATGAGTTTTATGTTATGAACATTATATATTGGAAAAAAGAGTGGTCACACATACGAAGGAGTTCTTTGTAGAACCAGGACCTGTTATCTGGTACTCCTAGTAACTTCAAGATTCGTGCAAACATTTAGGGGGGTGTACAGAAGCAAAACTCTTTACACCAAATTACTAATAGGGTCAATGTTATGACCATGATATAGTTATGATGCCCTTCCTAGGGAAAACATAACAACCCTATGATTGCACATGCCTTATTTTATGAAATATGTGAGATGCTCATAGAATTAATAAACAGGGTGGAGAAAATAATCATGGACTTTACGCATAAAAGCAGATTCCGGAACCAACATGATAAATATCACTCGATGGAGAAACGAATCCTGAAAACTAAGCCACACTCAAACTCAACTATAAACATCACCGGGTTGAAATTGCCTATGGATTCGTGAACCAACATGCTACTCTTTCCTTGTATCCTATTCCTACCCATGTGAGCCTAAGGTGCCAAGAAAAAAGAGAAACCCAAAAACTGCAGAGATGAATACTTCGTATGCATATATTTTGTAGGTTGCATATACATGGGATATATGTATGCTTATTAAATTATATGTGCATTTGGAACATATATCGGCCCTCCCCACTAAAATAGTTGGCGAGACTACTATATGGTCCTGAAACAAACAAACCTTCCCAATTCTCCACTGACTGCAACACCTTCCTGAGGGACCTGATGCACTAATTCACCACTCTGCACCTCCCAAGCGACTCTCGGGCATGCTCTGAAAGTAGAAGAATGATACAAGCACACACCAGTCAAATGATATAAGAATACTATACCGAAGACTGGATGCCTTTGAAAAATTCACAGCAAAATTATCCTAGCTTCCATACGAGCATGAAGAATCAAATATTCATTGCATTAAATAGCATGGTCCTACATACGACCATGAAGAATCCATAACACTTCCATTGCTAGCATTCACATAAAAATGTTTGGAGTTCCCTGTGATGCAGTATTTGCTTCCTTCTAATGTCATAACATCAATATAGATGAGATCACCATGTAACCTATAGAAACCATCAGTGCTTGTTAGTTCCTCGACAACCAAATAGAAGGGGACCCATATAAATTGGGAAAGCACACAAGGTGTTAGTGTTTAGAAGGGGTTGTAGGTTTGAGACCATGTTTCAACAGGATGTACAAATTCGGGTCATAGGATAAACACCTTGTGAACCTATTTTTCTCAGTAGGTGCCTCACCTTACTGTTGTAGCCAGGGATGTGGTTGCAGCTAACCAAATAATCAAAAGCATATGCAGCTGTGCTCCAAATCGGAACATCTATGCAGTTTCTCTATTAATTAGTATGCTCATATTCAAGGGACACATGCAAAATACATTAGATCTGACACTGCATAGCCTTGTCTCCACTATCACAATCGGTGGCGCAAGCTAGATTAAATCTAAGTTATCTTCAATAAATCGATGTCATTACAAAGAAAAGATCCAGTCATTTATATTCTAGTGCATACATAGATAAATGCAACTAACGGCATATGTAATTCAGATAAACATGGAACAAAAACCTGATAGTAGTGTGGCATGGAATCCACATCCGTGGTGAGCAGCCTCCGATCCGCCCTGCAAAGTTCCTGTACAATAACCCACATGGACACAGAACATCCAAAACAAGGGCGCCATCCACAAAAAAAAAGCATTGAGACAAGTAGTCCCTGTACAAGAACCCACATAGAGTCCGAGCAGGATTCTTTCAAGATCAGTCACCTCACCTGACGATCTCGGATGAGGTTGGAGTCTTTGGACGGCCCGACACAGGAGAAAATGGAGGGGCCGAGGTGGCCCTTGTGGAGGAGGAGCTCCATCAGCACCACCCAGTCCGGCGGTCCGGCCACGGGTGGGCAATGTCCACGGCCACCGGCTTGTTCGCCGCGTGAGCGCCACCGCCTTGTTCCACTCGTGCGTGGGAGAGGTCCAGGTCGTCGAGCTCGGAGTGGAGGAAGGCCATCGGCCTGTCTGCCGCGCGAGCACCACCGCCTTGTTCCACTGGTGCGTGGGAGAGATCCAGGTTGTCGAGCTCGGATCCGGAGCGCCTTAGCCCCTCCACGAGCTGCTCGCTCCTCCTACCGAGTTCCAAGGGGTGGGGAGGAGATGCTGGGTGACGTGACTTTGAGGAGGGGGAGCGAGCACGGCGAGGCCGGCGTCGACCCTGCCGATGGTGGCTCGTCTGCAGGCGTCTGGAGGTGGGAGGTCGGGGCCGCTTCCTAGCCGTGTCAAGCGCGAGGCCCTCTCCTGGGTGCAGCGATCTCGATCTCCTCGATGGAAAAGGAGGAAAGGGGAGGTGAGATAGAAGACGGGGCGGGAGTGGCGGCGGCGGCCCTCGATGGGAAAGGAGGAAAGGGGAGGCGGGGATTGCGTATGGGAGGAGACCCCTCCTCTCGATCTAATCGAACTGATGTACGGAAGAGACGAACGAACCGTGAAAAAACCAATTAAATCGTGGGGTTTTATCTAATCGAACTGATGTACGGAAAAGATGAGCGAACCATAAAAAAACCAGTTAAATCGTGAGGGTTTTGTCTAATCGAACTGATGTACGAAAGAGATGAGCGAACCGTAAAAAAAACCAGTTAAATCATGGGGTTTTATCTAATCGAACTGATGTATGGAAGAGATGAGCGAACCGTGAAAAAAACCAGTTAAATCGTGGGGGTTTTATCTAATCGAACTGATACGGAAGAGATGAGCGAACCGTGAAAAAAACCAGTTAAATCGTGGGGTTTTATGGAAGGGATGGGGAGGTGGGGTGGGAAAAAACAGACGAAAATAAACCCCATAAAGTGAGACGAAAGAAAACCGAATTTTTTTTACCAAGTGTCTCTTTAGAAATAGAGACCTTCATGGATTATCTCTTCGTTACGTCCTCCGCAATACTACTTGTACTCGTTGATACTTACACTCGCAGAGGGTAGTGAGCTCTGAGTTAGGCCATGTGCCCCGCCAAAGCCCACTGTCGTATAATACTAGTATGTATCAGGGTTGTTCACATTTTTACCGCATGTTGGTGTGCATTGTCTCCATGGTCACTGTATATATAAAAAAGATTTACTGTATTTAATGCATTTTAATGTTCATTGTATATTGAAAAAAAGATTGCAGTATAGAAAATACTATAAATAAAGGAAAATAAAAACTTGGGAACAATACAATAATTAAAAGCAATAAAAGAAAGAGAGAAAGAAGAAACAGATAAAAAATAAAATGAAACCCGAGAAAAAAATCACCCTGCAGCAAAACGCTACCAGGCCGACCCAATTATCTTTACTTTAGGCGAAATAGAAACACCGTTTTATTCTGCAAAAATCAAGTGCCCCGATTGAGATTCGAACCACAAGGAGGATCTGATAAGAACTACTTTTTCCTTTGTTTTATTCTTTATTGTTTATTATTAACTTTTTACCTTTTTCCTTTTCTCCTTTTCTCCTTTTTCCTTTTTCTTCTTCCTCAATCAATGAATTGTTTGCAAATACGTGATTTTTCTTCAAATTAATGATTTTTGTTTTAAAATCGATAAACTTTTTTTTCAAATTAGTAAACCGTTTTTCACAAATTATGCACTTTTTGAAAATTCATGAACTTTTTTTCCATTTTTGATGAACTTCTTTTAAAATCAACAAAGTTTGTTTGAAATTTGATGACTATTTCTTTAAAATTGATGAATGTTTTCATAATCAACGAAGTTGTTTTCAAAATGGATGACAGTTTTTCGAATTTTAAACATCCTCCTCCGCGATGGGCTGATCCATTTACCTTTTTTTCTTTTAAACATTAAAAAAGGGTGCATTCAACGTGATTCAAACTTTAGAAGTCTATGTCCAGAAAGAACCACAATAACCAACCAGCACATCTGAACGCTTCTATAAATTTACTTATTTTTAACCTTTTCTTCTTTTTTGAGGATGCGGAAGCCCTCAGTTTTGGGAAGCTTCACAAATTGTTTTTTCTCGGATGCTTCTTACTCAATTTTTCCATTTTTTGTGTTACCTTTTCTCTATTTTTCATGTTCTATTTTACTTTTCTATTATTATTTTTCTTTTTCATTTCCTAAATGAAAAAACTTTTTCTAATTACTCACTTTTTTTTCAAAATCAATTAATATTTTTCTTCAAAATAGATGAACTTTTTTTCAAAATGAACGACTTTTTTCAAGTTGATGAACTTTTTCTCAAAATTCATAATGTTTTTTCTTACAAATTGTTGAATTTTTTAATATAAATGAATTATTTGTCAAATTCATGAACTTTGTTTTCTTAAAAATAGTTTTTTTTGTAAAAATAAATGTTTTCAAATCAATGTTTTTTCTGAAAATCAATGATTTTTTTTTCAAATTCATAGTTTTTTGTCGTAAAAAATCGTCATTTTTCTTAAAAACAATGAATTTCTTTCAAGTTTGGGAATGATTTTTTATAGATCGATGAACTTTGTAAAAATATGCTATTGTTTTCTCAAAATTGATGAACGTTCCTGAAATCAATTTAATTCGGTCAAATCTCTGCGAATTGTTTTCCTCTAAATTCGTGATTTATTTCAAAATCAATGAACCTTTTCAACTCCGTATACTTTTTTTCGAAATCGATGAAGTTCTTTCAAATTTGTGATCTTTTTCGCAAAAGTCCTGAATTTTGTTATTTCAAATGAACCTTTTGAAACCCCTGAACTTCTTTTCAATTTGTAATTTTTTTTAAAGTCAATTTTATCTTGTTACTTTTTTGAATTTGTGATTTTTAGATTTTTTTTCTTTATTTCAAAAGTCAATGGTTGACAGGGTCAACCATGAATGGTGAATAACCAACGAGAAGCTACTTTGGGACGGCCCACGAAGCCAGCCATGTGAGCGTCCACTTTGAAGGCGCTGATGAGGAGCTCTCTAAGCTAATTGGGTTGTTACCCCTGAAAAAACTAATTGGGTTGTCAGGCCTATTAAGCCGAATTTAGGCCCGTCCGACTGGAAATAGAGCTCACAAAACTGACCATGGAGGAGATCGACAAGGATGAACGTCGATGGACATATAACGTATGGCATGGACCTCGATCGATTTCCTTGGGTTATTTCTTTGAACAAAAAAACCTGACACTACATATGGCAACACACTATTATTTTCCTTGCATATATCAAAGAAATTAAGTAGCTGGGACAAGTTATATGGAGGTGCGATGTTCATTGTAAAGGTATATATGTGTTACTAGAGTGCTTGATGGATACGTCTGGAAAAGAAATCCATGGAAGACGATTTAACTGACAGACACGGTGATAGGAAAGCTCAGAAGGGCAACAACAAGAGGGACCATACTATGCAATTCCAAATCAATAGTACCACATGCCATCCCTATGAGCAAAGCACGCAAAGACTTGACATAAATGAATACATCATCCTTTATCTACTTTCAACAAAAGAGACAACAACAATAGGAAGAAAAGCATAAGCAACATAGTGTTGAGTAAAATTTTGACTCTGTTACATGACGAATTTTATCCATCTGCATCTACCTCCGGTATGCCTACAATGAGATTACTCACTCCCGTTTGTGAGCATCATAAGGTTGTTGATGAAGAAGGGTTGTTGATGACAAAGATGATCATTTGTACTCTCAGAAGTCCCAAACGGACTCCAGATCAGGCCTCCCGACAAAGAACAGGAGGTGGTGGAGGCTCTATACCATAAAACGCGATGAAACTTTTTCTTTGATTTTTTTCCCGGGAAGACGGTATAGGTAGAAGTGGAATTACATCAACCAGAGGCTTCTGGAGCCCACAAGCTTGCAGGGCGCGTCCCTGAGCTTGTGGCTCCCTGGTGGCCTCCCTCTGGTAGTTCTTTGCGCCAACATTTTGTACAATTCTGAAAAAAATTATTTCTATGCAAAAAAAAAAAACATCACAGTAGTTTTGATGAAAACATCATCAGTCCGGGTTACTTTTATTCGAATCGTGCAAATTAGGGATTTATTGCAATGCATTTCGAATTGTTAATATGCCAAAATGTGTTGTTGTTATTGCCAAAAGATACGCTCCCATGACCGTCGTTTTCTTAATGTCGGGTATTTTACTAGTGGCATGCAACTAAAAGTGCCGACCACTGACATGACACTTTGCTGTGGTGGGTTTCACTTTTACAAGCTAGTTCTATGGCGGGCTATTGCTGCCACCTGCCACTACAGGTGTACAACCAGTGGCTGGCTTAACGCAGTACTGGGTATGGAGCCAACCACTAGAGAAAATTTAGCAGTGTTGGGCATCCCTGAGAGATTCGCGTGTCACTGATCGAATTTTAGCGTCTGCCAGTGGTAGTCATTCCTGCAATACTGTGCTAACATACAAAGGAAGGATGTCATCGTCAGAATTTTGCATTTGTACACTACGCAAGCATTTCTTTGATAGTTATCTTGCATTTATATGTCTCCTAAATTAATATTTATATTTATATTGCTTTTATATATTATAATTTTTTTCCTTATTATTGTGTGTTGTATCATGTTTTGCAAATATCAAGGAGCGCATAGTAAATGTATTTATTGAATATCGCATTTATATTCTCGCTCACTTTAAGATAGCACAATATATTTTAAGATTTTATATCTTATTTTGTTCAAAAAAATGTCACATATGCTATTCCATTAATTTATATAAGCACTATATTCATTTTGTCTGTCTCTAGTGCTTACGGTATATAAACAAGCACACTATAACTATTTAAAACTAGCAAGATATGTCAGAGTTAATTTGTGAGTGATTAATAAGTGCAAGATCAATAGCTAACATGTCATTGCATCTCTCCAAAAATACGACCAAATGAAAGACTTACTAGCCATTTGCAGGCATAAGTATTAGAAATGTGTTTGTTTTAATATCATGATATTAGTTGCATTGAATGATTGTGTATATTTATAGGATCATTGCCTAATATCGACTGCGACTCAACACAACACCTAGCATTACCATACCAATAAATATGACATAAATGCCATTACTTGATATAAAAGAGCGTTCACAATTCATGTGTAGTCGGCAAGATTTGGCAACAATAATGATATGAGATATACATGAATGCGTGAATATTATCTAAGATGCTATTGTGGCTCTCTATAAATAGCAGCAACCCGAGGAGTTTATATATAGGCAATGATCACATAGGAACATAAGAAAGGAAGAGAAGTAGAAAAAAATAATCTTATCATTCCAATGGCACTCGCTAATAACACTGCATGATGGTCGACGATCGTGCGATCCATGGCTATTGCTTTCATGGTGCTTTCCATGATGTGTTCTACCTTCCCATCCTGCGATGCAGGCACTCGTAAGTTGCAGCATATACCCTATTTTTCGTGCACTCTCCTATTGTTCTGCATCACTAATATATCTTCTTTGATTTGTGTATATATGTAGCATCTGCAGAATAGAAAATCCAACTCTGAGCTCGGGCTCAGCTGCTCCCGCTGACGAAAAAAATAAAAAAAATACTAGAAAAATTTTAAAAATTCCAAAACAAATTTGTGTGGTAGATATTTTGATGCGTGAGGTTCGCTCCAAATTTCAAGTTATTTCGACACCTGAGCAGCTCTCGACAAAAAAGACAATTCAGGTCAGAAAAGTTTGTGAACAGTAAACCTTTTTTACAGACCCCGATTTGTCTTTTTTTCCGAAAGCTTCTCGGATCTCCCAATAAGTTGAATTTTGGGGCGCTCCTCACGCATCAAATTAACTATTACACAAAAAAATTGGAATTTTTTGAATTTTTTGTAGTATTTGTTTTGGGCTTTTTCGTCGACGCGCGTGCAGATGCACCTGAGAGCTGAAACGCCGCCTATAGAATCTGTTTATCATGTGATCTGTGAGACTCTCAATCCCTGCGATAGCCAGAGGTGTGAAGATTTATGTAGACGTAGAGGCTCACATAACTTTAACACTATTGCAAGACCCATAATGTGGAAATTCCAAAGTGTTGTTGTATAGAAATACCATCTAATTGATGGTTCTCCTGCGTGAACCATGCAAAGTTGAATAAATTTATAAAATGCATTGATGGCAATAAAGATGTTTGTTAAACAATTGAGTCGATTAGAAATGTTTTAGGGCACGTCCAATGATCATTGCATATATGGAAGCATTCGTCCAAGGTTAACATACATATATAGAAGCTTGATTAACCAGGAAAGAGAGATATTCATCTTACCGTGGAACAAATATAAGCTACATAGAAATACATAAATCAACCTCCTTTACTGTGTTTGTGTACGCAGGCACATTTATTATTAAAGAAATTGCTTCATACAGGTTATATTGATTAGACGTGGTAATTATGATGATCCCAAGTACAGTTATATTCAAATAAGACGTAAAACTGCCTAGCAGAGGGGAGAATGGATATGGCTAGGCGACGTGTAAAGGGGGGAGTATTATGTTGCACATGCAGTCAAACGCCGTTATATTTAAATAAGACCAAAGATATCTTTCAAGCCAACTGTTAGTTTCCTGTGTGACAAGTAATAATTTTTTTAAGAAAAGGAGGAAGAGTCGTGGCCTCCGCATCTGGACGATGTTTGCAGCTATTTTATTAATTATTCAGATGTGAGCCTCAGGTCCGCAGGCCATCGTGATTGATCGGAGCGCCAAGATCCCCACCATCACCTTCCCCAGCGCCCGCGCGGGCTTTTTCGGCGGCCGTGTTAGAATAATCCGAGGCATCTTGTCGATCTACCGATGACCAAGCAATGATATGAGCACAACATCGAGATTTATTAACGAGGTTCACTATCATGGCTATATCCCCAGGCATGACTATAGACGCTCCTCCCCGTGACACCATCACAATACCGCACCCTGACCGCTATGGGCACCCGCATACGCCACCGGCTCCTCCTGCGTTCCTGTGCTATTATGTTGACATAGGTTACATCGTGTGTCTAGCCCCGGTATATATGAGAGGCCTAGGATACAAGTGTCATATTAGGACGCGACGTCATATCATGTATAAACACAATACTACTTAGAGTCCAACTATAACCTATTTTCTATACTATATTCGACACAACTCTAACAGGCCGTCTCCGGTGACGGCGAGGAATGAATGGGGGATGAAGGGGTGGCGGCGCAGCGGAGAACTAATCACCCGAGCGCTGCGGTCTTTTTTTCCCGAGCAGCCACTAGATGACCCCAAAAAAGCTTGTTGAAGCTCAAGCAAGACTACAAACAAACAAATACGAGTAAATACAGGGCCATATATACCTGATGTCCCATTTTTGAACAGCAAAATCTTATTTCGTTGGCAGGGTATAAAATTACTAGTGTCATCTAATTAAGCAAAATAAATTTAGGCCTAAGCAGAGGAAGTCACATGCTTGCATTGGTTAGAACGGTTAAAAATCTAGGTACACTGCCAATGGGAACGTTATGCGAGGGCAAAGGGCCAGCTAGCAACAAGCCAGGAGCAAACGGCAAAAGGCTGCTTGATTTGATTCTTGTTCCGGGTTGACTCTGACTCCGAGATGATATTCCTTGATGTTTCTGTGAAGAAGAGGCTTAAGCGTATGCCGATGGGCAGGAACGCGTGCGGGTTATAAAGGCCAGAAGCGGCGCAGATTACAGGGAGGTTTATGCTTTGGATTGATCTCCAAGGAAGCAAGCTACAATCTAGAATCATATCTCAACAGCCTAAAAAAACTTACAACCCACGCACACGTACAATCCTTGAAGACTTCATACGATTTATAGGAAGACCGTATATACAATGTTTAACAGTTTCAATTACAGATGCATTAGTGCAATTGTGCAGAGACCCTACATAACCTACACCACATAAACTGTTTGAGTCTCTTGACAGCCTACCAGCAGATGGAATGTCATGATAGGACAGGTAGATGACCAGAGCTCTCGGCGGCTCCTGCAGGACTTCCTTTTTCTGTAATTGAAGTCATGTGCAGCAGCAATGTGATATAGAGAACGTCTTTTTATTTGTGTCATTTCACAGTTTGCGCATCTTACAGTTTTACTTATTCATGGTTACACTTTGCACGCCACTGTGATGGCACTGGAAGTGAGCTAATTTGTTTATTTACCACAAGATCTAAACTATGATATATAGGAGCATAGCATGTGTCACATCACAGCTAAACTGAAACTAGCTAGGAGCGGAGCATACGTTGTGCTGAGGCAGAGCATATGAAAGAGATTCCATATGAGTGACAGGGTGAGTGCAGCAGGACATATATCGGACCCCAGATTGGCTGGTTGCCACTTCGCACTTGTTGTGTTGATGCATACTCCACATATTTTCGATAAAGGGCGTTTTTATTAACCCAAAATGTAGCATCAAGTGAATACAAATCATAATGAGTAACACCCGGCCTCTGCATAACGAAGATGCACACAGCCTAGCATGACAAGTCTGACGAAACTGAAACAAAAAAGCAACCAACATATCGGCAATAGTAGAGTCATATTTGACCAACACTCTGCCTATGTCGAAGAAGATGGTGGATCGATCCGAAGATTATGCTGCCACTCATGTCGGGTAAAAACCTTATTGGCCACCGTTCCAACCGCTTACACACCACCTTGAACAGCGGTTGGAAGTCCGTTTATTATAGCGTAGACCACATACAAAGCGAGTGCATACAACCGAAAATAACATGTAAAGAAGAAGAGTTTATTTTATTGAAAACCAAATTATTTCTACATAGCCAAAGCGACCACAATAAGGCATACGCTTTCATCCTTAATAATATTTTGAACCTATTTGAAATACCGTCTAACCAGTGACTAAAAATGTTGGCAACACTTGTGGGCGAATATAAATTGGACGCTATTTCGATGATTGACCATGCGGAACGCGCGATCTTACACTGGAAAAAGAGGTCTTTGATTGTCTCATCGTGAGTACAAAAGCTACACTTCTTACTTCCTTGCCAATTGCAACGGGCGAGGTTGTCTTTGGTTAGCACAACTCCCCTCCAAAGATACCAGATGAAGATTTTAACTTCTAGTAGAATCTTTGATTCCAAATTTTCTTGTTATTATCCAATGGGACCTCTGAATGCGTGAGCGCATAGTACATAGAGTCTACTATGAAGGACCCAGATGCAGTGAGGTTCCATTGAAAAACATCCCGTCCTTGTGTCAGGTTAATCGAATCCAATCTGGACAAAATATTTTGCCATGACATAAGACGGGGGCGATCAAGTCCCACCTGAAAGAAATATCCGACGGTGATGAGCTGGGGACGTGTGCAAGAGTAAGATTCTTATTGCGAACAATGTTGTACAAAGCAGGATATTGTTCTCGAAGGTTGGCATTGCCTAGCCAATTGTCTTCCCAGAAACAGATTTCCGACCTGTCACTTATTGCAAATGATCCAAAACGGAAAAGATACTTTTTTACCGTCATTAGACCAACCCAAAAGTGTGAGTCACCAGGTTTCCAATAGGCCTGAGACAGCCTTTTGGTCTAGATACTTATTGCGTAGGAGGTTTGCCAGACGCCATCCTTAGTAAGTAGTTTGAACAACCATTTACTAGGTAATGCATCATTCTTGACCTGTAGGTCATGCATACCAAGGCCACCTTGGTCTTTTGTCCTACAAACCACGCTCCATTTCACCAGCCTATATTTTTTTTCACTATCTCCTTGACAAAAGAATCTGGATCTAAAATAATCCAGCCTTTTGCAAGACCCCCTTTGGGATTTGAAAAAAAGAAAGCATATAGAGAACCATATTTATGAGGACGGAATTGATTAAGACTAGCCGTCCTGCAATAGAAAGCAATTTGCATTTCCAACTGCTCAACCGTTTCTCTAAACGCTCCTCTACATGTTTCTATTCCGCATTTGTGAGACGTCGATAATGAATCGGTATTCCCAAATATTTAATTGGGAATTGTAGGGAGACGTAGTAGTAAATCAAAAATTTCTACGCATTCACCAAGATCTATCTATGGAGAAACTAGCAACGAGAAGGAAGAGATTGCATCTTCATACCTTTGAAGATCGCTAAGCAGAAGCGTTGCAAGAATGCGGTTGGTGGAGTCGTACTCGTAGCGATTCAGATCGCGGTGGACTCCGATCTTAGTGCCGAACAATGGCGCCTCCGCGTTCAACACACGTGCAGCCCGGTGACGTCTCCTACGCCTTGATCTAGCAAGGAGGGAGGAGAGGTTGAGGGAGAGCTCCGGCAACACGACGGCGTGGTGACGGTGGAGCTGCGTGGTCTCCGGCAGGGCTTCGCCAAGCACTACAGAGAACAAGAAGAAGGAGAAGTAGGGCTGCGCTGAGAGGGAGAGAGAGTCGTGTCTCAAACAGCCCCAAGGGGACCATTATATATAGGAGGAGGAGGAAGGAGGGCTGCTCCCTAGGGTTTCCACCCTAGGGTGGTGCGGCAGCCACCAGATCTGATCTGGTGTGGCGGCCAGAGGGAGAGAGGGGTGGCCGGTGCCCTAGGTGGGCCTTAGGCCCATCTGAGCCTAGGGTTTGCCCCCCTCTCTTCCCTTGCTGCGCCTTGGGCCCTTGTGGGGGGCGCACCAGCCCACCTAGGGGCTGGTTCCCTCCCACTTGTGGCCTATGAAGCCCTCTGGGGCCGGTGGCCCCACTTGGTGGACCCTCGGAACCCTTCCGGTGGTCCAAGTACGTTACCAGTGACACCCGAAACATTTCCGGTAACCAAAACCTCACTTCCTATATATCAATCTTTGTCTCCGGACCATTCCGGAACTCCTCGTGACATCCAGGATCTCATCCGGGACTCCGAACTACCTTCGGTAACCATGTACACTATTTCCCTATAACCCTAGTGTCATCGAACCTTAAGTGTGTAGACCCTACGGGTTCGGGAGGCACGTAGACATGACCGAGACACCTCTCCGGTCAATAAACAATAGCGGGATCTGGGTACCCATGTTGGCTCTCACATGCTCCACGATGATCTCATCGAATGAACCACGATGTCGAGGATTCAATCAATCCCGTGTACAATTCCCTTTGTCTACCGGTATAATACTTGCCCGAGATTCGATCGTCGGTATCCCTATACCTTGTTCAATCTCGTTACCGGCAAGTCTCTTTACTCGTTCCGTAACACATCATCCCGTGGCTAACTCCTTAGTCACATTGAGCTCATTATGATGATGTCTTACCGAGTGGGCCTAGAGATACCTCTCCGTCATATAGAGTGACAAATCCCAGTTTCGATTCGTGCCAACCCAACAAACACTTTCGGAGATACCCGTAGTGCACCTTTATAGCCACCCAATTATGTTGTGACGTTTGGCACACCCAAAATTCTCCTAATGATGTGATCCCGTTATCAACGACATCCAATGTACATGGTCATGAAACCAAGACCATCTATTGATCAACGAGCTAGTCAACTAGAGGCTCACTAGGGACACGTTGTGGTCTATGTATTCACACATGCATTACGGTTTCCGGTTAACACAATTATAGCATGAATAACAGACAATTATCATGAACAAGGAAATACAATAATAACCATTTTATTATTGCCTCTAGGGCATATTTCCAACAGGAATTGGCCTTGCGCACACCCAAATAGGTCGGTGTACTCGCCCGCCGCCTCACTCGTCACGAGGAGCTCCGGAATGGTCTGGAGGTAAAGATTCATATATAGGAAGTCCCAGTTTGGTTTCCGGAAAAGTTTCGGGCTCATCGGTAGTGTACCGGGAGTGCCGGTAGTGTACCGGGAGTGCCGGTAGTGTACCGGGAGACCTCCGGGAGGGGTACTTCGACCCCAAGAGGTCCATGGGCTGTGGGGTAGTATTAACCAGCCCTTAGTGGGCTGGGAAAACAGCCACAAAGGCCCATGGCGCAGGAGAGAAAGTCCTAAAGCAAAAGGTGGAAAATCAGCCAATAGGAGGCAATCCTACTCCAACTAGGATTGGAGGTGAAGTAGGATTGCTTCCCACCTCCTATTTCGGCCGACCCAAAGGCCTTGTCTGCCTCTCCTCTCCTCTCCTCCTATATATACTAGTGGATTGGATGGTTTTTGGACAGAATTTCCGGCCACGTGCTACCCGTTCCACCGGTGCATAGTTTCTCCTCTAGATCGTAGTTCCGCAGTGGTTAGGCGAAGCCCTACCGGAATTGCTTCATCGCCATCACCGGAGCACCGTCACGCTGCCAGTGAACTCTCTCTCCTCTCCACCTTCTCTTGCTGGATCAAGACGGTGGAGATCGTCATCAAGCTGCACGTGTGCTGAACGCGGAGGTGCCGTCCGTTCGGTACTAGATCAGAAGGATCGTGATCAAGGCCACGGGACGTTTGTGATCGGATCGCGGGACGGATCGTGACGAGATCGCGGGACGGTTCGTGATTAGATCGCGGGACGCTCGGCGATTTGGATCGCGAAGAAGTTCGACTACAGCAACCGCGTTTCTTAACGCTTCCCGCTTAGCGATCTACAAGGGTATGTAGATCCACTCTCCCTCGCGTAGATGCTCATCACCATGGATAGGTTTGCGTGTGCGTAGGAAATTTTTTGTTTCCCATGCGACGTTCCCCAATAATTTCTTACTCCGTGTGACGGAGAGGTATCTCAGGGCCCACTCGGTAATACAACATCACAATAAGCCTTGCAAGCAATGTGACTAAGTGTTAGTCACGGGATCTTGTATTACGAAACGAGTAAAGAGACTTGCCGGTAACGAGGTTCAACTAGGTATGGAGATACCGACGATTGAATCTCGGGCAAGTAACATTCCGGACAACAAAGGGAACATCATACGGGATTAACTGAATACTTGACATAGAGGATCGACCGATAAAGATCTTCGTAGAATATGTAGGAACCAATATGGACATCCAGGTCCCACTATTGGTTATTGACCGTAGAGGTGTCTCGATCATGTCTACATAGTTCTCGAACCCGCAGGGTCTGCACACTTAAGGTTTGGTGACGTTTCGGTAGTACATAGTTATGTATAGTGGTGACCGAAGGTTGTTCGGAGTCCCGGATGAGATCCCGGACGTCACTAAGAGCTCCGGAATGGTCCGGAGGTAAATATTGATATATAGGAAGTCCTGTTTTGGTCGCCAGAAAAGTTTCGGGCTCATCGGTAGTGTACCGAGAGTGCCGGTAGTGTACCGGGGGACCATCGGGAGGGGTATTTCGACCCAAGAAGCCACATGGGCTGTGGGAGGGTGAATACCAGCCCTTAGTGGGCTGGTGGAAGTCCCACACAAGGCCCATGCGGCTGGGAAGAAAATCCCAAAGAGAAAAAGATGGAAAAAGGCAAAAAGGGCAAATAAGGAAGGAGTCCTAGTCCTACTAGGATTGGAGGACGATTCCTCCTCTCCTCCCTTCGGCCAAAGCCTAGATGGCTTGGCCCTTGGGCCAAGCCTCCTCCTCTCTTCCTCTTATATATACTAGAGGGTTTTAGGGTTTTGGCACAAGATTTTCAGCCACGTGCAGCCCTACCCTCTAGTTCGTAGTTTCTCCTCTAGATCGGTTTCAGCTGTGCTTAGGCAAAGCCCTGCTGAGATTGCTCCACCACCATCGCCGCAGCGCCAACTCGTCTACCTCTCCGCTCCCTCTTGCTGGATCAAGAAGGCGGAGATCGTCATCAAGCTGTACGTGTGCTGAACGCGGAGGTGTCGTCCGTTCGGTGCTTGATCGGGACGAATCGTGATTGGATTGTGGGACGCTCGGCGATTTGGATTGCGAAGACGTTCGACTACATCAACCACGTTTCTTAACGTTTCCCGCTTAGCGATCTACAAGGGTACGTAGATCCACTCTCCCTCTCGTAGATGCTCATCATCATGGATAGATCTTGCGTGTGTGTAGGAAATTTTTTGTTTCCCATGCAACGTTCCGCAACAGATAGAGGAGCCATCACCCACCACGTTGTTCTGCTAGAGCAAACCCAAGCAGAGAGAAGGGCCCCACCCCATCTCACTCGACGAAGTTGCTATATGTGAAGCCTCTACCATAGCAGATGCACCCAACCTACGCTGATGTGGCACCAAGCTGGAGAAGCTATAGATTGTATTGAAATATACATAATCTAGATTTCCGTGTTTGATTTTGTGCATAATATTTTACTAGAAAAACTTTCAAGTTCTCTTGTATACTAAATGACAAACACATTACAAACCACATGCCAAATAATCAAATCATATTTATTCAAATAAGAAAATGGTCGAGATAGTTTCTTGTTCGTCGTGATTATTATAAGAGAATTCCATTACCAAGTGCATAATAGACGAATGTTGTCACCTTAGTATTGGACCCAACTTCAAGAAAACATATAGATCAAATGTTCAATTAATACTGTAGAATATTTTATACATATGTTAACATAAGCTTATATTAGAAACCATCATTAAGATATTATTCAACCATCTTCTTTAGATAATTCTACTGTGATATTTTAGATATTAAAATATACACGAACACAAGCATGCAGACATATATACAATATACAATTTGTCTAATTTTCAAAATAATTTGTTACAACAATCAATTTAATCCCTGCAGAAAAATATCTTTACATTGAACTACATAACTATAAAACAAAAAGACATAATTTTTATTTAGCAATAATATTGTATGGTTACCTATGAAAATAAGTAATAGAATAACATACTCATGAAACTGAATTTTTATAACAAAGTATATCATAAATAAGTATAATAGTGTAATATAAAATGTACTTACTTTCGATAAAGAACAACAATCAAAAAGGACTCAGCTCCACTATATCTATCGATTAAACAAAGTTTAAAAATATCATTATAAAATTCATGCAAAAATAACAAATAAATATGCCTCAATAGAGTATATTATTAAATAGATAATTGCACTACAAAAAACTCCCCTCCTAAAGGACCATAAATTCGAAAAGTCAATGACTTATCATAACAAATGACCAAAATGTTTTTTCATAGAATTTCTAAAAAAAATCATCGATCATTTCACATATGTTTATTTAAACCCTTTATCATATATATTTTTTCTCTTTTTTCAATTTCTACATGAACTTCCTCATTTTATGTTTGAATTTTGTACATGAACTTCCTTATAAATACTTGATGGATATCATGCCAAATACTAACTGATTTATATATATAGTGAATATCTTCCCAAAAAAGAATATCTAGGTGCAACGAATATTTTCAAATATAAATTTAATAAATTTGAAATACATGATGAATGTGTTTTATATATGAGTTGAACACTATGCTTATTATGAGTTGAACATTCTAAAACTTTGTGGAACTTATTTAGTTTTTACACATTTTAAAATTTTGTACGTATATTTCCATTTTGAAATTATTTTAGAAAAGTGTGCAATCAAAAATTCCTAAAATACTGAACAAAATCAGGCAAGGAATCGAATCAGGTTTGTCACGGTGTTCTTATGCTGGAACAAATGGGAAACTCACGAAAACAAATTAATGACCACTTCACATGAACATTTTTCCAATACATGATGAACTTTTTATAATTTTTTGTGAACTTTCTACAAGTTCATCAACTTTTTGAAAAAATGAAAAAAAATTACATTCATGAAATTTTCTTGAATTTGAGGATGTTTTTACAATTTTCTGTGTATTTTCAAATTCGAATTTTTTTGATATTTGTAAAAAAAATCTTATAATGAAAATGTGTGAATATTTTCCAATTTACTTTTTTTTCAAATTCATAATTTGTATGAATGTCTCGCTTGAAGCAATCGGTAGCATGAATTCGCCTAAGACGCCTTCCAAATTGGGCAGCCCAGCAGACCGGAGGCCACAGGCCACATCCTCGTTTTTTTTCTGTTTTTTTTTTCACGTATGTGTTTTCGTTTTAAGCCTTCTTTTCTTTAGATTTTAATTTCCAAATATTATAAAAATATTTATTACGAAAACAACTTAAAAAAACTTGAAAACAAATTTTAACCAAAGAATTTTATAAATATTAAATGTGCATAGAAAAAGTGTTTCACTTCTATTTGGAAAATGTATATAAAATATGTGTATAATGTGTATAAAAAGTTAATAAAATACTTGAAAATAAATAAATTTACTTAATTTATTCATGAAATATATAGATAAGTAAAGAATGTGTATAATTTAATTTGGTCATGTAATTGAAAAAATTTAAGAAGGTATAAAACATATTCCTGATGTATACAAGAAATGTACAATATACAGTAAATAAGAGTATATATCAAAAAGAGCATACTTTAAAATATGTTAATTATGTATTTCAAAATGTTCTTGATGAATACTATTTTTTTACTCTTATTTGAAAAATGGTAACCTTGTATCCAAAAATTTAATTGTTGTCCTCTTTTTCAAAATTGTGAACTAGAATTTAAACATGTATTAAAAATGTTTTACATATGGTATTGATGATTCATTGCACTCGGTGAATAATAGTTATTCTTCAACCCCCTCTAATTTAACATCGTAATTTTACGTTTCTTATTTCAGACGTAAAAATTGACAGTAAGAAAATAGAAAATCACCATAAGAAAAACTTTATGTCACGTAAAACTACAAACATTAAAATATAGCGTAAAATATACATAAAATGTATTTTTTTCTGGTCTTATGAGATGTATATTTATTTTTGTTATGTCAAATTATCCATGGTGAAAGAATATAAATATAACTATTTGTATTCCAAATGTAATTTATTTATGTAACGATCATAAGATCACCTTGGCTGAAAAATAAAGTTATTCTTCACATATATAATGTGTATGAAAGAACAAGTAGTTATCCAAAATTATAAGATTTGAATGATGTTAATCATGTACTAACTCCGGTCCAAAATAAGTGTTGCAAATTTAACACTAAATTAGTACAAATTTTGTACTAGATCACTTATTTTGGGACAAAGTGAGTATTTTAGAAAAAACTTAAATATGTGTATAAATTTTTTCCTGATGTATACAAAAAATGTTGAATGTGTACTGATTTTTTTTATATGTGTAAAAACATATAAAACGGTGAAAGTCGACAAACAAATAAAGAAATACCAAGAATCCCAATTACAGCATAAAACATAAAAAGAGAAAACTTGCCAAAAATGTTCAATCCCTTTGAAAAATGTTTGTGATAATGTTCAAGAAGTCACACGTTTTAAAAAATCCTGACATTTGGGGAAAATGTTTTGCATTTTCTTAAAATATGTTCACTATGTACTTCTTAATTATTTAATGTTCATTTGAAATAGTATGAACATGTATTTGGATAAATGTTTAACGTATTAAAAAGTGAGAGCCTAGCTCACTTGGCTAGTGGGGTGGATGTACAACCCAGCCACCCAGGTTCAACTCCTCACGGACGTGAATTTGGGTTCTTATTATTAAAAACAATTCTCATTGTGGGGGCTTTTCTTACAGTTTTCCTTAAAAAAAGGTTTAACGTATTAGTATTTTTAAATTTTATATAAAAATATTCAACCTATTTATGAAAATGTTTAACGTGTATTTAGAAAACACTGAAATGTAATTGAAAGTGGCAAAACAATGTAACAAACTATGGAACTTGACTAAAATAAAAATATATGTTTTGGGAAATCGATAATAGCCTTTTAGAAACATAGAAAATAATGAAGAGAATAGGTCCTAAGCTTTCAAAATCGGGCGGAAGTTCCCAAAACAAGTTATTTTAGGGATAGTTCCCAAACCGAATGTTCACATGAAGCTTTTCAAAATCAACACCATTGGGCAGCCCATTATGGCAAACGATATAGGTTCATCCATCTCACGGTAAGTGAGATATAATAATTGGGAAACAATCACTCCATACATACATGCCCGTAATTGTGAGACTTGGGCCGAATATCTCTACCAAGGCATGGACAGGTTAATTTGGGAAAGTGGGCATAGTTGCTAGCCTCCTTGCCGCAGAGAAAGTCTGCATAAAGACAGTGGGCAGAGGCGAAGAAATATAGTGCTCGTGCCATGGCAGCGTCAGTGCAGTAGAACGAGAGAGAGGAGACCAAGATGACCGCCGCCGGAGACGAGTCCCAGTGTAATAGGATACGGGCAAGGAGGTTAAGAGAAACATCGCCGGCGTTGAAAGGGACGAACAGGAGGGTTGTGAGACAGAGGATAGAGAAGAAAAAATACAGTGTACACGTAATTGCGGCATTAGCGCAGTAGGATCGTCGAAATAGAAAACTTACAACACGAATGTTGTGTAAAACTGCGTGATGAAGCTGTCGGTCAAAGAAAATTTCAAACGATCGACCGTTTTTGACAAAATTCTTTTAAAATAGCTTCCAACATGAACACCAAATTAAGCATTTACGGTCGACGAAACTACGAACCGATCATAAAAATAAAGCCGTAACATCGATGAACATATTTTTCGTGTTGAGCTTATCTCGAATCAAAGTATCGTGGTGTAGATTAGAAGGGAGATTAGTTAGGAGCTTACTCGAAGTAGAAGAATATAACATGTAAAGGCCGTGTACCTGCTCGCATCCTTCCAACCTCCGCTCGTGCCCATGTATGCACGCTCGGCTCTGAAGAAACTGTTGATCTAAACGTGTCTCGCGATACAGGGCCAAAGTTGCTTTAAAGTTCGCGTGATGCAAGCCCAATAATGTACGCAGGTAATCAATCAACCTATTTTTTTTATACGGATGTGATTGGGCCATATGCAGGTAACCAAACTCGTCCGAAGCATCGTTTGAGCGTACGCTCGCATCGCTCACGTGCTCGCTCCACATGGGGCTGGTCCAGTGAGCCCAAACAGAGCTAGTGATCAAAACGCACATTTGTTTCCTTCAAAAAATAATGTTTTGGTTACAAAATCAAGAATGTGAAAATGTTAAAAAAATAAAAAAAATATGAATTTAACAAAAATCATAAACCGAGAAACATTTATAAAATTTAGAAAAAAATTCATGAATTCGAACCGCCGTCGCAAGCGATTTCACGATAGGGCGATAAATATCATTTGCGAAGGCATGCCGGCACGAAAACATAGCCCGGACTGCTCAGCGTTGCCGACTGCCCAAAATATAATTTGTTTTCTAGAGTCTCGGCATGCGTACGCGTGTGAGACAGATTCAAAATTGGCTAGTTCTAAAAAAAGGAGTGAAAAAAAGCTAGTCTGCAGCACCACAACGGTCAACAGCTTGAACTATGTACCCGTTACGTTGAGCAATGCACGCAGGCGCACACGTTGAGCTATCACGATCGGATTTATGATAGACCGATGAACATCCCAGTATTAATAAGTTTTTAAAAGGGCAGCGCTTGGATTTGGATCGCAAACGGAAAGAAAAACTATGATTTTGTAAATGGCTTTCAGTAGCCTTCCGGAGATGCCATCTTCTCTCACAAGCAAAGAAGAAAAATGGAATCCATCTGTACAAATGTGTAAATATACTTTTTAGCAACAAATGTAAATGTACTTGTACACGGAAAAAGAATGCATGGCACAGGGCCTCCTGTTTTTGCCAGGGCCATCCATGGGCCTGTGCATGCTGTGCGTTTGCACATACCCTCCAGTTTTGGGCCTCTTTTTCTATACTTGGCTTTGTTTTGGGTCTTATTTATTATTTGTAGAGAAATGCATTCATCTTAGCAAAAACTATATAGACTCAAAGAAAAAGCAAACACTATATTCCCTTAAAAATCAACCACTGTATTATGTAATTATATACTGTTTACTCGTCGCCTTGACAAACACTATATTTAATAATTATACATTTTTATCGGTTTGTCTCAGAGGGGTGAACAATTATATTAATTTGTGGTTTCATCCTTGGTGTTCATGTGCATCCGTTCATCGATCAATTGACTGGTTTCTTAAGTTGTCACTAATTTATAAGACATTTCATATTTTAAAATAAAAAACATACAAATTTTAGGGCTGCCAAATTAATGTAGACGGCCTTTTGGCCGTGTTTGCTATACATGTCTCTACAAACTTTTATTTGCTACTTGTAGAGAAATATATCCTGTTTGTGGCCTCTAGTAGATCTGATCGCTACATTTGGGCCCCTTCGGTGGAGCCTTCCATATATGGACTCGTGCATTTCTATAAACTTAGCAAGCGAATCCTACAAACATATATGGTAAAGTGCTGAAACCATATGTGCAAGTAAAGCTTTCCATGGCCGAAATATGTACGTTGTACGCAATTTCATCTATCTTAGCATAGATCAATTTCCCATAACTAAGATAACAGTTTGTTAAAAGAGGACAAAAGTATACACACGACATTTGTTTAGCTAAACAAGATATATACTACTTTTTTATAATGTCATGACATTAATACCATTGCATGATAGATATAAATGCAAGGACATTGCCTAATTTTAAATTGTGGCTCTATAAAGACTGGCATTATTATGTAAATAAATATGAAATGCATACATTAAATAAGAGAGCATACAGCATTTAAGTACAATCATAAAGATATGACAACAATAGTACTACATGCATGAATCCAGACTCATTATGTAAGATATTATTGTGCTTCCTTATAAATAGTAGCAAACGAGGAGTTTGTTGGTACCAAGCATACAAGAACAAAAGAAGAAACGAGGAATATAATATAAGTAATCTCTTTTTCTCATGGGAATTGCCAAGAGCAGTACAACACAGCCAACAATCATGTACGCCATGGCTGTTTCTTTCCTGGTTCTTGCTATAATGTGTTCTACCTTGCCATCGTGCCATTCCCGCAATGGTGTGTACTGCATCTCCCTATTTTGTTACACATCTTCCATATGCTATAATTCATTGAACCAATCAAACATATGCTTTGTGTTTGATATGTGTGTACATGTTGTATTTTGTAGAGGTGGAGTGCAAACCTTTAGATCCATGTGATGACGCTGGATGCAAAACTATATGTGCCGGTACGGGCATGCCTTTTGCCAGTCCGTTTTGTAAGGAGACCCATCCTCCACTCTGTTGCTGCATAGGATAGAAACAAAAGTTGATGGTTCCGCTGCTAGAACTATCCAATACTGAATAATTATATGCATGTAATGCACGTGGGCCAATCTAAATAAAGATGATTGTTTTCTTCCAACCAAATTGTTGTGTGTTTAACCCTGAGATTGGTCCAAAATTAAAGGGATTTGTCATAATTGATAATTGTTTATATGTGTGTGTGCACAACAATATATGTGGCATATATGAATGATTGAAGGCCATAACTAGACAGCTAATACAAGAACAATGGCAATTCATTCTTGGCAAGACTATCACCATATCATGTCAGTATTAGGAACAACATATCTAATTATATAGGAGGTGAAATTAAGCTAGTCTAGACCGAGATAGTTCTGAAAGAAAAACATAACGATATGTTGGACACTAAATTCATTATGGTGGAAATTGCCCACCCGGATTCAAGTCTTAGAGTTGGCATATGTGCTCACATTTTTCTGGAGTTATTTGATATTTGTAGCGCTATTTTTACAATCGTATGGCATGCCCATCAACTATGGGGTTCTTACGACTACCTCGTCGATCTCAAGATTTGTCGGCTCATCCCTTCGAAAGTATGTGAATAGAATGTGTGTGCATACTTTTGTAGGGGTGAATATACTTACCTATTTGTGAGCTCTGGAAAAAAGAAAAACTCGGGAAATCCAAGTATTTATGTGATGGCATATTTAGACTAAAATGATCATGAGCAACGAGCTGTTGGAAATATGCCCTAAAGGCAATAATAAATTTGTTATTATTATATTTCCTTGTTCGTGATAATCGTTTATTATCCGTGCTATAATTGTATTGATTGGAAACTCAAATACATGTGTGGGTACATAGACAACACTGTGTCCCTAGTATGCCTCTAGTTAACTAGTTCGTTGATCAAAGATGATCATGGTTTTCTGGCCATAGACATGAGATGTCATTTGATAACTGGATCACATCATTAGGAGAATGATGTGATGGACAAGACCCAAACTATAAACATAGGATATGATCGTGTCAGTTTATTGCTATTATTTTCTGCATGCCAAGTATCTGTTCCTACGACCATGAGATCATGCAACTCACTGACACCGGAGTAATACCTTGGGTGTATCAAACATCACAACGTAACTGGGTGACTATAAAGATGCTCTACAGGTATCTCCGAGGGCGTCTGTTGAGTGGGCATGGATCAAGACTAGGATTTATTACTCCGTGTGACAGAGAGGTATCTCAAGGCCCACTCGATAATACAACATCACAATAAGCCTTGCAAGCAATGTGACTAAGTGTTAGCCACGAGATCTTGTATTACGGAACGAGTAAAGAGACATGCCGGTAACGAGATTGAACTAGGTATAGAGATACCGACGATCGAATGTCAGGCAGGTAACATATCGAAGAACAAAGGGAACAACGTACGAGAGTAATTGAATCCTTGACATAGAGGTTCAACCGATAAAACTCTGCATAGAATATGTAGGAACCAATATGTGCATCCAGGTACCTCTATTGGTTACTAACCATGGAGGTGTCTCGGTCATGTCTACATAGTTCTCGAACCCATAGGGTCTTCACACTTAAGGTTCAGTGATGTTTCGGTATAGTAGAGTTATGTATGGTGGTAACCGATGGTTGTTCAGAGTCTCGAATGAGATCCTGGACATCACGAGAAGCTCCAGAATGGTTTGGAGGTAAAGAATGATCCATTGGAAACCTGTTTTGGTCAACAAAAAAGTTACGGGTACATCGGAAGTGTACCGGGAGTGCCGGGAGTGTACCGGGGGCCATCGGGAGGGGTGTCTCGACCCAAAGGACCTCATGAGTTGTGGGAGGAGTCAAACCTGCCCCTAGTGGGCTAGCCGAAACCCCCACTAAGGCCCATGCGTCTAGGGGTGGGAAAAACACAAAGGTGGAAAGGAGGAAAGGGTTTCCAAGTGGAGAGGAGGAATCCTACTCCTAGTAGGATTGGAGTAGGACTCCACCTCCAGGGTTTGAGGCTGCCTCCTCCCCTCCTTCCCTCCTATATATACTAGAGTATTTAGAGGAGAGAGCTAACCCTAATTGCCACGTGCTCCCTCTACTTCATCTAGATCATTTTCTCCTCAAGTCTAGTTCGGCGGTGCTTAGGTTAAGACATGCCAGAATAGTTCCACCACCATCGCCTCCACGTCATCACGCTACCGGAGAACTCATCTACCTCTCCGCTCCCTGATACGTCTCCAACGTATCTATAATTTTTTATGATGTCATGCTATTATATTATCTGTTTTGGATGTTTTATATGCATTAATATGCTATTTTTGATTATTTTTGAGACTAACTTATTAATCTAAAGCCCAGTGCCACTTTCTATTTTTTCCTTGTTTTTGAGTATTGCACACATGGAATATTAAACGGAGTCCAAACGTAATAAAATATCCAGAATGATTTTTTCTAGAAGGAAAGAGATCTACCAGACTTGGAGTGTACGCCAGGGCACCTGCCAGGAGGTCACAAGCCAGGGAGGCATGGCCAGCCCCCCTGGCCGTGCCTAGCAGGCTTGCCACCTCCTGGCAGGTCTCCTATCCCTAATCTTCGTCCTATAAATACCCAAATGTTCCCCCAATACCAAAGGGAGCCATGCAAATACTTTTCCGCCGCCGCAAGCCTTCGTTCCCGAGAGATTCAATCTTGGAGCCTTTTCCGATAATCTGCCGAAGGGGGATTCAATCATAGAGGGCATCTACATCAACTCCATTGCACCTCCTATGATGCGTGAGTAGTCCACCCCCTGGCCGCGCCTAGCAGGCTTGTCACCGCCTCATGGCCCCCCTTGACGTGAGATCGACGCCAAAAATTCCTATAAATATAGAAACCTCTGAAAAGAAACCTAGACCGGGAGTTCCGCCGCTGCAAGCCTCCAGAGCCACTAAACCCTAAACGGGAGCCCGTTCCGGCACCCTGCCGGAGGGGGAAACCATCACTGGAGGCCATCTTCACCATCCCGGCGGCCTCCATGACGAGGAGGGAGTAGTTCACCCTTGGGGCTGAGGGTATTTACAAGTAGCTATGTGTTTGATCTCTCTCTCTCTAGTGTTCTTGAGATGGCACGATCTTGATGTACCCCGAGCTTTATTGATATAGATGAATCATATGGAGCTTTCCCCTCTCTATCTTGTTGTGATGAATTGAGTTTTCCCTTTCAAGTTCTCTTATTGGATTGAGTCTTTAAGCATTTGAGAACACTTGATGTATGTCTTGCGATGGGATATTCATGGTGACAATGGGATGTTCTATTGATCTACTTGATGTATGTTTTGGTGATCAACTTGCGGGTTCCGTGACCTTGGGATCTATACATAGGGGTTGGCACATGTTTTCGTCTTGAGTTTCCGGTAGAAACTATGGGGCACTCTTTGAAGTTCTTTGTGTTGGATTGAACGTGATGAATCTGAAATTATGTGATGCATATCGTATAATCAAGCCCATGGGTACTTGTGGTGACATTGGAGTATCTAGGTGACATTAGGGTTTTGGTTGATGTGTATCTTAAGGTGTTATTCTAGTACGAACTCTAGGGCTGTTTGTGACACTTATAGGGATAGCTCATAATATTGATTGGAAAAGATAACTTTGAGGTGGTTTCGTACCCTACAATAATTTATTCGTTAGTTCTCCACTATTTGTGACTTTGGAATGAACTCTTTGTCACACGAGAGGTATTTACATATGATTCAACTATGCCAATATTGTTGAGAGAAATTGCACTACTGAAAGTATGGACCCTAGGCCTTGTTTCCAAGCATTTATACAACGTTTTACTCGGTATTTACTATTTGTTACCTTGATGTTTTTATTTTTTCAGATTACAAAAACTTATATCTACCATCCATATTGCACTTGTACCATCATCTCTTCGCCGAACTAGTGCACCTATATAATTTACCATTGTGTTGGGTGTGTTGGGGACACAAGAGTCTCTTTGTTATTTGGTTGTAGGGTTGTTTGAGAGAGACCATCTTCATCCCACACCTCCGACGGATTGATAAACCTTAGGTCATCCATTTGAGGGAAAATTGCTACTGTCATACAAAACTCTGCGCTTGGAGGCCCAACATGAGTCTACAAGAAGAAGATTGTATAGTAGACATCAAGCTCTTTTCTGGCGCCGTTGCCAGGGAGGTGAGTGCTTGAAGGTATATCTTTAGATCTTGCAATTAAATATTTTAGTTTCTTGTTTTTCACTAGTTTGGTTTTATAAAAGAAAACTACAAAAAATGGAATTGATGTTGCCTCATATGCTTCATCTTTTTAATGTCTTTCGTGACAAGGATGGAAAGGAAAATTGTGCTCAAGTGTTAGAAGAAGTAGTTATTAAAAGGTTTGGCAGTAAATATTTGAGTGATGAGCATGATTGCAATGTTGTTAGTATGAATTCTTTGAATATCCATAGTACTAATGATGATTGCACTAGTGATGATAAAAAGATTTCTTATAAGCATGTCAATTATTGTGGAGTGCATAGAGTTTGTCAAGACTTTCCTAAAAGGGATGATATATTTTGTAAGAGGCACGTGTATTTAGAAACTAAATGGTTGCAAGAGAGGCTATATGTTTGTGTTGAAAGACTTAATATTTCTCGCCATCCTTGTGAACTTTTCAATGAAAGTGGTCATTTTAATTTCCAATGTGAATTAATTAATGATAGAATTCTATGGAAAGCCGTATTCAATGAAATGAATTGTTTCCAAAAACTGTGATAACCTCATTACCCTTGAGCATCATAATGAAGTTAGTCTATTTTGGGGGTATGAAGAAATGAAACATAAAACTAAGGATGTTCCATCTTGTGTTCTCATGAAATTGATTGATTTTGATCTAAATGAAATCTATATGTATTGCATGGTAAATTGCATTGAGAATCCTTATATTGCCAATTACTTAGAGACAAGAAAACAAATAGAATATGAAGAAAATGAAGGGGGAGAGGTTTCCCACTATCCTCCTATTTTTCCTTATGATGAACCAGGTAACGAGGAGGAGAGTTTTATTCAACCAACCTATTCAAAAACAAGCGTGGAGGAATTAAGTAAACCCACACATAATGTGGTGAAAAAGAAGAAAAGAAGGAAAATTAAAGGCACATAGGTATCTCTCCCAAATAAATTTGCTCCCATTATTGATAGGTCTCATGAGAATGAATCAAAAATAGTTGTGGAAGATGATGCACTTGAGGATGATTTTGTTATGCCTATTGCTTGTTGTGATAATTATGACTGTGAATATAATGACACTTCTTATAATATTGAAAGTATTTATGGCACCAACTTGGAAGATTATGATAATAATTGCTATACTATTGGTGCTATTCATACTATTAATGATGAGAGTGATTATGTTTATGATATACAAAGCCACAAGCTTGGGGATGCTATGTTTGATGAAAATGACATGTTTGAGAATTTATTTGCAATTAATGTTTGTCCCAAGCTTGGGGATGCTATTCTTAATGAAGATGATCTTTTTATTCCCCCTACTTTGAATGATCAAATTTGTTATAATGATTGCATGCCTCCTACTTATGATGATTATTGTGATGATACTTATGCGATGAAAAAGAGTGATGATTACTATTATGATACTTGTCACAATTATTAATATACTTTTACTAAATATTACTCTTTTAGTGTGGAACCAATTTGTAGTATTCAACTCTTTTATGATACTCCCACTGTTAGTCATGACAAGAAAATTGCTTATGTGGAGAGTGAAAAAATTTCTTTGCTTGTTGATCATGAAAATAATGATATATGTGCTGGTTATATTGTTTAATTTCTTCATTATGCTACTTAAAATTATTACGAGGGAGGAACATATGCTTGTAGGAATTTCAATAATGTCAAGTTTCCTCTCTATGTGTTCAAAGTTTTGAAGTCATGCTTGTTTTGCCTTCCTATGCTAGATGATTCTTGTTCCCATAAATTGTTTGCTCACAAAATCCCTATGAATGGGAAGTGTGTTAGACTTAAATGTACTTTTATTGAGATTAATGGTGCTCTTTTGCATGTATCAAGTATTACTCCTATACGAGCATCAGTGAAATCATCATGCCTAGCTAAAAGGCATTAAAGAAAAGCGCCAGTTGGGAGATAATCCAACACTTTTACCTTCTCTTTTGATGTGTTAACATGATTAAGATACTGTACTAATCATGTTTTGTGCCTTTTTATTTCAATAAAATGCCAAGTAAAGCTTTTGGGATAGTGTGGATACTTGCTTGTTTGATTCTGTGCAAAAACAAAAAGTTTTGCGTGCAGTATATGAATTATATGATTTTACTGGAGATTTAAAAAATTCTTAAAGTTTTACAAAATATTTCTAGGAAAATTCCTTGATTGTTCGTAATTTTTCATATTTTTTAGTATCAGGGAGGTATGGTGATCATTGAGATATTTATAGACTTTTCTGTTTTTGACAGATTCTGTTTTGCATGCATAGTTTGCTTGTTTAAAGTGTTCCTATAGCTTATATTGAGTAATATAAATTTTGGAAATGATGTAATACAGTAGGTATCATGTGGGAATAATTATGAATCATGTCTTGACAGTACCTAAGTGAATGATTTATCTTTATTACACTAACCCTTCTCACAAAGTTCCGTTAAGTTTTGTGTGATTGAAGTTTTCAAGTTTTGGGTGAGAAACCGATCTGAGGATAATAAGGAGTGAAAATAACCTAATATTTGGGATTCCCAAGTCACCCCCAAGGTAGTATTCAAGGAAGACTCAAGCGTGTAAGCTTGGGGATGCCCCGGAAGGCATCCCCTCTTTCGTCTTCAACACTATCGGTATATCTCACTTGGAGCTATATTTTTATTCGTCACATAATATGAGTTTTGCTTGGAGCGTCATTTTATTTTTTTGTTCTATGTTAGGTTTTAATTATAATCTTTTTTTTCAATAAAAAGTTCCAAGAATTGCCTTAGGATGCTTGCATTGCATGTTTTCATATGTGTTGGGTAAAAACAGAAACTTCTTCGGTAGTATTTGAATTTTCATATTTTAATGGAACGTGAAAAGTTTCTGAAGTTTTTACACAACATTTTCCTATAAATTTTATAGAATGACAAAAAATTTCCATAATTAATTGAGTTACAGAAGTACACTTGTTTCATAAATTTCTATAGACTGTTCTGTTTGGACAGATTGCTGTCATAGTTTTGTTATCTACTTATCCTATAGTTCCATAGCCTATGTTGGTAGATATAAATTGTGGAAATTATAGTATACAGTACCTAATGTTTTAACATTATTGTGCAAATTGTCTTAGCAGTACATAAAGAGTTGATTTATTATTATGTGTACTAACCTATCTCACGAGTTCTTTTCGAGTTTTGTGTGGATGAAGTTTTTGAGAATAGGTGAAACCATGATATGAGAGGATTGAACGAGATACAAAAGATCATGCTTGGGGATTACAAAGGAGCCCCAATTAAATATTTCAATAATACTCAAGCATCTAAGCTTCGTGATGCTACACATCCCACCTCTCTCTGTCAACTACTAGTTAGCCTCTGTTGAACCTAAATTTTTATTCGTTCACATGATATATGCTATTCTTGGAGTGCTATATTTGTTTTGCTTGTTGTCTAAATAAAATACTCATATCTGAAAATCTTTATTGAGAGAGAGAGAGAGAAAGTCCTCACATAGCTACTTAATTGTTTGACTACTCATTGATATTCACTTATATGTTTTGGAGTAGTTTTATCATTTACTCTCGTGCTTAACTTATATCCTATGAGTAAATGGTTGAATGAATTGAATATCATAAATCTCAAATTATATATGTTTTATATGCTTATCCCATGGGGAGTAATGACTTCACATATAAGAAGTATAGGTGGTAAATTTTATTTAAAATTAGCAAACACCGCATTGGCCACTTGAACCATTCATTATAAAATATTGAGGGAAGAGAGATTTCACATCTAAATATACTATATTGGAAATCTTCTATGATTGTGATTACCCATTAATTATTTTCAAACTTGAGCAAATTAGTTGAATTTGGATAAGGAAGACAATGTAATGAGTTATGGTTGCATATATTTGCATAGAAGTTATATTGTTATGGATCCTCCAACATGTGGTGCTTGCTTCCACTATTGGAAATATGTCCTAGAGGCAATAATAAATTAGTTATTATCATATTTCCTTGTTCATGATAATCGTTTATCATCCATGCTATAATTGTATTGATCGGAGACTTAAATGCATGTGGGGATACATAGACAAAACCAAGTCCCTAGTATGCCTCTAATGGACTAGCTCGTTGATCAAAGGATGCTTAAGGTTTCCTAGCCATGGACATGAGATGTCATTTGATAACGGGATCACATCATTAGGAGAATGATGTGATGGATAAGACCCAAACTACAAACATAGCATATGATCGTGTCAGTTTATTGCAACTGTTTTCTGCATGTCAAGTATATGTTCGTATGACCATGAGATCATGAAACTCACGGATATCGGAGGAGTTCCTTGTGTGTATCAAACGTCACAACGTAACTGGGTGACTATAAAGGTGCTCTGCAGGTATCTTCGATGGTGTCTGTTGAGTTGGCATGGATCGAGACTGGGATTTGTTACTCCGTGTGACGGAGAGGTATCTCAGGGCCCACTCGGTAATACAACATCACAACAAGCCTTGCAAGGAATGTGGCTAAGTGTTAGTCACGGGATCTTGTATTACGGAATGAGTAAAGAGACTTGCCGGTAACGGGGTTGAACTAGGTATGGCGATACCGACGATCGAATCTCGGGCAAGTAACATACCGAAGAACAAAGGGAACGTTATACGGGATTAACTGAATCCTTGACATAGAGGTTCGACCGATAAAGATCTTCGTATAATATGTAGGAACCAATGTGGACGTCTAGGTCCCGCCATTGGTTATTGACCATAGAGGTGTCTCGGTCATGTCTACATAGTTCTCGAACCCGCAGGGTCTGCACACTTAACGTTCGGTGACGTTTTGGTAGTGTAGAGTTATGTATGGTGGTGACCGAAGTTTGTTCGGAGTCCTGGATGAGATCCTGGACGTCACGAGGAGCTCCGGAATGGTCCGGGGGTAAAGATTCATATATAGGAAGTCCCAGTTTGGTTTCCGGAAAAGTCTCGGGCTCATCGGTAGTGTACCGGGAGTGCCGGTAGTGTACCGGGAGGCCTCCGGGAGGGGTATTTCGACCCCAAGAGGTCCATGGGCTGTGGGAGAATAATAACCAGCCCTTAGTGGGCTGGGAAAAAAGCCACAAAGGCCCATGGCGCAGGAGAGAAAGTCCTAAAGCAAAAAGTGGAAAATCAGCCAATAGGAGGCAATCCTACTCCGACTAGGATTGGAGGTGAAGTAGGATTGCTTCCCACCTCCTATTTTGGCCGACCCAAAGGCCTTGGCTGCCTCTACTCTCCTCTCCTCCTATATATACTAGTGGATTGGGTGGTTTTTGGACAGAATTTCCGGCCACGTGCTACCCGTTTCACCGGTGCACAATTTCTCCTCTAGATCGGTTTTCCGCAGCGCTTAGGCGAAGCCCTACCGGAATCACTCCACAACCATCACCGGAGCGCCGTCACGCTTCCGGTGAACTCTCTCTCCTCTCCACCTCCTCTTGCTGGATCAAGACGGTGGAGATTGTCATCAAGCTGCACGTGTGCTGAACGCGGAGGTGCCGTCCGTTCGGCGCTAGATCGGAAGGACCGTGATCGAGATCGCGAGACGGTTCGTGATGAGATTGCGGAACGGATCGTGATGAGTTCGCGGGACAGATCCTGATCAAGATCGTGAAACGGATCATGATGAGATCGTGGGACGGATCGTGATGAGTTCACGGGACGGATCGTGATTGGATCGCGGGACGGATCATGATGAGATCGAGGGACGCTCAGCGATTTGGATCGCGAAGATGTTCGACTACACCAACCGTGTTTCTTAACGCTTCCCACTTACCGATCTACAAGGGTATATAGATCCACTCTCCCTCTCGTAGATGCTCATCACCATGGATAGGTTTGCGTGTGCGTAGGAAATTTTTTGTTTCCCGTGCGACGTTCCCCAACAGTGGCATCATGAGCTAGGTTTATGGTTCGATGAGATCTCGAGTAGAACACAAAAGGTTTGTGGGCGTTGATGCTTAGATTGCTTCCTCCCTTGGTCGTATTTTTGGTTCAGCGGGATTGTGAGATGAAGCGGCCCGGATCAACATTACTCGTACGCTTACGAGAGACCGGTTCCCTCGACGCAACTTGTTGCCTAGATGGCTTGCGGGTGACAGTTTCTCTCACTTTAGTTGGATCGGATCTGACAAAAGCGGTCCTTGAGAAGGTTGAAAAGCAACTAGTGTATCACCGTTGTGGTTTTTGCGTAGATGAGAATTGTTCTTGCTAGATACCCGTAGCAGCCACGTAAAACATGCAACAACAATTAGAGGACATCTAACTTGTTTTTGCAGGGTATGTTGTGATATGATATGGCCAATTACATGATGTGATATATGTGATGTATGAGATGATCATGTGATGTATAGATTATCACGACTTGCATGTCGATGAGTACGACAACCGACAGGAGCCATAGGGTTGTCTTTAATTATTGTATGACCTGCGTGTCAATCATTAAGCGCTATGTAATGCTTTACTTTATCGCTACGGTAGCAATAGTAGTAGAAGCATGCATGGCGTGACAACCCCGATGGCGACACGTTGATGGAGATCATGGTGTCATGCTGGTGACGATGGAGATCATGCCGGTGCTTTCATGATGGAGATCAAAAGCACAAGATCATGGCCATATCTTGTCACTTATGATTTGCATGTGATGTTAATCCTTTTAGGGACCTTGTTTTGCTTAGGACGACGGTAGCATTATAAGGTGACCCCTCACTTAATTTCAAGATAAATTGTATTCTCCCCGAGTGTGCACCATTGCGAAAGTTCGTCGTGTTGAGACACCACGTGATGATCGGGTGTGATAGACTCTACGTTCACATACAACGGTTGCAAGCCAGTGTTGCACACGCAAAACACTCGGGTTAAACTTGACGAGCCTAGCATGTACAGACATGGCCTCGGAACACGAGAGACTGAAAGGTCGAACATGAGTCATATAGTAGATATGATCAACATAATGATGTTCACCATTGCAGCCACCTCAACTCACGTGATGATCGGACTTGAGTTGGTGAATTTGGATCATGTATCACTCGAATGATGGGAGGGATGTCAATTTGAGTGGGATTTCTTAAGTAATATGATTAATTGAACTCATTATCATGAACATAGTCAAAGTGTCTTTGCAAATTATGTTGTATATTACTAGCTCACACTGTAGCTCCCTTGTATTTTTATATGTTCCTAGAGAAATAGAACTGAAAGATGATGGTAGCAATATTGCGGACTAGGTCCGTGATCTGAGGATTGTCCTCATTGCTGCACAGAAGGCTTATGTCCTTAATGCACTGCTCGGTGCGGCGACCCCTCTAGCGTCGTCTGTAGATGTTGTGAACATCTGACAGGCACATTCTGATGACTACTTAATAGTTTAGTGCGTCATGCATTACAGCTTAGAATTGAGGCTCCAAAACGTTTTTAACGTCACGGAACATATGAGATGTTTCTAAGAGCTGAAATTAGGATCTCAGGCTCGTGCCCGTGTTGCGAGATATGAGATCTCCAACAAGATTCTTTGCCTGCAAGATGAAAGAGAATAGCTCAAGCGTTGAGCATGTACTCAGATTGTCTGGGTGCTACAATCGCTTGAATCAAGTGGGAGTTGATCTTCCAGATAAGATAGTGATTGACATAGTTCTCCAAGTCACTGTCACTAAGCTACTAGAACTTGGTGATGAACTATAAATTTCCAGGGATAGAAATAATGATTCCTCAGCTGTTCGCGATGTTTGACACCGCGAAGGTAGAAATCAAAAAGGAGCGTCAAGTGTTGATGGTTAATCAAACCACTAGTTTCGAGAAGGGCAAGAGCAAGGAGGGAAACTTCATGGATAGCAAGTCAGTTGCTGCTCCAGTGAAGCAACCCAAATTTGAACTCAAACCCGAGACTAAGTGCTTCTATTATGAGGTGAGCAGTCGCTGAAGCAGAACAACCCTAGATGCTTGGTAGATAAGAAGGCTGGCAACATCGATAGAAATATATTTGATATACGAGTTATTAATGTGTACCTTGCTAGTACTCCTAGTAGCACCTGGGTATTGGATACCGGTTCGGTTGCTAAATGTTAGTAACTCGAAATAAAAGCTACGGAATAAACGGAGAACAAGCTAAGGGTGAGGTGACGATATGTGTTGGAAATGTTTCCAAGGTTGATGTGATCAACATAGCACGCTCTCTTTACCTTCAGGATTAGTGACGAACCTGAATAAATGTTATTTGGTGTTTTGCATTGAGCATGGACATGATTAGATCATGTTTGTTGCAATACCGTTATTTATTTAAGCTAGAGAATAATTGTTATTCTGTTTACATGAATAATACCTTCAATGGTCATGCACCCAGTGAGAATGGTTTGTTGAAATCTTGATCGTAGTAATACACATGTTCATAACATTGATGTCAAAAGATACAAAGTTAATAATGATAGTACCACATATTTGTGGCACTACCGCAGAATGTCATATTGGTATAAAGCGCATGAAGAAACTCCATGCTGATGGATCTTTGGACTCATTCGATTTCGAATCGGTTGATACATGCGAACCATGCCTCTTGGGCAAGATGACGAAAGGATCCCGTTGGATGGAGCGGGCAAGTGATTCATTGGAAATGATACATGTTGATGTATGCAATCCAGTGAGTCTTGTAGCGTGCAGTGGATATCGTTATTTTCTTACCTTCACTGATGATTTGAGTAGATATAGTGTGTATTTACTTAATGAAACACAAGTCTGAATCGTTTGAAAGGTTCAAGCAAATTCAGAGTGAAGTTTAAGATCATCGTGACAAGAAGATAAAAATGACTGCGATATGATCGTGGAGGTGAATATCTGAGTTACGAGTTTGGCATACAACTTAAGACAATGTGAAATTTGTTTCACAACTAACGCCACCTGGAACACCATAGTGTGATGGTGTGTCCGAACATCATAGTTATGCTCTATTGGATATGGTGCGTGCTATGATGTCTCTTATCGTTTTACTACTATAATTTTGGGGTTATGCATTAGAGACAACTACATTCACTTTAAATAGGGCACCATTTAAATCCGTTGAGATGACACCGTGTGAATTATGGTTTGACAGAAACCTAAGCTGTAATTTCTTAATGTTTGAGGCTGCAATGCTTGTGTGGAAAATGTTTTCACATAATAAGCTAGAACCCAAAGCGGACAAATGTATCTTCATAGAATACCCTAAGAACAGATGGGTATGCCTTCTATCTTAGATCCGAGTGCAAAGTGTTTGTTGCTAGAACTGGGTCCTTTCTCGAGAAAAAGTTTCTCTCGAAAGAATTGAGTGGGAGGAAGATAGAACTTGATGAGGTTGTTAAATCTTTGTTCAACCAGAGAATAGCGCAGCACAGAAAGATGTTTCTGTGAAGCCTACGTTAGTTGAAGAGGAAGTTAATGATGATGATCATGAAACTTCAGGATCAAGTTACTATCGAACTTCGTAGGTCGACAAGGATGTGTATTGCTCCTAAGCGGTACGACAACTCTGTCTTGGAGGTCATGTTGTTGGACAACGATGAACCTACGAGCTATGGAGAAGCGATGACGGGCCCGGATTCCGACAAATGGTTGGAGGCCATGAAATCCAAGATAGGATCCATGTATGAAAACCAAGTATAGACTTTGGTAGACTTGCTCGTTGGACAGCAGGTCGTTGAGTACAAATGGATCTTTAAAATGAAGACAGACGCTGATGGTAATTGTCACCATTTGTAAAGCTCGACTTGTTGCAAATATATTTGTGACAAGTTCAAGGGGTTGACTGCGATGAGACTTTCTCACTCGTAGTGATGCTAGAGTCTGTTGGAATTATGTTAGCAGTTGCTGTGTTTTCAATTATGAAATCTGGCAGATGGATGTCAAAACATCGTTTCCTTAACGGTTTACTTGAGGAAAGGTTGTATGTGATACAACCAGAAGGTTTTGTCAGTCCTAAGGATGGTAAAAGGTGTGCAAGCTTTGGTGATCCTTCCATGGACTGAAGCAAGCATCTCGGAGTTGGAATATACGCTTTGATGAGTTGATCAAAGTTTTTGAGTTTATACAAAGTTTTCGACAAACTTATATTTGCAACAAAGTGAGTGGGAGCACTATAGAATTTCTGATAAGTATATGTGGATGCCATATTGTTGATCGGAAATAATGTAGGATTTCTGGAAAGCATAAATGGTTGTTTGGAAAGTGATTTTCAAAGGAAGACCTGGATAAAGCTACCAAATTGTTGAGCATCAAGATCTATAGAGATAGATCAAGATGACTTGATGAGACTTTCAATGAGTACATACCTTGACAAAGATTTTGAAAGAGTTCAAAATGGATCAGTCAGAGAAAGAGTTCTCGCATGATTTGTAAGGTGTGAAGTTGAGTGAGACTCAAAGCTCGACCACGGTAGAAGGAAGAGAAAGGATGAACGTCGTCCCCTATGCCTTAGCCATAGGCTCTGTATAGTATGCCATGCTGTGTACCGCACCTGTGTGTGCCTTGCCATGCGTCTGTCAAGGGGTACAAGTGTGGTCCAGGAGTGGATCACTAGACAGCGGTCGGAATTATCCTTAGTAACCAGAGGACTAAGGAAATGTTTCTTGATTATGGAGGTGATAAAGAGTTCGTCATAAAGAGTTACGTCGATGCAAGCTTTAACACCTATCCGGATGACTAGTAGTAGCAATCTGGATACGTATAGTGGAGCAGCCATTTGGAAATAGTACCAAGTGGAGTGTGGTAGCAGTGTTTACAGTTTGACATAGAGATTTGCAAAGTACACACGGGTCTGAATATCGCAGACCCGTTGACTATAAGACCTCTCTCACATGCAAAGCATGATCGAGCCCCAGAACTCATTGGGTGTTAGATTCATAACAATGCGAATCACATGGTGATGTGAACTAGATTATTGACTCTAGTGCAAGTGGGAGACTGTTGGAAATATGCCCTAGAGGCAATAATAAATTAGTTATTATCATATTTCCTTGTTCATGATAATCGTTTATCATCCATGCTATAATTGTATTGATCGGAGACTTAAATGCATGTGTGGATACATAGACAAAACCAAGTCCCTAGTATGCCTCTAATGGACTAGCTCGTTGATCAAAGGATGGTTAAGGTTTCCTAGCCATGGACATGAGATGTCATTTGATAACGGGATCACATCATTAGGAGAACGATGTGATGGATAAGACCCAAACTACAAACATAGCATATGATCGTGTCAGTTTATTGCAACTGTTTTCTGCATGTCAAGTATATGTTCCTATGACCATGAGACCATGCAACTCACAGATATCGGAGGAGTGCCTTGTGTGTATCAAATGTCGCAACGTAACTGGGTGACTATAAAGGTGCTCTGCAGGTATCTTCGATGGTGTCTGTTGAGTTGGCATGGATCGAGACTGGGATTTGTTACTCCGTGTGACGGAGAGGTATCTCAGGGCCCACTCGGTAATACAACATCACAACAAGCCTTGCAAGCAATGTGGCTAAGTGTTAGTCACGGGATCTTGTATTACGGAATGAGTAAAGAGACTTGTCGGTAACGGGGTTGAACTAGGTATGGCGATACCGACGATCGAATCTCGGGCAAGTAACATACCGAAGAACAAAGGGAACGTTATACGGGATTAACTGAATCCTTGACATAGAGGTTCGACCGATAAAGATCTTCGTATAATATGTAGGAACCAATGTGGACGTCTAGGTCCCGCCATTGGTTATTGACCATAGAGGTGTCTCGGTCATGTCTACATAGTTCTCGAACCCGCAGGGTCTGCACACTTAAGGTTTGGTGACGTTTCGGTAGTGTAGAGTTATGTATGGTGGTGACGGAAGTTTGTTCGGAGTCCCGGATGAGATCCCGGACGTCACGAGGAGCTCTGGAATGGTCCGGAGGTAAAGATTCATATATAGGAAGTCCCAGTTTGGTTTCCGGAAAAGTCTCGGGCTCATCGGTAGTGTACCGGGAGTGCCGGTAGTGTACCGGGAGGCCTCCGGGAGGGGTATTTTGACCCCAAGAGGTCCATGGGCTGTGGGAGAATAATAACCAGCCCTTAGTGGTCTGGGAAAACAGCCACAAAGTCCCATGGTGCAGGAGAGAAAGTCCTAAAGCAAAAAGTGGAAAATCAGCCAATAGGAGGCAATCCTACTCCAACTAGGATTGGAGGTGAAGTAGGATTGCTTCCCACCTCCTATTTCGGCTGACCCAAAGGCCTTGGCTGCCTCTCCTCTCCTCTCCTCCTATATATACTAGTGGATTGGGTGATTTTTGGACAGAATTTCCGGCCACGTGCTACCCGTTTCACCGGTGCACAGTTTCTCCTCTAGATCGGTTTTCCGCAGCGCTTAGGCAAAGCCCTCCCGGAATCACTCCACCACCATCACCGGAGCGCCGTCACGCTGCCGGTGAACTCTCTCTCCTCACCACCTCCTCTTGCTGGATCAAGACGGTGGAGATTGTCATCAAGCTGCACGTGTTCTGAACGCGGAGATGCCATCCGTTCGGCACTAGATCGGAAGGACCGTGATCGAGATCGCGAGACGGTTCGTGATGAGATCGCGGAATGGATCATGATGAGTTCGCGGGACAGATCCTGATCAAGATCGTGAGACAGATCATGATGAGATCGCGGGACGGATCATGATGAGTTCACGGGACGGATCGTGATTGGATCGCGGGACGGATCGTGATTGGATCGCGGGACGGATCGTGATTGGATCGCGGGATGGATCGTGATGAGATCGAAGGACGCTCGGCGATTTGGATCGCGAAGATGTTCGACTACACCAACCGTGTTTCTTAACACTTCCCGCTTAGCGATCTACAAGGGTATGTAGATCCACTCTCCCTCTCGTAGATGCTCATCACCATGGATAGGTTTGCGTGTGCGTAGGAAAATTTTTGTTTCCCATGCGACGTTCCCCAACATCCACCTCATACTAGCCAAAACTTCCGCACCAAGTAGAAATACTACTTCTGCATCCAAACACCCTTAAACCCAAAGTAGTTCCATATGAGTCCATCATACCTACCTATATGCGTTATTTACCTGCCGTTCCAAGTAAATTTGCATGTGCCAAACTCTAAATCTTCAAATAATATTCTGTTTTGTATGCTCGAATCGCTCATATAATGACTAGGGGCTGTCAGTATCTTCCATGCTAGGTGGGTTATTCTCACTATATGTGTTGATTCCCTATCATTCATGAGAAAGTGGCTGGTAATAGAGATTCCCAGTACCGAAATCAAAGAAAAAGAATGCAAATAATTAAACAAAACTCCCCCAGGAATGTTGTTGCTATGGATGGTACCCATGGATCTAGCTTGCCGTGGAGTTTAATTGATTGGTTGAGGGGGAATAAACAACTTTACCATTCTATTTGGGAACCTCGTATACTATATCTATCATGGAAGATATTGAGATCTCTCAGTTGTTATGGTGACAATGAAAGCATACCACACAAAATAACTATTCATCTCTATTTTAAAGGCTCGAGCTCTGGCACCTCTCCAAATCAATGCTTCCCTCTGCGAAGGGCCTATCTTTTCCTTTCTAGTACTTACCTTTATGCAAGAGTCATGGTGATCTTCACCACTTCTTATATTTCGCCTTTTTCTCTTGGCAAGCATCATGTGGTGGGAAAGATCCAAGCATATATGGCCATTCAAATATATTTGATCATGAATTATTATTGTTGACAATTATCTATGTGATAAATAAGTTGGGAGGCGAAACTTTACTCCCCTATCTTTCTCGGTGTCAGACGGATGCCATTTTCTCTAAGAATATGCTTTGAGTGCTAGCAATCATGGAAGACTATATGATAGTTGAGTATGTGGAATTTTCTGAATCAAAGCTCTTACATAGACCCTTCCTGAAAATAAGATGAATTGCAATTGTTTGGTGACTGAAAGCATAGTTTGTTAGTCTATACTTTAACATGTGGATAGCTTGTTATTTCATCATGAGAAGTTTTATGAGATGGGATACTGTTTATGTTATATAATGATGCTAGAAAAGGTGATTGAAATTATCATTGATCAAACTTGTGCACTTGCTAGCATTCACACTTCATAAATTATTTCTTTTATCATTTACCTACTCGAGGACGAGCATGAATTAAGCTTAGGGACGCTGATACGCCTCCAACGTATCTATAATTTATGAAGTATTCATGCCATGTTTATAGTAATTCTATATGATTTTGGTATGATTTTATTAGAACTTACCCGGACTAAGGCTGTTTTTAGCAGAACTACCAAGGTGTCGTTTTTTGTGCAAAAATAAAAGTTCTTGAAATGGGCTGGAAATTTAGTATGATTTTTTCTAGACCAAAAGAGACCCCCGAAGAATTGGAGTTGGGACAGAAGATCCACTAGGAGATCACAAAGCCTACCAATCGGGGCTACCCCCCAATGGGCTTGTCACCACCGCAAGCCGCCGCCGCAAAGAAACCTCGATCGGGAGTTCCGCCACCGCAAGCCTCCAGAGCCACGAAAAACCAATCGGGAGCCCGTTATGGCACCCTCCCGTGGGGGGAAACCATCACCGAAGGCCATCTTCATCATCCCCATGACGAGGAGGGAGTAGTTCACCCTCGAGAGTGAGGGTATTTACCAGTAGCTATGTGTTTGAACTCTCTCTCTCTTTCTCTTGTTATTGAGATGGCACGATCTTGATTTACCGCGAGCTTTATTGATATAGATGAATCATATGGAGCTTTCCCCTCTCTATCTTGTTGTGATGAATTTAGTTTTCCCTTTGAAGTTTTCTTATCGGATTGAGTCTTTAAGGATTTGAGGAAACTTGATGTATGTCTTGCGATGGGATATCCATGGTGACAATGGGATGTTCTATTGATCTACTTGATGTATGTTTTGGTGATCAACTTGCGGGTTCCGTGACCTTGGGAATTTATGCATAGGGGTTGGCACATATTTTCGTCTTCAATCTCCGGTAGAAACTTTGGGGCACTCTTTGAAGTTCTTTGTTATGGATTGAACATGATGAATCTGAAATTATGTGATGCATATCGTATAATCAATCCCATGGGAACTTGTGGTGACATTGGAGTATCTAGGTGACATTAGGGTTTTGGTTGGTGTGTATCTTAAGGTGTTATTTTAGTACGAACTCTAGGTCTGTTTGTGACACTTATAGGGATAGCTCATAAGATTGATCGAAAAAGATAACTTTGAGGTAGTTTCATACCCTACAATAATTTCTTTGTTAGTTCTCCGCTATTTGTGACTTTGGAGTGAACTCTTTGTCACACGAAAGGTATTTACATATGATTCAACTATGCCAATATTGTTGAGATAAATTGCACTAGTGAAAGTATGGACCCTAGGCCTTGTTTCCAAGCATTTATACAACATTTTGCTCGCTGTTTACTATTTTTTACCTTGCTGTTTTTATATTTTCATATTACAAAAACCTATATCTACCATCCATATTGCACTTGTATCATCATCTCTTCGCCGAATTAGTGCACCTATACAGTTTACCATTGTGTTGGGTGTGTTGGGAACACAAGAGACTCTTTGTTATTTGGTTGCAGGGTTGTTTGAGAGAGACCATTTTCATCCTACACCTCCCATGGATTGATAAACCTTAGGTAATCCACTTGAGGGAAAATTGCTACTGTCCTACAAAACTGTACGCTTGGAGGCCCAACACGAGTCTACAAGAAGAAGTCTGTGTTGTAGACATCAGTGCATCCATTGGTGACTTGCTTGTTACTCCTACTGGATTGACACCTCGGTTCTCAACAACTGAGGGAAATACTTATCTACTTTGCTGCATCACCCTTTCCTCTTCAAGCGAAAACCAACGCGTGGTAAAGAGGTAGGAAGAAGGATTTCTAGCGTTGTTGCCGGGGAGGGTACATAGCAAGTCAAGACAAGAACTCTCCCATCAACTTGCCAATTTGTGGCGCCGTTGCCGGGGAGGATACATAGAAAGTCAACACAAGAACTCTGCCGTCAACTTGCCAATTTTTGGCGCCGTTGCCAGGGAGGATACATAGCAAGTCAAGACAAGAACTCTCCCGTCAACTTGCCAATTTCTGGCTTTGTTGCCGGGGAGGATACATAGCAAGTTAGCACAAGAACTCTGTCGTCAACTTGCCAATTTATGGCGCCGTTGCCGGGGAGGATACATAGCAAGTCAAGACAAGAACTCTCCCGTCAACTTGCCAATTTTTGGTGCCATTGCCGGGGAAGATACACATCAAGCCTACAAAATACCCATCACAAACTCATCTCTTGCATTTAAATTATTTGCCAGTTGCCTCTTGTTTTCCTCCCCCACTTCTAAAATGATTTTCACAAAATACCAAAAAGATTTGCCTTTTTATTCGCCGTTTTTCTGTTCGCCTTTTCGTTTGCCTTTTGCTCGTGTGTTGGATTGCTTGAACTCATGGATAATCTTACCACTATAGCTAATACCCTCGAGAACGAAGTTCTTAATTTTAAGCAAAGGGAGGGGGGAAACTTAAAAGATGCTTGGTATAGAATTTGCAATGCTCAAAATAGATCTATTTCTAAGCGATCTACTACCGTTCTCCTTCGCAATTTTTATGTGGGTATTTATCCATTGAATAGATATGTTCTAGATACCATTATGGGAGGAAATTTCTTGGGAAGTCACACCTTTGATTCTTATAGCACTATGATAAATTTGGTAGGTTCACCTCCAATCATGGTTAATGGAACAATCTTGACTTTGGAACATGTGATGCGAAGGTTAGATAGTATTGAAAAAAAGGTTGCTACGGTTGAGCTTATTGAGAACTTGGATAAAAAGATTCATAATCACCTTACTCAATACGGATCTAAGGTAGGAGTTACTCTAAAAAATCTAAAGGAAAAAAGAACCCATAGTTAATGAAAAATTGGATCAAGATTCCTCTAGAATTGGCAAGCTAGAGGACATTATTATCAACTTGGGATCTGCTTTTGCCTTGGTTCAAACCACTCCAAATCCTTCTCCTTCTAAATATGCCAAGTTTGTCTATGTTCCTAAAAATAAGGGTGGATCTTCGAGTAAAGGAGGTGAAGATCTTAAGATGATAAGTGTTCACCCTAACCTTTTTAATATTATTAAGAAACCAATTGCCACAATTGGATCACTTAACTTCTTGCCTAGGAGCATTATTATTGACAAGAACAATAGACCTCATAGGTCTTATAATTGGGCAATTGAGGAGATGCATACCAAAGATGACAATACCTAGATCTATTGCGTTTTGCCTAGCTAGGGGCGTTAAACAATAGCACTTGTTAGGAGGCAAGCCAATTTTATTTTTATGTTCTGTTTTGCGTCTGTTTTTGAGTGTTTACCACATTATTACTTCTGTAGTAATTGTTTTTTGTTTTTTTAATTAGTGTTTGAGCCAAGTAAGACCTTTGGGATGGTCTATGGTGGTTGTTGATTTGATCTTGCTGAAAAACAGAAACTTTTGCACTCAGTCCAGGAATTTTACAATATCTTCAGAGCATCAAATGAGTTTGAAATGTTTACACAAGATGGATACACAAATTTCCCAAGTTTTCCTAATTGTTCAGAATTTGTTTAGTTACATAAGTATACGAAGTTTTCATATTGCTACAGACTGTTCTATTTTTGACAGATTCTGTTTTCTTTGAGTTTTTTTTACCTATTTTGATGTATCTATGGGTTGTATCGGGGGGAATGAACCATGGAGAAGTTAGAATACAGTAGGTATAAAACCACTATAAATAAATAATGAGTTCACAACAGTACCTAAAGTGGTGATTTATTTTCTTATACTAACGGATCTCACGAGTTTTCTGTTGAGTTTTCTGTTGTGAAGTTTTCAAGTTTTGGGTAAAGATTTGATGGACTATGGAATAAAGAGTGGCAAAAGACTAAGATTGGGGATGCCCAAGGCACCCCAAGTCATATTCATGGATGCCAAAGAGCCTAAGATTTGGGATGCCCCGGAAGGCATCCCCTCTTTCGTCTTCAATCCATCGTTAAATTTACTTGAGGCTATATTTTTATTCACCACATGATATGTGTTTTGCTTGGAGCGTCTTGTATGATATGAGTCTTTTCTTTAAAGTTTGCCACAATCATACTTTCTGCACACATCTTTTGAGAGATACACGCTGAATCGTGAATTTATTAGAATACTCTTTGTGCTTCGCTTATATCTTTTGAGATACGCAATTTTGCGCTAGTGATTCAGTTATACCTTTGTAGAGCACAACGGTGTTTGGTTTTATAGAAATTATTGAACTCCCATACCTCATTTATATTATTTTGGGAGTCTTTCAACAGCATGGTAATCGGTTAGGTTATGAATTTAGTCCTAATATAATAGGCATCCAAGAGTGATATAATAAAAACTTTCATATAGAGTGCATTGAATATGAGAAGTTTGATTCCTTGCATATAGTTTTGAGATATAAAGATGGTAATGTTAAGAGTCATGCTTGTGTTAAAGTTTGTGATTCCCATAGCATGCATGTATGGTGAACCGTTATGTAACGAAGTCGGAGCATGATTTGTTTATTGATTGTCATCCTTTGTGTGAGGGTCAGGAGCGCGCGATGGTTAACTCCTACCAACCTCTCCCCTAGGAGCATGCATCTAATACTTTGTTACGATAACTAATAGACTGTTGCAATAAGTATGTGAGTTCTTTATGAATAATGTGAGTCCATGGATTATAAACACTCTCACCCTTCCACCTTTGCTAGCCTCTCTAGTACCGCGCAACTTTTGCCGGTGCATTAAAACCACCTTCCTCAAAACAGCCACCATATTCCCTTCCTCAAAATAGCCACCATACCTACCTATTATGGCATTTCCATAGCCATCCCGATATTTATTACCATGCAACTTCCACCGTTCCGTTTGTTATGACACACGCCATCATATTGCTTTTTCATATAGAGTCATATTTTGTTCTAGGTTTCGAGTTGTAATTAAATAAAAGTGTGATGAGCATCATTATTAGAGAATTGTCCCGTGAGATAAAAGGATGATGAAAGCTATGATTCCCTAACAAGTTGGGATGAGACTCCGGACTTTATAAAAAATAAAAGAGGCCAGCGAAGCCCAAATAAAAAAAAAGAGGCCTTAGATGTGCACCAAAAAAATGAGAGAAAGAGAGAAGGGACAATGCTACTATCTTTCTCCACACTTGTGCTTCAAAGTAGTACCTTGGTCTTCATGATAAAGAGTTTCCTATTTTATCACTTTCACATAACTAGTGGAATTTTTGTAGTGCACACCCACTTAGTTTCTTTTTGAGCTCTCATACACTTATATCTCCAGTGCACCCGTTGCATGGCAATCCCTACCCACTCACATTGATATCTATTGATGGTCATCTACATAGCCCGTTGATATGCCTAGTTGATGTGAGACTACCTTCTCCCTTTTTCTTCCCAACCTCCACCATATTTCTATTCCACCTATAGTGCTATATCCATGGCTCACGCTCATGTATTGAGTGAGAGTTGAAAAGGTTTGAGAACATAAAAAGTGTGAAACAATTGCTTTGCTTTTCATCGGGGTTGTGCATGATTTAAATACTTTGTGTGGGGAAGATGGAGCATAGCCAGACAATATGATTTTGTAGGGATAACTTTCTTAGGCCATGTTATTTCAAAAGGACACAATTGCCTTGTTAGTATGCTTGAAGTATTATTGTTTTTATGTCAATATTAAACTTTTGTTTTGTATCTTACGGATCTTAATATTCATGCCACAATAAAGAATATTACATGGATAAATATGATAGGTAGCACTCTGAATCAAAACATTTGTTTTTATCATTTACCTACTCGAGGACGGGCAGGAATTAAGCTTGGGGATGCTGATACGTCTCCAATGTATCTATAACTTTTTATGATGTCATGCTATTATATTACCTATTTTGGATGTTTTATATGCATTAATATGCTATTTTATACTATTTTTGGGACTAACTTATTAATCTAAAGCCCAGTGTCAGTTTCTGTTGTTTCCTTGTTTTTGATTATTGCAGATATTGAATTTTAAACGGAGTCCAAACGGAATAAAAATCTTTGGAATGATTTTTTCTGGAAGGAAAGAGATCTATCAGACTTGGAGTGCACACCACGGCACCTGCCAGGAGGTCACAAGCCAGGGAGGCACGACCAGCCCCCTGGTCGCGCCAGGCACGCTTGCCACCTCGTGGCATGTCTCCTATCCCTAATCTTCGTCCTATAAATAAATATTCCCCCAATACCAAAGGCAGCCACGCAAATACTTTTCTTCCGCCAGAAGCCTCCGTTCCCGAGAGACCCAATCTTGGAGCCTTTTTCAGTAATCTGTCGGAGGGGGATTCAATCACGGAGGGCATCTACATCAACTCCATTGCCCCTCCGGTGATGCGTGAGTAGTCCACTACAGACCTACGGGTCCATAGCTAGTAGCTAGATGGCTTCTTCTCTATCTTTGTGCTTCAATACCATGTTATTCATGAACTTCCTAAAGATCTATCCGATGTAATACTCTTTTGCGGTGTATTGGTCAAGATCCGATGAATTGTGGGTTTATGTTCATATTATCCATGAATATTATTTGAGTCTTTTATGAATTATTATATGCATGATTTCATATCTTTGCAAGTCTCTTCGAGTTATTGGTTTGGTTTGGCCAACTAGATTGGTAATTCTTGCAATGAGAGAACTGCTTAGTTTTGGGTTCAATCTTGCGGTGTCCTCACCCACTGACAAAGTAGGGGTAGCGAGGCTTGTTCCTCCTACTAGATTGATACCTTGGTACTCATCAACTGAGGGAAATACTTACCTACTTTTCTGCATCACCCTTTCCTCTTCAAGGGAAAACCAACGCACGCTCAAGAGGTAGCAAGAAGGATTTCTGGCGCCGTTGCCGGGGAGGATACACATCAAGCCCACTAGGTACTCATCACAAACTCATCTCTTGCATTTACATTATTTCTCATTTGCCTCTTGTTTTCCTCTCCCCCACTTCTAAAACGATTTTCGGAAAATACCAAAAATATTTGCCTTTTCATTCGCCCTTTTTGGTTCGCCTTTTCGTTTTCCTTTTGCTTGCTTGCATGCTAGATCGATTCGTTGCCACCATGTCTGAATGTGGGAAGGTTATCATTGAAAATTTTGAGGGTATTACTAGTGCTAAGCTTGATAATTTTTTTGGATCTTGCTCTCTAGATCATGAATCTAAACCTCCTCCTAATTATAAAGTTAAATTTTGTCAAGTGGGAGACGGTAATATAATTGGGAAGAGTGTTATTCAAGAGTTGCTTGATTGTACTGGAGTAATGCCTATGAATAAGAAATCTATTCTTCTTAGCACAAATTTTTATGCTGATGCTATTGCCATGCTCGTTGAAAAATTGGAAAGGAAATTTGTGCACATCCATCCTGCTTTGCAAGAGGTGTTTTATGAACTTCCCAAAATTAATCGTCCTAAGCCCAGGACGATTGCCAAGATCATCCTTATGCATGAATTTGATTTTATCATACAAGAAGCTAGGGAAAATTTTGCTTTCTATAAAAAGGATATTGAGCACCTTCCGATTAAAGAAATCCTACACGATAAAGAAACCCTGCATGGATTTGGGTCTGGGGATTATCAATATTACCACGATAACCTTAGAAGAAGATTTCCCTATTGAGAAATTACCCAAACCATTTACCTTGAACCTATGATGAATTTGGTTGGATCACTAGGGGCATATATGTAGGATTCAATGATGATTGGTTAGAAGAAAAAATTAGGGAACTAGTTAAAATAAAATACAAATTTTATATGACGATATCTATGGTGATGATCCAGGTTATGAGAACGGATTGCATACCAATTATGACAATACCTAGATCTATTGCATTATGCCTAGCTAGGGGCGTTAAAGAATAGCGCTTGTTGGGAGGCGACCCAATTTTATTTTTATGTTCTGGTTTTTGCTTCTGTTCTGAGTGTTTCCCACATTATTACTTCTGTAATAATTGTGTTTTGGTGGTTTAACTAGTTTTTGAGCCAAGTAAGACCTTTGGGATGGTCTATGGTGGTTGTCTATTTGATCTTGCTGAAAAACAGAAATTTTTGCGCCAAGTCTAGGAATTTTATAATTTTTCAGAGCATCGCATGAGTCTGAATTTTTTACAAAAGATTTATATACAAATTTCCCATGTTTTACTAATTTTTCAGAAATTTGGAGTGACAGAAGTATACAAAGTTTCCAGATTGCTACAGACTGTTCTGTTTTTGACAGATTCTGTTTTCTTTGTGTTGTTTCCCTGTTTTGATGTATCTGTGTGTCGTATCGGGGGGTATGAACCATGGAGAAGTTGTAATACAGTAGATACTACACCAATATAAATAAATAATGAGCTCACAACAATACCTAAAGTGGGGTTTATTTTCTTATACTAACGGATCTCACGAGTTTTCTGTTAAGTTTTGTGTTGTGAAGTTATCAATTTTTGGGTAAAGATTTGATGGATATGGAATAAGGAGTGGCAAGATCCTAAGCTTGGGGATTCCCAACGCACCCCAAGTCATATTCAATTATGCCTAAGAGCCTAAGATTGGGGATGCCCCGGAAGGCATCCCCTCTTTCGTCTTCAATCCATCGGTAAATTTACTTGAGGCTATATTTTTATTCACCACATGATATGTGTTTTCCTTGGAGCGTCTTGTATGGTATGAGTCTTTTGTTTTTAGTTTGCTACAATCATCCTTGTTGTACACATGTTTTGAGAGAGACATGCACGAGTCGTGAATTTATTAGAATATTGTATGTGCTTCACTTATATCATTTGAGATATGTAATTTTGCTCTAGTGCTTCACTTATATCTTTTTAGAGCACGGCGGTGTTTGGTTTTATAGAAATCATTGACTCTTGTACCTCACTTATATTATTTTGAGAGTCTTTAAACAGCATGGTAATTGGTGTAGGTTATGAATTTAGTCCTAATATGATAGACATCCAAGAGGGATATAATAAAAACTTCCATATTAAGTGCATTGAGTATTATGAGAAGTTTGATTCCTTGCATAAAGTTTTGAGATATAAAGATGGTAATGTCAAGAGTCATGTTAGAAAGTAATTGTGAATTGGTAAGAATACTTGTGTAAAGGTTTGTGATTCCTATAGCATGCACGTATGGTGAACCGATATGTAAAGAAGTCGGAGCATGATTTGTTTATTGATTGTCGACCTTTGTGTGTGGGTCGGGAGCGCGTGATGGTTTACTCCTACCAACCTCTCCCCTAGGGGCATGCGTCTAATACTTTGCTTAGATGAATAATAGACTTTTGCAATAAGTATGAGAGTTCTTTAGGACTAATGTGAGTCCATGGATTATACGCACTCTCACCCTTCCACTTTTGCTAGCCTCTCTAGTACCTCGCAATTTTCGTCGGTGTGATAAACCCACCTTCCTCAAAATAGCCACCATATATCTTTACTCAAAACAGCCACCATACCTACCTATTATGGCATTTCCATAGCCATTCCGAGATATATATTTCCATGCAACTTCCACCGTTATGTTTATTATGACACGCACCATCATTTTCATATTGCTTTACATGATCGTAAGATAGCTAGCATGATGTTTTCATGGCTTGTCCGTTTTTGATGTCATTTGCTATGCTAGATCATTGCACAACCCGATACACCACCAGAGGCATTCATATAGAGTCATAATTTGTTCTATTTATCGAGTTTTTATTCTTGAGGCCCGCCAGCCGGCTCTGCGATTGGCCCTCGCCCACCTGCCACGGCACGGGCCGCCCGGGGGGGCGTCGTCTAGCGCCAGCCGACCGAAGTCTCCGGTACGGCCGGCAACACTGTAGCCACGCCGGGGCAGGTAATTGAGTGGCGAGGGCATGCCGGCACTGTTCCCCTGCCCGGTCGCACTCACCAAGGTCAGCGGCCGGGACGGTTGGATTGTAGCCACGCGCTGTAGTGCGTAAGCGGCCACTGTAGCCACAGGGCCGCCCGTCGTGCCGGTCACGTCGCGTCGTCATACCCGCGCGCAGAGGGATGGGATAGGGCATATCCGTCCCAAGGTCAACGGAAGAGCTAGCCCGTGGGTAGGCGGCCGCGCCCAGCCAGCCGAGGGTCTAGCCGGCTCCTTGACCAGCCGGCACTGGCTTGCGCCAGACGTCCTCCAGCCAGCCCCGTAGTTTTTCTTCGAAGCGAAAGGGGGAAGACCCCATTGCTTTGGTCTACCTAGGGGTAATAACCCTGTCAAGAATTGTCGATCTCCTACCCCCTCTCGCCCCTACCCGACAAACTCTCGAGCCCACCCAAACCACTAGAAGAAAACTTTGGTACCTTTGATCAACCCCCTCTCGCCCGACCAAACCCTAGAAGCATTGCTGAGGCCACCCAATCCCTAAAAGCGTTGCCGAGCCCACCCAAACCCTAGAAGCGTCGAGGCCACCCAATCCCTATAAGCGCTGTCGAGACCACCCCAAACCGTAGAAGCATCGAGGCCACTAATATGATCCCTTGTCTATGTTTGGCAATAATTAATATATCCATCTCTCATGTTTGTATATTAATTGCCACGTTGTAATATTTGCAGAAACCATGGATCCAACCTTGAACAGAGACTTTGAAGGAGAAGCGTTGTTGGGGGACATAATCCGCGATGGCGGTTCCATCTTCTCGTTAATCAATTTTGACACAGAAGGGACATGATGATGACGGCTCTGGTCACCGAGTGTTGGAGGAAGAAGAAGACCATGATGATGGCTCCGATGACCGAGAGCCGGAGGAAGAAGGAGACCATGATGACGGCTCCGGTGACTGAACGGAGGGAGCTGTTGCAAAGTCGTCCAGTGAGGTATATATATTAATTAAGTCTGTGCTGATTAATTGATGCATTAATTGTTTTGGTATGTACATATATTAACTCTTATTTCTTCTTTTATATAGTCCTCCAGATCGAGCCAAACTTTGATAACGAGACGAGGCCCAAAGAAAAGGTTGGGCAAGGAAGAAAGGTTCACGATCACCTTAATCGCGAACGATGGCCAACCGATTGAACTGAAGAAGACCAAGGATGAATCTTCTGCTCAGTGTGGAGCTATTGTCAAGGACAGCATCCCAATAAGCATCCAGCAATGGAATGAGACGGCTAAGAACACTAAGAACTATGACCCACAAGTTTCTTATGTCACCGATAGACAGAAAGAAGATCTTTGGAAGGCCCTGAAGGCAAATTTCACCCTACCACCAGAGGAGGATGAGAGTAATCCAGTTATAGAGCCACTGGTCAGGTCGTGTGCTCTTAAGAAGATGGCAGATCTTTTTAGGAGGTGGAAGAATGATTTGAAAGCTAAGTTTGTCGACCAAGAGAAGACTCCACTATTCGTCGGTCGATATGCGGGGATAAGAGATCAATGGGACGCGTTCGTCGCCTACAAGACTTCTGAAAAGAGTAAGAAAATGTCAGCAATAAAAAAGAAAAATGCTGAGAAGAAGCAGTATCACCATCGCATGGGGTCAGGTGGCTACCTCAGAGCCTGGCCATTGTGGGCCAAATGGGAGGATGACCCACGAGCTAAAGATGTCGAACCAGACACAAGGAACTGGCCAGACCGTTCAAGGACTTGGTTCTTCGGGGTTGGGGGAACTTTGGACCCTGAAACAGGGAAGTGCGTTTGGACGGACGAGAAACTTGCAATACCCTTCAGGAAGCTTAAGCAAGTTATCAAGGAAGCACTAGAAGGGAGGTTCATTCCCAACAGAGAGAAGGACGAGCTGACTGAGGCCCTCGGGAATCCTGAGCACCTGGACGAACACGAGGCACGCCAGGCTCTGTTTTGTGGAAGCTTGGGTTTCCCGGCGCAGGCGGTTACAAAAGCCGGGAGAGGAAGAGGAAATAGGAACTGAGCATTGTGCAGGAGCTCAATGTAAGAGTACGAAGGCTAGAGGAAGAAGTTATGAGCCAGCAATCTCCTTACCAGCAGCTTGTTCAGGGGCACGAAGCTACCCCAAAAGCTACCCCGCCATCTTAGCGGAGAAGCAGCGTGGCTTCCACGGAGCTCCTTCAGCAGTCTGACTTCACGACTCCTAGCTACCCCGTGGATGCTATCACAGATGGCCAACATTGTGAGCTTATGACGAAATGCATTAACCTCACCTTGAAGGCGGCTGACGGCTTTGTTGCACCTCCTCGAACCGACAGAACTTTTCACCATGGTCAGATTACACATGGCTATGCTATTGTGCAAGTGCATGAAATAATGGGGGGATTTGAGGAGGTCGAGTTTGACCACCCTACAGGTGAAGGGGAGACTCAGCTGAGATTTGCTCTGAGGACTACAAGTTTATGGCGAAAGGAGCACATCAAGCTTCCGAACTGAATGCCTCCTCCTCCTCCTCCTCCGGCGAGTGATGAAGGCACTCATCCTCCTCCTCCGGCGAGGGATCAAGGCACTCTGCCTCCTCCTTTGCCTCGTCTGGCGTGTGACGTCAATGATTCAGGCACTTCACCTCCTCCTCCGCCTCCTTCGGTGCGTTCGAGCAGTCCGCCTCCTCCTCCGCGTCCTCAGCAATGGCGGAAGACAGCCACCGCCGTGCCTCCTCCTCCGGCCCGTCGGAGCACTTCGCCTCCTCCTCCGCCTCGTAAGCAACGAGGGAAGAGAGAGGTCCTCGCTCCGGATGCTAGCAGTATAGCCAGTGGTGGGAGGCCATACGAATATGGGCCTAAGTCTCTCAAGCCATTGGAAAAGTTGCCATACGAGAGGACCGCGGAGGAAACCGCGAAGATCTCTCAAGACCAAGTGAGGTCCCATTTTGCAAAGAAAGCTCCACCTCCGAAGCAGATGATAGATCCAGTGGTCTCGAAGCGCAGTGTCAGGGCCCTGAAGCGACCACCACTTCCTCCGCTGGATACCAACTATGTCCGCGCTACTAAAAAGGCTTATCAAAATGCGGTGCGGACGGGAACTAGTTCCAGTGATGAGAGGTTAGCAAAACGAAGAAGTGGGAAAAAAATTCCCCAGCTCGGCGAATAGGCTAACCAATCGTGCCCCCCGCTGAAGGTGTTTACCGATATCGCTGCTGATCATCCGGGGATGGTGCCCGGTACCAATCCTGCTAATTACATGAGCAATGATGTACTGTTTGAGCCATTGGAGGTGGACGATTTCAAATACTGGTACGGGAAGCCTCTCGTCAAAGATGGAAGTCCTCTAGGAACGATGATGAGACAATTGCATAATTGGTACATGAAAACCTACAGCGAGTCTGGGAAGGATTGTTTGATGATGAGTATTAAAGAGAAGCACGACTTCTTTGGCTAGGAGTTGATTCATGTTGAATTTGATGAGCTTTTCCAGATTTACAATCAAAAGGACATCGACATACAAATCATGACTTGCTACTGTATGTAAGTACTTCTGTAATTAAGTCTCTATATATAGCTCACCTCTTCCATTGCATGCATGTATATATAAAATTTTCCTCATCACTATATTATGCGGATTGAAGATCGTCGAATGCAAAAAAGCAGAAATGTATGACATTGGGTTCATTAACCCAAATATCATACATGAAGTGATGGTTCAAATGTATCCCAAACAAACTGAGGAGAACTTGCTACAATCGATGCTTAAAAATCAAAACAAAGACAAAATAATCATTCCTTACAACTTCAAGTGAGTGTTACTATCTTGTGCATATTCAGTTTCTCCCTTATTACTCGAGGGTATAGTAATGTAATTGATGAGCTATGCATGTGTGCGCAGCTACCACTTTATTCTACTAGAGATTAAGCTTGAGCGGGGAGTAGTAACCATCTTAGACTCGAGACGAAATAGACCCGAGTTGTATGCGAACCTGACTGAAATGCTCCAGAGGTAAGTTCAATCGATCATTATCGCAGCATATCGGCAACTTTGTTCATTTCCTGATATATATCAAGTAATTATTTTCTTTGTCTCGCAGGGTTTGGAAAGATTTCACCAAAATTGCTCTGGGACTGCCTACCAAGCTGCAATTTAGACACATGAAAGTAAGTAATATATACTACCTAGTTCCACCAATCTCCCATTTATTCTAGCTAGTTTCATCAATATATACCATTTAGCATGCTTGCTTATCAGTTTGATTGACCTCTATTTCTTATATAGTGCTTGTTTCAGGAACAAGGGACTAATTTTTTTGGATAATACGTTTGCGAGTTCATCTACAACGCGACGAATCCTAATAAGCGGGGCTACACTGAAAAAGAATATGAAGTGTGTAAGCAAAAATATTCATAATTTTATTTTATTACCATCATTTGTGTTGAGTTTCATTCATATACATATATTGACCCTCTTCTTCAATTTAGATGTGGCGGATGCAGGATGAACTCCTACCAGAAGATCGCATACGAGCAATTCAAGAGGAATTGGCGGGATTCTTTATTGACCATGTGATCAGTAAAGTCGGAGGATACCATATGGAACTTGATATTAGATGTTAGGGATTGTAACATAGGATAGATATACGAAAACTTGTTGTTTGACGAACATCTCGGAGAAGGAGGAGGTCGATCACTTCTCTCTTTATATGTTCATGACGATCTTGTGTACTTAATGGTTTCCTTCATTTGCTTACTAACTAGCGTGTCGCGAGTTCTGTCTATACGTATAGTACGTAGCGTCGCGACCAAGCACGGAGATAAGAGAGATCACTTCTCCCTATTAGCTTGCTAACAAAATATATGAAACCCCTAAATTAACCCTCCACAACCCTCAACCCTGCCCCCTCTTTAAAAAAACAGCTCCTGAGCTGCTGACACGTGGACGCTCTTTGGTCCCGATTGGTGCTACCAACCGGGACCAAAGGCCCTCCTGCCTGGGCTCGGCGGAGCGGCCACGTGTAGCCCCATGTGTCCCGGTTCGTAAGCCAACCGGGACTAAAGGTCATGGGCTTTAGTCCCGACACTTTAGTCCCGGGTCCAGAACCGGGATAGATGGGCTCTGGAACCAGGACAAATGGGCCTTTTTCCACTAGTGATATGGTCATAAGTGCCTACGATAAGAACTTGCATGACATGTTTTGTCCTACCCTTCCATGGCAGAGGGGTCCTGCTAGAAACTAAGGGACATTAAGGCCTCCGCCTAATATAGAACCAGAACAAAGCATTAACACATGGTGAATACATGAACTCTTTAAACTACGGTGCAATCACTAGAAAGAATCCCAATTAATGTCACCTTGGGGTATGATCATGACACGTAATAGGTGCATACAACTTCCAAGATAGGATCCAAATCACTCTTATATTCATGAAAATATAATAGGTTCAGATCTGAAATCATGGCACTAGGGCCCTAGTGACAAGCATTAAGCATAGCAAAGTCATAGAAACGTCAATCTCAGAACATAGTGGATACTAGGAATCAAGCCCTATCAAACTTAACTTGATTACATGATCAATCTCATCCAATCCCATCACCGTCCAGCAATCCTACAAAGGAGTTACTCACTACCGGCAGTGAGCATCATGGCAGTGTTGATGCAGAAGGGTTTGTGATGACGACAGCAACGATTTCCCCTGTCTGAAGCCCAAAACAGGCTCCAGATCAGCTCTCCAGAGGAAGAACAGGAGGTGGAGGTGGCTCCGTCTCATGAAACGCGATGAAATTGTTGGGGAACATAATAATAATTAAAAAAAATTCATACGTGTCACCAAGATCAATCTAGGATATGCTATCAATGACACAGTGGGAGTGCATCTACATACCCTTGAAGATCGCTAAGCGGAAGCGTTGCGAAGAACGCGGTTGATGGAGTTGTACTCGCGGCGGTTCAAATCGCGGAAGATCCTATCAAAGCGTCCAACGGACGGCGCCTCCACTTTCAACACACGTACAGACCGGGGACGTCTCCTCCTTCTTGATCCAGCAAGGGGGATGAGAAGTTGAGGGAGAGCTCCGACAGCATGATGGCGTGGTGGGGGTGGAGCTCGTGGTTCTCCGGCAGAGCTTCGCTAAGCACTACGGAGGAGGAGGTGTAGGAAGGGGGAGGGCTGTGCCAGGTGCAAGGGTGCGGCTGCCCTCCCAACCCCCCACTATTTATAGGACAGGGGGAGAGGGGGGCGACCCCCTAGATCCAATCTAGGGTGGGGGCGGCAGCCAAGGGGGGAACTTGCCCCCATGTTTGGTGGGGCGCCCCCACACCCCTAGGGTTGGCTGCCCTAGGCACCTTGCGCCCTAGGGGGAGGCGCACCAGCGCACTAAGGGGCTGGTTACCACCCAACTAAAGCCCATTAGGTCCTTCGGGGCAGGTGGACCCTCCCTACAGACCCCTAGAACCCTTCGGTGGTCCCGATACAATACCGACAAACCCCAAAAAATTTCCGGTGATTGAAAATGGACATCCCATATATAAATCTTCATCTCCGAACCATTTCGGAACTCCTCATGAAGTCTGAGATCTCATCCAGGACTCCAAACAAATTTCGGTAACCACATACAATTCCCATTACAACTCTAGTATCACCGAACCTTAAGTGTGTAGACCCTACGGGTTCGGGAACCATGCAGTCATGACCGAGACACCTCTCCGGCCAATAACCAATAGCAGGATCTGGATACCCGTATTGGCTCCCACATGTTCCATGATGATATCATCAGATGAACCATGATGTCGGGGATTCAATTAATCTTGTATAAAATTCTCTTTCTCCATCGGTACGTTACTTGCCAGAGATCCGATCGTCGGTATCCCTATACCTTGTTCAATCTCGTTACCGGCAAGTCTCTTTCCTCATTCCGTAGCACATGATCCCGTGACTAACTCCTTAGTGACATTGAGCTCATTATGATGACGTATTACCTAGTGGGCCCAGAGATACCTCTCCGTTACACGGAGTGACAAAACCCAGTCTCGATCCGTGCCAACCTAACAGACACTTTCGGAGACACCTGTAGTGCACCTTTATAATCACCCAGTTACATTATGATGTTTGATACACCCAAAGCATTCCTACGGTATCCATATCCTTAGTCCTCTAGTTACTAAGGATAATTTTGACCGTTGTCTAGTGATCCACTCCTTGATCACTCTTGTACCCCTTGACAGACTTCTTGGCAAGGCACACACAGGTGCGGCACACAACATGGCATACTATACAGAGCCTATGGATAAGTCATAGGGGGCGACCTTCGTCCTTTCTCTTTCTTTTGCCGTGGTCGAGCTTTGAGTCTCACTCAACTCCATACCATACAAATCAGGCAATAACTCTTTCTTTGACTGATCCATTTTGAACTCTTTTAAAATCTTGTCGAGGTGTGTTCTCATTTGAAAGTTATATCAAGTGTCTTGATCTATCTCTATAGATCTTGATGCTTAACATAATAGTAGCTTTATCCAGCTTTTCCTTTGAAAAAACTCCTTTCAAACAACCCTTTATGCTTTCCAGAAATTCTACATTATTTTTGATCAACAATATGTCAACCACATATACATATCAGAAATTCTATAGTGCTCCCACTCACTTTCTTGTAAATACAAGTTTCTCATAAACTTTGTATAAACTCAAAAACTTTGATCACCTCATCAAAGCGTACATTCCAACTCTGAGATGCTTGCTCCATTACATAAAAGAATTGCTGGAGCTTGCATAAAATTAAGCATCCTTAGGATCGACAGAACTTTCCGGTTGTATCACATACAACTTTTCCTCACGGAAACTTAAGGAAAGTATGTTTTGACATCCATCTGCCAAATCTCATAACTGAAAAATGCAGCAACTGCTAACATAATTTCAACAAACTTTTAGCATCGCTACGGGTGACAAAATCTCATCGCAGTCAACTCCTTTAACTTGGCAGAAACTTCTTTGCGACAAGTCGAGCTATATAAATGGTGTCATTCACCATCAGCATCCATCTTCATCTTAAAGGTCCATTTGTACTCAACGACTTGCCGTTCAACGGGCAAGTCTACCAAACTCCATACTTGGTTTTCATACATGGATCCTTTCTAGGATTTCATGGCTCCTAGCCATTTGTTGGAATCCAGGCCCACCATCGCTTCTCCATAGTTTGTAGGTTCATCGTTGTCCAACAACATGACCTCCACTACATGGTTGTCGTACCACTCAAGAGCAGTACGCATCCTTGTCGACCTACGAGGTTTGATAGTAACTTGATCCAAAGCTTCATGATCATCATCATTAATTTCCTCTTCAACTGACGTAGGCTCCACAGAAACATCCTTCTGCACTGCGCTACTCTCTGGTTGAAACAAAGGTTCAACAACCTCATCAAGTTCTATCTTCCTCCCACTCAATTCTTTCAAGAGAAACTGTTTCTAGAGAAAGGGCCCGGTTTTAGCAACAAACACTTTGCACTCGGATCTGAGATAGAAGGTATACCCAACTGTTCTTAGAGTATCCTATGAAGTTGCACTTTTCCGCTTTGGGTTCGAGCTTATTAGACATAAGTATCGCATTCCCAAACTCTGAGAAATGACAGCTTAGGTTTCTATCAAACCATAATTCATACGGTGTGATCTCAATGGATTTAGATGGTGCCCTAGTCAAGGTGAATGTAGTTGTCTCTAATGCATAACCCCAAAAAGATAGTGGCAAAATGATAAGATAAATCATAGTATGCACAATATCCAATAGAGCATGACTACGACGTTTGGACACACCATCACACTATGGTGTTACAGGTGGCGTGAGTTGTGAAACAACTTCCACATTGTCTTAAGTTGTATACCAAACTCGTAACTTAGATATTCACCTCCACGCTCATAACATAGACATTTTTATCTTCTTGTCATGATGATCTCAAACCTCACTCTGAATTTGCTTGAACTTTTCAAACGTTTCAGACTTGTGTTTCATTAAGTAAACATGCCCATATCTACTCAAATCATCAGTGAAGGTAAGAAAATAACGATATCCAACGCACGCTACAACACTCATTGGACCATATAAATCAACATGTATTATTTCGAATAATTTACTAGGCCACTCCATCATACCGAAAACGGTGTCTTTAGTCATCTTGCCCATGAGGCATGGTCCGCATGTCTCAACCAATTCGAAATCGAATTAGTCCAGAGATCCATCAGCATGGAGTTTCTTCATGCGATTTATACCAATATTACATTTACCGGCAGTGCCACAAGTATGTGGTACTATCATTATTAACTTTGTATATTTTGGTATCAATGTTATGAACATGTGTATTACTACAATAAAGATTCAATAAACCATTCCCATTGGGTGCATGACCATTGAAGGCTTTATTCATGTAAACAGAATAACCATTATTCTCTAACTTAAATGAATAATCGTATTGCAATAAATATGATCTAATCACGTTCATGCTCAACGCAAACAACAAATAACATTTATTTAGGTTTATCACTAATCCCGAAGATAGAGAGAGCGTGCGATGGTGATCACATCAACCTTGGAAACACTACCAACACACATCGTCACCTCACCCTTAGCTAGCCTCCATTTATTCCGTAGCTTTTATTTCGAGTTACCAACATTTAGCAATTGAACCGGTATCTAATACTCAGGAGCTACTAGGAGTGTTAGCAAGGTACACATCAATAATATGTATATAAAATATACTTCTGTCGACGTTGCCAGCCTTCTTATCTATCAAGTATCTAGGGTTGTTCCGTTTCAGCGACCGCTCTCCTCATAATAGAAGCACTTAGTCTCGGGTTTGGGTTCAATCTTGGGTTTCTTCACTGGAGCACCAACTGGCTTGCCATCCATGAAGTTTCCCTTCTGGCCCTTGCCCTTTTGTGAAACTAGTGGTTTTACTAACCATCAACACTTGATGGTCCTTCTTGATTCCTACCTTCTCGGTGTCAAACATCGCGAATAGCTCAGGGATCATTATTTCCATCCCTGGCATTTTATAGTTCATCATGAAGCTCTAGTAGCTTAGTGGCAATGACTTGGAGAACTATATCAATCAGTATCTTATCTGGAAGATCAACTCCCACTTGATTCAAGCGATTGTAGAACCCAGACAATCTGAGCACATGCTCACTGATTGAGATATTCTCCTTCATCTTGCAGGCAAAGAATCTTGTTGGAGGTCTCATACCTCTCAACACAGGCACGAGCCTGAGATCCCAATTTCAGCTCTTAGGACATCTCATATGTTCCGTGACGTTCAAAACATTTTGGACCCTCAATTCTAAGCTGTAATGCATGACACATTGAACTATCAAGTAGTCATGAGAACGTACTATTGGAAATATGCCCTAGAGGCAATAATAAATTATTTATTATCATATTTCCTTGTTCATGATAATCGTTTATTATCCATGCTATAATTGTATTGATCGGAGACTTAAATGCATGTGTGGATACATAGACAAAACCATGTCCCTAGTATGCCTCTAATGGACTAGCTCGTTGATCAAAGGATGGTTAAGGTTTCCTAGCCATGGACATGAGATGTCATTTGATAACGGGATCACATCATTAGGAGAATGATGTGATGGATAAGACCCAAACTACAAACATAGCATATGATCGTGTTAGTTTATTGCTACTGTTTTCTGCATGTCAAGTATATGTTCCTATGACCATGAGATCATGCAACTCACAGATATCAGAGGAGTGCCTTGTGTGTATCAAACGTCGCAACGTAACTGGGTGACTATAAAGGTGCTCTACAGGTATCTTCGATGGTGTTTGTTGAGTTGGCATGGATCGAGACTGGGATTTGTTACTCCGTGTGACGGAGAGGTATCTCGGGGCCCACTCGGTAATGCAACATCACAATAAGCCTTGCAAGCAATGTGACTAATTTTTAGTTGCGGGATCTTGTATTACAGAACGAGTAAAGGGACTTGCCGGTAACGAGGTTGAACTAGGTATGGATATACCGACGATCGAATCTCGGGCAAGTAACATACCGAAGAACAAAGGGAATGTTATACGGGATTAACTGAATCCTTGACATAGAGGTTCGACCGATAAAGATCTTCGTAGAATATGTAGGAACCAATGTGGACATCTAGGTCCCGCCATTGGTTATTGACCGTAGAGGTGTCTCGGTCATGTCTACATAGTTCTCGAACCCGCAGGGTCTGCACACTTAAGGTTCGGTGACGTTTCGGTAGTGTAGAGTTATGTATGGTGGTGACCGAAGTTTTTTCGGAGTCCCGGATGAGATCCCGGACGTCACGATGAGCTCCGGAATGGTCCGGAGGTAAAGATTCATATATAGGAAGTCCCATTTTGGTTTCCGGAAAAGTTTCGGGCTCATCGGTAGTGTACCGGGAGTGCCGGTAGTGTACCAGGAGTGCCGGTAGTGTACCGGGAGGCCTTCGGGAGGGATATTTCGACCCCAAGAGGTCCATGGGCTGTGGGAGAATAATAACCAGCCCTTAGTGGGCTGGGAAAACAGCCACAAAGGCCCATGGCGCAGGAGAGAAAGTCCTAAAGCAAAAAAGTGGAAAATCAGCCAATAGGAGGCAATCCTACTCCAACTAGGATTGGAGGTGAAGTAGGATTGCTCCCACCTCCTATTTCGGCCGACCCAAAGGCCTTGGATGCCTCTCCTCTCCTCTCCTCCTATATATACTAGTGGATTGGGTGGTTTTTGGACAGAATTTCCGGCCACGTGCTACCCGTTACACCGGTGCATAGTTTCTCCTCCAGATCGGTTTTCTGCAGCGCTTAGGCGAAGCCCTGCCGGAATTGCTCCACCACCATCACCGGAGCACCGTCACGCTGCCGGTAAACTCTCTCCTCTCTGCCTCCTCTCGCTGGATCGAGACGGTGGAGATCGTCATCAAGCTGCACGTGTGCTGAACGCGGAGGTGCCGTCCATTCGGCGCTAGATCGGAAGGACCGTGATCGAGATCGCGAGACGGTTCGTGATGTGATCACGGAACGGATCATGATGAGTTCGTGGGACAGATCGTGATCAAGATCGTGAGACGGATCGTGATGAGTTCACGGGACGGATCATGATGTGTTCGCGGGACGGTTCGTGATTGGATCGCGGGACGCTCGGCAATTTGGATCGCGAAGAAGTTCGACTACACCAACCGCGTTTCTTAACGCTTCCCGCTTAGCGATCTACAAGGGTACGTAGATCCACTCTCCCTCTCGTAGATGCTCATCACCATGGATAGGTTTGCGTGTCGTAGGAAAATTTTTGTTTCCCATGCAACGTTCCCCAACAGTGGCATCATGAGCTAGGTTGATGGTTCGATGAGATCTTGAGTAGAACACAAAAGGTTTGTGGGCGTTGATGCTTAGATTGCTTCCTCCCTTGGTCGTATTTTGGTTCAGCAGGATTGTGAGATGAAGCGGCCCGGACCAACATTACTCGTACGCTTACGAGAGACCGGTTCCCTCGACGCAACTTGTTGCCTAGATGGCTTGCGGGTGACAGTTTCTCTCACTTTAGTTGGATCGGATTCGACAAAGGCGGTCCTTGAGAAGGTTGAAAAGCAATCTATGTATCACCGTTGTGGTTTATGCGTAGGTGAGAATCGTTCTTGCTAGGTACCCATAGCAGCCACGTAAAACATGCAACAACAATTAGAGGACGTCTAACTTGTTTTTGTAGGGTATGTTGTGATGTGATATGGCCAATTACATGAAGGGATATATGTGATGTATGAGATGATCATGTGATGTATAGAATTTCACGACTTGCATGTCGTTGAATACGGCAACCGGCAGGAGCCATAGGGTTGTCTTTAATTATTGTATGACCTGCGTGTCACTCATTAAGCGCTATGTAATGCTTTACTTTATCGCTACGGTAGCAATAGTAGTAGAAGCATGTAGGGCGTGACAACCCCGATGGCGACACGTTGATAGAGATCAAGATGATGGAGATCATGGTGTCGTGCCGGTGACGATGGAGATCATGCCGGTGCTTTCTAGATGGAGATCAAAAGCACAAGTTCATGGCCATATCATGTCACTTATGATTTGCATGTGATCTTAATCCTTTTTATGCACCTTGTTTTGCTTAGGACGGCGGTAGCATTATAAGGTGATCCCTCACTTAATTTCAAGATAAATTGTGTTCTCCCCGAGTGTGCACCGTTGCGAAAGTTCGTCGTGTTGAGACACCACGTGATGATCGGGTGTGATAGACTCTACGTTCACATACAACGGGTGCAAGCCAGTGTTGCACATGCAGAACACTCGGGTTAAACTTGACGAGCCTAGCATGTACAGACATGGCCTCGGAACACAAGAGACCGAAAGGTCGAACATGAGTCATATAGTAGATATGATCAACATGATGATGTTCACCATTGCAGCCACCTCAACTCACGTGATGATCGGACTTGAGTTGGTGAATTTGGATCATGTATCACTCGAATGATCGGAGGGATGTCAATTTGAGTGGGAGTTCTTAAGTAATATGATTAATTGAACTCATTATCATGAACATAGTCAATAATATCTTTGCAAATTATGTTTTATATTACTAGCTCATGCTGTAGCTCCCTTCAATTTTAATATGTTCCTAGAGAAATAGAGTTGAAAGATGATGATAGCAATATTGCGGACTGGGTTCGTGATCTGAGGATTGTCCTCATTGCTACACAGAAGGCTTATGTCCTTAATGCACCGCTCGGTGCGCCAACCCCTCTAGCGTCGTCTCTAGATGTTGTGAAACATCTGACAGGCACGTTCCGATGACTACTTGATAGTTTAGTGCGTCATGCATTACGGCTTAGAATTGAGGCTCCAAAACGTTTTGAACGTCATGGAACATATGAGATGTTCTAAAGAGCTGAAATTGGGATCTCAGGCTCGTGCCCGTGTTGTGAGATATGAGATCTCCAACAAGATTCTTTGCCTGCAAGATGAAGGAGAAGAGCTCAATCGTTGAGCTTGTGCTCAGATTGCTAGGTGCTACAATCGCTTGAATCGAGTGGGAGTTGATCTTCCAGATAAGAAAGTGATGGATATAGTTCTCTGAGTCACTGTCACTAAGCTACTAGAACTTCATGATGAACTATAATTATGCCAGGGATGGAAATAATGATCCCTGAGATGTTCGTGATGTTTGACACCGCGAAGGTAGAAATCAAGAAGGAGCATCAAGTGTTGATGGTTAGTGAAACCACTAGTTTCGATAAGGGCAAGGGATAAGAGGGAAACTTCATGGATGGCAAGACAGTTGCTGCTCTAGTGAAGCAACCCAAAGTTGAACCCAAACCCGAGACTAAGTGCTTCTATTATGAGGAGAGCGGTCGCTGAAGCGGAATAACCCTAGATACTTGGTAGATAAGAAGGCTGGCAGACCTCAACGGAAGTATATTTTGATATACATGTTATTGATGTGTACCTTGCTAGTACTCCTAGTAGCACCTGGGTATAGGATACCGGTTCGGTTGCTAAATGTTAGTAACTCGAAATAAAAGCTATGGAATAAACGGAGAACTAGCTAAGGGTGAGGTGACAATGTGTGTTGGAAATGTTTCCAAGGTTGATGTGATCAACATCGCATGCTCTCTCTACCTTCGGGATTAGTGATGAACCTAAATAAATGTTATTTGGTGTTTTGCGTTGAGCATGAACGTGATTAGATCGTGTTTATTGCAACACGGTTATTCATTTAAGTTAGAGAATAATGGTCATTCTGTTTACATGAATAATACCTTCAATGGTCATGCACCCAGTGAGAATGGTTTGTTGAAATCTTGATCGTAGTAATACACATGTTCATAACATTGATGTCAAAAGATACAAAGTTAAATAATGATAGTACCACATACTTGTGGCACTGCCGCAAAATGTCATATTGGTATAAAGCGCATGAAGAAACTCCATGGTGATGGATATTTGGACTCATTCGATTTCGAATCGGTTGAGACAAGTGAACCATGCCTCTTGGGCAAGATGACTAAAGGACCCCGTTGGATGGAGCGGGCAAGTGATTCATTGGAAATGATACATGTTGATGTATGCAATCTAGTGAGTCTTGTAGCGTGCAGTGGATATCGTTATTTTCTTAACTTCACTGATGATTTGAGTAGATATAGTGTATATTTACTTAATGAAACACAAGTCTGAATCGTTTGAAAGGTTCAAGCAAATTCAGAGTGAAGTTTAAAGATCATCGTGACAAGAAGATAAAAATGACTGCAATATGATCGTGGAGGTGAATATCTGAGTCACGAGTTTGGCATACAACTTAAGACAATGTGAAAGTTGTTTCACAACTAAATGCCACCTGGAACACCATAGTGTGATGGTGTGTCCGAACATCATAGTTATGCTCTATTGGACATGGTGTGTGCTATGATGTCTCTTGTCATTTTACTACTATAATTTTGGGGTTATGCATTAGAGACAACTACATTCACTTTAAAAAGGGCACCATCTAAATCCGTTGAGATGACACCGCGTGAATTATGGTTTGATAGAAACCTAACCTGTCATTTCTTAATGTTTGGGGTTGCGACGCTTGTGTGGAAAATGTTTTCACCTAATGAGGTCGAACCCAAGGCGGACAAATGCATCTTCATAGAATACCCTAAGATCAGCTGGGTGAACCTTCTATCTCAGATCCAAGTGCAAAGTGTTTGTTGCTTAAACGGATCCTTTCTCGAGGAAATGTTTCTCTCGAAAGAATTGAGTGGGAGGAAGATAGAACTTGATGAGGTTGTTAAACCTTTGTTCAACCAGAGAGTAGCGCAACGCAGAAAGATGTTTCTGTGAAGCCTACGTTAGTTGAAGAGGAAGTTAATGATGATGATCATGAAGCTTCAGGATCAAGTTACTATCGAACATCGTAGGTCGACAAGGATGTGTACTGCTCCTAAGTGGTACGACAACCCTATCTTGGAGGTCATGTTGTTGGACAACGATGAACCTACAAGCTATGGAGAAGCGATGATGGGCCCGGATTCCGACAAATGGTTAGAGGCCATGAAATCCGAGATAGGATCCATGTATGAAAACCAAGTATAGACTTTGGTAGACTTGCTCGTTGGACGACAGGTCGTTGACTACAAATGGATCTTGAAAATGAAGACAGACACTAATGATAAATGTCACCATTTGTAAAGCTCGACTTGTTGCAAAGTTGTTTGTGACAAGTTCAAGGAGTTGACTGCGATGAGGCTTTCTCACTCGTAGCGATGCTAAAAGTCTGTTGGAATTATGTTAGCAGTTGCTGCATTTTCAATTATGAAATCTGGCAGATGGATGTCAAAACATCGTTTCCTTAACGGTTTACTTCAGGAAAGGTTGCATGTGATACAACCAGAAGGTTTTGTCAGTCCTAAGGATGCTAAAAGATGAGCAAGCTTCAGTGATCCTTCTATGGACTGAAGCAAGCATCTCGAAGTTGGAATATACACTTTGATGAGGTGATCAAAGTTTCTGTAGTTTATACAAAGTTTACGAGAAACTTGTATTTGCAATAAAGTGAGTGGGAGCACTATAGAGTTTCTGATAAGTATATGTGGTTGACATATTGTTGATCGGAAATAATGTAGAATTTCTGGAAGGCATAAAAGGTTGTTTGAAAAGTGTTTTTCAAAGGAAGACCTGGATAAAGCTACCTAATTGTTCAGCATCAAAATCTATAGAGATAGATCAAGATGCTTGATGAGACTTTCAATGAGTGCATACCTTGACAAGATTTTGAAAGAGTTCAAAATGGATAAGCCAGAGAAATAGTTCTTGTCTGATTTGTAAGGTGTGAAGTTGAGTGAGACTCAAAGCTCGACAACGGCAGAAGAAAGAGAAAGGACGAATGTCGTCCCCTATGCCTTAGCCATAGGCTCTATATTATGCCATGTTGTGTACCGCACCTATGTGTGCCTTGCCATGAGTCTGTCAAGGGGTACAAGAGTGGTCCAGGAGTGGATCACTGGACAGCGGTCGGAATTATCCTTAGTAACCAGAGGACTAAGGAAATGTTTCTTGATTATGGAGGTGATAAAGAGTTCGTCGTAAAGAGTTATGTTGATGCAAGCTTTAACACCTATCCGGATGACTAGTAGTAGCAATCTGGATATATATAGTGGAGCAGCCATTTGGAAATAGTACCAAGTGGAGTGTGGTAGCAGTGTTTACGGTTTGACATAGAGATTTGCAAAGTACACACGGATTTGAATATCGCAGACCCGTTGACTATAAGACCTCTCTCACATGCAAAGCATGATCGAGCCCCAAAACTCATTGGGTGTTAGATTCATAACAATGCGAATCACATGGTGATGTGAACTAGATTATTGACTCTAGTGCAAGTGGGAGACTGTTGGAAATATGCCCTAGAGGCAATAATAAATTAGTTATTATCATATTTCCTTGTTCATGATAATCGTTTATTATCCATGCTATAATTGTATTGATCGGAGACTTAAATGCATGTGTGGATACATAGACAAAACCATGTCCCTAGTATGCCTCTAATGGACTAGCTCGTTGATCAAAGGATGGTTAAGGTTTCCTAGACATGGACATGAGATGTCATTTGATAACGGCATCACATCATTAGGAGAATGATGTGATGGATAAGACCCAAACTACAAACATAGCATATGATCGTGTCAGTTTATTGCTACTGTTTTCTGCATGTCAAGTATATGTTCCTATGACCATGAGATCATGCAACTCACAGATATCGGAGGAGTGCCTTGTGTGTATCAAACGTCGCAACGTAACTGGGTGACTATAAAGGTGCTCTACAGGTATCTTTGATGGTGTCTGTTGAGTTGGCATGGATCGAGACTGGGATTTGTTACTCCGTGTGACGGAGAGGTATCTCGGGGCCCACTCGGTAATGCAACATCACAATAAGCCTTGCAAGCAATGTGACTAATTGTTAGTTGCGGGATCTTGTATTATAGAACGAGTAAAGGGACTTGCCGGTAATGAGGTTGAACTAGGTATGGAGATACCGACGATCGAATCTCGGGCAAGTAACATACCGAAGAACAAAGGGAATGTTATACGGGATTAACTGAATCCTTGACATAGAGGTTCGACCGATAAAGATCTTCGTAGAATATGTAGGAACCAATGTGGACGTCCAGGTCCCGCCATTGGTTATTGACCGTAGAGGTGTCTCGGTCATGTCTACATAGTTCTCGAACCCGCAGGGTCTGCACACTTAAGGTTCGGTGACGTTTCGGTAGTGTAGAGTTATGTATGGTGGTGACTGAAGTTTGTTCGGAGTCCCGGATGAGATCCTGGACGTCACGAGGAGCTCCGGAATGGTCCGGAGGTAAATATTCATATATAGGAAGTCCCAGTTTGGTTTCCGGAAAAGTTTCGGGCTCATCGGTAGTGTACCGGGAGTGCCGGTAGTGTACCGGGACTGCCGGTAGTGTACCGGGAGGCCTTCGGGAGGGGTATTTCGACCCCAAGAGGTCCATGGGCTGTGGGATAATAATAACCAGCCCTTAGTGGGCTGGGAAAACAGCCACAAAGGCCCATGGCGCAGGAGAGAAAGTCCTAAAGCAAAAAAGTGGAAAATCAGCCAATAGGAGGCAATCCTACTCCAACTAGGATTGGAGGTGAAGTGGGATTGCTCCCACCTCCTATTTCGGCCAACCCAAAGGCCTTGGCTGCCTCTCCACTCCTCTCCTCCTATATATACTAGTGGATTGGGTGGTTTTTGGACAGAATTTCCGGCCACGTGCTACCCGTTACACCGGTGCATAGTTTCTCCTCTAGATCGGTTTTCTGCAGCGCTTAGGCGAAGCCCTGCCGGAATTGCTCCACCACCATCACCGGAGCGCCGTCACGCTGCCGGTGAACTCTCTCTCCTATCCACCTCCTCTCACTGGATCGAGACGGTGGAGATCGTCATCAAGCTGCACGTGTGCTGAACGCGGAGGTGCCGTCCGTTCGGCGCTAGATCGGAAGGACCGTGATCGAGATCGCGAGACGGTTCGTGATGTGATCACGGAACGAATCGTGATGAGTTCGCGGGACAGATCGTGATCAAGATCGTGAGACGGATCTTGATGAGTTCACGGGACGGATCATGATGTGTTCGCGGGACGGTTCGTGATTGGATCGCGGGACGCTCGGCGATTTGGATCGCGAAGAAGTTCGACTACACCAACCGCGTTTCTTAACGCTTCCCGCTTAGCGATCTACAAGGGTACGTAGATCCACTCTCCCTCTCATAGATGCTCATCACCATGGATAGGTTTGCGTGTGCGTAGGAAAATTTTTGTTTCCCATGCGACGTTCCCCAACACGTACTTGTCAAATGTTCACAATATCTACAGACGATGCTTGAGGGGGTGGCGCACCGAGCGGTGCATTAAGGACATAAGCCTTTTGTGCAGTAATCAGGGCAATCCTCAAATCACGGACCCAGTCCGCATTATTGCTACCATCATCTTTCAACATACTTTTCTCTAGGAATGTAACAATAAAATAAGGGAGATACATAGTGAGCTATCTACAACATAATTTGCAAAGACACTTCTGACTATGCTCATGATAATGAGTTCAATTAATCATATTACCTAATTAACTCCCACTCATATAGACATCTCTCTAGTCATCTAAGTGATACATGATCCATATCGACTGGGCCGTGTCCGATCATCACGTTAGACGGACTAGTCATCAATGGTGAACATCTCCATATGTTGATCGCATCTACTATACGACTCAGGTTCGACCTTTTGGTCTCTCGTGTTTCGAGGCCATGTCTGTACATGCTAGGCTCGTTAAGTCAACCTAAGTGTTTCGTGTGTGTAAATCTGGCTTACACCCGTTGTATGCAAACGTTAGAATCTATCACACCCGATCATCACGTGGTGCTTCGAAACAACGATCCTTCACAATGGTGCACACTTAGGGGGAACATATTTCTTGAAATTTTAGTGGGGGATCATCTTATTTATTCTACCGTCGTTCTAAGCAAATAAGATGTAAAAGCATGATAAACATCACATGCAAATCATAAAGTGACATGATATGGTCAGTATCATCTTGCGCTTTTGATCTCCATCTTCGGGGCGCGGCATGACCACCATCGTCACCGGCACGACACCATGATCTCCATCATCATGATATCCACCATCGTGTCTTCATGAAGTTGTCTCGCCAACTATTACTTCTACTACTACGGCTAACGGTTAGCAATAAAGTAATGTAATTACATGGCGTTTTTGATTGACACTCAGGTCATACAACAAATTAAGACAACTCCTATGGCTCCTGCCGGTTGTCATACTCATCGACATGCAAGTCGTGATTCCTATTACAAGAACATGATCAAACTCATACATCACATATATTTCATCACATCCTTTTGGCCATATCACATCACATAGCATACCATGCAATAACAAGTTAGAAGTCCTCTAATTGTTGTTGCAAGTTTTACATGGCTGCTATGGGTTTCTAACAAGAACATTTCTTACCTACGCAAAAGCCACAACGGTGATATGCCAATTGCTATTTACCTTTCATAAGGACCCTCTTCATCAAATCCGATCCGACTAAAGTGGGAGAGACAGACACGCGCTAGCCACCTTATGCAACAAGTGCATGCCAGGTGGTGGAACCAATCTCACGTAAGCGTGCGTGTAAAGTCGGTTCGGGACGCTTCATCCCACAATGCCGCCGAATCAAGATAGGACTAGTAACGGCAAGCAAATTGACCAACTCATCGCCCACAACTACTTGTGTTCTACTCGTGCATAGAATCTACGCATAGACCTGGCTCATGATGCCACTACTGGGGAACGTAGTAATAATTCAAAAATTTCCTACGTGTCACCAAGATCAATCTAGGATATGCTAGCAATGAAAGAGATGGAGTATATCTTCACACCCTTGAAGATCTCTAAGCGGCAGCGTTGCAAAGAACGTGGTTGATGGAGTCGTACCCGCGGCGATTCAAATCGCAGAAGATTCGATCCAAGCTCCGAACAGACAGTGCCTCCGCGTTCAACACACGTACGGCCCGGGGACGTCTTCTCCTTCTTGATCCAGCAAGGGGGGAGGAGAAGTTGAGGGAGAGCTCCGGCAACATGACGGCGTGGTGGCGCTGGAGCTCGTGGTTCTCCGGTAGAGATTTGCTAAGCACTACAGAGGAGGAGGAGGTGTAGGAAGGGGGCAGGGCTACGCCACGTGCAAGGGTGCGGCTGCCCTCCCAACCCCCCACTATTTATAGGCCAGGGGGAGAGGGGGCCACTAGTAGAATGTCGATCAATAGTCCCGGTCGGGATGTTCCCCAACCGGTACTAACGGGTCGGGACTAAAGGTCCAGACCTTTAGTACCGACTGGCCCACGGACCAGTACTAAAGGCCCACCACGTGGCTGCCTGCGTGGGCTGGTGGTGGAGGACCTTTAGTAACGGTTGGTGATACCAACTGGTACTAAGTGTAACCAACCAGTTTTTAAAATAATTTTTTTGTTTTTCGAATTTTTTTAATTTTTTTTTATTTTCAAATATGTGAATTATATGACAATTTAATCTCTAATCACCCATCTTCACTGCTTTTGAATTATTTGACAATTTAATATCTAATCACCCTCACTCCAAATCATCTAACTTCCCAGCCAGTCACCCATCCTCTCACTGCTCTAACCCGAGCAAGCTTAACTTTCGAGTTCTATCACCCTTTGTTTCCAAGTCTGCACTTGTTGTTTTCTTGACAATAGTAAGCTATCAATCCTATTAACCCTTAGGTCTTGATGTCACATTATTTAATTTTTTGCATTCCAAACAATTATTAAAATAAAAAAATTGAATTTCTATGAAAATAAAATAAGTAATATTATTATTTTATTCATTTTTTGCCATATATTCAATTCATATGGCATAATTAATATCTTTAAATCTGTAAATCGAAATTCAATAAATAATATATCCATTATTATCAGAAAAATGTGAGGAATCCAAATATGACATCATTTATTTATTTTTAAATAAAATTATTTTTATTTTTATTTTTGATTTTGTAGGAAAAAATCTTCTTTTTGAAATAACTTTTTTTACTTTTAGGATTTCGAGAATCTGAGAAAACTTCACCGGGTAAACCCCGGTGAAATCGAGTCCCAATTTTTCTCTAGTTTTTCTGATATATTAAACTAACCCCGGTGATCCTCTAACATGCGTTTCAACTTCAACCTCTCTTTATCATTTTCGCAGTTTCTCTTTGCATCAGCAATGACCCGACCCAAATCATCAGCGGGTTCATCTGATGCCTCTTCTTCAGCTTCCCCCATTGATGCCTCTTCTTCAGCTTCCCCCATTGTTATATCGGCGAAAGGATAGTTGTCATCATCCTCTTGTTCTACATTGTCTTCCATTATAACCCATCTTTCTCCGTGCTTGGTCCAACAGCTATAGCCGGACATGAAACCGAACTTCAGCAGGTGGTAGTGAAGGGTTTTTGAGGTAGAGTAATTCCTATCATTCTTACAGTCACGACATGGACAACACATGAAACCATTCTGCTTGTTTGCCTCAGCCACACGAATAAAATCATACAGGCCATTAAGAAACCCTAGACTTAGTCGATTATCGTACATCCATTGCCGGCTCATGTTCACTACACAACATCAAAGTGACCAAATTAATACAACTTCATCATCACATTACAACCAAAAGTAGAGCTAGCGGTGACCAAATGTTATTACTCCAAATAATAGATACTTATAGTTCATACATACATCTCATAAAACAACATACAACTATCTCAACTTATTATGGACCAAGCACGGAGAAAGAGAGGTTATTATGGAAGACAACGAAGAAGAAGAGGATGAGGACAAATACCCTCCCCCTGAATACGATGATGCTGCAATGGGGGAAGATGAAGTTCAAGAAAATGAAATGTATTTTGTAACAGAAGAGTTTATGTCCGAAACCCTGATACTTCGAAAGAGATTGTCCGTTTTGTACACGAAGTGCATCCAGCTTTTTTCGTAACCCTCTCAACTTTTTAGCACATGCTATGTGGGTGAAATGATGATACCATGCCAACTTTCAACCTTTTCAGAGTTCATTTGTAGTGCTTTTCAATTTCAGGGTCATTTAGCTAAAAAAATCAATAACTGGATGAAAAATAACAAATGAAGTCAGAAAGGGTTGAAAATTGATGATGTGGCTTTGAATGGTGCCTTTTGAACACACAAAAACCTTGGAGTTCAAATAAGTTCAAGAAAATGAAATGCCTTTTGAAACACATTAGTTTATGTCTGAAACCCTGATACTTCGAAAGAGACTGTCCGTTTTGTACACGAAGTGCATCCAGCTTTTGCCGTAACCCTCTCAACTTTTTAGCACATGCTATGCGGGTGAAATGATGATACCATGCCAACTTTCAACCTTTTCAAAGTTCATTGGTAGTGCTTTTCAATTTCAGGGTCATTTAGCTCAAAAAAATCAATAACTACATGAAAAATAACAAAAGAAGTCAGAAGGGGTTGAAAATTGATGATGTGGCTTTGAATGGTACATTTTGAACATACAAGAAACTTGGAGTTCAAATAAATTCAAGAAAATGAAATCTCTTTTGTAACCGATGAGTTTCCGTCCGAAACCCTGATACTTCGAAAGAGACTGTCCATTTTGTACACGAAGTGCATTCAGCTTTCGCCGTAACCCTCTCAACTTTTTGACACATGCTATGCGGGTCAAATGATGATACCATGCCAACTTTCAACCTTTTCAAAGTTCATTTGTAGTGCTTTTCAATTTCAGGGTCATTTAGCTCAAAAAAATCAATAACTGCATCAAAAATAACAAATGAAGTCAGAAAGGGTTAAAAATTGATGATGTGGCTTTGAATGGTGAATTTTCAACACACAAAAAGCCTGGAGTTCAAATAAGTTCAAGAAAATGAAATGCCTTTTGAAACACATTAGTTTATGTCCGAAACCCTGATACTTCGAAAGAGACTGTCCGTTTTGTACACGAAGTGCATCCAGCTTTTGCCGTAACCCTCTCAACGTTTTAGCACATGCTATGCGGGTGAAATGATGATACCATGCCAACTTTCAACCTTTTCAAAGTTCATTTGTAGTGCTTTTCAATTTCAGGGTCATTTAGCTCAAAAAAATCAATAACTGCATGAAAAATAACAAATGAAGTCAGAAAGGGTTGGAAATTGATGATGTGGCTTTGAATGGTGCATTTTCAACACACAAAAAGCCTGGAGTTCAAATAAGTTCAAGAAAATGAAATGCCTTTTGAAACACATTAGTTTATGTCCGAAACCCTGATACTTCGAAAGAGACTGTCTGTTTTGTACACGAAGTGCATCCAGCTTTTGCCGTAACCCTCTCAACTTTTTAGCAGATGCTATGTGGGTGAAATGATGATACCATGCCAACTTTCAACCTTTTCAAAGTTCATTTGTAGTGCTTTTCAATTTCAGGGTCATTTAGCTCAAAAAAAAATCAATAACTGCATGAAAAATAACAAATGAAGTCAGAAGGGGTTGAAAATTGATGATGTGGCTTTTAATGGTGCATTTTGAACACACAAAAAACCTATAGTTCAAATAAATTCAAGAAAATAAAATGTCTTTTGTAACCGATGAGTTTCCGTCCGAAACCTTGATACTTCGAAACAGACTATCCGTTTTGTACGCGAAGTGCATCCAGCTTTCGCCGTAACCCTCTCAACTTTTTAGCACATGCTATGTGGGTGAAATGATGATACCATGCCAACTTTCAACCTTTTCAGAGTTCATTTGTAGTGCTTTTCAATTTCAGGGTCATTTAGCTCAAAAAATCAATAACTGCATGAAAAATAACAAATGAAGTCAGAAAGGGTTGAAAATTGATGATGTGGCTTTGAATGGTGCATTTTCAACACACAAAAAGCCTGGAGTTCAAATAAGTTCAAGAAAATGAAATGCCTTTTGAAACACATTAGTTTATGTCCGAAACCCTGATACTTCGAAAGAGACTGTCTGTTTTGTACACGAAGTGCATCCAGCAAAAAGAATGAACTAAAAATAATCAATTTAATATTATTTTATGAACTATAATATTCTTCAATAGCAAAAACAATCAACTAAAAAGCTTTTATATAACTCTAATAGCAAAAAGAAACTCTAAAAGCTTTTATAAACCTCTAGTATTTTTGAAACTAAAATTATATAAAACCTAAAAATTACCGTATATGTAGGAAGTCTTTAGTTCCGGCTGGCGACACCAGCCGGTACTAAAGGTGCACGCGGGGCCCAAGTCTGACCAAAAGCTTGCCACGCCCCTTTAGTACCGGCTCGTGACATGAACCGGTACTAAAGATTGCTCACGAGCCAGTACTAAAGGTTGCCCTGCTCCTAGCCATTGGAGCCGGCACGAACCGGGACTAATACCATCTTTAGTACCGGCTCGTAACCAGACCGGGACTAATGCTTGGGACGAAAGGTCTGTTTTCTACTAGTGGGCCAGTCCCACAAGATCCAATCTAGGGTGGGGGCGGCGGCCAAGGGGGGAACTTGCCCCCCAAGTTTGGTGGGGGCGCCCCCACACCCCTAGGGTCGGCTGCCCTAGGCACCTTGGGCCCTAACGGGAGGTGCACCAGCCAACTAAGGTGCTGGTTCCCACCCAACTACAGCTCTTTAGGTCCTCCGGGGCAGGTGGACCCTCTCAGCGGACCCTCAAAACCCTTTTGGTGGTCCCGGTACAATACCGACAAACCCCGAAACTTTTTTGGTGACTGCAAATGGACATCCCATATATAAATCTTCACCTCCAGACCATTCCGGAACTCCTCGTAACGTCCGGGATCTCATCCGGGAATCCAAACAAATTTCGATAACCACATACAATTCCCATTACAACTCCAGCGTCACCGAACCTTAAGTGTGTAGACCCTACAGGTTCGGGAACCATGCAGTCATGACCGAGACGCCTCTCCGGCCAATAACCAATAGAGGGATCTAGATACCCATATTAGCTCCCACATCTTGCACGATGATCTCATCGTATGAACCACGATGTCGGGGATTCAATTAATCCTGTATACAATTCCCTTTGTCCATCGGTATGTTACTTGCCCGAGATTCGATCGTCGGTATCCCTATACCTTGTTCAATCTCGTTATCGGCAAGTCTCTTTACTCGTTCCGTAACACATGATCTCGTGACTAACTCCTTAGCCACATTGAGCTCATTATGATGATGTATTACCGATTGGGCTCAGAGATACCTTTCCGTCATACGGAGTGACAAATCCCAGTCTCGATTTGTGCCAACCCAACAGACACTTTCGGAGACACCTGTAGTGCACATTTATAGTCACCCAGTTACGTTGTGACGTTGATACACCCAAAGCATTCCTATGGTATCCGGGAGTTGCACAATCTCATGGTCTAAGAAAATGATATTTGACATTAGAAAAGCTCTAGCGGACGAACTATACGATCTTGTGCTATGCTTAGGATTAGGTCTTGGCCATCACATCATTCTCCTAATAATGTGATCCTGTTATCAATGATATCCAACGTCCATGGTCAGGAAACCATGACCATATATTGATTAACGAGCTATTCAACTAGAGGCTCACTAGGGACATGGTGTGGTCTATGTATTCACACATATATTACGGTTTCCGGTTAATACAATTATAGCATGAACAATAGACAATTATCATGAACAAGGAAATATAATAATAACAATTTTATTATTGCCTCCAGGGCGTATTTCCAACAGAATTCTTCTCTTCAATTTTTTTCTCCACAAATGCAATTTTATAGGACTGGAATTAGGGTCAGAGGGGCCACGAGGGCCCCACAAGCCAGCATATGTGGTGCCCCCTGGCACACCCTCTACGACAGTTCTCTACTCCATAATTCATCATATGTTCCAAAAATAATTCACAGAAAGTTTTTTCCAATTCCGAGAACTTTTATTTGTGTACAAAAATAACACAAATGTAGTTCTACTGAAAACATCGTCGGTCTGGCTTAGTTTCATTCAAATCATGCAAATTAGAGATCAAAACCAAAGCAAAAGTGTTTGGAAAAGTAGATATGTTTGAGACGTATCAACTCCCCCGAGCTTAACTCATTTCTTGTCCTCAAGCAATTGAGTTGACAAACTGAGGTGATAAAGAATTTTTTTACAAACTACCTTTTGTTCTCGTTGTTATACACATGCTTTCGGCATAAATCATAAATAGACACGTCCATGAAAAATCATAAATGATAAACTGAAAGTGATAAAGTTTTCGTCATAAATCATTAAGCATATTTCATTAACCCGTATACATGAGCTGGGAGCTCATCGACTAGGGGTGGTGGGAGGGGACAGATTAATGGCCACACGAACTCAATCAGGGTGAATGATATGCATTTCTGACCATCCATTTGCTTGATTTATAGAATCTCAGCCGTTGGATGCATTGTCTACTTTGGCCTGCATTACACGTTAAATTTTCTGGCCCAGCTGTCCTAGAGGGTTGCTGCTCCAGAAGAAAAATCGGTGCGCTCTGGTTAACTGTGCCCTTTTCCCAAGCCAATTTGCTAATTTCCGCAAAAGCCCGTCCGATCGGTGGCAAACCTTGCCGAAGAAAAAAAGTAGCACACAAAGGCAGGACCGGGTCGGTCGTCTCGAGAGGGCGCCGATCGCTGTGATTTCCAAAGCAGGAGGAGGGCGTATGTCGCTGCGATTTGAAGGGGGGTCGATGCTAGAAGAGGCCGACATGGATGGTCCGTGTGAGAGAGATTGGGAAGGGGAAGGGGATGCCTCTGTCGCTCATTGGTAGAAGGGGACCCAACGGACGCGATAGGTGGATGCCATGACTCTTGGTATGAGGAAACTGCTCCGCTACAATTTGAAGACGCAATAAATCTTCAGTTTCTCTGCACACAATCATGGATGGTGTTGTGCCCATCCTTTCCACAAACTCAAGGTACAAGTACTTGTATATATAGGCTTCCTCCCTTACCACTCCTCACTCACCGCTTCCACCCTCGAAGCATAACATCCTTCGTCATGCTGATTGGATAGGTTTCCCTATATATTTTTCAGTTCACGTATGAATATATGATTCATTCTTCCTCCAAGCAATTGAATTGTTCTGATTTTTTCTCATTCCAAAAATGCACATACAGGTATTGTTCATGCTTGCTATAGTCGATTGATTTGGGCAGACCTTGTAGACTGTACTTGCAATTTTTCTACTTTGACGGCTCACGATCATCTATGGATTTTGGACAAGCAACTCATCTTTATGGAAATATATCCAATTCTGATTTACTCGTTTCCCAACAGAAAGAAGTAAAAGAATCCAGTAAGTTGGTTTTCAGGCCAATTTGCATTTATTAGATCTGAAACCATCCCTCATTGTGTTACCGCGCTTGCACGCGCAGCTCTTGTTTGAGATCTGTACAAGGACAAAGGACACATATTGACATCGCCTTTGTTGATGAGCATGGCTACTAAAAACTTGTTAGTATGTATTCTCTGTTAAATAATGTATCGTCCTTGTGTTTGATACTGATCTTCTATGTAAGGAAACAATATGTATGAGGGATACATGTGATGTATGAAAAATATCCAGGGAAACTCAAGGAGGGCAATGTTTTCCTCATCTGGAGTCCGTTTTGAAATCAGCAAAGAACATGTAAGGCTGTGGAAGGAAGTTCCATGGAATAAACTCCATGGTGAAGGTTTAGACGCAGAGTTATGTCCCTGTCAATTATCCTGATTATGCATGTTCACTCACCTATTTTATACCTCTACCCTTTATGATTGGAAAGACAGACTTCTTTATAGGCAAGGAAAATATACTTTAGTGCACGCACAGTTATTCCTTTGTTTCCTCTACTTTGCCGCTTTACTATCTTTCTGGTCTGTACAGATGCCGAAATAGTTTCAGCAATTTCAGATCTCTTGATGGTTTGACTGCCTCCTCGAGCCAAGGATTTTGAAAAGAGTAACCTCTAGATAACAGATATTGAGAAAGATTTCTCATCTAAATTACGAGACCGTCTATTATCTTCTAACTTTCATAAGATTCACAAGACTATCTATTATCCTCGGAACTCTGACTATAGTAGCTGAATCGCATGTACTTGGTGCAACGGTATAATCAAGTCTCACATTACCAAGTCACTATCATAATGCTGGCGACAAGTTACCTAAAAGTAACTATATTTTTTGATCTCTGAACTTTTCCAATGACAGGTAAACACTAGCACTGATGACAATGATATCACCTACAGAACTGAGATTATGTTCTTCTTTCGTGCAATTGGTCACGTACTTAGTGTGACAAGTTATACCTAAAAGTAACTATATTTTTTATCTCTGAACTTTTCCAAAACACTAGCACTGATGACAATGATATCACCTACAAAACTGAGATTATGTTGATCTCTCGTGCAATTGGTCACGTACTTAGTACACCAGTGTGGTCCTCTCTCAAATTATGAATAACTTTACATATTTCTTCACTGCATGACTCCAAAATAATTGTCTAAAAAATTATGGGCAAAAAATGCCATGAAGGCTAGCCAACAGACACCAGATGATCCAAAATTGCACATGTCAATAATACTTCCAGTAGCACAAACAAAAAAAATACACAAAGGTAAATAGCCACATTATACTAAAATTCCTATGCAAGATTCTATTTTTGAGGTACATATATATTAATGCCTACGTACCACCTTCATGATTTACAGGTCTGCAACTGACACAATCAAGACCTCTGCGTCGAAAAAGAAACTGCATCTCCTTGAACAAAGATTGGCTAATCATCTTTGGGAGCTACTTCCTCCGTCCCACAATATAAGAGTGTTTTCAAGCTAACATGGTTTGTAAAACGCTCTTACATTGTGGAACGGAGGGAGTATTAAATAAATGAAGATGTTTTGCATATGATGAACCCGTTTGGACGTTTCACGTTTTACTTATGTCGTCTGCCTGCGACAACTATCACCCAGTTAGGTGATAAGACTTTGTGTTTGCCAATTCTGACTTATCTATACTATGTTTATAGAGAACCAATCCTGTATGAACTGAATTATCCAAGACTTGCATATCTACAATCACCCTTATTTATCCTCCAAAGTGATGTTTCTGGTATTTGCTACATTATGATCCCGCGTCTCTATGTCCATTACTGTAAATATGGATCCTGTTTGTAGAAATGTCCAATTATTCTACTGCTTTCCTATCCATGTATATACATGTGTTTTATTTAATTTATTGACAAAATGGACCTATTACCAGCCCTTTTTCTTCTTTGTACGGGTGATCAGCTACGACATCTTTCATCATAAAGGTCTCTTGTATTATACTTTTGCACTGTGCACATCCTGCATTTTCCTCTTCTCTATTTTTATGTTTGACATGCTACAAAAATAATACCACCAATAATATTAATGGGAATGCTTTCTTGAATTTATCACAAGCTCATGTGGATAGTTATACAGATGTACATTGTACATATATTATCCCGTTCAGATTGATTATTTCATACTCAAACTCATTTTGTTTCATAAAGAACACCATGTTGAAGTGACTTTAGTAGTTGGCTGTAAGATGAATGTTGGATATGAAGCTCACTTGGTGCTTAGTACATAGTAGGTTTTTTTGTCAGATATGCTCGCGCGCACACCTCAATGACTTTTTTGGTTCTACCAAAATTTGTAAATCCTTCTTTCGGTTCTAAAAAAATCTGTCACAATTTACCTTACATGATCTAGTGATACCTTGACATTGGACCCGCGGAGCGCCTCAAGGGCAGCCTAGGACTCGGCAAGGGTACGAAACATGCGGCCGACGGACTAGCGCAGCGGCTCCGGCAACATCAGTGACGGTGAGACGTGGGAGGAAGAAGATATCACTTAACACCTATTTCAGGTGGGGCGGTGTGTGTGGACGGTTCAAACAGGATTATCCTCCATGCGAGAAAAATACTCAAAAAGATTTCCTTAATTTAATTCAAGGACTTGGTTAGTAATTACAATATACATTTTCCCTCTTAAAAATGTCTAAAACATAAGGAATGCATACATAGTTTATGGTAATGTTTCATTAAGCATGCTTATTAACCAGTATGGATTTGCCTTGCCCTTCAAACTATTACACGGAAGAGGAATGTTGCATCATGAGGCCTTCTAAATCTGTCCCATTCTGGGCTCTATTGGCAGAAATGGCATCTTCCGGCTATACGAAGACAATTACCGATCAAACTCGGTCACAGTAATCCAGTACGAATAATTGAAAATTCTCGTAGTGAGTTCCAAATAAGTTTAACAAATGCAAGCATCCATCCACATCCAGACATGCATTCGTGCTGTTTCCGTCTCATGGACCGACCGATCGGAGTTAATAACTGAACACTAATTAACTTGCATGCGTCACTGATTAGACAGTAACAAGAACCAGCCAGTGGTCCCTAAAAAAAGAACAGTACTACGAGTACATAACTAGCGTGCTCACCACTGCCATGTATGCATACAACGTGACTCACACCGTACTTCAAAATTAACACAAATAGATACTACAACTTATTATCCACCGACCCGTCGCTGCCACGTAGAGATATGTATCGGATTCAGACCCTGGCGACGCCGCCGGTGCCCATGCCCTTGTTGTGCGGGTCGCCGGCGCCATACCCACCGTGCTCCGCGCCGTACCCACCAGCACCAGCATGGTTACCGAACTGGTTGCCGAAGAGACCGGAATGCAGCGCGAGCACGTACAGCAGCTGCGTGAATGCCAGGATAATCACGAACGCCTCCAGCACCCTCAGCCGCCACCCGCGGTACCCGCCGATATGGATCTCCTTGCACGCCAGCCCGAACGCCAAGGCGGTAATCGCCCAGGCAACGAGCGCAGACGAAGCACTCGTGGCGAGGCTGTCGCCGCGCCAGGTGCGTACGTGGTGCACGCCGGCGAGCTTGGATGCTGCGCCGACGACGCCAGCGAGGATGGCGAAGACGAGGAAGTAGAAGGTGGCGCCGTTTCCGCCGACGCCGGGGCGGTTGGTGAGGCCGTTGATGAAGTGGTTGAGGTTCCAGCTCGCGAAGCCGATGACGATGAGGTACATGATGAGGTTGAGCACCAGCAGCGGCGCCACCATGTTGCGACCCACGACCGCCATTGCTGATCTGCTACTGCTATAGCTTCTTTTTCTTGGTCGGGGTTGAGATGAAGACGGAGATTTGGTCAATGATCTGCGTGCTGGGATTGGGTGCAAGGAGGAGGAATCGGATGGAAGATGATGATTTCTGGATGAGGCGATGGAGTCGGAATAAATATATACTCCGTAGGCGTGGAGGAGGGAGCTGGGACACGTGTGATGCGCCGCTTACGGCGGAGACGACGCGTGGAATCACCCGATGTGGAGGTCACGTGGGGGTGGGGGACGCTTTGCTTGCGTGTCAAAATTGCTTCAGCAAACCATGACCCCATCTGCTGCTGTTTGTGAAATCGAAGGCATCACCGTCAAATTGGCTCTGCATTAAAGCCACAAAATCACCGGCCACCACCAAACAAGTTTAATTAGTAAGGCTGCACTCAGCAAACTAGATGACCATATAAATGACATTTGCACTTTTTACGAAAAACTTTTGATATATTTCTTCAATCATGGTAATACAACGAATACCAAAAATAATAAAAATTATATCCATATGTGTAGATCATCTCGCAACGACTACAAGCATCTCCTTCCTCATCGAAGCCGAACAAAACTTATTATAGTAGACAATCGAAAAGTCATTGTGCTAGGACAACCACCGCCGTTGAAGAGTAACGTAGATCAAAGATGTTTCAACTTAAAGATAAATGAACATAGACGAATTACGATCATATCCGAACAAAATCCATAAAAAATAGATCCGTAAAAGACACAACTTTACACACCCAACAACATACTACATGCACCACCAGAATTTGACAGTTCATTTCTTCTCAAGTAAACTAGCAAAAAGGTCCGTGCGTTGCATCCAAAAAAACAAAAAGTTATTCATATAGCCTAATTATTTTCTTGATAAAGGACATTTCAATAAACCGATATATCGAGGTGATACAATTGCATCAAAAAAATGCCCGGAGTGATGTTGCCTTGATGGTCTGTCTTAAAATTTGCAAGAAAACCCTGCAAATCCTCCTCTCGCGCTACTTCTTGAGCACCTCATCAGCTTCCTCGTGCTGCTTCTTGTGTGCCTCATAGGCTTGGCGATGTTCCTCTGATAGTTCATCAAGACCGGGCATAATGATATTATCGGCATCAACTTTTGAGGGCTTGGGAGATTAGACATAATTGATGATGATTCTTTATCTTTTGTTCCCATTGGGGTCGTCAAAAAGTATGTTCACACATGAATACATCATCGTGGACCCTCGATGTCGGGATGATACACCATAACTCATGTCGAAGGAGACACGGCTGGAAGCACGGTGTGCAAGCAACCTGGTGGGCCCTTTTGCTGACCCAAAACCCAACACGCCTGGAAGGGACCCCGTTTGAATCCGCGGTGGCTATCAGCTTCCCTAGGTCGATTCACTCGCCCCTAGAGCCTCAAGGATCGCTGCCCTTCAATACAAAGAATGAATGAAGAACTCGATAAAAATAACAAGGTAAGGATGTGAAAACTAGGGTTAAAGTAGTATATTGATTTGTCGATTGTGTGTTGTTCAATCGGTCGGCATCTCTCTCTTTATGAGGCGGCTGGACTTGATGTACAAGAAAATGACTAAAATTTCTGTTCAAAACATCAAATAGAACTTAGAGAGTAATCTTTGGAAAAAATTCGTACACATTCGGAGCCACTGATTCGTTTGGTTCGATCTCACTGAGTGAATGTTACTAACTTTTTATACTCTTTTGTATTTCACTCGTGATTTTCGAGTGTTTTCATTCGATGTCACCATGAGTGTTGGCTGCCTCCTTCCTAATTTACTAACATTCATTCGATCTCCTCAAATCAAATTCATTCGGACTGTCCGGAATGACTATGAATATTCTATATCTGATCTTGTTTTGGCTCTATGGGATGCATAGGACATTGTATTAAGACGATTTTTATATAAAGAACGATCGTCTCGACGAGACGAACAACTTTCCTGTTGAATATTTTTTTCATTTTAGGTCTTTACTTTGCACAACACTGGTCGAAACAAATTACAATTTTGGAAAATCTAAAATAAATATTATTTTATACCAACTTTTATATTTATTTTAAAAATATTATCATACCAAATTAACGAGTGTAATTTATAGTTTATTTAATTTTCATAGTTTATCATATAAAATCATTAAATATTAATTATGTCATACTTTGTTATGAACTGCAATAGCATACATATATATTCGTGTGTATGTTGACTGTGTTTATGTATCTTTTAATATTATTATATATAATTTAGATATTTCTATAGCGTTATGTCAAAATAATATCTTAATAATATGTCTAGTGTAATATGAAGTAAGCATATTAACTGAACCTTCTCTATTAAAAATTAAATTGATTGCAAATGTGTTGCTGTGCACTTGGTATTGAAACACATAAAATACCGCTGACTCAATTTTGCATACATGGAATTTTTTTATTTTATATTCTTGTCTAGAAGTTTTGGCTCATGTGGTGTATACAAAGCGCAACCTTTGGCGGTTAGCGCATTTGGTTCTTGTCTATAGCGTTAAGTAAAAAAAAAAATCAGTCCAACTTACAGGACGTCTACAGGTGAGATATTAATAGGATAACTAAACTCAATATTGTCTAGCAGATTCACCATCACCGATCAGACTGTTTTATTCATACATCGTACACACTATTGGCGGTTGTGGAGTTTGCATCTACAGATTTAGGATTTATTTCTCAAATTTACAGAATTCAAGAACCATGGAATCAAGAAAAAGATTAGCCGAACCGACCAGGGCCGGCTATAAATACCCCAGGACCAAGATCGGGGTGTTCGGTCTCTCGGTTTGTTCAGTTCTGTCTTTCGGTCTTTCAGATTTGAAGACCGGAATAATTTCAGGCTTTTCAGCTCTTCACTATTCGGTCTTCCCGACCAAACAGACTAAATTAACTGGTACAACTCAGATTCATGTTACTTCTAGTACCAATACATGTTTATATTTGACAACAAGTAACAAAGTACCAATACATTTTTATATTTCACAGGAAGTAAGAAGATAAGAAGCAACAACATTTATATTTGTGAGTTTGAACGCCAAGATGATGGAGTCGAAGCCCTAGCTTAGCATAGAATAGATTCGGTATAAGACATGCTTTCTAGTTCGACCACTTCCAAACTTAGAGACCTCGTATTGAAGTCCCAGGACCCACACACTTTACTCGTTGATATATTGTTCCCAATTCCATGAAAAAAGGATTTGGCTTGTTGCTTGCATCACAAGGGTCCGAGCCTGGCAAAGATCTCTCCCCATGAGCATTTGATAACTTGATTATGTCCATTGTCATACAAATCTACATACATTATTGTACTATTGTTTGAATTATTTTTTTGTAACACCATACTAGCAAACGACTAGAGCCAGACACAAGGTGTTGGTTCTTTCAGTGACAACACTAATGTAAATTATAAAGTCTATTGTGTACTACTGAAGCTTGAGGTGCTTCACAATCAAATGATCTAACTAATTCAAAACTAAAATTAATTGCACACAATAGTTAGCTCACATCAATCTATTTCTCCAAACATGTAAATATGCCATGTTAGCATGCAACATGCACACACCTCAACATTGAAGCATGTATACAAAAACTCACCTCAACATGCAAACATGCATGATAATTTTCACTCTAATATGCTATTAATATTTAATAAATATTTTCAACTAAAAATGAGTTAAAAAGGAGAAAGGGAAAAAAATGTTTGGCTAGTTTTAAAAAAACTATTGGCATTAGAAAATGCTCAACATGTTTTTTAAATGTTGAACGTGTATTCAAAACATATATTTTTTAAAATTTACAGCACGTAATTGAAAAACAGTCAACGTGTATCAAAAAAATCTCCCACGTGTATGATAAAAATGCACATTGTGGAAAAGTATACGTATGTAGAAAGAAATAAACTAGTGAAATAAGACCAAAACACCAATAAAACCAAAGAAACCCGCAAAAAACCCGGCAAAGAAATGAATAAACAAAAAAAAAGCAAAGCGTAAAAAAACATTCAAAATTTTAAAAAGGAAAAACCTGATCTACAATACTAGTCCGGGCAAAGATCTCGGTAACCAGGGTATATCCTGTAGTATGCATAGTGTGGCTCATCGCGACCACAGCATGAGCTACTCCATTCTAAATTATATAAGGCATAAATAAAAACCGACCGAGCAGTGCAACTTAGGATCCTAGGAAGCGCTGATTATTCTAGTCTGGTAGTAGCAGTGTCCAGTGTGGTGGTGGTAAACGGTAAAGCGTGGGCGGTGGGCACGCCACGTACGGTCTACAAGCCGCTGGAAGCATCCGCCAACGGCTGGAAGAAGCCCATCCCCCATGCGGATCACCACGCGTCGCACCCATAAGCGCCCGCACCACACGTGTCCCTCCGACCCATCTATATATGAGATCCCACTACACTCCACCCCGGCACCTCATCCACAAATCATCCATCCTTCCCGACTCCATTCCTTCCACCCCAACCTCGCACTCCACCAAGCCAGTGACTCGGTCAGTGATCTCGACCAACAAAAAGAAAGCTCAACAATGGCGGGCGTGGGTCGCAACATGGTGGCGCCGCTGCTGGTGCTCAACCTCATCATGTACATCATCGTCATCGGCTTCGCGAGCTGGAACCTCAACCACTTCATCAACGGCCTCACCAACCGCCCCGGCGTAGGCGGCAACGGCGCCACCTTCTACTTCCTCGTCTTCGCCATCCTTGCCGGCGTCGTCGGAGCCGCATCCAAGCTCGCAGGCGTGCACCACGTACGCACCTGGCGCGGAGACAGCCTTGCGACGTCGGCGTCCTCCGCGCTGGTGGCCTGGGCGATTACCGCCTTGGCGTTCGGGCTGGCGTGCAAGGAGATCCATATCGGCGGGTACCGCGGGTGGCGGCTGAGGGTGCTGGAGGCGTTCGTGATTATCCTGGCATTCACGCAGCTGCTGTACGTGCTCGCGCTGCATTCCGGTCTCTTCGGCAACCAGTTCGGTAACCATGCTGGTGCTGGTGGGTACGGCGCGGAGCACGGTGGGTATGGCGCCGGCGACCCGCACAACAAGGGCATGGGCACCGGCGGCGTCGCCAGGGTCTGAAACTCTGAATCGCCTTAGCAGTGACGATGGGCTGGTAATAAGTTGTATGTATGTATGTATGTGTGTGCTGTGACGTTGTACGCACATATGGTGTGTGTGTGTGTGTGTGGTAGACCATAGACATGTACTACTACTGTTCTTTTTTTAGGGACTAGGTATGTACGACATGTACTACTGGCTGGTTCGTTCTTGTTGTTTCCATCTCTTCAGTCCGATCGATGGATGCTTTTCTTCTCCTGCATGTTGTTATGTTCAAGTATTAGTACGGATGGTGGATGAACGAATGAAAGAATGCTTGTTAATTATGTTCAAGTATTTCGGTCGCGCGCATGCAGTGTATACGGATGTATGTTGTGCATGGTGCGTTTGAATGAATTCCAAGTTGCACGTCTGCTTCTGCAAATTTGATTCATATACAATGACATACTCCACATACTACCTAGTGTCTTGGGTTCTTATGCAAGGGCATGGCCGGTCACCGGAGGCTAGCAACTGTTGTACCATACATGGATGTATGTTGTATAGTGTCGAGGACTAAAGGTAGCTTAAAACCTTAGTCCCGGCCAGAAGGACCGTATCGGTTAGTAACACCAAAAGACATTCACAGGTCAGCATCTAGTTGGGTTTTCACGGACCTTTAGTATCGGTTAGTAACACCATCTAGTTGGGTTTTCACGGACCTTTAGTATCGGTTAGTAACACACGCGTCAACGGTTAGTAACACCAAAAGACATTCACGCGTCAGCATCTAGTTGGGTTTTTAAAGGGAGGTGGTTTTGAACGGTTAATTTAGAAGTTTTATATTGTTTTAAATAGCTAATTGATATAAAGAAGTGTCTTTTTTTTCATGCTTGGTCGACACGAAAGGAGAAAGCTTAAGTTTGGCTTAGACATTTCATCAAACACCTCATGTGCATAGGAAGTGAGCTAGAGCATCACAAAGCTCTCTCCTCGCTGGCAAAAAAACAAAGCAGTATGGAATGTTCTGCTCGCTGGCGAGGGATATATATAGGCATTTCATTGGTTCCGGTTCGTGGCTGGAACCGGGACTAAAGGACCCCCTTTGGTCTCGAATCCAGCCACGAACCGGGACCAATGGTTGTGCGCCAGGAGCGAGACACATTGGTCCCGGTTCATGTCTGGAACCGTGACCAAAGGTTCCAGACGAACCGGGACCAATGCCCCACGTGGCCCGCCCGGCCCCTGGCCTCACGAACCGGAACCGTTGCCCCATTGATCCCGATTCGTGACTGAATCGGGACTAATATGCTGGCCCGGCCCGAATCAATGCCCTGTTTTCTACTAGTGATTGGCCACTAGTAAGAGAGGTCGAGAAGAGGGTCCGATTACTAGACACATGCAGTGACTATCGATCTTAAGCGAGCTCAGTTTCATGCGAGTGACTTTGTTGTTACTGTATTAAAATAAATAAAAGTAGTTGGCTGAGTTTTAGACAGACGAATTTTTACAATGAGTGAACCATCAACATAAAGTTTAAAGTTGTAAAAAACACGAGTCTACAATTTTATGCCAAAAATCACTAATTGCCTAATCTTATAAAAAACACCAGTTGACATCTTTGGACGCTTTGACTCGTAGATCTCTTTGTTGTTCCATCCTCCCCCTCACCCCCTCTCCGGATCCACGTCCCTAATTTGGCTCGGTTCTATGCTGCCTGGCTGCCTCAGCATCCTGCTTCCTCCTTGTCGTCGCGTCGGTGCCGAAGTCCCCCAAGGTGACCCCGACAGAGTCCGCGAAGTTTGCTGGTGGCGGGCATGACCGCTAGCGGGGAAGGGGATAGGAGTGGTCTGGTGTCGCGCCCCCCACTCCCCCTCCCCCATCCGGTTCTAGGCCATTGCGTCGGCCCGGTTCTGTAACGCCTGGCCACCTCGTCCTTACCTGCTCACCTGCCCCTGTTGTCGGTGTCAAAATCGGCGGATCTTGGGTAGAGGGTCCCGAACTGTGAGACTGGAGTCGACGGTAACAGGAGACAAAGAGAGACACAGATTTACCCAGGTTTGGTCCCTCCTATGGAGGTAATATCCTACGTCCTGCTTGATTGTATTGATGATATGGGAGGTTACAGAGTTGATCTACCTCGAGATCGAATAGCTAACCCTAGATGAGTTGTTCTCTCCCTAGTCCCTAAAACCGTCCGGCTTATATAGACGCCGAAGATGCCTAGGGTTTACACATGGTCGCTTACATGCCGAAGAGATAAACATGCATATTTGTTACATCAAACGTGGAGTGCAAGCCTTGCTTCCCGAAGCTTCCATCTTGGAGACTGGGCCCATAAGAATAGGTTGGCTTCCCGAGGACCCCTTAATCCAGGACTCCCTCGGTAGCCTCCGAACTTGCCTCCAACGCCAAGGGTCTTCAGCTTCAATTGCTTCACGAACAAAGTCTTCGGCTTGCGAGGTAAGTTCCTTTCGCCAAACAGAGTTCAGCCTCCGATAACAAACAGCTTCCGAATAGCGGCACGTCCGAATACTATGAAATAAGTTGGCTTTGAAGGCCAAACGTCAGGGAGGAAAAGATAACGTTCCCTGACGACCTCTCTAACGGAAGGTCACGGCCCACCACGACCGCTAGGCCAGTTACAGGAACTCGATGCGCGGTTCGAGGCCGTTCCATTAGCATGATATATCAACGCACAGATCGTGCTCTGTTTCACACGGGATATGTTTAATCATGCATGCCCAACTATGCACACGTCTCGGGAAGTGGAGGGATTCGCGGCACGGCGGAGGGGGCTCAAATGATATGCCTCATAAAAGGGAAAGAAAACCCTCGCGGCTATTCACGCTCTCGCTCCGCTTCCGCTTCCTCCCATTCCTCTGAGCCTCCGATGCCCAGATCCATATCTTCCGCCTCCCCCTTCCGAGTTCACCAATGGTGGGCTCCATCTCCAACGGCAAGTGGGAGGCCTCTACGGTGACCGATGAGGACATCCAGGACCTCAAGAAAGCCGGATATCTCCCCGCCGACATCCCTCACCGCGCGGAGGAGGAGGGCCAAGTGATCGCCACCCCCAAGCCAGGCGAAAGGGTGGTGTTCATCCCCCACTTCATCAGGGGGTTGAGCTTTCCCCTCCACCCCTTTCTCAGGGGGTTGATGTTCTTCTATGGCCTTGACTTCCACGACCTCCCGTCGAACTCCATCATGCACATCTCGACATTCATCCTCGTTTGCGAGGCCTTCCTACACATCGAGCCACACTTCAGGCTTTGGCTTCAGGTGTTCAACATCAAGCCCAAGTGCGTCGGCGGCAAGCACGCAGATTGCGGCGGGGCCGTCATCGGCAAGCTCACCTACGTAGGGTGGCCGTCGGGCACCCTTATAGACACCATCAAGGGGTGGCAGAAGGAGTGGTTCTACATCACCGAACCACAAGAAGAAATTCAGCATCCCTCCGCCACATTCAGATCCAGTCCCCCCACCAGACTAGCTTCATGGCTCGAAAAGGGCCTTGTCTGGGGACCGGGCAAGGAGGTGAACGACCTGTAGAAGCGCATCCGCTCCATGGTCGAGGAGGGCACCAAGTTGACCGATGTGGTCCAAGTGATGCTCCGAAGATGCATCCTTCCTTGCCAGCGCTGGGATACTCCCTTGTGGGCTCGTCAGCTCGATGCCGAGCCCATAGTTTGCAATCTCTTCCGCACTACGCGGGAGAAGTTGTGGAAGGCACTCTTCAAATCACAGAAGAGCTGGCCATCCGAGAAGGAGGACAAGGGTCTGCATGCCACCAAGCCTGAATCTGAGGTACGATACATCCTAGCTTGGTCACCTCCATTACATAAGGAGATTTCATAACCCCTTTTCCGATCTGCCTTTGCAGAGATGGCTGAAGAAAGCCATCAAAATTAACAGTCCGACGCCTCAGCCCAAAGACGAGAGGATCGGGCTGCTAGCAAAAATGCTCGTGGTAAAGCCTTATGAGGATCCCACGAAAAAAGAGAAGAAGAAGAAACCAGGCCAGACTGGTATCCGCATCAGGGACCAGCATGATGCCGCATCCGACGATACCCCGTCTCCTCAAATCAAAAGGAGGAAGAGGAAGAGGAAGAGGAGGAGGAGGAGGCTGAGGTCGACGGCGAGGGGGAAGGTAATTCCCCTCGTGCCAGGAAGAGAGCGACATCTTTGGATGCTCCGAAGCAGATCCCTCCTCCTGTTTAGAAGAGAGCGCGACGAGCGCACGTGATTCTGACCGATGATAGTTCGGACGTAGACACCGTGTCCGAAGACCCCGAGGAGGTTCTGTCATGGGAACGAGTCTGACAGCAGAGGATAGAGGTATGAAAGGAGAGGGCAGAGTCCTAGCTACGGCGATGGTGTACACACAAATGCATGAGTTTAGGCCCCTCTCGTGGAGGTAACAGCCCTACGTCTTAGTGCTCGGGAGCCTTTGTCGTGTGGAGAGTATGAATTACAAAGGTTGTGAACCCTTGTGCCAGAGGGGAGGGGCGGCTTATATAGAGTGCGCTGCCCCTCATAAGTGTCAGACATCCAAGGTTTCACTACAAGAAATCTGTTAACCATGACGTATTTCGGGTGACGTTCCAGAAAACCGTCATGGATCAACAAGATGCAAATGGCCCCCAAAACGGTAGCCCCACAATGACGGACATTGAGGGACTGTCACAAAAATTGTCATGAATCGACCGACTACGCTTCTTTTTTTCTTTCTCTATATACCATCTGAACTGTCACGGATGGGTCATTCGGATGTGTCCTTTGAGCCCACTTATTTGGTCCACTTTTTAGTCAAGGTATCAAGAAATCAGAAAGAACAGGGCGCGCCCAAAGTTTGATACAGCGTGCGGAGATGGAAAATTTTAAGTCGCCAACGCGGCAAGGGAGCAAAATTTCGAGCCGGCCCATTTAAACTCCATAGTCCACACGCACACACACATCTAACCCTAATTCCCAATTCTCTCCTCCTGTTCCCTCAGCCGCCACCACTCCACCAATCTTCCTCTGCCCACTCCACGCTGGCGCCGGCGCACAACAGGCTTTACCTCTCCTGATCCACCGATCCCCTCTCTTCTTCCTCTATGCGTTGCCCCCTTCCATGCTATAAAATCATTCCGGAGGTTTTATTCCGTTTAGACTCCGTTTAATATCCCTTATCTGCGAAACTCAAAAACAAGGAAAAAACAGAAACTGACACTAGGCTCTAGATTAATAGGTTAGTCCCAAAAAAATATAAAATAGCATATTAATGCATATAAACATCCAAAACAGATAATATAATAGCATGGAACAATAAAAAGTTATAGATACGTCGGAGACGTATCACGCCTCATCCTAGCCAAAACTTCCGCACCAAGTAGAAATACTACTTGTGCATCCAAACACCCTTAAACCCAAAGTTGTTCCATATGAGTCCACCACACCTACCTATATGCGGTATTTACCTGCCGTTCCAAGTAAATTTGCATGTGCCAAACACTAAAGCTTCAAATAATATTTTGTTTTGTATGCCCAAATCGCTCATATAGTAACTAGGGGCTGTCAGTATCTTCCATGCTAGGTGGGTTATTCTCACGATATGTGTTGATTCACTATCATTCACGAGAAAGTGCCTGGTAATAGGGATTCACAGTCCCGAAATAAAAAGAATGCAAATAATTAAACAAAACTCCCCCAGGAATGTTGTTGGTATGGAAGGTACCCGTGGATTCGGCTCGCCGTGGAGTGTGATTGATTGGTGGAGGGGGAGTAAAAACTTTACCGTTCTGTTTGGGAACCGCCTATAATGTATCTAGCATGGAAGATACCGAGATCTCTCAGTTGTTAGGGTGACAATGAAAGAATATCGCCCAAAATTATTATTCATCTCTGTTTTAAAAGATCGAGGTCTGGCATCTCTGCAAATCAATGCTTCCCTCTGCGAAGGGCCTATCTTTTACTTTCTAGTACTTACCTTTATGCAAGAGTCATGGTGATCTTCACCACTTCCTATATTTCTCCTTTTTCTCTTGGCAAGCGTCATGTGTTGGGGAAAGATCCAAGCATATATGGCCATTCAAATATATTTGATCATGAAGTATTATTGTTGACAATTATCTATGTGATAAATAAGTTGGGAGGCGAAACATTAAGCCCCTATCTTTCTCTGTGTTCGATGAATGCTATTTGTTCTAAAAATATGCTTTGGGTGTTAGCAATCATGGAAGACTATATGATAGTTGAGTATGTGGAATTTGCTAAATCAAAGCTCTTACATAGACCCTTCCTAAAAATAAGATGAATTGCAATTGTGTGGTGACTCAAAGCATAGTTTGTTAGTCTATACTTTAACATGTGGATAGCTTGTTCTTTCATCATGAGAAGGTTTATAAGATGAGCTACTGTTTATGATATATAATGATGCTAGAAAAAGTGTTTGGAATTATCATTGATCAAACTTGTGCACTTGCTAGCATTCACACTTCATAAATTATTTCTTTTATCATTTACCTACTCGAGGACGAGCAGGAATTAAGCTTGGGGATGCTGACACATCTCCAATGTATCTATAATTTATGAAGTATTCATGCCATGTTTACAATAATTCTATATGATTTTGGTATGATTTTATTAAAACTAACCCGGACTGACGCTGTTTTCAGCAGAACTACCGTGGTGTTGTTTTTGTGCAGAAATAAAAGTTCTCGAAATGAGTGGAAAATTTATGGAGAATATTTTTGGAAAAAACAAAAAATATTGGAGCAAAAAGTCATCGGAGAGGAAGGTCGAGGAAGCCACAAGCCACAGGGGTGCGCCCACCCCCTAGGGCGTGCCCCCTAGCTTGTGACTTCCTCGTGGACCCCCTGGACTTGTTTCCACCGCCACAAATTCTTATAAATATAAAAAAACGAAAATAAACCTAGATTGGGAGTTCTGCCGCCGCAAGCCTCCAGAGCCACGAAAAACCAACCGGGATCCCGTTTCGGCACCCCGCCGAAGGGGGAAACCATCACTAGAGGCCATCTTCATCATCCTGGCAGTCTCCATGACGAGGAGGGAGTAGTTCACCCTTAGGGCTAAGGGTATGTACCAGTAGCTATGTGTTTGATCTTTCTCTCTCGTGTTCTTGAGATGGCACGATCTTGATGTACCGCGAGCTTTGTTGATATAGATTGAATCATATGGAGTTTTCCCCTGTCTATGTTCTTGTGATGAATTGAGTTTTCCCTTTGAAGTTTTCTTATCAGATTGAGTCTTTAAGGATTTGAGAACACTTGATGTATGTCTTGCGATGGGATATCTGTGGTGACAATGGGATGTTCTATTGATCCACTTGATGTATGTCTTGGTGATCAACTTGCGGGTTCCGTGACCTTGGGAATCTATGCATAGGGATTGGCACATGTTCTTGTCTTGACGTTCCGATAGAAACTTTGGGGCACTCTTTGAAGTTCTTTGTGTTGGATTGAACATGATGAATCTGAAATTATGTGATGCATATCATATAATCAAACCCATGGGTCCTTGTGGTGACATTGGATTATCTAGGTGACATTAGGGTTTTGGTTGATATGTATCTTAAGGTGTTATTTAAGTATGAACTCTAGGGCTGTTCGTGACACTTATAGGGATAGTTCATAAGATTGATCAGAAAAGATAACTTTGAGGTGGTTTCGTACCCTACAATAATTTCTTCATTAGTTCTCCGATATTTGTGATTTTTTGTGAACTCTTTGTCGCACGAGGTACTTACATATGATTCAACTATGTCAATATTGTTGAGTGAAATTGCACTAGTGAAAGTATGGACCCTAGGCCTTGTTTCCAAGCATTTATACAACATTTTGCTCGCTGTTTACTATTTGTTACCTTACTGTTTTTATATTTTCAGATTACAAAAACCTATATCTACCATCCATATTGCACTTGTATCACCATCTCTTCGCCGAACTAGTGCACCTATACAATTTGCCATTGTATTGGGTGTGTTGGGGACACAAGGGACTCTTTGTTATTTGATTGCAGGGTTGTTCAAGAGAGACCATCTTCATCCTACGCCTCCCACGGATTGATAAACCTTAGGTCATCCACTTGAGGGAAAATTGCCATTGTCCTACAAAACTCTGCGCTTGGAGCCCCAACACGAATCTACAAGAAGAAGGTTGTGTAGTAGACATCAGCTGGCAGGACCTTGATACTGCTTTGGATGCATGCCGTCTTTTTCGTTCATACATTGCTGGTCCTGCCGTGCCTCCGGTGTATCTTTTGTCTTCCCATACATGCCCAATAAGCCTAGCAGTTTCAAGCAAAGAATCTTCATCACATGCGTCAGGTTGATTGTAGAGCGTACCTCTAGGACTTTATAATAGGGTGGGTCCCAAAATATAGATTTCTTCTTCCACATGGGTGTGTGTCCGTCTGCGTCATTCGGAACAGATTGTCTTCCATGACCCTTTCCAAACATTACTTTTAAATCCTTGACCATATCAAGTATATTATCACCAGTACGGTGGTTAGGCTTCTTCCGGTGATCTGCATCACCTTTGAAATGCTTGCAATTCTTTCTTAAGAGATGCCTGACCATACAAAATCAACGATGTCCTAATTACACATTTTTCTTACATTTATCTAAATATATACTTTCAGTTTCCTCTACAGTGTGTGCATGCATTGTATCCTTTGTTTGTCTATCCTGAAAGGTAACTAAGAGTAGGACAATCATTGATGGTTACAAACAAGAACGCTCATAGGTCAAATTCCTCATGTTTTCCTCATCCCACCGACGTACACCTTTTAAATCCCACAACGGTAACAGTTCTTCAACTAATGACCTTATGTACACATCAATGTTGTTACCAGGTTGCTTAGGGCCTTGGATGAGAACTGGCATCATAAAGAACTTCCGCTTCATGCACAACCGAGGAAGGTTATAGATACATAGAGTCACAGGCTAGGTGCTATGATTGCTGCTCTGCTCCCCAAAAGGCACTACAAGAATTAGGCACTTTGCCGTCAGCCATCCCGGACGGCAAAGGCTTTGTCGTCCGCCAGCAAACGGCCAACCATCCGGCTAAATAAGCCACGGTAAAGGGCGCTTTGCCGTCTGCTGGTGGACGGCAAAGACCTTTGAATCTTTGTCATCCGCCAGAAGACAACAAAGGGCTTGGATGGCACACGTGGCAACTTAGCTCCGTCAGAGGGCTTAACGGCGTGCTTTGCCGTCAGCTGGCAGACGACAAAGACCTTAGGTCTTTGCCGTCTGCCAACGGACGGCAAAGCACCTTTTTTCTGCTAGCCTAGGTTGGTTCTTTGCCGTCTGCTGGCAGACGGCAAATACCTAAGGTTCTTTGCCGTCTACTAGCAGACGACAAAGACCTAAGGTTCTTTGCCATCTACTAGCGGACGGCAAAGAACCAACCTAGGCCAGCCCCAGGTTGCACAGGTAGCTGCCACGTGGCCACTTTGCCGTCTGCCAGCGGACGGCAAATCTCTTTGCCTTCCACCAGCAGACGACAAAGTGGCTATATAGCCCCTGTTTTTTTTTCTTAAAATAATTCAATTTGAAACATATATATCCAACAATATCACATATATATATATATATCCAACAATACAAGCATACCAACAATAAGTTGAAACAATCATATACCAACAATAAGTTCCAACATATATACAAGTTTCCAACAACACACAATGATTTCCAACAACATATCCATACATACGTATCCAAAACAAGTTTCCATAAACACAAAGGAAGCAGAAGTAGAAGAGTATAGTCCATCAATGCACTCTTCCTCATCTATAGAAAATCTGCAAAGTAGGAAAGATGGTAGTTAGAAGAAGAAGAAGACTAGCTAGAAGAAAAAGAAGAAAAAGAAGAAAAAAAGAAGAAGAAGAAAAAGAAGAAGAAGAAGAATTTATCCTCTATTTCTTTTTCTCCTTTCCTCTCCTCTTCTCCAAGGTAGTAATGTCATTTTGTAGCTAACTAAGCATATCAAGTCATTTTGGAGGAAAAAAAATGCTAAGTATAGGTCATTTTATAGCTATCCTAGGTAGAATATATCATTTTGGAGGTAAGTAAGGTTATTATGTATTTTTAAGGAAAATAAGCTAAGTATAAGTCATTTTGGAGCTAAACCAAGGTTATTATGCCATTTTTATCTAAGTGAGCATATTATGTCGTAAATGAACTAGCTAAGCTAATTATAGATCATTATTGAGCTATTCTAGCTAATTATGCCATTTTGTACCTAAGTGAGCTAATATGTCATAAATGAACTAGATAAGCTAGCTTTAGATCATTATTGAGCTATACTAGGTAGTAATGTCATTTTCTAGCTAACTAAGCATATCAAGTCATTTTGGAGGAAAAAATGCTAACTATAGGTCATTTTATAGCTATCCTAGGTAGAATATACCATTTTCTAGCTAACTAAGCATACCAAGTCATTTTTGAGGAAAATAAACTAAGTATAGATCATTTTGGAGCTAAGTAGGTCATTTCTTAAGCTAAGTATGCATTTGTTAATGAAAACACTTGGGAAAACTTACCATCAACACGGAGGTGAAGGACCGGTAGGGTTTGGGCTAGGGTGAGACGTAGAAGGACCGGTCGGGGTTGCAGCAGACGCAGAAGGATCGGTCGATGCTTGTCGGGAGGCATGCTGCACCAAAGATCATTTGCAATGTCTCCTTAGCATGATGCAACTCAAATGTGAATACTAGTAACTAATGACCATTTAAATGAAACTCACCATGGGTGTTATAGCAATATGGGGCATCGACGGAGGGGTCCAACCATTGTTCTGGCACACGGTCAGCACATTTTGTTTTCACGAGTCATTCATATTAGTTAGTGATGAAACAAACATTACATGCATGATTTGGCTAATATGCAGGAGAAACTTACCACGAGGAGCTCGTATAGGGCCCGATGAGACGCGTCGTTCCAGTTCCTCTCCTCCTCCAACATCCTAGCCGACTCTCCTCCATGTCCCTCTCCCTCTGCGTCGCCTGCCTGTTTGCCTCTGCCAGAAGCTCCTGGGCCCTAGCCTCAATGGCGAGCTCCATTGGCCGTGGACGAGGCCTTATCTCAGGATCAGAGCTCGTTTGGCGCTTCTTGATCTTCGGGAGAGTTCTAGGACAACGTATCAGTCCATCCCGAATGGCTATCGAGCCATGGGGCCTCCCACCACTAGATATCATCACGAGCTCTAGATCAAAAGGACTCTGGCTCGGGTTGAAGTCCTCCCCTTTCCTCGCCTTCCCCTCATCTTTGTACCTCACGAGCTTGTTGTGGGAGGAGATGTTGCTGAAGCTCTCTGGATGATCGAGGTCATCCTCAGAGAATGCCTTGGCCTTCTTGTACGAGGCAGTATGGGCCATGGCATAGAGGTCGAACAGAGGTGGCACCTCCTTCTTGTTTTCTCGCGCCTAAAAGAGGTGAACAAAATATTAGTTAAGGGCTCAAGCTAGCATGAAGAATGAAATTGCATGAATCATGAAGCAAACCACATACCAAGTTATCCCCGTACTCAAACAGGTTGGAGCTCCCTTGATGGTGTGGCACACCTCTCATTTGGGCACGCTTCTCCTTGGCCTTATTGTGTTTGGCTAGCCATCCGAGAGAGCACCACTCATCCACCAATGCCTCCCAATAGTCCATCCTATCCGCACACCATCTCGGGGGCACCTAAGTTAGACAAGAGAAATTTCAGCGCTACGCCTACGAATCAAATCAAAGAAACTAACTACAAGGCCTTAAGAATAGATAATTACCTTCATAAACTTCTTCTTACTCAGATAATTTTTGCGGCACTTCTTCTTGGCCCTCTTAATGTTACTCTAGGCGTAGTAGTCTCGAATAGCCTGCACCCGAGCCTCGTGTCGTAAGTTCTGAAGTAGGCGCTTGCACTCGGCTTCGAGAACAACAGCCGCTCTCGCCTCGTCTTCCTCAAGACACCTAAAGAAGGTCTGTAATCAAACAAGACAACACATTAGACACTTATTAGTACAATCACTAGGTGTTGTTGATTTTTAATTCTATAAAGGAGAAATAACCCAAAGCGACGGATCACAATGTCAGCCACCATCTTGCACAAGACACCATCGACCATCTCCTCTGGCGGGGGCGGGGCAGCCTTGTACAGCTCCCAGGTCAATGCTACTTGTGGAGCCTCAGCCTCACCGGGCAACTAAACCTTCCTCGGGAAGTGGTGCCAGAGAAGTACACCAAGGACCTGGTTGGGCCTGTGGACACCACGCTCGTATTTCCAACCCCTGCAGTATGACAAGACCAACACATTAGATATTAATTTGAAGAAACATGAAGGCAAAAGGTTAAAAAAGAGTAATGCACTTACTTCTCCGCATTAGGCGCAATCAACCACCTCTGCTCGCGGGTCGTCGGCACATAAGGCATCTTTGTACAACCATGCTGGTAGACCTTCTTGCCCTCCTCAACCAGCTCGCCCTCGCTATAGGTGTCCTCAGACAAGTAATTGTCCTCGCCACCATCAGCATGGTCACTAGACTCCGGAGTCACGTGGGACGAAGACTCTGGGACCCGAGTCTCCTGGGACGACGACTCTGGGACCGCAGTCTCCTGGGACGAAGTCTTGGTGACCCGAGGCTCGTGGACCGGAGTCCGAGACGGGTCCAAGTCAGACGGGTCCACCTAAGACGGAGCACTCCGGTGGTCGAGAGAATCAGCTGGGGGTGGCGGCGAGGAAGGCGCAACAGCCTTCCTACCTCTAGCACCTCTCTTTGTCTTCCCCCGACCTCTCCCGGTCAAAGAAGAAGCGCCCGCCGGTGTCTGCATGCTGTGTACCAGCGCTCCCCGGAGTTGCTGGGGTGGAATAATAGCACCCCTCCCAGCACGCGCCGAGGAAGGAGGCTCAGAGCGCTCTCGACCCCCGCCCACCATCTGTCAACACCTGCAATGACAAAGAGTGAACGAAATTAGTTCAACATAAAAAAATTGAATACCTAATAACATGAACTAATTAATAATATATATGTACATAATAATAATTGAATACCTCACATTACTAATATTAATCTTCATCGTCTATATATGCTCCGGGATCAATAAATGCATAATCATCATCACTATCAGTAATGACGTGCTCATCAACATCATCAATAAATGCATCAACATGTGGAAGGCCTCTATGTAATCGGTCAAGCATTGTCAGGTCATCCACATCAGTAACCTCTTCTTCTTCCGTCTCTTCTTGTTCCTGCTCAGGGGTGAAGTCAGGTTCACTATCGCTGTTGACCTCAATGTTTTGGGGTGAAGTAGAGAGGTCCTTGAAGCGTTTTTTGGAAACACGTGTTTCTTGGAAGAATTCTCCTTCATATGTGTCTGGGTTAATGTGAGGTTCATAATCATCTTCATTGAGGGGAGGTGGTCTAAAATGTGGCGGCACATCATAAACGACATCCCAACCTTTCAAATTTGGATCCGTTTGGCAGGCCCACAGTAGATAGAAAACTTGGGTCGCCTGTTGAGCCGTAATATAGACATCGGGAACATCTAAATGGGTGCTTTGTTTGATTTCGACTAGCCCTATATGTTCATGAGTCCTTCTAGTCTCCTTCGGCTGGAAGCAATAACATTTGAAGACTACGACGTTTGGTGGGTTTTCACCAAAGAATGTAAGTTCATAAATTGCTTCAACTCTTCCATAATACTCGACCCCTCCTTCGCCGACAGTGGAGACACAACAATTTTTAGACTTTCGGTCGGCCATAGATAGCTCTTTGCCAAAAGTACAAAAGCGATACCCGTTGATGTCGTATTTGTCAAATGAACAGACCTTAAAGTCAAAACCATTAGCGACTTGTCTCAATTCGGAGTCCATAGACTCTGCATTAGCATCCAGTTCTGTTCTGTTCTTTTGCCCAATTTATGCCACGTCATCTGTCTAGCCGTCTCTTCGATCATGAAAAGCCGTTGAAGTCTTGGTATGATTGGTAGATACCGAAGAACAGTAATGGGGATTTTGGTCTGACTCTTCTCACCCATACCGTTGTCTACCAGAACATACCTGGAAGCATTACAAATGGGGCAATAGTTCAAGCCCGCATACTCAAGCCTAAATAAGGCACATCCATTCTCACAGGCATCTATCTTCTCATAGGGCATCTTAAGCGCACGTAGGATTTTGTCTGACTGGTACAGGTTTGGTGGCAATACATGGCCTTTGGGTAGAAAGCGTCCAAATATCGTCATCATTGCATCCTAGCATTCTCTGCCCAAGTTGAACTGAGCCTTTAGAGCCATTACTTGCGCGATGGCATCCAGCTAACAAAGCTCAGTGTGCTCGTGGAGAGGTCGTTTTGAAGACTCCAACATTTCATAAAAGGCCTTTGCAGATTCCTCCATCTCATCGTCTGAATCCCGAGCATCATCAAAGTCTTGCACCATGTCTTCGATCCCGGTACCATGCTCGTCGGTGCAACGACGAACCACCTCAGCTCTGGCACGTTGGGCAGACTCACCATGATATGTCCAGACCGTATAATTAGGCGTAAAACCCCACTTCTGCAGGTGTTTGAACATTTCAAACTCTGACTTCTTCTTACAGTTGTCGCAATCGACACAAGGGCACCAGGTTGTTCTCTGTCCATTTGCAAATGCGACTTTCACAAACTCCTTGGTTTTTGTTAACCATTCACGGGTCATGTCTTTCTGACTAGTGTGACCGGTGTACATCCACCCACGATAACTCATCCTGCCTAGCTACTGGACACACACAAAATATATACATAATATTCATCAGTTAATAGAGTTTGTCAGTTTCATTACGTCGATGCAACCTAGACGCTAGTAGGTAAAGATAGGTCCTAATCCCACCCGAGTATGTGTAGATTGGGTTCGTTTTCCCATGATCCGCTTTGGATCTGACGCACAATTTCGGTAGCACCTCCCTGCTGTTCTCCTGATACACGTCTCGGCAATAAGCGGAGAGGATGTGTACCCGGAGAACAATAGGGAGGCACTGAAGAAATTATGCATCGGATCCGGAGTAGAGCATATGGGAAAACGAACCCAATCTACACATACTCGGGCTGTCCATGGATAACGTTGGACAATTCAAAAGAATCACGGTTATAAATATGCTAATGAATGCATATTTACGGATGTAACCCTTTTGAACGGGAGACGCATAGTGGTCACGCATACTGATGATTGAAGACACCTATAGCTAGCAAGTTTCATCGGCACGAAGACCGGAACAGAGGAAATGAAGGGTGCAGGAGGAGATGTCATTTGTGCTCACCCACGAATGCAGGGGCGGAGCTCGTCGAACGCACGGGGAGGTCGTCGAACACCAGTCCCTCGCAGTGACGAAACAACTGCACATTTAAATCCACCTGATCAACATAAATATGATGTTCTGTACAACAAAATGGAAATATATGACCTAACTCATAATTCACAAATATATGACCCGTGTCGGGGTCGGGGTGCCGTGTCGGGGGGTCGTGTCAGGGTCGGGGTGTTGGGGATATCGTGTCGAGGTCAGGGTGCTGTGTCGTGGTCGGGGTGCCGTGTCGGGGTGCCGTGTCGGGGTGTCGGGGTCAGGGTGCTGTGTCGGGGTCTCGGGGTGTCGGGGTCGGGGTGCCGTGTCGGGGTGTCAGGGTGTCATGTCGAGGTCGGGGTCGGGGTCGGGGTGTCGTGTCGGGGTCGGGGTGTCGGGGGTGTCGTGTCAGGATCGGGGTGTTGTGTCGTGGTCGGGGGTGCCGTGTCGGGGTGTCGGGGTGTCGTGTCGGGGTCGGGGTGTCGGGGTGTCGTGTCGGGGTCTGGGGGTGTCGTGTCGGGGTCCGGGGTGCCGTGTCATGGTGTCGGGGTGTCGAGTCGGGGGTCGGGGTGTCGTGTCGGGGTCGGGGTGTAGGGGGTGTCGTGTCGGGGTCGAGGTGTCGGGGGTGCCGTGTCGTGGTGTCGGGGTGTCATGTCGGGGGTCGGGGTGTCGGTGGTGTCGTGTTGATGATCCTCGACCCGGTTACGTCAGCGCCGACGCACCCCTCCTCCTCCTCTTCTTCTTCTTATTCTCCTTCTTCTTTTTCTTCTTTTCTTCTCCTCCTTTTCTTCAAACTAACTAACTAACTACACCTAAATTACAACTAACTAACTAACTACACCTAAATTACAACTAACTAACTAACTAACGAAACCTATATTACAACTAACTAACCACACCTAAATTACAACTAACTAACTAACTACACATAAAAATGAAAAAAAGAGGGGAAGGGGGCTCATCGGAGTGGAGCAGCGGCCGGCAGGGGGGTGTCCGCGGCGGTCGGCGGTGGGGCTGAGTGGCGCGGGCGGCGGTCGGCGGTGGGGGTGAGGGTCGCGGGCAGCGGCCGGCAGGGGGGCGCGGGCGGCGGGGGGGTGGGCGGCGGTAGGCGCGGGCGGGGAGGCATCCGGACGACGGGGGGCATGGGCGGCAGGGGTGGGGGCGGTAGGGGCGCCACGGGGGCCGGCGGTGGGCGTGGGCGGCAGGGGTGGGGGCGGTGGGGGCGCGGGCGGCGGCCGGCGGCAGGGGCGCGACGGGGGCCGGCGGCGGGGGCGCGACGGCGGTCGGGAGCACGAGGGCGGGGCGACGGCCGGAGCGGGGAGAGAGATAAGACGCGTGAGGGTGCACCGTTAGCGATTTAGGTATCCACCTCTTTGTCGTCCGCTAGTGGACGACAAAGAGGTGGGGTGGTGGGCCGTTACAGTACTGTCGTCAACTGGACCCCACCCACCTCTTTGTCGTCCGCTAGCAGACGGCAAAGAGCTGGCAGATGGCAAAGCCCCTCTTTGCCATCCGCGAGCTCTTTGTCGTCTGCTTTGTGCTAGCTGATGGCAAAGACACTCTTTGCCGTCTGCTAGCAGACGGCAAAGAGCTGGCAGATGACAAATTGTCTGATTCCAGTAGTGAGGATTAATGCCATCTGCACTTATACTAAACCATAAGTTCCTTGCGTCATCTACAAAGTATTTCCACTTTCTCTCAATTTTTCTCCACTGCGACCCATCGGCGGGTACTCTCAACATACCATCTTTCTTACGGTCTTCTTTGTGCCATCGCAACAACTGTTGGGAGACGTAGTAGTAAATCAAAAAAATTCCTACGATCACCGAGATCTATCCATGGAGAAACCAGCAACGAGTGGGGACAGATTGAATCTTCATACCTTTGAAGATCGCTAAGCGGAAGCGTTACAAGAACGCGGTTGGTGGAGTCATACTCGCAGCGATTCAGATCGCGGTGGATTCCGATCTTAGAGTCAAACAACGGCGCCTCCGCGTTCAACACACGTACAACCCGGTGATGTCTCCTACGCCTTGATCCAGCAAGGAGGAAGGAGAGGTTGGGGAAGGGCTCCAAAAGCAGCACGACGGCGTGGTGGTGGTGGAGTAGCAAGGTATTCTGGCAGGGCTTCGCCTAAGCGCTGCGGAGGAGGAAGAAGAAGGGTAGGGCTGCGCCGAGAGAGAGAGAGAAGTCGTCATCTCAAATCAGCCCACACACTTGCATATATATAGGAGGAGGGAGAGGGAGGGCTGCCTTGGCCCCCTCCTCCAAGGAGGAGAGGTTCGGCCGAACTAGGGGGAGAGTCCACCTCCCACAAGGGAGGTGGATCTCCTCCTTTTCAAACTCCTTTGCCCTATCTCCTTATCTCTAGCCGCATGGGCCTTTCCGGAAGGACTTGGCCAGCCCAATAAGGTCTGGTACACTTCCTCTAAGGGCCCACGAAGTCCTATGGTCGTCACACCCCTCCCGGGGGTCCTCCGGCACCCTCCCGGCACTCCCGGTACACTACCAATGAGCCCGAAAACTTTTCGGTGACCAAAACTGGACTTCCTATATATCAATCTTTACCTCCAGACCATTCTGGAGCTCCTCGTGACATCCGGGATCTCATCCTGGACTCCGAACAACCTTCGGTAATCACGTATACCATTTCCCTATAACCCTAGCGTCATCGCACCTTAAGTGTGTAGACCCTACGGGTTAAGGAGACACGTAGACATGACCAAGACACCTCTCCGGTCAATAACCAACAGCGGGATCTGGATACCCATGTTGGCTCCCACATGCTCCACGATGATCTGATCGGATGAACCACGATGTCGGGGATTCAATCAATCTCGTAAGCATTTCCCTTTGTCTATCGGTATGATACTTGCCCGAGATTAGATCGTCGGTATCCCTGTACCTTATTCAATCTCGTTACCGGCAAGTCTCTTTACTTGTTCCGTAATACATCATCCCATGGATAACTCCTTAATCACATTGAGCTCATTATGATGATGTCTTACCGAGTGGGCCCAGAGATACCTCTCCGTCACACGGAGTGACAAATCCCAGTCTCGATACGTGCCAACCCAACAGACACTTTCGGAGATACCCGTAGTGCACCTTTATAGCCACCCAGTTACGTTGTGACATTTGGCACACCCAAAGCATTCCTACGGTATCCGGGAGTTGCACAATCTCTTGGTCTAAGGAAATGATACTTGACATTGAAAAGCTTCAGCAAACGAACTACACGTTCTTGTGCTATGCTTAGGATTGGGTCTTGTCCATCAAATCATTCTCCTAATGATGTGATCCCGTTATCAATGACATCCAATGTCCATGGTCATGAAACCATGACCATCTATTGATCAACGAGCTAGCCAACTAGAGGCTCACTAGTTACTTGTTGTGTTCTATGTATTCACACATGTATTATGGTTTCCGGTTAACACAATTATAGCATGAACAATAGACAATTATCATGAACTAGGAAATACAATAATAACCATTTTATTATTGCCTCTAGGGCATATTTCCAACAGTCTCTCACTTGCACTAGAGTCAATAATCTAGTTACATTGTGATGAATCGAACACCCATAGCATTCTGGTGTTGATCATGTTTTGCTCATGAGAGAGGTTTAGTCAACAGATCTGTGACATTCAGATCCGTATGCACTTTACAAATATCTATATCTCCCTCCTGAATGTAATCACGGATGGAGTTGAAGCGGCGCTTGATGTGTCTTGTCTTCTTGTGAAACCTAGGATCCTTTGCAAGGGCAATAGCTCCAGTGTTGTCACAGAATAGAGTCATCAGGCCCGATGCACTTGGAATTACTCCTAGGTTGGTGACGAACTCCTTCATCCAGACCCCTTCCTTTGCTGCTTCCGAAGCAGCTATGTACTCCGCTTCACATGTAGATGCTGCCACGACGCTTTGCTTGCTGCTGCACCAGCTGACTGCCCATCCGTTCAAAATATACACGTATCCGGTTTGCGACTTGGATTCGTCCGGATCTGTGTCGAAGCTAGCATCAACGTAACCCTTTACGACGAGCTCTTCGGCACCTCCATATACGAGGAACATGTCCTTTGTCCTTTTCAGGTACTTCAGGATATTCTTGACCGCTGTCCAGTGTTCCACTCCGGGATCACTTTGGTACCTCCCTACCAAACTTATGGCAAGGTTCACATCAGGTCTGGTACACAGCATGGCATACATAATAGAGCATATGGCTGAAGCTTAGGGGATGACACTCATCTCTTCTCTATCTTTCGCCGTGGTCGGGCATTGAGTCGTACTCAATCTCACACCCTGTAACACAGGCAAGAACCCCTTCTTACACTGATCCATATTAAACTTCTTCAATATCTTTTCAAGGTATGTGCTTTGTGAAAGACCTATGAGGCATCTTGATCTATATCTATAGATCTTAATACCTAATATGTAAGCAGCTTCTCCAAGGTCCTTCATTGAAAAACACTTATTCAAGTAGGCCTTTACACTTTCCAAGAGTTCTATATCATTCCCCATTATAAGTATGTCATCCACATATAATATGAGAAATGCTATAGAGCTCCCACTCACTTTCTAGTAAATACAAGGTTCTTCATATACTTGTACAAACCCAAACGCTTTAATCACCTCATTAAAGCGAATGTTCCAACTCCGAGATGCTTGCACCAACCCATAGATGGAGCGCTGGAGCTTGCATACTTTGTTAGCATCTTTAGGATCGACAAAACCTTCCGGCTGCATCATATACAGTTCTTCCTTAAGGAAACCATTAAGGAATGCCGTTTTGACATCCATTTGCCAGATCTCATAATCATAAAATGCGGCAATTGCTAACAAGATTCGGACAGACTTCAGTATCGCTACGGGTGAGAAAGTCTCATCGTAGTCAACTCCTTGAACTTGTCGATAACCCTTAGCGACAAGCCGAGCCTTATAGACGGTCACATTACCATCTGCGTCAGTCTTCTTCTTAAAGATCCATTTACTTTCAATGGCTCGCTTATCATTAGGCAAGTCCACCAAAGTCCACCCTTTGTTCTCATACATGGATCCTATCTCGAATTTCATGGCTTCAAGCCATTTGTTGGAATCCAGGCCCGCCATCGCTTCTTCATAGTTCGAAGGTTCACTGTTGTCTAACAACATGATCTCCAGGACAGGGTTGCCATACCACTCTGGTGCGAACGTGTCCTAGTGGACCTTCGACATTTAACAGTAACTTGATATGAAGTTTCATGATCATCATCATTAACTTACTCTCCAGCCGGTGCAGGCTCCACAGAAACAACTGTTGGAAATATGCCCTAGAGGCAATAATAAATTAGTTATTATCATATTTCCTTGTTCATGATAATCGTTTATTATCCATGCTATAATTGTATTGATCGGAGACTTAGATGCATGTGTGGATACATAGACAAAACCATGTCCCTAGTATGCCTCTAATAGACTAGCTCGCTGATCAAAAGATGGTTAAGGTTTCCTAGCCATGGACATGAGATGTCATTTGATAACGGGGTCACATCATTAGGAGAATGATGTGATGGACAAGACCCAAACTGCAAACATAGCATATGATCGTGTCAGTTTATTGCTACTGTTTTCTGCATGTCAAGTATGTGTTCCTATGACCATGAGAGCATGCAACTCACAGATATCGGAGGAGTGCCTTGTGTGTATCAAACGTCGCAACGTAACTGGGTTACTATAAAGGTGCTCTACAGGTATCTCCGATGGTGTCTGTTGAGTTGGCATGGATCGAGACTGGGATTTGTTACTCCGTGTGACGGAGAGGTATCTCAGGGCCCACTCGGTAATGCAACATCACAATAAGCCTTGCAAGCAATGTTACTAATTGTTAGTTGCGGGATCTTGTATTATGGAACGAGTAAAGAGACTTGCCGGTAACGAGGTTGAACTAGGTATGGAGATACCGACGATCGAATCTCGGGCAAGTAACATACCGAAGAACAAAGGGAACGTTATACGGGATTAACTGAATCCTTGACATAGAGGTTCGACCGATAAAGATCTTCATAGAATATGTAGGAACCAATGTGGACGTCCAGGTCCCGCCATTGGTTATTGGCCGTAGAGGTGTCTCGGTCATGTCTACATAGTTCTCGAACCCGCAGGGTCTGCACACTTAAGGTTTGGTGACGTTTCGGTAGTGTAGAGTTATGTATGGTGGTGACCGAAGTTTGTTCAGAGTCCCGGATGATATCCCGGACATCACGAGGAGCTCCGGAATGGTCCGGAGGTAAAGATTCATATATAGGAAGTCCTAGTTTGGTTTTCGGAAAAGTTTCGGGCTCATCGGTAGTGTATCGGGAGTGCCGGTAGTGTACCGGGAGGCCTCCGGGAGGGGTATTTCGACCCCAAGACGTCCATGGGCTGTGGGAGAATAATAACCAGCCCTTAGTGGGCTGGGAAAACAGCCACAAAGTCCCATGGCGCAGGAGAGAAAGTCCCAAAGCAAAACGTGGAAAATCAGCCAATAGGAGGCAATCCTACTCCAACTAGGATTGGAGGTGAAGTAGGATTGCTTCCCACCTCCTATTTCGGCCGACCCAAAGGCCTTGGCTGCCTCTCCTCTCCTCTCCTCCTATATATACTAGTGGATTGGGTGGTTTTTGGACAGAATTTCCGGCCACGTGCTACCCGTTCCACCAGTGCATAGTTTCTCCTCTAGATCGGTTTTCTGCAGTGCTTAGGCGAAGCCCTGCCGGAATTGCTCCACCGCCATCACCGGAGCGCCGTCATGCTGCCGGTGAACTCTCTCTCCTCTCCACCTCCTCTTGCTGGATAAAGATGGTGGAGATCGTCATCAAGCTGCACGTGTGCTGAACGCGCAGGTGCCGTCCATTCGGCGCTAGATCGGAAGGACCGTGATCGAGATCGTGAGACGGTTCGTGATGTGATCACGGAACGGATCGTGATGAGTTCACGGGACAGATCGTGAGACGGATCGTGATGAGTTCGTGGGACGGATCATGATGTGTTCGCGGGACGGTTCGTGATTGGATCGCGGGACGCTCGGCGATTTGGATCGCGAAGAAGGTCGACTACACCAACCGCGTTTCTTAACGCTTCCTGCTTAGCGATCTACAAGGGTACGTAGATACACTCTCCCTCTCGTAGATGCTCATCACCATGGATAGGTTTGCGTGTGCATAGGAAATTTTTGTTTCCCATGCGACGTTCCCCAACAGTGGCATCATGAGCTAGGTCTATGTGTAGATGAGATCTCGAGTAGAACACAAAAGGTTTGTGGGTGTTGATGCTTAGATTGCTTCCTCCCTTGGTCGGATTTTGGTTCAGCGATATTGTGAGATCAAGCGGCCCAGACCAACATTACTCGTACGCTTACGAGAGACCGGTTCCCTCGACTGCAACTTGTTGCATAGATGGCTTGCGGGTGCCAGTTTCTCTCACTTTAGTTGGATCGGATTCGACAAAGGCGGTCCTTGAGAAGGTTAAAAAGCAACTAGTGTATCAACATTGTGGTTTATGCGTAGGTGAGAATTGTTCTTGCTAGATACCCGTAGCAGCCACGTAAAACATGCAACAACAATTAGAGGACGTCTAACTTGTTTTTGCAGGGTATGTTGTGATGTGATATGGCCAATTACATGATGTGATATATGTGATGTATGAGATGATCATGTGATGTATAGATTATCACGACTTGCATGTCGATGAGTACGGCAACCGGCAGGAGCCATAGGGTTGTCTTTAAATTATTGTATGACCTGCGTGTCAATCATTAAGCTCTATGCAATGCTTTACTTTATCACTACGGTAGCAATAGTAGTAGAAGCATGTTGGGCGCGACAACCCCGATGGCGACACGTTGATGGAGATCAAGATGATGGAGATCATGGTGTCGTGCCGGTGACGACGGAGATCATGCCGGTGTTTCGAAGATGGAGATCTTAAACACAAGTTCATGGCCATATCATGTCACTTATGAATTGCATGAGATGTTAATCCTTTTATGCACCTTGTTTTGCTTAGTACGTCGGTAGCATTATAAGGTGATCCCTCACTTGAATTTCAAGATGAACTGTGTTCTCCCCGAGTGTGCACCGTTGCGAAAGTTCGTCGTGTTGAGACACCACGTGATGATCGGGTGTGATAGACTCTACGTTCACATACAACGGGTGCAAGCCAGATTTGCACGCGCAGAACACTCGGGTTAAACTTGACGAGCCTAGCATGTACATACATGGCCTCGGAACACAAGAGACCGAAAGGTCGAGCATGAGTCATATAGTGGATATGATCAGCATAATGATGTTCACCATTGAAGCCACCTTAACTCACGTGATGATCGGACTTGAGTTGGTGAATTTGGATCATGTATCACTCGAATGACCCTAGGGATGTCAATTTGAGTGGGAGTTCTTAAGTAATATGATTAACTGAACTCATTATCATGAACATAGTCAATAGTGTCTTTGCAAATTATGTTGTAGATTACTAGCTCGCGCTGTAGCTCCCTTGTATTTTTATATGTTCCTAGAGAAATAGAATTGAAAGATGTTGGTAGCAAAATTGCGGAATGGGTCCGTGATCTGAGGATTGTCCTCATTATTGCACAGAAGGCTTATGTCCTTGATGCAGTGCGCCACCCCATCTAGCATCGTCTGTAGATGTTGTGAACATCTGACAGGCATGTTTCGATGACTACTTGATAGTTTAGTGCGTCATGCATTACGGCTTAGAATTGAGGCTCCGAAACGTTTTGAACATCACGGAACGTATGAGATGTTCCAAGAGCTGAGATTGTGATCTCAGGCTCGTTCTCGAGTTGTGAGATATAAGATCTCCAACGAGATTCTTTGCCTGCAAGATGAAGGAGAATAGCTCAATCGTTGAGCATGTGCTCAGATTGTCTGGGTGCTACAATCGCTTGAATCGAGTGGGAGTTGATCTTCCAGATAAGATAGTGATTGATGTTGTTCTCCAAGTCACTATCACTAAGCTACTAGAACTTGGTGATGAACTATAAGTTGCCAGGGATAGAAATAATGATTCCTGAGCTGTTCGCGATGTTTGACACCGCGGAGGTAGAAATCAAGAAGGAGCATCAAGTGTTGATGGTTAATCAAACCACTAGTTTTGAGAAGGGTAAGAGCAAGGAGGGAAACTTCATGGATAGCAAGTCAGTTGCTGCTCCATTGAAGCAACCCAAAGTTGAACTCAAACCCGAGACTCAGTGCTTCTGTTATGAGGTGAGCGGTCGCTAAAGCGGAACAACCCTAGATACTTGGTAGATAAGAAGGCTGGCAACATTGATAGAAGTATATTTGATATACGAGTTATTAATGTGTACCTTGCTAGTACTCTTAGTAGCTCCTGGGTATTGGATACCGGTTCGGTTGCTAAATGTTAGTAACTCGAAATAAAAGCTACGGAATAAACGAAGAACTAGCTAAGGGTGAGGTGACGATATGTGTTGGAAGTGTTTCCAAGGTTGATGTGATCAACATCGCACGCTCTCTCTACCTTCAGGATTAGTGACGAACCTAAATAAATGTTATTTGGTGTTTTGCGTTGAGCATGAACATGATTAGATCATGTTTATTGCAATACGGTTATTCATTTAAGTTAGAGAATAATGGTTATTCTTTTTACATGAATAATACCTTCAATGGTCATGCACCCAGTGAGAATGGTTTGTTGAAATCTTGATCGTAGTAGTACACATGTTCATAACATTGATGTCAAAAGATGCAAAGTTAATAATGATAGTACCACATACTTGTGGCACTGCCGCTAAATGTCATATTGGTATAAAGCGCATGAAGAAACTCCATGCTGATGGATATTTGGACTCATTCGATTTCGAATTGGTTGAGACGTGCGAACCATGCCTCTTGGGCAAGATGACTAAAAGACCCTATTGGATGGACCGGGCAAGTGATTCATTGGAAATAATACATGTTGATATATGCAATCTAGTGAGTCTTGTAGCGTGCAGTGGATATCATTATTTTCTTACCTTCACTGATGATTTGAGTAGATATAGTGTATATTTACTTAATGAAACACAAGTCTGAATCGTTTGAAAGGTTCAAGCAAATTCAGAGTGAAGTTTAAAGATCATCGTGACAAGAATATAAAAGTGACCGCGATATGATCGTGGAGGTGAATATCTGAGTTACGAGTTTGGCATAAAACTTAAGACAATGTGAAATTTGTTTCACAACTAACGCCACCTGGAACACCATAGTGTGATGGTGTGTCCGAACATCATAGTCATGCTCTATTGATATAGTGCATACTGTGATGTCTCTTCTCGTTTTTACTACTATAATTTTTGGGGTTATGCATTAGAGACAACTACATTCACTTTAAATAGGACATCATCTAAATCCGTTGAGATGACACCGTGTGAATTATGGTTTGATAGAAACCTAAGCTATCATTTCTTAATATTTTGGGCTGTGACACTTGTGTGGAAAATGTTTTCACCTAATGAGGTCGAACCCAAGGCGAACAAATGCATCTTCATAGAATACCCTAAGATCAGTTGGGTGAACCTTCAATCTCAGATCCTAGTGCAAAGTGTTTGTTGCTTAAACGGATCCTTTCTCGAGGAAATGTTTCTCACGAAAGAATTGAGTGGGAGGAAGATAGAACTTGATGAGGTTGCTAAACCTTTGTTCAACCAGAGAGTAGCGCAGCGCAGAAAGATGTTTCTGTGAAGCCTACGTTAGTTGAAGAGGAAGTTAATGATGATGATCATGAAGCTTCAGGATCAAGTTACTATCGAACTTCGTAGGTGGACAAGGATGTGTACTGCTCCTAAGTGGTACGACAACTCTGTCTTGGAGATCATGTTGTCGGACAACGATGAACCTACGAGCTATGGAGAAGCGATGATGGGCCCGGATTCCGACAAATGGTTGGAGGCCATGAAATCCGAGATAGGATCCATGTATGAAAACCAAGTGTAGACTTTGGTAGACTTGCTCGTTGGACGGCAGGTCGTTGAGTACAAATGGATCTTTAAAATGAAGACAGACATTGATGGTGAATGTCACTATTTGTAAAGCTCGACTTGTTGCAAAGATGTTTGTGACAAGTTCAAGGAGTTGACTACGATGAGACTTTCTCACTCGTAGTGGTGCTAAAGTCTGTTGGAATTATGTTAGCAGTTGCTGTGTTTTGAATTATGAAATCTGGCAGATGGATGTCAAAACATCGTTTCCTTAACGGTTTACTTGAGGAAAGGTTGTATGTGATACAACCAGAAGGTTTTGTCAGGCCTGAGGATGCTAAAAGGTGTGCAAGCTTCGGTGATCCTTCCATGGACTGAAGCAAGCATCTCGGAGTTGGAATATACGCTTTGATGAGGTGATCAAAGTTCTGATGTTTATACAAAGTTTACGAGAAACTTGTATTTGCAATAAAGTGGGTGGGAGCACTATAGAATTTCTGATAAGAATATGTGGATGACATATTGTTGATCAGAAATAATGTAGAGTTTCTAGAAAGCATGAAACGGTTGTTTGAAAAGTGTTTTTCAAAGGAAGACATGGATAAAGCTACCTAATTGTTGAGCATCAAAATCTATAGAGATAGATCAAGATACTTGATGAGACTTTCAATGAGTGCATACCTTGACAAGATTTTGAAAGAGTTCAAAATGGATCAGCCAGAGAAATAGTTCTCGTCTGGTTTGTAAGGTGTGAAGTTGAGTGAGACTCAAAGCTCGACAACGGCAGAAGAAAGAGAAAGGACGAACGTCGTCCCCTATGCCTTAGCCATAGGCTCTATATTATGCCATGTTGTGTACCGCACCTGTGTGTGCCTTGCCATGAGTCTGTCAAGGGGTACAAGAGTGGTCCAGGAGTGGATCACTGGACAGCGGTCGGAATTATCCTTAGTAACCAGAGGACTAAGGAAATGTTTCTTGATTATGAAGGTGATAAAGAGTTCATCATAAAGAGTTACGTCGATGCAAGCTTTAACACCTATCCGGATGACTAGTAGTAGCAATCTGGATACGTATAGTGGAGCAGCCATTTGGAAATAGTACCAAGTGGAGTCTGGTAGCAGTGTTTACGGTTTGACATAGAGATTTGCAAAGTACACACGGATCTGAATATCGCAGACCCGTTGACTATAAGACCTCTCTCACATGCAAAGCATGATCGAGCCCCAAAACTCATTGGGTGTTAGATTCATAACAATGCGAATCACATGGTGACGTGAACTAGATTATTGACTCTAGTGCAAGTGGGAGACTATTGGAAATATGCCCTAGAGGCAATAATAAATTAGTTATTATCATATTTCCTTGTTCATGATAATCGTTTATTATCCATGCTATAATTGTATTGATCGGAGACTTAAATGCATGTGTGGATACATAGAGAAAACCATGTCCCTTGTATGCCTCTAATAGACTAGCTCGCTGATCAAAAGATGGTTAAGGTTTCCTAGCCATGGACATGAGATGTCATTTGATAACGGGGTCACATCATTAGGAGAATGATGTGATGGACAAGACCCAAACTGCAAACGTAGCATATGATCGTGTCAGTTTATTGCTACTGTTTTCCGCATGTCAAGTATGTGTTCCTATGGCCATGAGATCATGCAACTCACAGATATCGGAGGAGTGCCTTGTGTGTATCAAACGTCGCAACGTAACTGGGTGACTATAAAGGTGCTCTACAGGTATCTCCGATGGTGTCTGTTGAGCTGGCATGGATCGAGACTGGGATTTGTTACTCCGTGTGACGGAGAGGTATCTCGGTGCCCACTCGGTAACGCAACATCACAATAAGCCTTGCAAGCAATGTGACTAATTGTTAGTTGCGGGATCTTGTATTACAGAACGAGTAAAGAGACTTGCCGGTAACGAGGTTGAACTAGGTATGGAGATACCGACGATCGAATCTCGGGCAAGTAACATACCGAAGAACAAAGGGAACGTTATACGGGATTAACTGAATCCTTGACATAGAGGTTCGACCGATAAAGATCTTCATAGAATATGTAGGAACCAATGTGGACGTCCAGGTCCCGCCATTGGTTATTGGCCATAGAGGTGTCTCGGTCATGTCTACATAGTTCTCGAACCCGCAGGGTCTGCACACTTAAGGTTTGGTGACGTTTCGGTAGTGTAGAGTTATGTATGGTGGTGACCGAAGTTTGTTCGGAGTCCCGGATGAGATCCCGGACGTCACGAGGAGCTCCGGAATGGTCCGGAGGTAAAGATTCATATATAGAAAGTCCCAGTTTGGTTTCCAGAAAAGTTTCGGGCTCATCGGTAGTGTACCAGGAGTGCCGGTAGTGTACCGGGAGGCCTCCGGGAGGGGTATTTCGACCCCAAAAGGTCCATGGGCTTTGGGAGAATAATAACCAGCCCTTAGTTGGCTGGGAAAACAGCCACAAAGGCCCATGGCGCAGGAGAGGAAGTCCTAAAGCAAAAAGTGGAAAATCAGCCAATAGGAGGCAATCCTACTCCAGCTAGGATTGGAGGTGAAGTAGGATTGCTTCCCACCTCCTATTTCGGCCGACCCAAAGGCCTTGGCTGCCTCTCCTCTCCTCTCCTCCTATATATACTAGTGGATTGGGTGGTTTTTGGACAGAATTTCCGGCCACATGCTACCCGTTCCACCGGTGCATAGTTTCTCCTCTAGATCGGTTTTCTGCAGCGCTTAGGCGAAGCCCTGCCGGAATTGCTCCACCACCATCACCGGAGCGCCATCACGCTGCCGGTGAACTCTGTCTCCTCTCCACCTCCTCTTGCTGGATAAATATGGTGGAGATCATCATCAAGCTGCACGTGTGCTGAACGCGGAGGTGCCTGTCCGTTCGACGCTAGATCGGAAGGACCGTGATCGAGATCGCGAGACGGTTCGTGATGTGATCACGGAACGGATCGTGATGAGTTCGCGCGACAGATTGTGATCAAGATCGTGAGGTGGATCATGATGAGTTCGCGAGACGGATCATGATGTGTTCGCGGGACGGTTCGTGATTGGATCGCGGGACGCTCGGCGATTTGGATCGCGAAGAAGTTCGACTACACCAACCGCGTTTCTTAACGCTTCCCGCTTAGCGATCTACAAGGGTACGTAGATACACTCTCCCTCTCGTAGATGCTCATCACCATGGATAGGTTTGCGTGTGCGTAGGAAATTTTTGTTTCCCATGCGACGTTCCACAACAACAACTTCATGTGCTGTGCTACTCTCCGGTTCGAGTGGAGGTACAATTACCTCATCAAGTTCTATTTTCCTCCCACTTACTTCTTTCGAGAGAAACTCTTTCTAGAGAAAGGATCCATTCTTGGCAACAAAGACTTTGCCCTCGGATCGTAGGTAGAAGGTATACCCAATAGTCTCTTTGGGATATCCTATGAAGACGCACTTTTCCGCTTTGGGTTCGAGCTTCTTAGGTTGAAGTTTCTTCACATAAGCATCGCATCCCCAAACTTTTAGAAATGACAGCTTAGGTTTCTTGCCAAACCATAATTCATACAGTGTTGTCTCAACGGATTTTGACGGTGCCCTATTTAAAGTGAATGCGGCAGTCTCTAATGCATATCCCCAAAATGATAGTGGTAAGTCGGTAAGAGACATCATAGATCGTATCATATCTAATAGAGTGCGATTACGACGTTCAGACACACCATTTCGCTGAGGTGTGCCAGGCGGCGTGAGTTGTGAAACAATTCCACATTTCCTAAGGTGCGTGCCAAACTCGTGACTTAAATATTCTCCGCCACGATCAGATCGTAGGCATTTTATTTTCCTGTCACGTTGATTCTCTACCTCACTCTGAAATTCCTTGAACCTTTCAAAAGTTTTAGAATTATATTTCATTAAGTAGACATACCCATATCTACTCAAGTCATTAGTGAGGGTGAGAACATAACGGTAGCCACCACGAGCCTCGACACTCATTGGACCGCATACATCGGTATGTATTATTTCTAACAAGTCAGTTGCTCGCTCCATTGTTCCGGAAAACGGAGTCTTAGTCATCTTGCCCATGAGGCATGGTTCGCACGTGTCATATGATTCGAAATCAAGAGACTCCAAAAGTCCATCAGTATGGAGCTTCTTCATGCGTTTGACACCAATATGACCAAGGCGGCAGTGCCACATGTAAGTGGGACTATCGTTCTTACACTTTTTGGTAATCACACTATGGACATGTGTAACATCACGTTCGAGATTAATCAAAAATAAACCATTGACCAGCGGGGCATGACCATAAAACATTTCTCTCATATAAATAGAACAACCATTATTCTCAAATTTAAATGAGTAGCCATCTCGCATCAAGTGAGATCCAGATACAATATTCATGCTCAAAGCTGGTACTAAATAACAATTATTAAGGTTTAACACTAATCCCGAAGGTAGATGTAGAGGTAGCGGGCCGACGGCGATCACATCGACCTTGGAACCATTCCCGACGCGCATCGTCACCTCGTCCTTTGCCAGCCTCCGCTTATTCTGCAGCTCCTGCTTGGAGTTACAAATGTGAGCAATTGCACCGGTATCAAATACCCAGGAGCTACTACGAGCACTGGTTAGGTACACATCAATAACAAGTATATCACATATACCTTTAATGTTGTCGTCCTTCTTATCTGCTAAGTACTTGGGACACTTCCTCTTCCAGTGGCCGGTACCCTTGCAATAAAAACACTCAGTCTCAGGCTTGGGTCCATTCTTGTTCTTCTTCTTCCCGGCAACTTGCTTATCGGGCGTGGCAACAGCTTTGCCGTCCTTCTTGAAGTTCTTCTTACCCTTGCCTTTCTTGAAACTAGTGGTCTTATTCACCATCAACACTTGATGCTCCTTTTTGATCTCGACCTCTACTGATTTCAGCATCGAGTACAACTCAGGAATGGACTTCTCCATCCCTTGCATGTTGTAGTTCATCACAAAGCTCTTGTAGCTAGGTGGAAGCGACTAGAGGATTCTGTCAATGACTGAGTCATCCGGGAGATTAACTCCGAGCTGAGTCAAGCGGTTGTGTAGCCCACACATCTTGAGGATGTGCTCACTGACAGAACTATTCTCCTCCATCTTATAGCCGAAGAACTTGTCGGAGACGTCATATCTCTCGACCCGGGCATGAGCTTGGAAAACCAGTTTCAGCTCTTGGAACATCTCATATGCTCCGTGTTGCTCAAAACGCTTTTGGAGCCTCGGTTCTAAACTGTAAAGCATGCCACACTGAACAAGGGAGTAATCATCGCAACGAGAATGCCAAGCGTTCGCAACGTCTTGCTCTGCTGGGAGAAGGGGTGGGTCATCTAGTGGTGCATCAAGGACATACAATTTCTTGGAAGCTATGAGGATGATCCTCAAGCCACGGACCCAGTCCGCATAGTTGCTTCCATTATCTTTCACCTTGGTTTTCTCTAGGAACGCGTTGAAATTGAGGGTGACATTCGCGTTTGCCATTGGATCTACAATATAGATTGTAAAGATAATTTTAGACTAAGTTCATGATAATTAAGTTCACATAATCAAATTATTTAATGAACTCCCACTTAGATAGACATCTCTCTAGTCATCCAACTGACACATGATCCATGTCAACTAGCCCGTGTCCGATCATCACGTGAGACGGACTAGTCATCCATGGAGAACATTTCCATGTTGATCGTATCTTCTATACGACTCATGTTCGACCTTTCGGTCTTCCGTGTTCCGAGGCCATGTCTGTACATGCTAGGCTCGTCAAGTCAACCTAAGTGTTCCACGTGTGTAAATCTGGCTTACACCCGTTGTATGCGAACGTTAGAACCTATCACACCCGATCATCACATGGTGCTTCGGAACGATGATCCTTAGCAACGGTGCACAGTTAGGGTGAACACTTCTCTTGAAATTTTATTGAGAGATCATCTTATTTACTACCGTCGTTCTAAGCAAATAAGATGTAAACATGATAAACATCACATGCAATCAATATAGTGACATGATATGGCCAATATCATCTTGCTCCTTTGATCTCCATCTTCGGGGCACCATGATCATCACTGTCACCGGCACGACACCATGATCTCCATCATCATGATCTCCATCATTGTGTCTTCATGAAGTTGTCTCGCCAACTATTACTTCTACTACTATGGATAACGTTTAGAAATAAAGTAAAGTAATTACATGGCGTTTATGATTGACACGCAGGTCATACAATAAAATAAGACAACTCCTATGGCTCCTGCCGGTTGTCATACTCATCGACATGCAAGTCGTGAATCCTATTACAAGAACATGATCATCTCATACATCACAATGCGTCACATCACATTCTTTGGCCATATCACATCACAAGGCATATGCTGCAAAAATAAGTTAGACGTCCTCTAATTTGTAGTTGCAAGTTTTTACGTGGCTGCTATAGGTTTCTAGCAAGAAAGTTTCTTAACTACGCCAAAACCACAACATGATATGCCAATTGCTATTTACCCTTCATAAGGGCCCTTTTCATCGAAGCCAATCCGACTAAGGTGGGAGAGACAAACACTCGCTAGCCACCTTATGCAACAAGTGCATGTCACGCGGTGGAACCAGTCTCACGTAAGCGTACGTGTAAAGTCGGTCCGGGCTGCTTCATCCCACAATACCGCCGAATCAAGATAAGACTAGTAGTGGTAAGCAAATTAACAAGATCGAAACCCATAACAACTTGTGTTCTACTCGTGCATAGATTCTACGCATAGACCTAGCTCTGATACCACTGATGGGAGACGTAGTAGTAAATCAAAAAAATTCCTACGATCACCAAGATCTATCCATGGAGAAACCAGAAACGAGTAGGGAGAGATTGCATCTTCATGCCTTTGAAGATTGCTAAGCAGAAGCGTTACAAGAACGCGGTTGGTGGAGTCGTACTCGCAACGAGGAGGAAGAAGAAGGGTAGGGCTGCGCCGAGAGAGAGAGAGAGAAGTCGTCATCTCAAATCAGCCCAAACCCTTGCATATATATAGGAGGAGGGAGAGGGAGGGCTGCCTTGGCCCCCTCCTCCAAGGAGGAGAGGTTCGGCCGAACTAGGGGGAGAGTCCACCTCCCACAAGGGAGGTGGATCTCCTCCTTTTCAAACTCCTTTGCCCTATCTCCTTATCTCCAGCCGCATGGGCCTTTCCGGAAGGACTTGGACAGACCAATAAGGGCTGGTACACTTCCTCTAAGGGCCCACGAAGTCCTATGATCATCACACCCCTCCCGGGGGTCCTCCGGCACCCTCCCGTCACTCCCAGTACACTACCGATGAGCCCGAAAACTTTTCGGTGACCAAAACTGGACTTCCTATATAACAATCTTTACCTCTGGACCATTTCGGAGCTCCTCGTTACGTCCGGGATCTCATCCGGGACTCCAAACAACCTTAGATAATCACATATACCATTTCCCTATAACCCTAGTGTCATCAAACCTTAAGTGTGTAGACCCTACGGGTTCGGGAGACACGTAGACATGACCGAGACACCTCTCCGGTCAATAATCAACAGCGGGATCTGGATACCCATGTTGGCTCCCACATGCTCCACGATGATCTCATCGGATGAACCATGATGTCAGGGATTCAATCAATCCCGTATGCAATTCCCTTTGTCTATCGGTATGATACTTGCCCGAGATTAGATCGTCGGTATCCCTATACCTTGTTCAATCTCGTTACCGGCAAGTCTCTTTACTCGTTTCGTAATACATCATCCCGTGGCTAACTCCTTAGTCACATTGAGCTCATTATGATGATGTCTTACCGAGTGGGCCCAGAGATACCTCTCCGTCACACGGAGTGACAAATCCCAGTCTCATCCGTGCCAACCCAACAGACACTTTCGGAGATACCCGTAGTGCACCTTTATAGCCACCCAGTTACGTTGTGACGTTTGGCACACCCAAAGCATTCCTACGGTATCCGGGAGTTGCACAATCTCATGGTCTAAGGAAATGATACTTGACATTGAAAAGCTTCAGCAAACGAACTACACGATCTTGTGCTATGCTTAGGATTGGGTCTTGTCCATCACATCATTCTCCTAGTGATGTGATCTCGTTATCAACGACATCCAATGTCCATGGTCATGAAACTGTGACCATCTATTGATCAACGAGCTAGCCAACTAGAGGCTCACTAGGGACTTGTTTTGTTCTATGTATTCACACATGTATTACGGTTTCCGGTTAACACAATTATAGCATGAACAATAGACAATTATCATGAACTAGGAAATACAATAATAACCATTTTATTATTGCCTCTAGGGCATATTTCCAACAACAACTTGGCATGATCTTTATTTTGGAACAAACGTTTCAACCGTGGTATTAGAGGAGCATATCACATCACCTTGGTAAGAATCCTCTTCCTGAGGCGCTCGCCCTCAACATCTCCAGGGTCATCGCGGCTAACCTTATAGTGCGATGCACCGCATACCGGGCATGCATTCAAAATTTAGTACTCACCGCGGTAGAGGATGCAGTCATTAGGACATGCATATACCTTATACACCTCTAATCCTAGAGTGCAGACAGCCTTCTTTGCTTCGTACGTACTGTCGGGCAATTCGTTGCCTTTGGAAGCATCTTCTTTAACATTTTCAGCAACTCTTCAAGTCCCTTGTCAGATACATCATTCTCTGCCTTTCATTGCAGCAAATCCAATGTGGTATCCAGCTTTTTCTCGTCATCTTCGAATTTGAATACAACATTTTTTTTGTGATCCTCTAACATGCGCTGCAACTTCAACTTCTCGTTTTCTCTTGTGCAGTTTCTCTTTGCATCAGCAATGGGCCAATGAAGATCATCAGCGGGCTCATCTGATGCCTCTTCTTCAGCTTCTTCCTCCATTGCAGTACCAACGTATTCAGGGAACTCAGTATAGTTGTCATCATCCTCTTCATCTTCATTGTCTATCATTATAACCCTTCTTTCTCCATGCTTGGTCCAACAGTTATAGTCGGACATGAAACCGGACTGAAGTAGGTGGTTGTGAAGGACTTTTGAGGTAGAGTAATTCCTATTATTCTTACAGACACCATATAGAAAACACATAAAACCTTTCCACTTGTTTGCCTCAGTCGCCTGTAGAAAACTATGCACGCCATTAATGAACTGGGGAGAGCGTTGGTCATTGTACATCCATTGTTAGCTCATCTTCGTTACACAACATCGAAGTGACCAAATTAATGCAAGTTCATACATAAAGGTCATATACACTTATTCTCATAAAACAACATACAACTATCTAGCTAAAGCATTTAAATGCAACAAAACAAATGCGATCAAAATTGCAACTAAAATAATAATTAATCCAATAGCATAATGATACCAAGCCTCTTTATTAATGATATATTTTCTAATCCTTCTAAACTTCAAGCGCATGGAATCTATCTTGATCTTGTGATCGTCGACGACATAAAACTCCAATTTCATCTTCTCTTCTTCAATTTTTTTAAATTTTTCTTTCAAATTATTGTTTTCTTTTTTAACTAAATTTAACTTCTCGACAAGAGGGTCGGTTGCAATTTCCGGTTCACATACCTCCTAGATAAAAATATCTATGTCAACTTGATGGGCATAATTGTCATAAACACAAAATAAAACAAAATAGTTATAAAATATAATATACCACATTCGAATCATAAACCGGACGAGGGCCGATGGTGCTGGATATCAAAACCATGGCACTATATATAACAAGAAATCATACAAGTAAGAAAATTATACAAGTAACTATCTAAATAACATTTTTTATCAAAAGGATAAGAACAAGGGGCTCACCAAGGTGGTGTCGGCGACGGGAAGGCGCGGGCGATCGACGGCGGTGAGGACGGGGACAGGGACGACACCCTGCACATGTGCAGACTCCAAGAAGTTAATTTCAACTCAAATTGTGCATATAAATGAGCTAAAATAGCAGTGAGAGATGAAATGATGAAGTTGCTAACTTTTTAGAACACTTGTGTAGTTGGTGCACCGCCAAACCTAGACAAATCTTGAGGAAAATGTAGCTTGGAGGTCGAGCTTGGAGAGGAGAAAGCTCAAGTGTGGTTCGGGCATTTCATCGAACACCTCATGTGCATAGGAGGTGAGAGCTAGAGCACCACACACCTGTACACGCCGGTCGGCAAAAAAACAGAGGAGTGAGCGAGCAGGGGCGGGGTACATATATGCTTATCTTTAGTCCCGGTTCCAGCCCTGAACCGGGACTAAAGGTCCTGGGCCAGGAGCGAGGCCCATTGGTTCCGGTTCGTGTCTGGAACCAGGACCAAAAGTGTCAAACGAACCAGGACCAATGGGCCCCGAGGCCCGGCCGACGCCCTGGCCTCACGAACCGGGACTGGTGCACCCTTTGGTCCCGGTTCGTAAGTGAACCGGGATTAATGCCCTTATCCTGGCCTCAACCAAAGCCCTATTTTCTACTAGTGCATGAATGATGAGCTCGAGCTATAGGGGGAGGAAACAGGGAGGAGAGAAAGGAAAGCTTGGGCTCGGGATGGAAGAGGCATCTATATATAGGGATATCTTTATTCCCGGTTGGTGATACAAACCGGAACTAAAGGTCCATCTCTAGTCCTGGTTGGTGATACCAACCGGGACTAAAAGGGATCGCAGGGGCCTCATCCTGCTGCAACCCTGCCACAACCCTTTAATTTTGGTTGGTATCACCAACCAGGACTAGAAGTCCCATTTGAACCGGAACTAGACGTGACCCTGTCCCCATCCGCTCCTAGCCGTTGAAACCGAAGACTAATGGTCTTATTAGTCCCGGTCCCAAACTCGACCAGAACTAATGCTTCGGACTAAAGGTCTATTTTCTGCTAATGGAAAAGACTCCATCGTGCTAGAAGATTGAAGACAAATCGATCGTGGTCTAAGTACTTGTTGGTGGTGGGTAAAAAGAGGGATTTATTGGCTAATAGATGTTTAAGTGGATGGTCACAGTCCCACCTCGACTCTGTATCCTGATCTGGTGGCCCATGATCGAATTTTTTAGATTTTGACTAACCGACCATTTTACACTCGATACTGCGCCCTCTTTTATACTACTAGCACGATGCACATGCGTTGCTACAAAACTAAAATATGAGTATGGTCACAGTTAAAAAGCATAATTTTGAGTTGGAGTCACATTTTTGCATTTTTGTTATTTGTGCATTCTCCAAGAGTGAAAGTAGTAGTGTACTTGTTAATTTGTTTTAGATCTCACATGTGAGTAAAGTGCATTTGTTTATTGATGTCTTTTGAAAGGTTGCTAATCCCACATGTGAGTAAAGTGCATTTGTTTATTAATATCTTTTGAAAGGTTGCTAGTCCTACATATGGATAAGGATGCATTTTTTTATTGATGAAGGTTGTTGGTCCCACAAGTGAATTCACCACCAACTCCAACCTTTATAAGTAGGAAAGATATATAATGATATACATTTCAAATATTTGGCAATGACATTTGCGTTCATATTCTATCATGCAGTGGCAAAATGTTTGTGCAAATAGCAGATATAGGTTGTTTGGTCGAATAAAATGTCACTACTTTTGTGTTCCCTGGTTGTTATAAGTTTCCTTTATTTATTTTATTTATTGTACTTGATGTAACATAGAGAAGTAGCCTTGAAGAAGAGCGCATAATCCAGAGTAGACATGCAGCCACGCGAGGAGGAAATCACCTCCGTCCACTCCCACGTGATTCGTGCACTGATGAGACAACCAGCTTGTATAACGATATTCCTGGGACACACATAAAGATCGTGTAGTCTTTGTATTAAATCAGCAATAATGCTACACGTACAAAGAATTACAGGCTTTTACAGGCTGAGTAAGCAGCGATTTGACGTGGCTGCTAGCGCGGGCTTAAACGAGAAACAGAGACGTGCCGCTCTTTACGCAAGTTAATAACCAGTTTCTAGAGGAAAAATAAAAACCGTCGGCCCTTTTCTTTTCGTCCCAAGCGATGGCCGGCTCTCCCAGATCGGCCGAGCGAGCTGGTACTTGCCCAACCAGTGGCCCGATGTGGTGAGTTCCGGCGCGGCGGCCCGACACGGAGATTTCTTCAGGCACCACGGCGGGCTACTCTGAGGCAGCGAGGCGACCCCCTCCTTGTCGGATGTGCCATGTCTATCTCTTCCGATACGGCGCTGCAACGCTGAACTTGGGTCTGCTTCCTTTTAATCTGAATTTTCTGTAAACTCTGAATATTGTTCTGTTTATAGGAAGAAGAGGACTGCACAACTCTGAATATTGTTCTGTTTACAGAAACATAACTGCATGCACTTTGGTCTAGGTGCTATTCTATGTGCATGCAACAAGAAGCAAGAAGTGTAGTTTCACCAAATGAAAAGAGACCAAAGTCAATGATCACATAAGATTGCAGATTATACCCGTGTCTTTGTAAGAAAAGATATCTCCTTATGTATTAGTTTGCTGGATACCTCCTTATGTATTACTCCATCATGAATAAGAAATCTGTTTGTTGTAGTACTATTTTGTCTTTGATTGTTGAGATTCTTGAGATGAGTATCAGGCTGGGGATAGTAGCATGGCGCTCTTCAATTTAGACAAGATTGACATGGAAGTCACAAGAAGCTCTCAAACATGGGAGTTAGCTAGCAGCAATGTGCACACATACATATCCATGGAGATTTCATAAGCAGTTATATCACTTTAGAGAGAAATAAGATGATAAAACATAAACTTGTTTACTTTTCTAGTGCCCTGGTGCCTTCAGGCTAGTACATTAAAGCTGCCAAGTGCATAGAAAATACTGCATCCAACATCTTTAAATTACATAAATCATGTCTAACTACGATCCGTCGTATTCTTTAGCCCTCCAATTCCATCAAAGTATAATTCTGCAGAAGTGGGCACTATAGTTGATCCTTGCTGAACTTGAAACAACATGCTTGTATATTCTCCTAGAATTGGAGGCATAACCATTGTCGATGAACCTCCAAATGATCCTTGGGGTGGATTTATGTTGTCAGTGCTAATGCCCAAGCCAAATGATTCCTGCTCCAGAGAACATGATTAATGACATGCATGCTCAAGTGTTCACTAAAATAAAAAAGATGACAATTTTTTTTACCTCGGCTGTGGTACTACAAGCTTGACCATCCAAATAAACATCTTGCTGACTCTGTTTTAGATTGCAAGACTTTTAACTCAGACAAAACACAAAAAACAATACTTTCAAACAACCGAGAAGAAGAATTAGATAAATACCGCATGATCCAGAATATTTTGTTCCAGAACATCATCATCTAAGGATTTTCTTTTGTTACTAGACCTTTTATTTTTCAAATTCATGGAGCGAGCCTGAATTAAAAAAAATAGTGAGTTCACAAGCACGAATTTGGGTCCTTTTTTCTTGCAACAGAAAAAGGTAATATAAGCAACAGTACCTTTTTCTTCTCCCTTTGTTCATTTTTCTTCCGTTTTTCGTTTGCTTGCCGAATAAGCTTATCAACCTTAGATTCTTTTCTCAACGAAGGGGGACGTCCAGCACATCTAACAGCAATTGGACTTAGTATAGTTTTACTTGTTGCCTTCCCATCAGAAGGTGCATCTTCCTTCAATTGATCTTCCTATGTACTAACCTGGTCCTTATTACTTTCAGAAGTTGAGTTGGCAATGTACCGAATTTTCAAGCTACCGAGATCTTCAATCAAGGAATTGAATGAATCATCTGACATGGCACCTATCTCTGCAACTGGGTAGAAAGAATTGCACAAACTATCAAAACGTTTGGCAACAGGAGTGTCTTCCATACCGCCATACGTGCATCTGATAAAGTTATATTTCCTTTTCACAATTTTTTTCCACCGATCAAGGATGTATTTTGGAGGAACCTTCTTGATTTTCTTTTGAGTGAGCACACATAACACATGCCTACATAAAATACCTCTGAACTCAAATCGGCGACATGTACACTTAACTTCGAACTCTTCCTCATTGAAATATACATGGTACACAATATCTTTTCTCCATCCTTTTTCTTCGTCAATTAGCACATCCTCAGTTATTTCATACGTTTCTATTGCCCCTTCTTTCTGTATTAACTTTCTATCACAATACATAATATCAGTTAGCTCTTCTTGAAATTCTTTGAACTTTGAATTTGTATAGATTGACTGAAATTGCTTCTCGATATCGAATCGTGTGATACATGGTATGGTTGAATTGAAAGAATTGTAATCAGCAATATTCTCCTTCTCAACCTTATCACGAAGAGCATTCTCGTATTGGCTAACAAAATGCTTCAATGTAGTTTTTGCATTAACATATCCATCAAAGAAGGCATTCATACTCTCACTACGCTGCGTAGTAGACATACCTGCCCAAAAGGCATCTTTCACAAATGCTGGAACCCAACGGTGCCGGTAGTCATAAAGCCCTTTCAGCCATTCATTATCAGAAAGATCATACTTCTCAAGCATATGCATCCAAGCAACTTCAAATTCTGTAATTGTTAATGAATCATAAACTGCATTACCAACAGCAACCTTGATGTGATCATATTCATCATATCCACCCAACTTTTCTGGAATCTTTTTCATTATGTGCCACAAACACCATCTGTATCGAGATTCCGTAAAAACTGTTTCCACACCATTCTGAATTGCTTTTGCTTGATTGGTTACAATAGCCTTAGGTTGACGATTTGACATACATGTGAGCCATGCTTGAAATAACCAAACAAATGTTGCAGTATCTTCATTTGATAATAAGGCACATCCTAGCAACACTGACTGGCCATGATGATTTACTCCGACAAAACAAGCAAATGGCATATCATATTTGTTCATCAAATATGTTGTGTCAAAAGTGATGACATCATGAAAAGACTCATACACTGCTCTACTTCTAGCATCAGCCCAAAATACATTCCTAAGTCGGGATTCATCATCAACATCCATGACACTAAAAAAGTTTGGGTTGTCGGATTGCATTTTGATGAAATAGTCACGAACAGCTTCAGCATCACCACTGCCAAGTTTCAACCTTCTTATTTTCTCTAGATAATTGCGAGAATCTTTCTCACCAAAAGTTAGGTTCTGGTGACCATCTGCAGCCACAACAAAAGAATTGAAATTCTTGTTTACTCGAATTCCAGCTCGGTCATTCAACTCAAGCTTTCGCTTCACATGGAAATCTAACCTTTTGTTGCATCTGAATAACCGAGATTTTTGTGGACTTAATGTATGATTATGATCCAAAATGATCTTTGAAATATACAACTTCCCTTGAGGATCACGAGCAATATTAAGTTTAGCTTCGCACCCTAACCCGGCTGTTGGTTTTGGCTTCAACATATTTTTTTGATTTTGACTGAGTTTTTCCATGACGACTGCAGGAAAGTGTAAGGTACCTTAGTTGTCCATTATCATCTCTGTTTGAGCTTCTTCTCATCACACCAAAGCCTTTTGCTTTAGCATATTTGATGTAGTACTCTCGCACGACATTCTCATTATCAAAGGTCATCCCCAATTCAGGTTCTCCAAGTAATGCATCTGGCTGAGCTTCAACATGGTCATATTCAAGCTCCACATTGTCCTTTCGTTGCTTAACACCATCATCATCGCTCGAAATAGACATGTCACTTGAATCTGGAACACCACAAGTTTCATCATCCATTCCTATAAATCATAAAAATTTAATCATTCTCATTCGAAGGTAGTATAATTAAACTGAATGGTAGTAACAAATTGACCTAAAGATTTGCATGTTAACAATGAACTTGGAAACTCCATGTTGAATTTTACAAGATATATACACTCAGAAACAAACATAAGAATCATTGACGTGCTGATGTAATGTGCTACAGTAATGTACATGCAAATAGATGAAGATAAAACAAGGAACTTCAGGGCTCCACCAAGACTGACAACTCACGTACACTCGCACATGGCTTTGATCTACGGATGATAAATCAATTATACGATGCAGAATCATCAAGCAGACTATCCAAGCACTAATATCGTGGCCTTGGGTATACGTAAGATTACCTGCGAATAGCGATGCGCAGGAACAGCCGATGACGCCGGCTCGAACAGATCGGCAGGGCAAGCAGCAACGCAGCAGCACATGCCAAGGTCGTTCGCGGCGGCGCGATCTGAAATCTGGAACGAGGGCAAACCGAGCTGCTCTGTATTTTTTTCTCTTAATGCGTTCTCGTTATTATAACTTGCGTAAAGAGCGGCACGTCTCCGTTTCTGGTTTAAGCCCACGCTAGCAGCCACCCACGTCGGATCGCTGCTTACTCAGCCTGTAAAAGCCCGTAATCTTTTGTACGTGTAGCATTATTGTTAAATCAGAGGGAGCAGCCGCAAGTCCCAGACGCCAGTTATTTGGAACGACCTGACAGGCAATTAATCACTCACCCGTTACAACGGCTACCTGCAGCATGCTCCTCTCCTTTTTAGATCACTTGGGCCTTCTTCTTCTTCCCCTGCCCAACTTTCTTCTACTCTTTGCTCTGTCTCTTTCTCACACACACGCTCTAGCATCAAATCGACCCCTTCTACAACCATGTGTTCATCCATGTCCCAGACTAGCTCTCCACCACTTTCATCTCACGTCTTTTCTAATCAGATCCCACCTCTCTTTCTCATACGCTGCCCAGAGTGCCACACTAGCTAGCTACGTGCTCTGGTTCGTTTTTGGCACGTCTCAGGTACGTGGGCTATACAAGGCATGGCAGCAATCAAGGCACCAAGCGTAGCAACGCCCCACGTGAGCTGATTGGGTAGACCGTCTACTTCTCGCGGCCAGGAAACGGCTTGCCAAGCGGAACCACCCCTATGCTGCCAACGGCTACTCGAAGCAGCTACCAGGTAAATCCCCCCTGCGGCACGCGTCGTCTCCCCTGTAAGCGGCGCGTCACGCGTGTCCCGTCCCTCGCGTCCTCCAGCAGTTGGACTGTCGATATAACCCACTGCACTCCACTCAGCAACTTCATCCGGAAATCATCACTTTCCATTCCATACTTCCTCTTGCTCCCAGTCTCCTCTCCTCGGTACGTACGTAGCTGATCACCAGTCGACCAAACCAAATCCAGCGAGTGCGAGGCTCAGAGCTCCATCTCCATCTCCACCAACAAGAATCAACAAGGCAACAAGCTAAGGTCGCAACCGCAATGGCGGGCGTGGGCCGGAACATGGTGGCGCCGCTGCTGGTGCTCAACCTCATCATGTACCTCATCGTCATCGGCTTCGCGAGCTGGAACCTCAACCACTTCATCAACGGCCTCACCAACCGCCCCGGCGTAGGCGGCAACGGCGCCACCTTCTACTTCCTCGTCTTCGCCATCCTCGCCGGCGTGGTGGGCGCCGCATCCAAGCTCGCCGGCGTGCACCACGTACGCACCTGGCGCGGCGACAGCCTGGCCACGAGTGCTTCGTCGGCGCTCGTTGCGTGGGCGATTACCGCCTTGGCGTTCGGGCTGGCGTGCAAGGAGATCCACATCGGCGGGTACCGTGGGTGGCGGCTGAGGGTGCTGGAGGCGTTCGTCATCATCCTGGCCTTCACGCAGCTGCTGTACGTGATGGCGCTTCACTCAGGGCTGTTTGGGAACCAGTTTGGTAATGGTGGGTATCCGGCGGAGCACGCTTACGGCGCCGGCGTCGGCGACCCGCACAACAAGGGCATGGGCACCGGCGGCGTCGCCAGGGTCTGAATCCGATACATATCTTGCCGTGCCTCTATCGCCTCGGCGGTGAGCGTGACGGGCAGATAATAAGGTGTATGGATGCATGCATGCATGTATGTATGTTATGAGTTGTCACGTATGATGTAAGCGTACGTACGTTGTATGCATGCATACATGTTAGTTGTGTGCGTGTGCACTGTAGGCATGTACGCCCCAAAAAAAAAACCGGTAGGCATGTACGTACTATTAGTGGCCAGTTCTTGTTTTGTTAGTGTGTTTGTGTTTATTATGTAGTCGGAGATGTACGTAGGTCGAGATCGATGAGTATATGCATCTTCTCCGGGCCAGACAATGCATGTCTGGATGTGGATGAATGGCCACTTGTTTAATTTAGTACGTACTAGTGTACTGCTTCCAATTACGATGTGCCCATGCTTGCTCAGTACATAGATACAGTCTGGATATGGTATACAGCTGGTACGTGCTCAACGTATGATAGTATATACGATATCAAATTCTTCTTCAGTCTGTAGCCGCACGTCTACGTGTCCCACATGCAGAGACAACGTACGTACGGTCCGGGCAACAGCCTCTAGAAGCTGCTCCAAGGGGCTTGCCGACTAGGAGCTGGTCTCTGAGGCGTGCGTGGTGGCATAAACTAGGAGTCAGCTCCATGTTTGACGGTGGCGGTGGTGTGTATAAGTTACTGGAGTATTCGGACGAGTAAAGTTAGTGAAGTAAATTTATTCTCCTCCTCTAGTTCGGGACATACGGGAGAGGTCCGTCAGCCGTGGACGGGGGCTCGAGTCAACTTTTTTTTCTTATTCTTCGTGTTTTCCTCAGCTAGCGCCAATGCCACCGTCGTCGTCTTTCAAGCTCTTTTGTCACCGTCGGTAGAGCGGGAGGGCGGCGGGTCGTCGCGAGAGAGGCGCTCGCCACCCGAGAGCCTTTACCACGTTTGGTTGGAGCCGGAGCTTCAACCCAGTGGACTTTTAATTTCCAAGCTCTTCTTTGACGTGCGGCTATGGTTTTAACCGAACATAAAAGGAAAATTAAATTGTTGGGGTTTTAACCGAACATAAAAGGAAAATTAAATTGTCTCCCAACAAACGCTATTGTTTAACGCTCTTAACTAGCTAAAACATAATAGATCTAGGTATTGTCATTTTAGTATTGACAACTTTTATGATAGTACTTGGTAGGCTTGATGTGTATTTTCCCCAACAATGACGTTACAAATCCTTCTTACTACCTCTTAATCATGCGTTGGTTTTTCCTTAAAAAGAAAAGGGTGATGCAGCAAAGTAGATAAGTATTTCGCTCAGTTGTTGAGAACCAATGTATCAATCCAGTAGGAGAAACAAGTAAGTTATCAATGGATGCACCTATACAAGCAATCAAACTCTTGCACCCAACGCTATAAAGGGGTTGTCAATCCCTTCACGGTTATTTGTAAAGATTAGATCTAAAAGGGATAGATGTAAACGAGTGCGGAAAGTAAAAGGTAAATAAATTGTAGCAAAATATTTTTGGTTTACAGATCTGAAAGTATATGATGAAAAATAGACCACAGGACCATAGGTTTCACTAGAGGTTTCTCTTTTGAAAGCAAATATCATGGTGGCTAAACAAATTACTATCAAACAATTGATAGAAAAGCGAATAATCATGTAGTTATCCAAGATAATGATCATGCATATAGGCATCACGTCCGTGACAAGTAGACCGAAACGATTCTACATCTACTACTATTACTCCACACATCGACCGACTCTTGCCTGCATCTAGAGTATTAAGTTCATGAACAACAGAGTAACGCACAGAGTAACACATTAAGAAAGATGACATGATGTAGAGGGATAAACTCAAGCAATACGATGAAAACTCCATCTTGTTATCCTTGATGGCAACAATACAGTACGTGCCTCGCTACCCCTACTATGTCATTGGCGAGGACACTGCAAGATTGAACCCAAGACCAAGCACTTCTCCCATTGAAAGAATTACCAATCTAGTTGGCCAAACCAAACCAATAACTCGAAGAGACTTACAAGGATATGAAATCATGCATATAAGAAATCCGAGAAAAATCAAATAAGATTCATGGATAATCTGAATATAAACTCACAATTCATCGGATCTTGACAAACACACCACAAAAGAGGATTATATCGGATCTTAACAAACACACCACAAAAGAGGATTATATCGGATAGATCTCCATGAAGATCATGAAGAACATGATATTGAAGATCAAAGAGAGAGAAGAAGTCATCTAGCTACTAGCTATGGACTCGTAGGTCTGTGGTGGACTACTCACGCAGGATCGAAGGGGCAATGGAGTTGATGTAGATGCCCTCCATGGTCGAAACCCCTCTGGCAGATTACCGAAAAAGGCTTCAAGATTGGATCTTTCGGGAACAGAGGCTTCCGGCGGCGAAAAAGTATTTACGTGGCTCTTTCTGATGTTGGGAGAATATTTGGATATTTATAGGCCAATACTTAGGGTTAGGAGACCTGCCATGAGGCGACAAGCCTGCTAGGCGCGGCCAGGAGGGCGCGCCTAGCAGGCTTGTGGCGCCTTGGCACCTCTCCTAACGCGCACTCCAAGCTTGGATGACTTCTTTCCTTCCAGAAAAATTCCTTCCGAAGGTTTTATTCCTGTTTGGACTCTGTTTAATATTCCATATCTGCAAAACTCAAAAACAAGCAAAAAACAGAAACTGACACTCGCCTCTAGATTAATAGTTTAGTCCCAAAAATAATATAAAATAGCATATTAATGCATATAAAACATTCAAAACAGATAATATAATAGCATGCCATCATCAAAAATTATAGATACGTTGTAGACGTATCACGCATCTGCATGATGAGTTCTGATGGCTTCAACCCACTTGGTAACATAATTTACAACCACAAGAATGTGAGTATGCCCATCTGAAATAAGTAAAGGCCCGAGGTAGTCCAATCACTACACATCAAAAGGTTCGCAAACCAAACTATAAATCATGGGCGGTTCCTTCCTCCTACCTATGTTACATGTGCGTTGACGAGCATCACAATTTTTAACAAACCAGTGTGCATCTTTAAAGAGTGTAGGCCAATAGAATCCTGATTGAAGCACCTTGGCGACAGTTTGATCATCGGTGTGATGTCCTGCATAAGGACTACTATGGAAACAATCAAGTATAGCATTCATTTCATGCTCAGGAACACAAAGCCTAATCATGTCATTCGGTCCATGTCGATAAAGAAAAGGGTCATCCTAGAAATAATACTCCAGCTCACTCAATTGACATGTACTTTCTTGCAAGAAAGTTAGCAAAATCTGCAAATCAAGGTCCTATCTTTTTTATCATAGCCAAACTCTAACCTGGGAAGGACTCATTTAGTGGAACTGGATTGTAAGATATTCTTTCCATGTGTCATAAGTTGTCTGCTATAGGATTTTCCTCTCCTTTGCGGTCTACTATCTGCCAGTCAAACTCTTGAAATAGTAATATCCATCGAATCGATTGAGGCTTAGCGTCCTTTTTAGCAAGAGGATAATGTAAGGCATGATGATCCATGTGAATTATTACTTTTGAATTAATAATATAAGGCCTAAATTTAACACAAGCAAAAAAAATAGCAAGTAATTCTTTTGTATGTAGTACTAAATGCTTTTAACCTTCATCCAGACTCCTGCTAGCATAAAAGATCACATTAAGTTCTTATCATCTCGTTTTCCCAAGATAGCTCCTATTGTTGGGGAATGTTGCATAGGAAACAAAAAATTTCCTACGAACACCCAAGATTTATCTATGGAGATCAATAGCTACGAGAGGGAGAGTGGATCTACATATCCTTGTAATCTCTAAGCGGAAGCATTAAGAAACGCGGTTGATGTAGTCGTACTCTTCACGATCCAATCGCGATCCGTCCCGATCTAGCGCCGAACGGACGACACCTTCGCGTTCAGCACACGTACAGCTCGATGACGTATCCTCCTCCTCAATCCAGCGAGCGAGGGCAGATAACTAGATGAGTTCTCCAGCAACACGATGACGTGATGGCGGTGGTGGTGGTGCTAGCCCAACAAGGCTACGCCTAGCGCTACTGAAACCACGAACGGAGGAGAAACGATCTAGGGAGAGAGAGGAGCACCAAGGGCTTCGTGTGTCCTCTTGGGGAGCCCCCTCCCCTCTATATATAGGTGGAGGGGCATGGGGAACATCCCCTCCAAGCCCTAGGGCATAGCCAAGGGGGTGGAGGTGGAATCCTAGTCCTCCTCCTTCCATTCCATATAAAGGTGGACTTTCCACCTTTCCAACTGCATGGGCCTTGAGGGACTTGTGCGCTTGGCCCAATAAGTCTATGGTGTCTCCCCTCAGCCCATGCAAACCCATGGGACGTGGTGGAACACTTGGTGCACTTCCGGACTCCTCCAGAAGTTTCTGGACCCTTCTAGAAGCTTCCCGATACAATACCGGAAAAACCTGAAACTTTTTCGATAGCCAAAATATGACTTCCCATATATAAATATTTACCTCCGGACCATTCCGTAGATCCTTTTGACGACCGGGGTCTCATCCGGGACACTGAAAAACTTTCGGTCACCAACATATATAACTCATCAACACTATATCGCCACCGAACGTTAAGTGTGCAGACCTTGCCGGTTCGAGAACTATGTAGACATGACCGAGACACCTCTATGGTCAATAACCAATAGTGGGACTTGGATGCCCATATTGGATCCTACATATTCTACGAAGATCTTTATCTGTTGAACCACGATGTCAAGGATTTAATCAATCCCGTATGCACTTCCCTTTGTCCATCGGTATGTTACTTGCCCGAGATTCGATCGTCGGTATCTCCATACCTAGTTCCATCTTGGTACCTACAAGTCTCTTTACTCGTTCCGTAATACAAGATCCCATGACTAACTCCTTAGTCACATTGCTTGCAACCTTCTTGTGATGTTGTATTACCGAGTGGGCCCGAAGATAACTCTTTGTCATACGGAGTGACAAATCCCAATCTCGATCCATGCCAACATAACAGACACCCTCGGAGATACCTATAGAGAACCTTTATAGTCACCCAGTTACATTGTGACATTTGATACACACAAGGCATTCCAACAAATGAAGAAGCGATGGCAGGCCCGGATTCCAACAAATGGCTTGAAGCCATGAAATCCGAGATAGGATCCATGTATGAGAACAAAGTATGGACTTTGGTGAACTTGCCTAGTGATAAGCGATCCATAGAAAATAAATGGATCTTTAAGAAGAAGACTGACGCGAATGGTAATGTGACCATCTATAAAGCTCGGCTTGTCGCTAAGGGTTATCAACAAGTTCAAGGAGTTGACTACGATGAGACTTTCTCACCCGTAGCGATGCTGAAGTCCGTCCGAATCATGTTAGCAATTGCCGCATTTTATGATTATGAGATGTGTCAAATGGACGTCAAAACGGCATTCCTTAATGGCTTCCTTAAGGAAGAACTGTATATGATGCAGCCGGAAGATTTTGTCGATCCTAAAGATGCTAACAAGGTATGCAAGCTCCAGCGGTCCATCTATGAGTTGGTGCAAGCATCTCGGAGTTGGAACATTCGCTTTAATGAGGTGATTAAAGTGTTTAGGTTTATACAGGTTTATGGAGAACCCTGTATTTACAAGAAAGTGAGTGGGAGCTCTGTAGCATTTCTCATATTATATGTGGATGACATATTGTTGATGGGAAATAGTATAGAACTTTTGGAAAGCATAAAGGCCTACTTGAATAAGTGTTTTTCAATGAAGGACCTTGGAGAAGTTGCTTACATATTAGGCATCAAGATCTATAGATATAGATCGAAACGCCTCATAGGTCTTTCACAAAGCACATACCTTGACAAGATATTGAAGAAGTTCAATATGGATCAGTCCAAGAAGGGGTTCTTGCCTGTGTTACAGGGTGTGAGATTGAGGACGACTCAATGCCCGACCACAGCAGAGGATAGAGAAAAGATGAGTGTCATCCCCTATGCTTCAGCCATAGACTCTATTATGTATGCCATGCTGTGTACCAGACCTGATGTGAACCTTGCCATAAGTTTGGTAGGGAGGTACCCAAGTGATCCCGGAGCGAAACACTGGACAGCGGTAAAGAATATCCTGAAGTACGTGAAAAGGACCAAGGACATGTTTCTCGTATATGGAGGTGCCAAAGAGCTCATCCTAAAGGGTTACGTCAATGCTAGCTTTGCCACAGATCCGGATGACTACAATTCACAAACTGGATACGTGTATATTTTGAACGGAAGGGCAGTCAGCTGGTGCAGTAGCAAGCAAAGCGTCGGGGCGGCATCTACATGTGAAGCGGAGTACATAGCTGCTTCGGAAGGAGCAAAGGAAGGAGTCTAGATGAAGCAGTTCATCACCGGCCTAGGAGTGATTCCCAATGCGCCGGGCCCGATGACTCTATTCTGTGATAACACTGGAGCTATTGCCCTTGCCAACGAGCCCAGGTTTCACAAGAAGACAAGACACATCAAACACTGCTTCAACTCTATTCATGATTATATTCAGGAAGGAGATATAGATATTTGTAAAGTACATACGGATCTGAATGTCGCAGATCCGTTGACTAAACCTCTCTCACGAGCGAAACATGATCAACACCAGAACTCTATGGGTATTCGATACTCACAATGTAACTAGATTATTGACTCTAGTGCAAGTGGGAGATGTTGGAAGTATGCCCTAGAGGCAATAATAAAATGGTTATTATTGTATTTCCTTGTTCATGATAATTGTCTATTGTTCATGCTATAATTGTATTAACCGAAAACCATAATGCATGTGTGAATACATAGACCACAACGTGTCCCTAGTGAGCCTCTAGTTGGCTAGCTCGTTGATCAATAGATGGTCTCGGTTTCATGACCATGGACATTGGATGTCGTTGATAACGGGATCACATCATTAGGAGAATGATGTGATGGGAAAGACTCAATCCTAAGCATAGCACAAGATCGTGTAGTTCGTTTGCTAAAGCTTTTCAATGTCAAGTATCATTTCCTTAGACCATGAGATTGTGTAACTCCCGGATACCGTAGGAATGCTTTGGGTGTGCCAAACGTCACAACGTAACTGGGTGGCTATAAAGGTACGCTACGGGTATCTCCGAAAGTGTCTGTTGGGTTGACACGAATCGAGACTGGGATTTGTCACTCCGTGTGACGGAGAGGTATCTCTGGGCCCACTCGGTAAGACATCATCATTATGAGCTCAATGTGACTAAGGAGTTAGTCACGGGATGATGTATTACGGAACGAGTAAAGAGACTTGCCAGTAACGAGATTGAACAAGGTATGCGGATACCGACGATCGAATCTCGGGCAAGTACCATACCGATAGACAAAGGGAATTGTATACAGGATTGATTGAATCCCTGACATCGTGGTTCATCCGATGAGATCATCGTGGAGTACGTGGGAGCCAACATGGGTATCCAGATCCCGCTGTTGGTTATTGGCCGGAGAGGTGTCTCGGTCATGTCTACGTGTCTCCCAAACCCGTAGGGTCTACACACTTAAGGTTCGATGACGCTAGGGTTATAGGGAAAAGGTATACGTGATTACCGAAGGTTTTTCGGAGTCCCGGATGAGATCCCGGACATCACGAGGAGCTCCGGAATGGTCCGGAGGTAAAGATTGATATATAGGAAGTCCAGTTTTGGTCACCGAAAAGTTTTCGGGCTCATCAGTATTGTACCAGGAGTGCCGGGAGGGTGCCGGAGGACCCCCGGGAGGGGGTGACGACCAAAGGACCTCATGGGCCCTTAGAGGAGGTGTGCCAGCCCATATTGGGCCAGCCAATACCTTCTAGAAAGGGCCCATGCGCCAGGGATCTGGAGATAGAGGCAAAAGGGATTTAAAAGGGGGGGGGTCCACCTCCCGTGTGGTAGGAGGACTCTCCCCCCACTTCGGCCGAATCCCTCCTCCTTGGAGGAGGGGCCAAGCCAGCCCTCCCTCTCCTTCCTCCTATATATATGCAAGTTTTTGGGCAGGTTTGAGACGACGAACTCTTTCTCTCTCGCTGCAGCCCTATTCTGCTTCTTCCTCCTCCGCAGTGCTTAGGCGAAGCCCTGCCGGGATACCTTGCTACTCCACCACCACCACGCCGTCGTGCTGCTGCTGGAGCTCTTCCCCAACCTCTCCTTCCTCCTTGCTGGATCAAGGCGTAGGAGACGTCACCAGGCTGCACGTGTGTTGAACGCGGAGGTGCCGTCCGTTCGGCACTTGATCGGATCTACCGCGATCTGAATCGCTGCGAGTACGACTCCATCAACCGCGTTCTTGTAACGCTTCCGCTTAGCGATCTTCAAAGGTATGAAGATCCAATCTCTCCCCACTCATTTGCTGGTTTCTCCATAGATAGATCTTGGTGACACGTAGGAAAATTTTGATTTACTACTACGTCTCCCAACAGTGGCATCATGAGCTAGGTCTATGCGTAGAATCTATGCACGAGTAGAACACAAAGCAGTTGTGGGCGTCGATTTTGTTAATATGCTTGCCGTTACTAGTCTTATCTTGATTCGACGGTATTGTGGGATGAAGCGGCCCGGACCAACCTTACACGTACGCTTACGTGAGACCGGTTCCACCGCCTGACATGCACCAGTTGCATAAGGTGGCTAGCGGGTGTCTGTCTCTCCCACCTTAGTCGGATTGGATTCGATGAAAAGGGTCCTTATGAAGGGTAAATGGCAATTGGCATATCACGTTGTGGTTTTGGCGTAGGTAAGAAACGTTCTTGCTAGAAACCTATAGCAACCACGTAAAAACTTGCAACTACAAATTAGAGAACGTCTAACTTGTTTTTGCAGCATATGCCTTGTGATGTGATATGGCCAGAAGGATGTGATGTGATGCATTGTGATGTATGAGATTGATCATGTTCTTGTAATAGGGTTCACGACTTGCATGTCGATGACTATGACAACCGGCAGGAGCCATAGGAGTTGTCTTATTTATTGTATGACCTGCGAGTCAATCACAAACGCCATGTAATTACTTTACTTTATTGCTAAGCGTTAGCCATAGCAGTAGAAGTAATAGTTGGCAAGACAACCTCATGAAGACACAATGATGGAGATCATGATGATGGAGATCATGGTGTCATGCCGGTGACAATGATGATCATGGTGCCCCGAAGATGGAGATCATAGGAGCAAGATGATATTGGCCATATCATGTCACTATATTGATTGCATGATGTTTATCATGTTTACATCTTATTTGCTTAAAACGACGGTAGTAAATAAGATGATCTCTCAATAAAATTTCAAGAGAAGTGTTCACCCTAACTGTGCACCGTTGCTAAGGATCGTTGTTCCGAAGCACCACATGATGATCGGGTGTGATAGGTTCTAACGTTCGCATACAACGGGTGTAAGCCAGATTTACACACGCGAAACACTTAGGTTGACTTGACGAGCCTAGCATGTACAGACATGGCCTCGGAACACGGAAGACCGAAAGGTCGAACATGAGTCGTATAGAAGATACGATCAACATGGAGATGTTCACCATGGATGACTAGTCCGTCTCACGTGATGATCGGACACGGGCTAGTTGACATGGATCATGTGTCACTTAGATGACTAGAGAGATGTCTATCTGAGTGGGAGTTCATTGAATAATTTGATTATGTGAACTCGATTATCATGAACTTAGTCTAAAATTGCCTTTAATATCTATATTGTAGATCCAATGGCCAACGCAAATGTCAACCTCAATTTCAACGCGTTCCTAGAGAAAACCAAGCTGAAAGATGATGGAAGCAACTATACGGACTGGGTCCGTGGCTTGAGGATCATCCTCATAGCTTCCAAGAGATTGTATGTCCTTGATGCACCGCTAGGTGACCCACTCATTCTCCCAGCGGACCAAGACGTTAAGAACGCTTGGCAATCACGCTGCGATGATTACTCCCTTGTTCAATGCGGCATGCTTTACAGTTTAGAATCGGGGCTCCAAAAGCGTTTTGAGCAACACGGAGCATGTGAGATGTTCCAAGAGCTGAAACTGGTTTTCCAAGCTCATGCCCGAGTCGAGAGATATGACATCTCTGACAAGTTCTTCAGCTGTAAGATGGAGGAGAACAGTTCTGTTAGTGAGCACATCCTCAAGATGTCTGGGCTTCACAACCGCTTGACTCAGCTGGGAGTTAATCTCCCGGATGACTCAGTCATTGACAGAATCCTCCAGTCGCTTCCACCTAGCTACAAAAGCTTTGTGATGAACTACAACATGCAGGGGATGGAGAAGTCCATTCCTGAGTTGTACTCGATGCTCAAATCAGCAGAGGTCGAGATCAGAAAGGAGCATCAAGTGTTGATGGTAAACAAGACCACTAGTTTTAAGAAAGGCAAGGGTAAGAAGAACTTCAAGAAGGACGGCAAAGCTGTTGCCGCGCCCGGTAAGCAAGTTTCCGGGAAGAAGAAGAACAAGAATGGACCCAAGCCTGAGACTGAGTGTTTCTATTGTAAGGGTACCGGTCACTGGAAGCGGAACTGCCCCAAGTACTTAGCGGATAAGAAGGTCGGCAACGTTAAAGGTATATGTGATATACTTGTTATTGATGTGTACCTAACCAGCGCTCGTAGTAGCTCCTGGGTATTTGATACCGGTGCAGTTGCTCACATTTGTAACTCCAAGCAGGAGCTGCGGAATAAGCGAAGGTTGGCAAAGGACGAGGTGACGATGCGCGTCGGGAATGGTTCCAAGGTCGATGTGATCGCCGTCGGCACGCTACCTCTACATCTACCTTCGGGATTAGTTTTAAACCTTAATAATTGTTATTTAGTACCAGCTTTGAGCATGAACATTGTATCTGGATCTCGCTTGATACGAGATGGCTACTCTTTTAAATCCGAGAATAATGGTTGTTCTATTTATATGAGAGAAATGTTCTATGCTCATGCCCCGCTGGTCAATGGTTTATTTTTGATGAATCTTGAACGTGATGTTACACATATCCATAGTGTGAGTACCAAAAAGTGTAAAGTTGATAACGATAGTCCCACTTACATGTGGCACTGCCGTCTTGGCCATATTGGTGTCAAACGCATGAAGAAGCTCCATGCTGATGGACTTTTGGAGTCACTTGATTTCGAATCATTTGACACATGAGAACCATGCCTCATGGGCAAGATGACCAAAACTCCGTTCTCCGGAACAATGGAGCGAGCAACTGACTTGTTGGAGATAATACATACCGATGTATGCGGTCCAATGAGTGTCGAGGCTCGCGGTGGCTACCGTTATGTTCTCACCCTCACTGATGACTTGAGCAGATATGGGTATGTCTACTTAATGAAACACAAGTCTGAAACCTTTGAAAGGTTCAAGGAATTTCAGAGTGAGGTCGAGAATCAACGTGACAGGAAAATAAAATGCCTACGATCTGATCGTGGCGGAGAATATTTAAGTCACGAGTTTGACACGCACCTTAGGAAATGTGGAATTGTTTCACAGCTCACGCCGCCAGGCACACCTCAGCGAAATGGTGTGTCTGAACGTCGTAATCGCACTCTATTGGATATGGTGCGATCTATGATGTCTCTTACCGACTTACCGCTATCAGTTTGGGGACATGCATTAGAGACTGTCGCGTTCACTTTAAATAGGGCACCGTCTAAATCCGTTGAGACGACACCGTATGAATTATGGTTTGGAAAGAAACCTAAGCTGTCGTTTCTAAAAGTTTGGGGTTGCGATGCTTATGTGAAGAAACTTCAACCTGAGAAGCTCGAACCCAAAGCGGAAAAGTGCGTCTTCATAGGATATCCCAAAGAGACTATTGGGTATACCTTCTACCTACGATCCGAACGCAAAGTCTTTGTTGCCAAGAATGGATCCTTTCTCGAGAAAGAGTTTCTCTCGAAAGAAGTAAGTGGGAGGAAAATAGAACTTGATGAGGTAATTGTACCTCCACTCGAACCGGAGAGTAGCGCAGCACAGGAAGTTGTTTCTGTGGTGCCTACACCGGCTAGAGAGGAAGTTAATAATGATGATCATGAAACTTCAGATCAAGTTGCTATTCGAAGGTCCACTAGGACACGTTCCGCACCAGAGTGGTATGGCAATCCTGTCCTAGAGATCATGTTGTTGGACAACGGTGAACCTTCGAACTATGAAGAAGCGATGGCGGGCCCGGATTCCGACAAATGGCTTGAGGCCATGAAATCCGAGATAGGATCCATGTATGAGAACAAAGTATGGACTTTGGTGGACTTGCCTGATGATAAGCGAGCCATTGAAAATAAATGGATCTTTAAGAAGAAGACTGACGCACACGGTAATGTGACCGCCTATAAAGCTCGGCTTGTCGCTAAGGGTTATCGACAAGTTCAAGGAGTTGACTACAATGAGACATTCTCACCCGTAGCGATGCTAAAGTCTGTCCGAATCATGTTAGCAGTTGCCGCATTTTATGATTATGAGATCTGGCAAATGGACGTCAAAACGGCATTCCTTAATGGCTTCCTCAAGGAAGAACTGTATATGATGCAGCCGGAAGGTTTTGTCGATCCTAAAGATGCTAACAAGGATGCAAGCTCCAGCGCTCCATCTATGGGCTGGTGCAAGCATCTCGGAGTTGGAACATTCGCTTTAATGAGGTGATTAAAGCGTTTGGGTTTGTACAGGTTTATGGAGAACCCTGTATTTACAAGAAAGTGAGTGGGAGCTCTATAGCATTTCTTATACTGTATGTGGATGACATGCTGATAATGGGAAATAATATAGAACTCTTGGAAAGTATCAAGGCCTACTTGAATAAGTGTTTTTCAATGAAGGACCTTGGAGAAGCTGCTTACATATTAGGTATTAAGATCTATAGAGATAGATCAAAACGCCTCATTGGTCTTTCACAAAGCACATACCTTGAAAAGATATTGAAGAAGTTCAATATGGATAAGTCCAAGAAGGGGTTCTTGCCCGTGTTGCAAGGTGTGAGATTGAGTACGACTCAATGCCCGACCACGACAAAGGATAGAGAAGAGATGAGTGCCATCCCCTATGCTTCAGCCATAGGCTCTATCATGTATGCCATGCTGTGTACCAGACCTGATGTGAACCTTGCCATAAGTTTGGTAGGGAGGTACCAAAGTGATCCCGGAGCGGAACACTAGACAGCGGTCAAGAATATCCTGAAGTACCTGAAAAGGACAAAGGACATGTTTCTCGTTTATGGAGGTGCCGAAGAGCTCGTCGTAAAGGGTTACGTCGATGCTAGCTTCGACACAGATCCGGACGACTCCAAGTCGCAAACCGGATACGTGTATATTTTGAATGGAGGGGCAGTGAGCTGGAGCAGCAGCAAGCAAAGCGTCGTGGCAGCATCTACATGTGAAGCGGAGTACATAGCTGCTTCGGAAGCAGCAAAGGAGGGAGTCTGGATGAAGGAGTTCATCACCGACCTAGGAGTGATTCCGAATGCGTCGGGCCCGATGACTCTACTCTGTGACAACACTGGAGCTATTGCCCTTGCGAAGGAGCCCAGGTTTCACAAGAAGACAAGACACATCAAGCGCCGCTTCAACTCCATCCGTGATTACATTCAGGAGGGAGACATTGATATTTGTAAAGTGCATACGGATCTGAATGTCGCAGATCCGTTGACTAAACCTCTCTCACGAGCAAAACATGATCAACACCAGAATGCTATGGGTGTTCGATTCATCACAATGTAACTAGATTATTGACTCTAGTGCAAGTGGGAGACTGTTGGAAATATGCCCTAGAGGCAATAATAAAATGGTTATTATTGTATTTCCTAGTTCATGATAATTGTCTATTATTCATGCTATAATTGTGTTAACCGGAAACCGTAATACATGTGTGAATACATAGACCACAACGTGTCCCTAGTGAGCCTCTAGTTGGCTAGCTCGTTGATCAATAGATGGTCTCGGTTTCATGACCATGGACATTGGATGTCATTAATAACGGGATCACATCATTAGGAGAATGATGTGATGGACAAGACTCAATCCTAAGCATAGCACAAGATCGTGTAGTTCGTTTGCTAAAGCTTTTCAATGTCAAGTATCATTTCCTTAGACCATGAGATTGTGTAACTCCCGGATACCGTAGGAATGCTTTGGGTGTGCCAAATGTCACAACGTAACTGGGTGGCTATAAAGGTACGCTACGGGTATCTCCGAAAGTGTCTGTTGGGTTGACACGAATCGAGACTGGGATTTGTCACTCCGTGTGACGGAGAGGTATCTCTGGGCCCACTCGGTAAGACATCATCATTATGAGCTCAATGTGACTAAGGAGTTAGTCACGGGATGATGTATTACGGAACGAGTAAAGAGACTTGCCAGTAACGAGATTGAACAAGGTATGCGGATACCGACGATCGAATCTCGGGCAAGTACCATACCGATAGACAAAGGGAATTGTATACGGGATTGATTGAATCCCTGACATCGTGGTTCATCCGATGAGATCATCGTGGAGTACGTGGGAGCCAACATGGGTATCCAGATCCCGCTGTTGGTTATTGGCCGGAGAGGTGTCTCGGTCATGTCTACGTGTCTCCCGAACCCGTAGGGTCTACACACTTAAGGTTCGATGACGCTAGGGTTATAGGGAAAAGGTATACGTGATTACCAAAGGTTGTTCGGAGTCCCGGATGAGATCCCGGACGTCACGAGGAGCTCCGGAATGGTCCGGAGGTAAAGATTGATATATAGGAAGTCCAGTTTTGGTCACCGGAAAGTTTTCGGGCTCATCGGTATTGTACCGGGAGTGCCGGGAGGGTGCCGGAGGACCCCCGGGAGGGGGTGACGACCAAAGGACCTCCTGGGCCCTTAGAGGAGGTGTGCCAGCCCATATTGGGCCAGCCAATACCTTCTAGAAAGGGCCCATGCGCCAGGGATCTGGAGATAGAGGCAAAAGGGATTTAAAAGGGGGGGGGGTCCACCTCCCGTGTGGGAGGAGGACTCTCCCCCCACTTCGGCCGAATCCCTCCTCCTTGGAGGAGGGGCCAAGACAGCCCTCCCTCTCCTTCCTCCTATATATATGCAAGGGTTTGGGCAGGTTTGAGACGACGAACTCTTTCTCTCTCGCTGCAGCCCTATTCTGCTTCTTCCTCCTCCGCAGTGCTTAGGCGAAGCCCTGCCGGGATACCTTGCTACTCCACCACCACCACGCCGTCGTGCTGCTGCTGGAGCTCTTCCCCAACCTCTCCTTCCTCCTTGCTGGATCAAGGCGTAGGAGACGTCACCGGGCTGCACGTGTGTTGAACGCGGAGGTGCCGTCCGTTCGGCACTTGATCGGATCTACCGCGATCTGAATCGCTGCGAGTACGACTCCATCAACCGTGTTCTTGTAACGCTTCCTCTTAGCGATCTTCAAAGGTATGAAGATCCAATCTCTCCCCACTCGTTTGCTGGTTTCTCCATAGATAGATCTTGGTGACACGTAGGAAAATTTTGATTTACTACTACGTCTCCCAACACACAGGAACAGAGAGAGTGGAAAGAGAGCAAGATGGATGATAACACCTCATTACAGTGAGAAACTAGAGATTGAGAAGGAGAGGGCCAAATACTGCAAGCCAATACAAGCTGGGGTTAACTTATGGCAAGTTACTAGTGGGCAGCAAACACATGCTGTCAACTTGGAGGCTGAGACTTGTGGATGCAGGAAGTGGGACCTTACTGGCATCCCATGCAACCATGCCATCTCTGCAATAAACAAGGCTAAAAGGAATCCAGAGGATTATGTCAGCAAATTCTTCAAAAAAGAATTATATGTGACAGCTTATGAACCAATGATCTTTCCTGTTCCTGGTGAGCATGATTGGACAAAGACCCCTGGCCCAGACATAGAACCACCTGCATTTAAAGTGAAGAGAGGAAGAAAGAAAGAAAATAGGATCAAGGGAAAATTTGAAGTACCAAAGCCAAAAGACACTTCAAGAATGGGAACTATAACATGTGGCAATTGTGGTCTCCAAGGGCATAGGTACACAAATTGTCTTAAACAGTTGAAGCCTGAGCTAGCTTTGAGGAAAACAAACATGTGGTAATAATCTCGGAACCCTTTATTGTACATTTGTTTCCTTCCAGTATTATTAACGTGTTTCCCTTTGAATGCAAGGCTACTCAAAACAACTCACAGTTAACAGCTGCTGCTAGTGCTCCTACACCACCACCAACATAGGCAAGAGCTACTGCTCCTACCCCTACACCACCACCATTTGGCAGAGGAAGATCTGGAAATGGAGGAGATGGCAGGGGAGGAGCTGGCACAGGAGGAACTGGAAGGGGAGGAGCTAGAAATGGAGGAGCTGGCAGAGGTGTTCCAAGGCCATTCAATGCCCCAAGGAAATCTTCCTCCACTTCTGGTGCTATTCCTACTGATGGTACACACAATAGATGGATGGCCTACTTCACTGCTAGTGGTGCTGGAAGATCTACCATGTAATGTTGAACTGATGCTAAACTAGCTTGTAGTTAGTTTGGTTCGTGGTTGCTTATGTGGATGATTATGTTGTTGGATATGTTGATGGATATGTTCATGCTTATGTTGATGTTGAACTCTGTTGAACTTTTGTTATCTGGATGCTTATGTTGATGCTTATGTTGATGCTTATGTTGATGATCTTATGTTGTTGCTTATGTTGATGATCTTATGTTGATGATTATGTTTATGGATATGTTGTTATTTGTCCAAAACCTATCAAAACCCATCACTGAGGGTTTAGGGTTCCTGGGGGTCGGTGAAACCACCAAACCACCAAATAATACTCACAACTCACAATAATCACAACTCACAATTATTAATAAGAACTCATAAATAATAATCACAACTCACAAATCACCTTAACATCACCAATCACAAATGTTACCATCACAAAGCTCACAAATACCATAAACCTCACAATTCACAAATACATAGTGGAGTTCAAATGCATAGTGGAATTCAAATGCATAGTTCAACATACTAGAACCTTGGTTCACAAATACATAGTGGAGTTCAAATGCTTACAAACATCCTTTGCTCACAAAGGATGGATAGCAACATTACTAGATACATACACAGCCAGAGTCTTAGAAATCGCAAAACCATACAGTACACAACCAAAGTTAACTAGGTCACTACTGTTCCATCCTACCCAAAAGGTCAGCAATGCACACTACTCTTTTCATCTAGTTCATTTTTGTAAGATGGCCATGATGTCCTTCACCTTCTGCTTGAGCTTCTCCTCTCCTTTCATCAACTCAGCAGTCTGATGCTCCAACTGGCCCTTCTCTCCACTATGCACTTCATTTCCCTTTAGCAGATCAGCAATATAAAACTTCAACTCCAGCTTCTCTTGGATCGGCTTCTCCTCAGACTTTGTGAGCTTTGCATTCTTCAACTCCAATTTCTCCATAGCTTCAATATGCACTTGCTTCTCTTTCAGATGCTTCAACTCCAAGTTCTAGATGACAGCTGCCTGAGCTCTTGTCAAGTTAACAAAGGAGTTGATACTTGTCATTAAGATGCTTGTGATCTGCATCTTTCTTTGCCATCTGTCCTTTCATATAAGCAACCAATTCACTTCTGCATTGATGCTGATAGGTTATGTGTGACTACAGTTAACTGAAATCAATCACCCTTGACTCCTGGTGATCAACTAGATCATGCACATCTTTAACTAACTTGTCATAGTTGACATTCAGCTTCTTATTCTCTTCTGTTAGATGGTGAATAGTCAGAGAGCTTTCAAGATTATCAGTCACCCTAGATTCCTTGACATCTTGATACATTGCCCAAAGCTTCAACAATGCATTCTGCATTGTTATGGGCCATGGGTTATCAACCCATTCAACAAAACCACAGTTTGACCCTTCCAGCAAATAGAGCAAAGTATATACTGAGTTCATAATATGGATAACAACATGTGCATCCCAAAATTAAGAAACTTGTCCCATTCAACAAATATCAAAGGATACATGTGCACCCTCTAACAACAACTAAAAAACTATCTAACAAAGCACATAATTAAACTTAAACAACTATGAAATTATCAAAACTTAGCACTTCCTCTAACAAAGCACATTCTCTAACTTGCCAATCTGAAGTAAGAAAGAAACTTACAGGCTCTACACCCTCTAACATCAACTAAAAATATATCTAACAGAGCACTTAATTAAACTTAAACAGCTATGAAATTATCAAAACTTAGCACTTTCTCTAACAGAGCACATTCTCTAACAACAATAAGTATAACAGGCAAGAGCTGCTGCTCCTACTCCTACACAACCAACTAAAACTAACTAAACACATGATCATATAGCATATAACATATTCTGCACACTTTCTCTAACTTGCAATCTGAAGTAAGAAAGAAACTTACAGGCTCTGCACATGATAAGAACCTTCTCCCTGTGTCTGTGCCTTCAAATGCCACACCTCTCTTCGATGCCATGCCGTGCTTTTCACGAAAAAACATAATCTCAAGCTCCAGCCCATGGTAATCCGGGTCCTTAACTGATTCTGGCACCTGCACAAGCTCATAACACTTCAATCCACTGCCAAACATTGGTTACTCCTCATATGCACAAGCTCGTACACATGCAATGGATCCAACAGAAAAATTCCCAAAATTCCTAAACCTAACCCTAACACAGCTCGAATCAGCTCACCCGGTACATACAGTCGGTGGAGGAGTGAAGGTACGGGAAGCTCCCCTCGTCGTTGCTGCTCTCGTCCTCGAAAACCATGGCGAGAGTGACGCGGTGCTGGCGGCGCTTGGGAGCGACGGGGAGAAGAGTGGCGGTGTGGGGAGGAGGGAGACTAGTAGGGTGGTGAGAGATCGACCGAGCCGGCCTCGTCCTAGTCAGCGGGCGGGCACGCACGTACTGGCCACCGTGTCACCTGACGGTTGGACCCCACATGTCGGAACGGCCATCAATACGTATAAAACGCTGTTTTAGACTTATTTACAAAAACCTGGCAAAAAGATGATACTGATATGAAAAAATTGTTCGACCTAATTGTGATACTTCTGTTCAATTAACTGAGTTGAGGAAGAGAGCTGAAAGAAAGTAGCAGAGGATAGTGAGATGGATATGTTGTATAGTATGTCTTTTGTACGCATGGAAATCAGCTGATGCAGAAGATGCAGATGCGCAGCTTGTTGCGTACAATTCATATTCATATTCACTGATGATGATTCGGAGAGATTCCATCCATGCATGCTTCAACATCTATCATTATATTTTTTTTCTTTTTCTTTTTCTGTTTTTTAGCAGCAATGCTATTCTTTATTTTTCCTGATGATGAAAGATGAGCAATGCTATTTCGCCCAAGCCAGACCCGGAAGCGGACAAGAAACCAATTATTTGGGTGTGGCTACGTTGGAGACGAGGCACTGCCACGTACTGTACCACGTACGTTGCCTTGTTGCTATATTTCACCAGCTCAAATACACTCATCCTCCTGTCCTGTCCTTGTACTAAACATCGTCCAAACTGCCGCAGTGCGTTGAAAGGCTTGCTGCCTGTATATATAGTGGAGCCCACCCCTATTACAAAATACGTTATTTTATTACCTTATGTATGGTGTGTAGAAGCTAGAAAAAGGCATCTTACAGTGGGCCTGAGCTATTCTTTATTGGTTAGAAAAGGTTAGAGGCAGCCTCTAAGCTTAGAGGCGACGCTAGCAATTTTTAGATTAGAGACAGCCTTTAAAGGCTTAGAGACTGCCTTAGAGGCAGCAAATACACACACTGTGGATGCTTTAACTGATGACGGACAGGTCATGCTCTGTCAGCTTTGACCAGTTTTATCCGCCTTCCCATGCAACAACGGCATGTCCTCATTATGTGCAAGCATGACCATCGACACGTACGTCCTATCTACGAACGAGATTCTGCCCTCCATAAAGCACGGGATCATTTTTCTTTCACAAACAAGTAGCATGGATCATGCACATTTCACATGATCACATGGCTCTGTACAGTCAAATGGCATGCGATGATTTATATCCATATGGATGGTCAGTATGGACTACATATGAACTTAAATGAGCTAACAAAACACACTAAAATGTGTTTATATACATTTGATTCGCAAAAATGTTAGAACATCTTATATTCGTGGACGGAGGAAATACACAGACTGAAATAAGCAAACAAACACGCTAAAACAAGTCTACATACATCCAGTTTAAAAAAAAATAGAACATCTTATAATTCAGGAGGGAGTATATTAATTACTACATTATTTTCAAACTTGCTCTAAGTGTCATTTCGTTAATATCTATGGATATTATCCGAATCATTTTCATCCACAAGCAAGAATCATTTTTATTATTTCCATTTTCATCCAAATTATTACTAATTATCTTCAACGGATAATATCCAAAGCACGAGATCATTTTCTCCCGCAAAAAAAAAAAAAGAAGTAGCATGGGTCATGCACATCTCACATGATTCCATGGCTCTGTACAGTCAAATCTCATGTGATGATTTATATGCATATGGATGGTCAGAAAGGAGGGCTGCGCCGTGTTGTCTGCCTTAACACAACACAACACAACAGAAGAGGGTTAGGTTGGTGAAGATAAGCACAATCAAACGCTTGCTTGTCAAACACCAAACCTACACAAAGAATCAACTCATGGAGTATACAATTGACCAGAGCTACCTTTCATGATCAATACTCTTGCTTGTCAATTCGACAACATTTTCTAATAGCATCTTACATAGCAGCGGCAGAAAAAATAGATGCTACTTACTCCACTCAATAAGTGTCGTGGTTTTATTTCAAATTTGAACTCAAATCAAGACACTTAGTTTGAAACGGAGGGAGTACTATAATATCATTTTTCCAAATTATAATACATTTTGAATATTTTAACATAAACTACTCCCTCCATTCACAATTATAAGATGTTTCGGATATTTCAGTATGGACTAAATACGGACTGAAATGAGCTAGCAAACACACTAAAAAGTGTTTATATACATTTGATTAACAAAAATGTTAGAACATCTTATATTTATGAATGGAGGGACTACATATAGTCCAAAATAAGCAAACAAACACACTAAAACACGTCTATATACATTTGATTCAGAAAAAAAATAGAACATCTTATAATTCTAGATGGAGTATATTACTACTCCCTCCATTTCCTTATACAAGACCACTGTGAAAAATACATTTTGCATCTATATAAGGCCACAAACAGTAATCGAGGTAAACATTAATGATGTTTCCTCATACTGTCAACTTGTTTAATGCTTGCATGCATGTATTCATAATGATACTTATCTACTTTCTTCTCATTCATTCGTTGCATGCATACGACGTATTAATGATTCCGGTTAACGAAAAGAAAACATGACTTTCCAAGCGGCCATTAAATTTTGTCTTGATATCTATAATATGAGTTTGTGACCTTGTATAAGGGAATGGAGGGAGTATATTATTTTCAAACTAGCTGTAAGTGTCATCTTTGTTAATATCTACGGATATTATCCGAATCATTTTCATCCACAAGCAAATGTCGTTGATCATATACCTTCCATATGATTCAAAATTTCAAATGTGATGTGATAGTTCATGTGGATATATGGATGATCAGACAGGGGGAGGCCTTCTTACATCAAACCCCATAATTTTGTCATTCACATTCATACTATTATATATCATCTATATACCCCGACAGTTTTCCGATTCTCATTGATACTGTTACTGTATAACTATACATTTGCTACAAATAATGGATATTTTTGTATGCTGCTACATACATATATCATATATATCTACCTTGACTATAAAGAAAGAATCAAGAATGGATGTGAATGACCTCCTGCCTGCCTGCCGTGTGCTCTCTTCCCAACCCAGCCAGCAGCCATTAAAACATTAAAAAAAAAACTATGACATCTTACACCAACCAGCCTATGACTACGAAAATGGAATAATCTACAAGGCCCGGCCAGGGGAGAGGAAAGAAAGACAAAAACCTATATCAACTGACAAATTTACAACATTCTATCCTCCGGAGGCTACCGTCTTCTCTGCCCAGCCCTCACGGGAATCCATTCAGCTCTTCAAGAACTGGAACGCCGCGTTTTCCAGGAGCTCTTGTGGCGGAGACACATTCTGGAACTCCTTGGTGTCCATGGAATTGCCTATCTCCTCGAGCGACAACGGCATGCTGCAAGCAGGGCACACGGAGCGTTCGAAGTCAGGGCTGTCAGATGTGATCCACCACGTATGAGTATTGGTTTCTGAAACAGTGCATTCGTGGATATTCGGTCTAGACGTACCTTGTCTCTTCATCTAGTAAATAGGCGCCCGAGTCAGCTCCCTCGTTCACCAACGTTTTCATCTCATTGAGGACCTACAATCACAATCATTAGGAATGTATCAGCCCTGAAACCTCGGCTTTGGTACAGAATGCTCCAGTAGCCCTTGAAGTTAAATTTGGTGCTTACCTCTTCGGATACACTTTCAGTATTATATTTGTCATCCCAGTACTGCGTGCATATCCTGTAAAGTTGGTGGACACTCAATACCTGCATAACGGCAAACAGAAATAGGTGTTTAGCTACTCTTGTTCTGGATGATCCATTGCAGCCTCCCTATGCTGCGTTGGGTTTGGGGGTGGGGGGTCTTACTGGGCAGAGATCACTTATTATTTCATCATATGATACCCTGAACTTTTTGAAAATGACCTGCATCACAGCACAAAGATGGTCAGACCTGCCTAAAAGAGACAAAATTTTCATAGAAGTCAGTAAACAGCACAGCAGCAGTCTTTGGCAGCAAACATAAACACAACTAAACTTTTCCCGGTGTGCAATTCAAAATCGATTGAAATGCTGCACTACTCTTATACTTAAAGAAGTAATGAATGTTTTTAAGCTAATGATAAGAATCCATGCCGACATACACACACAATGCATGCTCAAGTTTGTAGTTACATACCAGGAAACCAACAGCCTGGCTTATGTGCTTAAGTTCATCCCATGCAGATCCTGCGTACTGTTGGTATTTCTAGTAATTAGACTGGATTGGTTGCAAGCATCTAGTAATCATAGTATAAAGTGCATATCTTTAGAAAGAATAGCAAAATAGCATATATATTTACCTCTGGCTTGGATTGTGTGCACCATGCCTCCAGTTCTTCTAGCCCTTGTTTCACATATTCTCCATTGCTGAAAGAACAGCACTCTCGCCGTACAAGAAGACTGTGACATAGTAACATCAGAAAAGGGAGAATTAGGAACTGGGCAAGTTGAAGGCACGCAAGGCAAGTCCAGACACGAAAGAAGTTACCTATTGAAGAGTTGAGCATTGATGAATGCAAAAATCTGTGTAAATATCTTCCGAGAAAAAATTGTTGGGACCTAAAATTTCAGCATTATGGCCAGAAGTCAGAACAGAACACCATGCAGCCAAATGCAATGCGGATTTGAAGGTTTAAACTTACACAATTTTCTTGCAAGATTTTCAAGAGATCGTTCAAATGGTTGACTATCGCTTTCCAATAGCTATCTTGATCCGTTATCAAACCAGCCTTTGCAGTTCTTGGCGCCTTTGAGTATCAATGTGTATACAGGAATGAGCGTTAGACCAGCAGCCACAAATTATTGCCAAACTTGAGGGCAGGTACAGGATCAGCGTCAAATGTTAACATAAATTATATAGCCTAATCACCAGCCAATAGAAATTCCTCATAGTACAAAGGTACACCTGATATAAACAACAGTCCAATTTGTTTTCATTAAGTTTGCAAAAAGGGTTTGGGTGTTATGCCAAGTTACCAACTGAGAGGAACTAGCCAAAAATATGCAAGCGTGAGTCAAAGTTAACTTAGTATCCCTGGATTTCTACTTACGACGCTGGCTTGTGCTTCAGGATTGTTGAGATGTCTCATGCTTATTTGTAAAACTTATATTAATCCAGCAAGAATCTTCTAAAGTATGAAATAATAATTAACCTGAGGACTCGTGATAGATGGGGTAACCTGAATAACATGTGAGAGTACTGAAGATACTTCTCTTTTCACATTGTCACGGATCATTCCATATAAACCTTCCACAAAGGCTGTAAGCTGTTGCTTGAAAAGGAATGCAGGATACTTGCCCTCCACTTGGCGCACAAGATCCATATCAACAGTAATGCTTGAAGCACGAAATACCTGTGGATCATATGACACCAAGAGATTAAGAAATGAGTCAAGATAACCTCATCTAGCCTATCATACAATTTTGACAAAATACAATTGCTAGAACTCGGAGAACCCTTGTTAATCATTTTGTTAATAAAAAAGCGACAACCACTTTGTTAAAAAAACAAGGATGATTATTCGTTCTTTTTGTTTTGTTTTGTTTTCTCGTTCCCTCTTTTGGTTTTTCTGGTTCTCCTTACGTGTGTTCAAGGAAAGAAAAGGATATATATATATAACATACCATCCTCCCAAGGAAAGACGTCTGAGTCGTCGTTCTTTTCAGTGGTGTTGTTACACCTGAGCCAGCAGGTTTCAGACTCTTTTGTAGTATGATCAATAATGATGATGCATTTGATAGCCAGTATGCAAGATCGGCGTTGCTGTCTTGTTTCTGTAATACAAATTGTGCAAATTTGAAAAGGGCAACAACATAAATCGAAGGGAACATTTCCCCTAAATTGAATACGCCTGACATAATCACGCTACGATGGACATAACTAAGTAAATCATAGAATGAAAACGAGCACAAGAATTGTTTGAGGCTTGAACACTAGCAATACCTGCATGGCTGAACTAAATATCTGAATAAGCCGATCAAAAATATTAGTTTTTTCCGCCTCGAAAGTTCTCCAATGAAGAAGACATTTGTATATGGTTATTGCAGCAACTGGTTTTCCCTCGCTAAATCCAATGTTTTCATTAACACAGTTAATCAGTGCTTCAACACTCTCCTGCAAGGAAAAGGTGGAGCCATAGTTTAATTTGTTTCCTAATGACTTGACTAACTGCTTTAATCATTGAATATCGGCCCAAGTAAGTACTTGGTGTCTCTCAATTAAAGATCTCCTGCCGAATTCCAAAGGTGTGGGTGACTGCAGGGATGATTATATTAGATTCAATCATCAAAAACAAATCTAAAGAGTTATTAGCAAGCAGTATAGAATGTTCCAAACCTGTTGTTCGTCTCCAGGTATGCTGCTGCTACCCAAATTCTGCACAGTTGCAAACACTCAGCAGCATAATAATAATACTAAAACAAGTTCTCTCAGCAATGACAAACAATAAAGGTATACATGCAGCAAATACCCATGTGAGTGTGCGAGAGAGAGAGAGAGAGAGAGAGAGAGATTACAGATTTTCGATGCATGTTAAGCAAAGGGTCAGGTCTTGGTCTCATAGAATGTTGTCGGAGATTAATGATCTCTGCTTCTGCACTAGCCAACTTCTCTCGAAGGCTGGTCATGGAAATAATTGCAATCGTTTAACATAAGATGGCTTGGCTAATAAAGGATAGAAGCATTTACCAGCATCACGAGTTTATATCAAATACAACATGAAAGAAGAACCTTAGAAATGCATTCTTTAGTTGATTTAGCTGTGACTCTGCTTCCGTAGCTTTCTTCAGAGACTCTTCTCTGACTTGGTCTGTTTCTTTAAACCTCTGTTCCGTTTCCTCAATTTTTGTCTCAAGAGAGGTCACCAGTGTCTGCAAGTCAAAAGTGTATCACACCATTACTCCACTAGGGGTACAAAAAATAATAATTGGATAGCAAGTGTACACCCTCCTATGATTGGCCATTTAATAGCAAATGATGTACCAATCAATACTTTTATTTGAACATCGAAGCTACTAGACTAATCAAAACCTAAGATGTTCCATAACGTAGATTGTAAAAAGAATTAATGGTATTCATCCTCATTTATGGTTTCCTTTCGTAGTTGTTCGTATTTTTGCGTTAATACCTTGAGCTTCTCATTTTCAGCAGTGAGCTCATTGACTTGAGTTGCATCAACACGTATCTCTGGCACTAAAGCAGCTTTCTCTGATGCTGCCTTGGAAGTTTCCTGTTCCTTCTTTAACAATTCTTTAGTCTCCTTGAATTGCTGTTGCAATTCCTGCAATTGTGATTGGAGCTTCTTATTTTCTTGAATCTTGGCTTCCTTGGCTTCTTCCAAATCAGACTGCAAGTACAAAATATGCATATGTAATTCCAAAATGATCAAAAGTTTCCTTTGTGATGTTATGAGATGCACAATGCTCCTCTACCATACTAGCAATAGCAGCCTTGCAACTGTGCCAACTGTTGACTTGATATCTGCGAGTTTTTGTTCTTATTGTCCAATCATTTTCCCTCTTCTTTATTCATTCACTACAAGATGCTAATTTACATGACAGTCCAGAGAAGTTTTGCAATCTAATGCACATTATAGGTCATAGGAAGTGCCTATTAATAAATTCCATGTCAACAGATATGTTTGTGCTGAATAGCAAATATTATGTTCTGTGCTTAGAAAGGAATTTACTCTATGCATTTGTACCATGCATAAACAACATTTTTAGAGAACATTGTGGCCAGGGTTCTGTGCTACTTTACCCTGATGCGTTTCTCCACTTGTAACCGCCAGGTAAGCTCCTCGACTTCTTTCTCTAGTTTACTCTTGGCAGCCTGTAGGGCACCAGTTTCCTTTGCAGCCTGAAAGTAATGAAAATATGGCCAGGCACCAACAAAATCAAAATAGTTCTCAACAACTGAATCGAATAGAATTATAATAAACACAGCGACATGCTTTGCTTCGTGATACAGAGAAATAGAAATATAAGACCACTAGTTGAGTGATATTGTTTTTTTTTGAAGCAAACTGGGCGGTATCCTAACAAAAAATGTTTTTCTAAGGAAGATGAAAATAGTTGTAACAACACAAGTTTGCAGTTACATTACTACCATGGTTGTGAAAGAAATATTTGCCACTTGTTCTACCTACCTGGGATTGTTCTTTGATATGTTAGCAAGATTTAGGCTTATAAGGGATTTTGTCGTGACGAAACAACCAATGCTGTAGCTTGATCCAAGGGAAGAAAGGAGCCAGTCAAGATAAGTTCACAAGGGGTCTTACCATTTTGAGTTGTCGAAGTTCTCTTCTGGCTATTCTTCCTCTCCAAGCACACTGAGTGGTGAGTGTGGCCTTCAACATCTTCACATACCTTGAGCGTGCTAAATGACAGCGGCATCGAGTCTACAAACGTATGAAATTGTATTAGACTAGGTAAGATATAATGCTATATTTCTCAATTAGCCTCTTGTTATCATGAGAAATGCAAATATTTCCAATACTTTTTACTATCATACTTATTAGCACGTCCTTTCACGATGCTCAAAAGATAGTAGGTTTATTTATGCCGAAACGGAACATATCGAACTTTTGTGTTATTAGACAAACACAAAATAACATAGTCGATAAATATCCATCACAAGTATCTGACATATGAGCATCACTTGCATATTCTATTTGGTGGATCTACTTTGATTGAATTAAACATGAAGCCTCAGAAATACCTGAATAATCACCGCAGCTTTTGTTTGTCGGCAAAAACGGAGTTTGTTGCGAGCAGCCATACCACGTAGACCACATTGGATAGTAGTCGATGCGGAACACAGATCTCTAAATTTGTTTCTTTCTTGGCGCATACGGTAGCGCGTCTGAATTCTCAAAGCACCTGCCTGTCTTCGAAGATTTTCATATAACCGTCTAGCAATTGTTCCTTCGATAGTGAAAGTATACGAGTCACTATCTCTGCTTAAGCAGGGACTGTGGAAGAGAATTAAATTGGAAACAGATATATGCACCTCTGCATACAGCCTGGAGTTGTGTGGCACACGTTCGCAAATGTACATACTTCTTGCGGGACAGAAATGAACGAACTTTGGTTTGTATTTTTTTCGCAGAAAGTCCCAAAACCTCAGTTCTTAGAGCATCTAGCTCAGCCATTTGACCAGCACGGAGAAACACTTTTGTTTTTCCTATCTGTAAAATTTGAAATCAGAAGGTGAGGCTGAATAATGAATAAATTGGAAACATCATAGCATTGATATTTCTTCTAATAGTTACCTGATAGCCTACAAGGTTAGCTTTCTCGAGAATCATCTTCGTAGAAGTAATTTCATTATTACTGCCAAAGGAACAAACACATAAGTACATACAACATATGGAACAGAAGCAATGAAATAATCAAATAACTAGGAAGTTTACCCTTTACTCAGAGCTTTGGGATGCAGAATACCAAATCGATTGACAAATTCATAGAATGTTCTCCTTGTGGGGTATCCTAGACAGCTAATCCTTATTGCCTCTAAAACACCCTGTTCGAGAAGACAGATGGCATTACACAACTCGAATGCAGATAAATTGAATCTTTTTTTCTGGCCTGCACATTATCGATTTTAATATTTTTTAGCGGATGCAGATCAATTTGCAAGTGTGTATGTTTCGGAAAACATTTTCAATGTCAGAAATGAATTATTACTGCACAAACCATTATGATTTTTGGCTTTGGGCTGAGTATATATAAATAAAGAAATTATGAGCATGCACTTTAGTGCAGTTAGACCAGCTAAATTTGAGCAAAAGAAACAGCACAGAAATTGGTCTCACCCCGCAACGAAGCTGCTGGAGAACATTACTGTTCTCAAATATCGCTGGCTTGAGAACATTGTTAGGTTTTATGCAGCGGATGTAGTGTGGTTCTGTTGCACTCAGCGTTTCTAACAGAGATTGTAGTTGTTGCTGCAATATCATGCCAAAATAAAGGGGTAAATAAACACAGAATATATTAAGGGAATAGAGCAAATGGTGTACCTTGAAACTTGAGCCTATTGAAGTAAACTTTGTGGACTTTGCTGCTTCTTCAACAGGTGGAAAAAGGCTTGAAACAAATGGACATTTTGAAGCATTCAATAGGATTTGATGTTCATTTACAGCATAATCTATGTTTTTATCTAAGAAAAGATCTGTTTGATAAGTGACCTGCAGCAGACAGAGACAATCATTTAGTGTGCGCATCTTAACTTTGTGAATGCAACCAGTTCAAATAAAACCGACTGATTAGCAGAAGCAATAAACTATCTACTGTTAAGATAGTGAATGAATGTTCTACATGTGTGTCAGGAGGATCAAAGGACATGCATATGCAGTAATGCACACGAGGTTGGCTCAGTTACTGGGTGATTATTGAACGATTCATGAAACAAGATTATCACACTCTGTTCCTTGTGCTTCAATTCTTTTCTATCTAGCACATTTGGGAAGTATTTTACTCTGTTGCTTGCTGATTTAAGCAAAAGGTGCTAAAAGATTGGCAGACTTGGACACATTTTGGCCATCTAACATCAAGCCTTTTAGTGCTCAAATTAACCGCCGTATTTTATCCAAGTGTAGCACAGGCCTGTTAGTTTCTTTAGTAAGTTAAACACCTGCCCCTACATGTGGAATTTCGATTTATCTGCAGCTATCAGTTATGAAGGGAAGACATAATATCCTGGTTAAAGCAAGCGCTGTGTACTCTGGTAAGATGACAAGTAGTCAAATACTAGAAGGTAGCTACAATCAGCTTACTGCAAAGGAACAAGGCACAGATGGGTACATTAAAAATGATCTTAGAATGGCAATATCTTGTATGGTAAGTACACCATATTTATCATAATTACATGTCAATCACATGTATTTTCCAGTGTGGGCAGACAACTGGTAACCACTCCAAAAACATATAGCCAGAAAATATAAACTTTAATATTTACATGTACATCAATGATCTGTTACCTACATTTCCAGCATAATGATGGACAGTGAAATCAGATCTTGAAAATTTGGGTTTACTGAAGTGAGGGTTGTCCTTGAACTTTTGATATAGCTTCTCAGCAAATGTTTCGTGGGTTGAATTCCTTAACATGCTGAATCATAAGAAAACAAATTGTTAATAATTTTTTGAGATTCTAACGGAAAAGGATATGTTTACGGTTATACGTGCATACCATGTCTCATCCAACAGAGCAATTATCCCCCCTGGTTTCTGCATCAAATAAATTAGAAACAAGAAATAAGATGGCATAATTAATTGGTTATTACAACATATCATGGCTAAAGCATACAACTAGAAAAAAAATGCACGAAACACAATCAACCAGACAGCAGATACGTATCATGCATGGAAATAATGCTATCATTATGTATTTAATAGAGATAAAGGGGGGGGGGGGGCAATGACATTCTGCTATGCTAACCCGGATTGCTAAAATGGCATGTGCAGACGTTACGGATGGAAATTATCGGCATCTCAGTGTACAATCTGGAATACAAACTAGTACCACTACATCTAAGTATCTAACTCATCACCTCCAAATAAAGATGTCACAGTAACTAGAATCTGAGTTTCAATACCTTTTCAATGAGATCAAGAATTTCTTGGTTGTCAACAAACTGGATGTAACTCCAGTCAATTTCTTCCTTTGTATATTCCTCTTGTTCCATCTTAAAAACATGCTGTTGATGGGACATGTTTTAGTTAGAAAAAGACTCGACGTTAAACCGGTTGGACAACCTAAACACAAAACTTGTCGAGCAAAGGTAATTCCATTTTGTAACCTGATTAAAATGTTGCTGGAGCTTCTCATTAGTTAGATTGATACAAAATTGCTCAAAGCTGCAAACAATCAAAATGTCAGCATATACTAATTACCTTCTTTCAAACCTGGCATAAGGAGATAGTTATATATGCAGAAGTTGAACTATCATCTACTGCCAGTTAAGAGTACACATAATCAAGGATTTCAGTGAACAAGAAAGTTAGCACGCAAAACTACTCCTGCTGCCGGATGGCGCTACCGTGTAGTGTATTGTATGCGTAGTGTGGTGTGTGCGTAGTGCCTCCCTGAGGCTTTAAACTACTTTCATTTTAGTGGATCGAGACGCAATCCTTTTGCGCTTTCTTGAACAAAAAAGGTTAGCAAGAAAATATTAATACTATGGCTTTCTTGACCAATACTATATTACTATTCTTTTAGTAGTGATGAAGGGTGTAATACCCAGTCCAAGTTTGGCCCAGGAAGGTCGGTTAGTGTTGTGTTGGATCCACACAGCTACTTGCATAGGTTAGAGAAGCATATTTATGCTAAGGATATCATCTGATCATTTGATATTCATATCATACAGTTCTAGTTTGATTAATTTCCATCTGGTCCACAATTAAGGCATACGGGATAAAGGAGCTTGTGGTATCCTCCCATGCGTACGTGTGTTGTGAATTAGTGCTGAAGTCCATCTACTAAGACTTCCATATTTGACTTCTATAAGTGTATTAACATAAATACTAGATTAAATGCAAAAGCATACCAGTTAAGCACCTGTTTGTCTTGAAACTCTCAAAACCATATATGTCCAGCACGCCGATCAAAATCTTTGAATCTGGATCTTGCCCAATGGAACTATTGATTTTATTGACAAGCCTGTAACAGTGGGGAACACAGCATTCATAACTAATCTTATCTGAGCCAGATATAGCACAGTATACAGAAGCACAAAGAAACCTTCCAAAAACGATGGTTTCCAGACTTACCAATCAAACAAGCGCGAGTAAACAATCCTAGACAATGCATCTCTGCTAAGAGCTGCACCCTTTGCATCTAAATTTTTTGTAATACTCTCCCCACGTGTTGCCATAACACGCTTGCACAAAGATTCCTCAAGACCCGTTGCATCACACCTGCAGAATGTTGCCGGTGCATGTTCATAAAAACAATGAAAAAGGAACTTTCAGAAAATATTCAAAAAACCTTAATGAAGAAATATATACATGAAAAGCTCAGCTGCTGTCTTAAGATGGAACTTAGATTTGTCATCTTTGGGTGCAGAGGAATCTGGTTCACTTCCTTCTCCAAACTCTACATTCCCCAAATGGAGAATAGCAGCTACAACTTTGAATATTGCATCCTGAAAGAAATGTCAAATTGTATGTAAAAAAAAAAACTGTTCCTCCCTTGCTGATGTATTAAACTGGTTTCCGGTGAAATTGGCCGTACCTGTTCATCGTTACTCATACCTACAATACCCATAGCTCTTCTGGTCTCGATATACTCTTTGGAGTCATCAAACCCATTAAGATCAATGCAATTAGACTGGTTGAGATAGTGAAATGTTTTAGCCTCTCCCACTTTATATTTCTCGCGGTCCTGATAATCATATTCACGTACCAAAGCTATAGGTTAGTACACTACATGTGATTTTATATAAAACACTCAAAGTTACAAAGGGTTACAGCAAAAGGCGGATCAGGGGATGTAGCAAATCAACACAAATGCTAATTAGATGATTTAGAGTTGCTAATCAACATCTTAATGTCTTAGCTCAATCTTACAGTTTGTAGTCGTCCTAATTTGAAAATCCATATCTCTAACAGACGGGTTTACTTGCAAGAAATGTATGAGAAACTATATCTTTCTTGAGATGATAATTATGTTTAGACCTATTTTACAGATTCCAGAAGCAATGATTATCCAAGAAAGACATACAGTATATTTCAGGTCAGCTGGTGGCGGTTAGCCTCTATGTGTGAATGCCCTGAGGTTTTTGCAAATTTCTTCAATTTTTACAGTGCGGAATGGGGTGGTTTTGTAAGCAAGATATAATTTCAATAAAACATAGTACTCCCTCCGTCCCATAATATAAGATCGGTTTTTAGTTTTTACACTATAGTGTAAAAACCGCTCTTATATTATGGGACGGAGGGAGTAGTTCACAAATATTGTGGTTCCAACAAAATTCAGAAGAAGAGCCTCTTACTTCTGGTGGTGCAGCGCACAGCATGTAAAAGCAGTGATAGTTCCTTTCTGGGTCAGATATTTGACAAACACGTGACCTTTCGAGAAGATAAGTCCTTATGGCGGCTCCTGAAATCTTCCCATACTGATCAAACTGAATCTCAACAAATTTGCCAAACCGACTGCAGAATCAAGAAAGGTAAGATGTAAAGCAATTTTTTTTTGCTATGAAGATAATACATTGAAGTTGTGTAAGTAACTTAATAGCCATCCAAAAAGAAAATCAATACTAGTTCATTACCTTGAATTATTATTCCTAACTGTTTTTGCATTGCCGAATGCCTCAAGAACAGGGTTGGACTGTGTCAGGTAAGTAGAGCATGTCAGAACATAATGTGAATTACATACTAGTGCTTCTTAACCACTTTTTTGGTGGTTCTTAGCTTGCCAGGTGTGCTTGTGCTACCAGCAAAAGAAGGGTGCAAAGTTGCACTGAGAAACGCACCTCTAGGATTTGTTCTTGCACTGACCTTCCTTCAGCTTTAGCTTTACCACCCATAAAAGCAAGATACTGCATAAGACTTTTAGTGCTTTCTGTCTTGCCAGCTCCACTCTCTCCACTCACTAATATTGCTTGGCTGATACGATCGTTGATCATAAGTCTGGGAAGAATAAAGATAGGGTGCTTGGTTATTATTGTGAGGTAAATTGTTGAATCTGACAAACTGCAGTGGGGGATGAACGCACCTATACGCACGATCGGTGATAGCAAATGGATGGGGACTCAGCTCACCGAATTCTGCTCCTTTGTAAATTCCCATCATGTGGTTGTTATAGAGGTGGGGGAGTCTTTGAAATGGATTCACAGCTATCAAAATATTCCCAGTATAAGTCTGGAAGAAGAATTTAATCCATTAGAGAAGCTGCAAGAAGATGAATAGTATCACCAAAAGAAGAGCAAGCCGCTAACTACGTAGTACACTACTTGTTGGATGGTGTCTTGATCATCTCAAATGAAAAAAGGTACTTTTGTGCACATGAAGAAGGTAGTTGCTCAGAGAATTTTTATGATGGAATTCCACTAGCTCATGGAATGGAAGAGCACAAGATGTTAATTTGTTGAGGGACTCAACTTACGTATATCTCATTGAGGGCATATCTGGACTTGAGGTTCTGGAGCACTCCTGGTTCATGCAGGTAGGCAAGCCTGGTCATATCCTCGACGCCACCACGCGGGGATTCCGTGTCCTTAGGAAAGGCAGTGGAGAGATTAACGGTGGCCTTCTTTCCATTGGTGCAGTTTATGACCAGGTCCTCCCCGTGGACCTCCTCCACCTGGCCATCCATCCATGCCTCGTCTGCATCTTCGATCCAGACATGAGAGCCGACGACAAAGCGGCTTTTGGTTTTGGATGCCTGCAGCAACGACGACAGGATTGGCATTAGTTCTGGTTGATGCTGGCATGTAGAAACCCCATTGAAGGATGCATTCCCTTTATCAGTTATGGCTGAAATTAATCTGCATTGCTACAAGATGTACTACCAAATGCAGAGCAGAAACCCCATTGAAGGATGTGCGTTTCCATTGAACATGGTACAATTAAGGCATGGCATGAATTGAATTGCGCCAGAAACAAAATTAATGTTCCTAATTAATGAATAAAGAAGCGACAAGCATTGATCGCGTGTGGGCATTTCATCAAACAGTTGTTGAGGCCACACCAAAGGGGTCGCATTTGGAGCCAAGAACGGATTTTGATCCGACACAGATTGTTTAAATAGGAGAAGGAGGAGAAGGATACGGTACCATTGTTGGGCGCGGCGGGGCGCGACGGCTACGGCGACGGGGTGATGATGGGAAGAGATCAGAGGGAGGCCGGCCGCATCAACTCCCGTCCCGCGGCGGCAGGCAGGCCGAATGCGAGCGGTGCCGGTCGAACGGCGGCCGCACCACCACCGCACCGCAGGCAGGCCCTGTTGCGCGCGACGGTGACGGCGATGGGGAATGGGTGGGGGGAAATCCTACGGAGCGGGGTCGAATCCACGGCGAGCGAGCATTGCCGTCCGTCGACAGCAACGCGGTGGTGGTGGTGGCGAGATTTGCTTGGGCTCGCTGTGGTTGTGGAGCTCTCTTACTTTTTTTAGCAGCGGGTGTGGGGAGGAAGGGGAGGTGGTGGTGGTCATGGGATGCAATGCAAGAAGAATGGCAAGGAGGAGCCGCGCCATTGCCATTGCCTGCCACACACCGAGAAGAATGCGGGATGCTCTTCTCTCTCTCTCTCTCTCTCTCTCCCACTAAACTAACACATGCCTATTTCCTTGGGCCGGGCTGGGTTCTCTTGGGCCGGCCGTGGGCAAGGAATTTCTCTCTCATGGGTTCTCTTGGGCTGACGCCTGGCCCGCTATTAAAGCAGGCCATATGGGCCCTTTCATGTGGGCTGGACCACAGGCATGGAACTTCGGCCCGACATGACACACGATTAAAAGAGTTGGGCCAGCCTTCAGCCCGCTCCCAAACAAGTCCGATCCCGAAATCCAGGCATTAATGCCAGGCTGACACGACACGGTCTAAAGCGCTACCTGGCTCCTCAAGCTTGTAACCAGGCTTATCAATTTTTTTTAGTTCTCTGCCTTTTTATTGATTTTTAGATATTTTCCTGTATTTTTCCTTAACTTTTAGGGTTTTTTTCTAAATTTTGAAAAAAACAAAAGGCCCTAAAGGCCCACAACGTCAAAAAGCAACACGTACAGGCCCGCAACTGTGTCATGCCGACCTTTATAATTGGCATGGCACGCCAATCTCAGTGGCTAGGCCTTCGGGGCGGCATTTCATGACCCTTACAGCTGGGTCGTGTGAGGCTGGTCAATGTGGCCAGGTTTGGCCAATATCTTGGATCATGGCCCTTGTCGTTGGGTCATGCGGGGTTGGTTAATGTGGCCAGGTTTGGCCGGTATCTTGGATCATGGCCCTTGTCGCTGGGTCATGTCAGGTTGGTCAATGTGGCTAGGTTTGCCCGGTATCTTGGATCATGGCCCTTGTCGCTGGGTCATGCTAGGTTGGTTAATGTGGCTAGGTTTGGCCGGTATCTTGGATCTTTGACGAGCATTCCCTTTTATTTTCCCTAGAGCCCAAAAATATTGTTTTCGTCGTTGTCTGGATAATATTTTTTGTTTTGCCTGAAGGCCTAAGGAGTAGCAGAGTTTCAAATTTAACAAAACCATCACAAATCACATGGTCTTCATGAGAACTCGCTCAAACAAGTTTGATGGGTGATTTCATCACATGGCATCCTGCAATGATTAAAAAATGTGAGGAAGAGTCAAGTAGAAGGAAGAGAAGTAGTGGCAAGATACTTGCCCTTGTGGTTACTGGCTTGGTGTTTGACGGAGTCGAATTTAGTAGATCTCGGGTAGGGGGTTCATAGTTAGTAGTCTAGATGTGATGGTAACAAAGACACATCAAATAGATGGTTAAATAATCTTTAGATGCCCCTTGATTTGTAAAAGGAAAAGGAAGTATTGCCGATATTTTAATTTTTCAAAATTACTGAGTTCATAGGAAAACAACAATATTAAAAGGGGATGCATCGTGAAAATATTGTGGGAATCAACTTCCCGTGCACCTAAAAATATGCACTAAACCTATGCATATATATCTGAGGAAACAGGTACTCTGAAATCCCAAATTGCTAAGATTATGTGTACCCCGAAACTTCTAGATTAGCCCGACTAATAGGAAAGACTGTCGGAGATGGAATTTGAACGATAAGAATAACTTTGTAGCGAGAGATCTATATATTATTCTTATAAAGGATGGAGTATCCGCCTCCTAAGGCTCATCGAGGGCGAAAAGGGCTTGCAACGGGAGCCTTTGAGGGTGGACTTGTGCCTATCGATGTGCTGGATGGCATGCACCCAGGCGACCCGGATGGAGGGTCCATGACGGATGGATAGCGTGCTAGCCCGGCCGGGGACACCATCATTGAAAGGTGTGGGGCGCATGCAGGGGTCTTTTTGGGCGCTCTCCCCTGTGCAACGGGCTTGCCGGGCCTAGCTGGGACTGACCATGCAAAATACCATCAGATCCCTGGGTAGCGTTCTGATGAGTCCAATTAATGTGAAAATTTTACCAAGTATTTTATGCCTACATCGTAGGCTTTGTGGAGTTTTACTGCATTCGCACACTTTTTTTTGTTGATAATAATCCCTCGGGCGACGCTATTTGGACCAATTAGCATAATATGAAGAAGATCCTCACAAATGGTAGTGAAAACACTTATTTAAATTTTAAAGAGATAATCACCTAGCATAAAAGAAGCGAGCAAGAAGATGTTGGGGAACGTAGTAGTAAATCAAAAAAATTCCTACGACCACCAAGATCTATCTATGGAGAAACCAGCAACGAGTAAGGGGGGATTGCATCTTCATACCTTTGAAGATCGCTAAGCGGAAGCGTTACAAGAACACGGTTGGTGGAGTCGTACTCGTAGCGATTTAGATCGCGGTGGATTCCGATCTTAGCGGCGAAACAACGACGTCTCCGCGTTCAACACACGTGTAGCCCGGTGACGTCTCCTACGACTTGATCCAGCAAGGAGGAAGGAGAGGTTGAGGGAGAGCTCCGGCAGCACGACAGCGTGGTGACGGTGGAGCTATGTGGTCTTCGGCATGGCTTCGCCAAGCACTATGGAGAACGAGGAAGAGGAAGGGTAGGGCTGCGCCAAGAGAGAGAGAACTCGTGTGTTTGGCAGCCCCAAACCCTCCACTATATATAGGAGGAGGGGGGGAGGGCGCAGCCCTAGGGTTCCCACCCTAGGAGCTGCGGCTGGCCCTAGATGGCCTTCTGGCCGAAGGCCAGAGAGGAAGAGGGGTGCGGCTACCATAGGATGGGCCTTAGGGCCCATCTGCCCTAGGGTTTGCCCCCCTCCCACCTTCAGCTGTGCCTTGGGCCCTTGTGGGAGCACACCAGCCCACCTAGGGCTGGGTCCCTCCCACTTGCGGCCCATGCAGCCCTCTGGTGCTAGTGGCCCCACTTGGTGGACCCCCGGAACCCTTTCAGTGGTCCCGGTACGTTACCGGTGATGCCCGAAACACTTCCGGTGACCAAAACCTCACTTGTTATATATGAATATTTACCTTCGGACCATTCCGGAACTCCTCATGACATCAGGGATCTCATCCGGGACTCCGAACAACTTTCGGTAACCACTTACACTATTTCCCTATAACCCCAGCGTCATCGAACCTTAAGTGTGTAGAACCTATGGGTTCGGGAGGCACGTAGACATGACCGAGACACCTCTCCGGTCAATAACCAACAGCGGGATCTGGATACACATGTTGGCTCCCACATGCTCCACGATGATCTCATCGGATGAACCACGATGTCAGGGATTCAATCAATCCCGTATACAATTCCCTTTGTCTACCAATATGATACTTGCCCGAGATTCGATCGTCGGTATCCCTATACCTTGTTCAATCTCGTTACCGGCATGTCTCTTTACTCGTTCCGTAACACATCATCCCGTGGCTAACTCCTTAGTCACATTGAGCTCATTATGATGATGTCTTACCGAGTGGGCCCAGAGATACCTCTCCGTCACACGGAGTGACAAATCTCAGTCTCGATTCGTGCCAACCCAACAGACACTTTCGGAGATACCCATAGTGTACCTTTATAGCCACTCAGTTACGTTGCGACATTTGGCACACCCAAAGTATTCCTACGGTATCCGGGAGTTGCACAATCTCATGGTCTAAGGAAACGATGTTGGGAGACGTAGTAGTAAATCAAAATTTTCCTACGTGTCACCAAGATCTATCTATGGAGAAACCAGCAAACGAGTGGGGAGAGATTGGATCTTCATACCTTTGAAGATCGCTAAGCGGAAGCGTTACAAGAACGCGGTTGATGGAGTCGTACTCGCAGCGATTCAGATCGCGGTAGATCCGATCAAGTGCCGAACGGACGGCACCTCCGCGTTCAACACACGTGCAGCCTGGTGACGTCTCCTACGCCTTGATCCAGCAAGGAGGAAGGAGAGGTTGGGGAAGAGCTCCAGCAGCAGCACGACGGCGTGGTGGTGGTGGAGTAGCAAGGTATCCCGGCAGGGCTTCGCCTAAGCACTGCGGAGGAGGAAGAAGCAGAATAGGGCTGCAGCGAGAGAGAAAGAGTTCGTCGTCTCAAACCTGCCCAACCCTTGCATATATATAGGAGAAAGGAGAGGGAGGGCTGGCTTGGCCCCTCCTCCAAGGAGGAGGGATTCGGCCGAAGTGGGGGGAGAGTCCTCCTCCCACACGGGAGGTGGACCCCCCCCCCTTTTAAATCCCTTTTGCCTCTATCTCCAGATCCCTGGCGCATGGGCCCTTTCTAGAAGGTATTGGCTGGCCCAATATGGGCTGGCACACCTCCTCTAAGGGCCCATGAGGTCCTTTGGTCGTCACCCCCTCCCGGGGGTCCTCCGGCACCCTCCCGGCACTCCCGGTACAATACCGATGAGCCCGAAAACTTTCCGGTGACCAAAACTGGACTTCCTATATATCAATCTTTACCTCCGGACCATTCCGGAGCTCCTCGTGACGTCCGGGATCTCATCCGGGACTCCGAACAACCTTCGGTAATCACGTATACCTTTTTCCTATAACCCTAGCGTCATCGAACCTTAAGTGTGTAGACCCTACGGGTTCGGGAGACACGTAGACATGACCGAGACACCTCTCCGGCCAATAACCAACAGCGGGATCTGGATACCCATGTTGGCTCCCACGTACTCCACGATGATCTCATCGGATGAACCACGATGTCAGGGATTCAATCAATCCCGTAAACAATTCCCTTTGTCTATCGGTATGGTACTTGCCCGAGATTCGATCGTCGGTATCCGCATACCTTGTTCAATCTCGTTACTGGCAAGTCTCTTTACTCGTTCCGTAATACATCATCCCGTGACTAACTCCTTAGTCACATTGAGCTCATAATGATGATGTCTTACCGAGTGGGCCCAGAGATACCTCTCCGTCACACGGAGTGACAAATCCCAGTCTCGATTCGTGTCAACCCAACAGACACTTTCGGAGATACCCGTAGCGTACCTTTATAGCCACCCAGTTACGTTGTGACGTTTGGCACACCCAAAGCATTCCTACGGTATCCGGGAGTTACACAATCTCATGGTCTAAGGAAATGATACTTGACATTGAAAAGCTTTAGCAAACGAACTACACGATCTTGTGCTATGCTTAGGATTGAGTCTTGTCCATCACATCATTCTCCTAATGATGTGATCCCGTTATCAACGACATCCAATGTCCATGGTCATGAAACCGAGACCATCTATTGATCAACGAGCTAGCCAACTAGAGGCTCACTAGGGACACGTTGTGGTCTATGTATTCACACATGTATTACGGTTTCCGGTTAACACAATTATAGCATGAATAATAGACAATTATCATGAACTAGGAAATACAATAATAACCATTTTATTATTGCCTCTAGGGCGTATTTCCAACAGTCTCCCACTTGCACTAGAGTCAATAATCTAGTTACATTGTGATGAATCGAACACCCATAGCATTCTGGTGTTGATCATGTTTTGCTCGTGAGAGAGGTTTAGTCAACGGATCTGCGACATTCAGATCCGTATGCACTTTACAAATATCTATGTCTCCCTCCTGAATGTAATCACGGATGGAGTTGAAGCGGCGCTTGATGTGTCTTGTCTTCTTGTGAAACCCGGGCTCCTTCGCAAGGGCAATAGCTCCAGTGTTGTCACAGAGTAGAGTCATCGGGCCCGACGCATTCGGAATCACTCCTAGGTCGGTGATGAACTCCTTCATCCAGACTCCCTCCTTTGCTGCTTCCGAAGCAGCTATGTACTCCGCTTCACATGTAGATGCTGCCACGACGCTTTGCTTGCTGCTGCTCCAGCTCACTGCCCCTCCATTCAAAATATACACGTATCCGGTTTGCGACTTGGAGTCGTCCGGATCTGTGTCGAAGCTAGCATCGACGTAACCCTTTACGACGAGCTCTTCGGCACCTCCATAAACGAGAAACATGTCCTTTGTCCTTTTCAGGTACTTCAGGATATTCTTGACCGCTGTCCAGTGTTCCGCTCCGGGATCACTTTGGTACCTCCCTACCAAACTTATGGCAAGGTTCACATCAGGTCTGGTACACAGCATGGCATACATGATAGAGCCTATGGCTGAAGCATAGGGGATGGCACTCATCTCTTCTCTATCCTTTGTCGTGGTCGGGCATTGAGTCGTACTCAATCTCACACCTTGCAACACGGGCAAGAACCCCTTCTTGGACTTATCCATATTGAACTTCTTCAATATCTTTTCAAGGTATGTGCTTTGTGAAAGACCAATGAGGCGTTTTGATCTATCTCTATAGATCTTAATACCTAATATGTAAGCAGCTTCTCCAAGGTCCTTCATTGAAAAACACTTATTCAAGTAGGCCTTGATACTTTCCAAGAGTTCTATATTATTTCCCATTATCAGCATGTCATCCACATACAGTATAAGAAATGCTATAGAGCTCCCACTCACTTTCTTGTAAATACAGGGTTCTCCATAAACCTGTACAAACCCAAACGCTTTAATCACCTCATTAAAGCGAATGTTCCAACTCCGAGATGCTTGCACCAGCCCATAGATGGAGCGCTGGAGCTTGCATACCTTGTTAGCATCTTTAGGATCGACAAAACCTTCCGGCTGCATCATATACAGTTCTTCCTTGAGGAAGCCATTAAGGAATGCCGTTTTGACGTCCATTTGCCAGATCTCATAATCATAAAATGCGGCAACTGCTAACATGATTCGGACAGACTTTAGCATCGCTACGGGTGAGAATGTCTCATCGTAGTCAACTCCTTGAACTTGTCGATAACCCTTAGCGACAAGCCGAGCTTTATAGGCGGTCACATTACCGTCTGCGTCAGTCTTCTTCTTAAAGATCCATTTATTTTCAATGGCTCGCTTATCATCAGGCAAGTCCACCAAAGTCCATACTTTGTTCTCATACATGGATCCTATCTCGGATTTCATGGCCTCAAGCCATTTGTCGGAATTCGGGCCCGCCATCGCTTCTTCATAGTTCGAAGGTTCACCCTTGTCCAACAACATGATCTCTAGGACAGGATTACCATACCACTCTGGTGCGGAACGTGTCCTAGTGGACCTTCGAGTAGCAACTTGATCTGATGTTTCATGATCATCATCATTAACTTCCTCTCTAGCCGGTGTAGGCTCCACAGAAACAACTTCCTGTGCTGCGCTACTCTCCGGTTCGAGTGAAGGTACAATTACCTCATCAAGTTCCATTTTCCTCCCACTTACTTCTTTCGAGAGAAACTCTTTCTCGAGAAAGGATCCATTCTTGGCAACAAAGACTTTGCCTTTGGATCGTAGGTAGAAGGTATACCCAATAGTCTCTTTGGGATATCCTATGAAGACGCACTTTTCCGCTTTGGGTTCGAGCTTCTCAGGTTGAAGTTTCTTCACATAAGCATCGCAACCCCAAACTTTTAGAAACGACAGCTTAGGTTTCTTTCCAAACCATAATTCATACGGTGTCGTCTCAACGGATTTAGACGGTGCCATATTTAAAGTGAACGCGGCAGTCTCTAATGCATATCCCCAAAATGATAGAGGTAAGTCGGTAAGAGACATCATAGATCGCACCATATCCAATAGAGTGCGATTACGACGTTCAGACACACCATTTCACTGAGGTGTGCCTGGCGGCGTGAGCTGTGAAACAATTCCACATTTCCTAAGGTGCGTGTCAAACTCGTGACTTAAATATTCTCCGCCACGATCAGATCGTAGGCATTTTATTTTCCTGTCACGTTGATTCTCGACCTCACTCTGAAATTCCTTGAACCGTTCAAAGGTTTCAGACTTGTGTTTCATTAAGTAGACATACCCATATCTGCTCAAGTCATCAGTGAGGGTGAGAACATAACGGTAGCCACCGCGAGCCTCGACACTCATTGGACCGCATACATCGGTATGTATTATCTCCAACAAGTCAGTTGCTCGCTCCATTGTTCCGGAGAACGGAGTTTTGGTCATCTTGCCCATGAGGCATGGTTCGCATGTGTCAAATGATTCGAAATCAAGTGACTCCAAAAGTCCATCAGCATGGAGCTTCTTCATGCGTTTGACACCAATATGGCCAAGACGGCAGTGCCACATGTAAGTGGGACTATCGTTATCAACTTTACACTTTTTGGTACTCACACTATGGACATGTGTAACATCACGTTCGAGATTCATCAAAAATAAACCATTGACCAGCGGGGCATGAGCATAGAACATTTCTCTCATATAAATAGAACAACCATTATTCTCGGATTTAAAAGAGTAGCCATCTCGTATCAAGCGAGATCCAGATACAATGTTCATGCTCAAAGCTGGTACTAAATAACAATTATTAAGGTTTAAAACTAATCCCGAAGGTAGATGTAGAGGTAGCGTGCCGACGGCGATCACATCGACCTTGGAACCATTCCCGACGCGCATCGTCACCTCGTCCTTGGCCAGCCTCCGCTTATTCCGCAGCTCCTGCTTGGAGTTACAAATGTGAGCAACTGCACCGGTATCAAATACCCAGGAGCTACTACGAGCGCTGGTCAAGTACACATCAATAACAAGTATATCACATATACCTTTAATGTTGCCGTCCTTCTTATCCGCTAAGTACTTGGGGCAGTTCCGCTTCCAGTGACCGGTACCCTTACAATAGAAACACTCAGTCTCAGGCTTGGGTCCATTCTTGTTCTTCTTCTTCCCGGCAACTTGCTTACCGGGCGCGGCAACAGCTTTGCCGTCCTTCTTGAAGTTCTTCTTACCCTTGCCTTTCTTGAAACTAGTGGTCTTGTTTACCATCAACACTTGATGCTCCTTTCTGATCTCGACCTCTGCTGATTTCAGCATCGAGTACAACTCAGGAATGGACTTCTCCATCCCCTGCATGTTGTAGTTCATCACAAAGCTTTTGTAGCTAGGTGGAAGCGACTGGAGGATTCTGTCAATGACTGAGTCATCCGGGAGATTAACTCCCAGCTGAGTCAAGCGGTTGTGAAGCCCAGACATCTTTAGGATGTGCTCACTAACAGAACTGTTCTCCTCCATCTTACAGCTGAAGAACTTGTCAGAGATGTCATATCTCTCGACTCGGGCATGAGCTTGAAAAACCAGTTTCAGCTCTTGGAACATCTCATATGCTCCGTGTTGCTCAAAACGCTTTTGGAGCCCTGATTCTAAACTGTAAAGCATGCCGCACTGAACAAGGGAGTAATCATCGCAGCGCGACTGCCAAGCGTTCGTAACGTCTTGGTCCGCTGGGAGAATGGGTGGGTCACCTAGCGGTGCATCAAGGACATACAATCTCTTGGAAGCTATGAGGATGATCCTCAAGCCACGGACCCAGTCCGTATAGTTGCTTCCATCATCTTTCAGCTTGGTTTTCTCTAGGAACGCGTTGAAATTGAGGTTGACATTTGCGTTGGCCATTGGATCTACAATATAGATATTAAAGGCAATTTTAGACTACGTTCATGATAATCGAGTTCACATAATCAAATTATTCAATGAACTCCCACTCAGATAGACATCTCTCTAGTCATCTAAGTGACACATGATCCATGTCAACTAGCCCGTGTCCGATCATCACGTGAGACGGACTAGTCATCCATGGTGAACATCTCCATGTTGATCGTATCTTCTATACGACTCATGTTCGACCTTTCGGTCTTCCGTGTTCCGAGGCCATGTCTGTACATGCTAGGCTCGTCAAGTCAACCTAAGTGTTTCGCGTGTGTAAATCTGGCTTACACCCGTTGTATGCGAACGTTAGAACCTATCACACCCGATCATCACGTGGTGCTTCGGAACAACGATCCTTAGCAACGGTGCACAGTTAGGGTGAACACTTCTCTTGAAATTTTATTGAGAGATCATCTTATTTACTACCGTCGTTTTAAGCAAATAAGATGTAAACATGATAAACATCACATGCAATCAATATAGTGACATGATATGGCCAATATCATCTTGCTCCTATGATCTCCATCTTCGGGGCACCATGATCATCATTGTCACCGGCATGACACCATGATCTCCATCATCATGATTTCCATCATTGTGTCTTCATGAGGTTGTCTCGCCAACTATTACTTCTACTGCTATGGCTAACGCTTAGCAATAAAGTAAAGTAATTACATGGCGTTTGTGATTGACTCGCGGGTCATACAATAAATAAGACAACTCCTATGGCTCCTTCCGGTTGTCATAGTCATCGACATGCAAGTCGTGAACCCTATTACAAGAACATGATCAATCTCATACATCACAATGCATCACATCACATCCTTCTGGCCATATCACATCACAAGGCATATGCTGCAAAAACAAGTTAGACGTTCTCTAATTTGTAGTTGCAAGTTTTTACGTGGTTGCTATAGGTTTCTAGCAAGAACGTTTCTTACCTACGCCAAAACCACAACGTGATATGCCAATTGCTATTTACCCTTCATAAGGACCCTTTTCATCGAATCCAATCCGACTAAGGTGGGAGAGACAGACACCCGCTAGCCACCTTATGCAACTGGTGCATGTCAGGCGGTGGAACCGGTCTCACGTAAGCGTACGTGTAAGGTTGGTCCGGGCCGCTTCATCCCACAATACCGTCGAATCAAGATAAGACTAGTAACGGCAAGCATATTAACAAAATCGACGCCCACAACTGCTTTGTGTTCTACTCGTGCATAGATTCTACGCATAGACCTAGCTCATGATGCCACTATTGGGAGACGTAGTAGTAAATCAAAATTTTCCTACGTGTCACCAAGATCTATCTATGGAGAAACCAGCAAATGAGTGGGGAGAGATTGGATCTTCATACCTTTGAAGATCGCTAAGCGGAAGCGTTACAAGAACACGGTTGATGGAGTCGTACTCGCAGCGATTCAGATCGCGGTAGATCCGATCAAGTGCCGAACGGACGGCACCTCCGCGTTCAACACACGTGCAGCCCGGTGACGTCTCCTACGCCTTGATCCAGCAAGGAGGAAGGAGAGGTTGGGGAAGAGCTCCAGCAGCAGCACGACGGCGTGGTGGTGGTGGAGTAGCAAGGTATCCCGGCAGGGCTTCGCCTAAGCACTGCGGAGGAGGAAGAAGCAGAATAGGGCTGCAGCGAGAGAGAAAGATTTCGTCGTCTCAAACCTGCCCAAACCCTTGCATATATATAGGAGGAAGGAGAGGGAGGGCTGGCTTGGCCCCTCCTCCAAGGAGGAGGGATTCGGCCGAAGTGGGGGGAGAGTCCTCCTCCCACACGGGAGGTGGACCCCCCCCCCTTTTAAATCCCTTTTGCCTCTATCTCCGGATCCCTGGCGCATGGGCCCTTTCTAGAAGGTATTGGCTGGCCCAATATGGGCTGGCACACCTCCTCTAAGGGCCCAGGAGGTCCTTTGGTCGTCACCCCCTCCCGGGGGTCCTCCGGCACCCTCCCGGCACTCCCGGTACAATACCGATGAGCCCGAAAACTTTCCGGTGACCAAAACTGGACTTCCTATATATCAATCTTTACCTCCGGACCATTCCGGAGCTCCTCGTGACGTCCGGGATCTCATCCGGGACTCCGAACAACCTTCGGTAATCACGTATACCTTTTCCCTATAACCCTAGCGTCATCGAACCTTAAGTGTGTAGACCCTACGGGTTCGGGAGACACGTAGACATGACCGAGACACCTCTCCGGCCAATAACCAACAGCGGGATCTGGATACCCATGTTGGCTCCCACGTACTCCACGATGATCTCATCGGATGAACCACGATGTCAGGGATTCAATCAATCCCGTATACAATTCCCTTTGTCTATCGGTATGGTACTTGCCCGAGATTCGATCGTCGGTATCCGCATACCTTGTTCAATCTCGTTACTGGCAAGTCTCTTTACTCATTCCGTAATACATCATCCCGTGACTAACTCCTTAGTCACATTGAGCTCATAACGATGATGTCTTACCGAGTGGGCCCAGAGATACCTCTCCGTCACACGGAGTGACAAATCCCAGTCTCGATTCGTGTCAACCCAACAGACACTTTCGGAGATACCCGTAGCGTACCTTTATAGCCACCCAGTTACGTTGTGACGTTTGGCACACCCAAAGCATTCCTACGGTATCCGGGAGTTACACAATCTCATGGTCTAAGGAAATGATACTTTGACATTGAAAAGCTTTAGCAAACGAACTACACGATCTTGTGCTATGCTTAGGATTGAGTCTTGTCCATCACATCATTCTCCTAATGATGTGATCCCGTTATCAACGACATCCAATGTCCATGGTCATGAAACCGAGACCATCTATTGATCAACGAGCTAGCCAACTAGAGGCTCACTAGGGACACGTTGTGGTCTATGTATTCACACATGTATTACGGTTTCCGGTTAACACAATTATAGCATGAATAATAGACAATTATCATGAACTAGGAAATACAATAATAACCATTTTATTATAGTATATGGTCCAAACTTTCCCACTTCTCCCCCTAGGCAAATTTTGAGTTGGTGTAGAAACCAACACCAACTAGGTGTGTCCTCTTGTCCAACTATGCCAAATGCCAGTGGATATATATTGTTGTTGACATCTCTACCAGTGGCAGCAAGGAGTTGAGCACCAATTGTGAGCTTAATAAAGCATCCATCAACACCTGCATAATCAACATTTCAATTAATTAAATAAATATAAATGAGATAGAGATACAATATGAAAGTGGTGCACAAGGTTCATAAACTAACCAATGAATGGCTTGCACCCCTTGAGAAACCCCTCCCTTGCTCCATTGATGCAAAAGAACATGGCATGAAATCTTGGGCCTGGGTGGGGAATTTTTTCAGTTGGTGTTCGTGTAACAGTAGTGACTACTACAATACTTCTAGGGTTTGTGTCCATGACAGTCTGAGCATAGTCTTTAAGCCTAGGATATTGCTTCTTGTGATCTCCTAACACAGCTTCAATAGTTATGTTCTTTGCCCTGTATGCCATTGACTTAGGCACATCTACACCATATTTTTTTATGCAGGCATCAATTATAGTCTGAATGCCAGTACTTGGATCAGATCTAAAGAGGTGCTCATATTTCTGTGCTAGCCACTTAGCACTCACCCTGGTGGTCTCAGTAGTACTAGGGCAAGTGTGCTCTAGTCTCATATTCTTAATTACAAAGGTTTTCTCCCCTTTTATAACAGCTGCCACCATAAAGAACTGACATTGTTTTTCTCTACACTGCACAATTATCCTCTTATCAGAATTCCTATGATACTTGAAATTCATGCTCTGAGTGATGTGCAAATTCAACAAAGCATCCTTGAATTGATGCTGATCCCTAAAACACAAATGCAGACATAGTTGTTGATGTGGTTGGTCCATTTTCTCATTGTACCACTTCCTAGCGGGCCTTTTCTTTGCCCAACTCTTCCTCTTCTTTGGTAGCACAAAAGAGAGTGGCTCAAAACCATCATCATCACTCTCCCTAAGCAAACCCTTCTCTTCTTCATCTGATGAAGGTTTGAAATCAGGTTCAACATCTGGTAACTGATTGGAATGTGACCTTGCTGTTGGTCCTCTTCTAATTGGCAGCTTCTGCTTCTTGTTTACAGGTACAACTACAGTTTGTTCTTCTTGTGACCCCAATGTGTTGTCTTCCTCTACCTCAGATGGCTCATCAACTTTAGTGTCACCCTCATAATGCAGCTCTTCTTCCTCTTCTGATTGTTCATCATCTGATTCTTCCTCTAGTACTTCTCTCTCTCTCTCTCTCTCTCTCTCTCTCTCTGTGTCTCTTTCCCTCTTCCAGCTCTACATCATCACACATATCATAAAGACCATCTTCATCAGAGGCAGAAGCATCACTTTGCTCATAAGCCTCATATCCATCTTCTTCTTCTTCTTCCAAAACAACTTTCAACTTGGCACTGAAATTCTTGCTCTCTTGTGTGCAAACACCAGGAGGTGTGGTAGAGCTGCTACACTAACTTTCAAACACTACTCCTTGTTGATCAACAACTAATATAGGAGTCTCACCCAGATCAAACACAATAGGCTCCTGGTACACAATAGTGGACAAATCCTGCTCATCACATTTTTGAATCACAAATTCACTAACAGGTGGTTGACAAGCCCTAGCTAACAAATTAAGCACCAAAGTATCCTTCATCTTTAAAGTCTTCTTTATCATCTGTAATTCAGCATTACTATCTATCAAATCCAGCCCTTTCTCTCCTAGAGATGGATCTGAAATGTGATACAAACAATCATATGCATGAAATCCTTGTGTTTCCATCAATGCAACCAAATTCAGATAAGTAATATCTGAACTGGACAACTTCCTCTCCAATGGTTCTCTTGCATCAAAATGGAACCCGACTTCCCAAATGTCTTCATTCAAACTATAAAACAAATGAAATTTGTAGTATTAAATTTAGTTAACAAAAACAAATAAATAAAAATTAATATATGCAGTTAACAGAAACTAACCAATGTAGTTAACAGGAACAATAACACTACTGATCAACTATATGCAAATCTTCCTATCCAACATCCCCTATAGCATCATCTAACATACAAGCCACGACAAAAAATGAATTTTCCAAGTGCTTCTACAACACAAACCCTAGCTCTGATTTGAAAATGAAACAACATGATTATGGAACTTACATGACCCCACCAACTCCACTGGTCCACTGATGGCTTGTGGTGGGGTTGGCCAGCCTAATCTCAGTGAGACGCACCCGTCGATCCATGGACAGGGACGCCTCTTCATCCTCTTCGTCGTCGCCGGTGTAGTAGGACGAACTGGAGCCGTCCAGACCCGTGTGGTCATCGGGCCCGAGGCCAGGAAGGTCGTTGTTGTCGGTCGGGAAACGACCGCCGCCACCGCCGCCGGGGGTCGCCGCAGTCATCGCCGGAGAGAGGGGAGAGGATAAGAGAGCTAGGGTTCGTCGGGGAGGAGGGGTCCGACTCTGGTCGGTTCGACCAAACCGGTAAGAGAGACCGACCGAGCCGGCCTCGTCCTAGTCAGCGGGCGGGCACGCGCATACTGGCCACCGTGTCACCTAACGGGTGGACCTCACATGTCGGAACGACCGTCAATATGTATAAAACGCTGTTTTAGACTTATTTGCAAAAACTTGGCACAAAGATGGTACTGACATGAAAAAATTAGCAAATAGTCTCTTTCGAAGTATCAGGGTTTCGGACGGAAACTCATCGGTTACAAAAGACATTTCATTTGCTTGAATTTATTTGAACTCCAGGTTTTTTGTGTGTTCAAAATGCACCATTCAAAGCCACATAATCAATTTTCAACCCCTTCTGACTTCATTTGTTATTTTTCACGCAGTTATTGATTTTTTTGAGCTAAATGACCCTGAAATTGAAAAGCACTACAAATGAACTCTGAAAAGGTTGAAAGTTGGCATGGTATCATCGTTTCACCCACATAGTATGTGTTAAAAAGTTGAGAGGGTTACGGCAAAAGCTGGATGCACTTCGTGTACAAAACGGACAGTCTCTTTTGAAGTATCAGGGTTTCGGACATAAACTCATCCGTTGCAAAAGGCATTTCATTTTCTTGAACTTATTTGAACTCCAGGCTTTTTGTGTGTTCAAAATGCACCATTGAAAGCCACATCATCAATTTTCAGCCCTTTCTGACTAAGTCCAGGGTTTCTTAATGGCATGCATGATTTTATTCGTGTGGCTGAGGCAAACAAGCAGAATGGTTTCATGTGTTGTCTATGTTGTGACTGTAAGAATGATAGGAATTACTCTACCTCAAAAACCCTTCACTACCACCTGCTGAAGTCCGGTTTCATGTCCGGCTATAGCTGTTGGACCAAGCACGGAGAAAGAGGGGTTATAATGGAAGACAATGTAGAAGAACAGGATGATGACAACTATCCTTTCGCCGATACAACAATGGGGGAAGCTGAAGAAGAGGCATCAATGGGGGAAGCTGAAGAAGAGGCATCAGATCAGCCCGCTGATGATTTGGGTCGGGTCATTGCTGATGCAAAGAGAAACTGCCAAAATGATAAGGAGAGGTTGAAGTTTAAACGCATGTTAGAGGATCACCGGGGTTAGTTTAATATATCAGAAAAACTAGAGAAAAATTGGGACTCGATTTCACCAGGGTTTACCCGGTGAAGTTTTCTCAGATTCTCGAAATCCTAAAAGTAAAAAAAGTTATTTCAAAAAGATGATTTTTTCCTACAAAATAAAAAATATATTTTATTTAAAAATAAATAAATGATGTCATATTTGGATTCCTCACATTTTTTTGATAATAATGGATATATTATTTGTTGAATTTCGATTTACAGATTTAAAGATATTAATTATGCCATATGAATTGAATATATGGCAAAAAATGAATAAAATAATAATATTACTTATTTTATTTTCATAGAAATTTTATTTATTTTAATAATTGTTTGGAATTCAAAAAATTAAATAATGTGACATCAAGACCTAAGGGTTAATAGGATTGATAGCTTACTATTGTCAAGAAAACAACAAGTGCAGACTTGGAAACAAAGGGTAATAGAACTCGAAAGTTAAGCGTGCTCGGGTTAGAGCAGTAAGAGGATGGGTGACCGGCTGGGAAGTTAGATGATTTGGAGTGAGGGTGATTAGAGATTAAATTGTCAAATAATTCAAAAGCAGTGAATAGGGGTGATTAGAGATTAAATTGTCAGATAATTCACACATTTGAAAATCAGAATTTTTAAAAAAAAATCGAAAAACAAATTATTTTAAAAACCGGTTGGTAACACTTAGTACCGGTTGGTATCACCAACCGGTACTAAAGGTCCTCCACCACCAACCCACGCAGGCAGCCACGTGGTGGGCCTTTAGTACCAGTTGGTATCAGCAACCGGTAATAAAGGTCCTCCACCACCAACCCACGCAGGCAGCCACGTGGTGGGCCTTTAGTACCGGTCCACGGGCCAGCCGGTACTAAAGGTCTGGACCTTTAGTCCCGACCCGTTAGTACCGGTTGGGGAACCGGGGGAACATCCCGACCGGGACTACTGATCGACATTCTACTAGTGCTAGGGTTGTTCCGGTACAGCGACCGCTCTCCTCATAATCGAAGCACTTAGTCTCGGGTTTGGGTTCAACTTTGGGTTGCTTCACTGGAGCAGCAACTGACTTGCCATCCATGAAGTTTCCCTCCTTTCCCTTGCCCTTCTCGAAACTAGTGGTTTTACTAACCATCAACACTTGACGCTCCTTCTTGATTTCTACCTTCGCGGTGTCAAACATCGCGAACAGCTCAGGGATCATTATTTCTATCCTTGGCATTTTATAGTTCATCACCAAGTTCTAATAGCTTAGTGACAGTGACTTGGAGAACTATATCAATCACTATCTTATCTGGAAGATCAACTCCCACTCGATTCAAGCGATTGTAGCACCGAGACAATCTGAGCACATGCTCAACGATTGAGCTATTCTCTTTCATCTTGCTGGCAAAGAATCTTGTTGGAGATCTCATATCTCGCAACACGGGCACGAGCCTGAGATCCTAATTTCAGCTCTTAGAACATCTCATATGTTCCACGACATTCAAAATGTTTCGGAGCCTCAATTCTAAGCCGTAATGCATGACACACTAAACTATCAAGTAGTCATCAGAATGTGCCTGTCAGATGTTCGCAATATCTACATACGATGCTAGAGGGGTTGGCGGATCGAACGGTGCATTAAGGACATAAGCCTTCTGTGCAGCAATGAGGACAATGCTCAGATCACGGACCCAGTCCGCAATATTGCTACCATCATCTTTCAACTCTATTTCTCTAGGAACATATAAAAATACAAGGGAGCTACAGCGCGAGCAAGTAATCTATAACATAATTTGCAAAGACACTACTGACTATGTTCATGATAATGAGTTCAATTAATCATATTACTGAAGAACTCCCACTCAAATTGACATCCCTCTAGTCATTCGAGTGATACATGACCCAAATTCACCAACTCAAGTCCGGTCATCACGTGAGTTTAGGTGGTTTCAATGGTGAACATCATCATGTTGATCATATCTACTATATGACTCATGTTCGACCTTTCGGTCTCTTGTGTTCCAAGGCAATGTTTGTACATGCTAGGCTCGTCAAGTTTAACCCGAGTGTTCTGCATGTGCAACACTGGCTTGCACCCGTTGTATGTGAACGTAGAGTCTATCACACCCGATCATCACATGGTGTCTCGACACGACGAACTTTCGCAATGGTGCACACTCGGGGAGAACACAATTTATCTTGAAATTAAGTGAGGGATCACCTTATAATGCTACCGTCGTCCTAAGCAAAACAAGGTGCATAAAAGGATTAACATCACATGCAAATCATAAGTGACATGATATGGCCATGAACTTGTGCTTTTGATCTCCATCTTGAAAGTACCGGCATGATCTTCATCGTCACCGGCATGACACCATGATCTCCATCATCTTGATCTCCATCAATGTGTCGCCATCGGGGTTGTTGCGCCCACCATGCTTCTACTACTATTGCTACTGTTTAGCGATAAAGTAAAGCATTACATAGCGCTTAATGATTGACACGCGGGTCATACAATAATTAAAGACAACCCTATGGCTCCTGCCAGTTTCCATACTCATCGACATGAAAGTCGTGATATTCTATACAACACATGATCATATCATACATCACATATATCTCATCATGTAATTAACCATATCACATCACAACATACCCTGCAAAAACAAGTTAGACGTCCTCTAATTGTTATTGCAAGTTTTACGTGGCTGCTACGGGTATCTAACAAGAACAATTCTCACCTACACAAAACCACAATGGTGATACATAAGTTGCTTTTCAACCTTCTCAACGACCGCCTTTGTCGAATCCGATCCAACTAAAGTAGGAGAAACACACACCCGCCAGCCATCTTTGTGCAACAAAGTTACACGTCAGTCGATGGAACCGGTCTCTCGTAAGCATACGAGTAAGGTTGGTCCAAGCCACTTCATCCCACAATACCACTGAACCAAAACACAACCAAGGGAGGAAGCAATCTAAGCATCAACGCCCACAAACTCCTTTGTGTTCTACTCGAGATCTCATCTACACATAGACCTAGCTCATGATGCCACTGTTGGGGAACATTGCATGGGAAACAAAAAATTCCCTATGCACATGCAAGATCTATCCATGGTGATGAGCATCTACGAGAGGGAGAGTGGATCTACATACCCTTGTAGATCGCTAAGCGGGAAGCATTAAGAAACGCGGTTGGTGTAGTCGAACGTCTTCGCGATCCAAATCGCCGAGCGTCCCGCGATCTCATCACGATCCGTCCCGCGATCCAATCGTGATCCGTCCCGCGAACTCATCACGATCCGTCCTGTGATCTCATCACGATCCGTCTCGCGATCTTGATCACGGTCCTTCCGATCTAGCGCCGAACGGACGGCACCTCCGCGTTCAGCACACGTACAACTCGATGACGATCTTCGCCTTCTTGATCCAGCAAGAGGGAGCGGAGAGGTAGATGAGTTCTTTGGCAGCGCGACGGTGTTGAAGCTATTCCAACAGGGCTTCGCGCTAAGCACCGCTGAAAACCGATCTAGAGGAGAAACTACGATCTAGAGGAGAGGTAGCACGTGGCTATTAGGGTTAGCTTTTTCCTCTAAATCCTCTAGTATATATAGGAGGGAGGGAGGGGAGGAGGCAGCCTCAAACCCTCAAGGTTTGGTCGAAATTGGAGGTGGAGGAGTCCTACTCCAATCCTATTAGGAGTAGGATTCCTCCTTTCCACTTGGAAACTCTTTCCACCTCTCCACCTTTGGATTTTTTCCTTCTCAAATCACTCCAGCCGCATGGGCCCTTAGAGGAGGCTTAGGCCAGCCCACCAGGGGCTGGTTTACCTCCTCCCACAACCCATGTAGCCTCTTGGGTCGAAATACCTCTCCCGATGGTCCCCCGATACACTACCGGCACTCCCGGTACACTACCAATGAGCCCGAAACTTTTTCGGCGACCAAAACAGGACTTCCTATATATCAATCTTTACCTCCGGACCATTACGGAGCTCCTCGTGATGTCCAGGATCTCATCCGGGACTCCGAACAGCCTTTGGTCACCACCATACATAACTCTATACTACCGAAACGTCACCGAACCTTAAGTGTGCAGACCCTGCGGGTTCGAGAACTATGTAGACATGACCGAGACACCTCTACGGTCAATAACCAATAGCGGGACCTGGATGCCCATATTGGTTCCTACATATTCTACGAAGATCTTTATCGGTCGAACCTCTATGTCAAGGATTCAGTTAATCCCGTATGATGTTCCCTTTGTTCTTCGATATGTTACTTGCCCGAGATTCGATCATTGGTATCTCCATAACCAGTTCAACCTCGTTATCGACAAGTCTCTTTACTCGTTCCGTAATACAAGATCTCATGACTAACACTTAGTCACATTGCTTGCAAGGCTTATTGTGATGTTGTATTACCGAGTGGGCCCTGAGATACCTCTCCATCACACGGAGTAACAAATCCCAGTCTTGATCCATGTCTACCCAACAGACACCCTCGGAGATACCTGTAGAGCACCTTTATAGTCACCCAGTTACGTTGCGACGTTTGATACACACAAGATACCCTCCGATGTCAGTGAGTTGCATGATCTCATGGTCATAGGAACAAATACTTGACATTGAGAAAACAGTAGCAATAAACTGACACGATCATATGTTACGTTTGTAGTTTGGGTCTTGTCCATCATATCATTCTCCTAATGACGTGATCCCGTTATCAAATGACATCTCATGTCCATGACTAGGAAACCATAGCCATGTTTGATCAACGAGCTAGCCTATCAGAGGCATACTAGGGACATGGTGTTGTCTATGTATCCACAAATGTATTTGAGTTTCCGATCAACACAATTATAGCATGGATAATAAACAATTATCATGAACAAGGAAATATGATAATAACCAATTTATTATTACCTCTAGGGCATATTTCCAACACTACCATGCACACAATTGTTGTTTCCAAACCGTATGTGATGTCAGACAATATCGCAAATGGTGCAGCTGAATTAAATGTCACTGATGGTGTCTCTACCGCTTCGCAATCATCCACTGTTTATGATGTCGTATGCATCGTAGACGCTGCACCACAGAATAGCACGTGCGCTAGTTATCCCATCCAACACGAGTATTGCAGTCACGCGTTTTGTAAGCTTGTCCGACACTTGTATGGTGATTAAATTACCTTCTTAATCACACATCGCAAACTGTATGACAAATGTAAATATGTGTGATATTTTCCTTAACGTACATGATCTACAATTGTGAACCGTTTGTGATGTGGCTCACATCGTAAACGGTGCATCACAGAATAGCGTGTGCGATTGTAATGCGATCACACACGAGTCTCAAGGATGGACCGTTCGAGAAATATTACATATCTCAAACTGTTGACCGATGACTCTCGTTTGTGATAGATTCGGACATCTCTTGTTCCACACAACAGACAATTTTTCCGTGTTGTGTGGGATGGACCCCCTCTATCGACCACACATGCAAGATGATGGTTTAAAACTACGTCACAAAAAGGAGCTAAAAATCGTTTGTATAACACATTGTTGAACCGGTGTTTGATGTTACTCATCATGGTTGTATCCGTTTGATGCACCATTTTTTAATAATAAAAGTACCCTTTATAAAATAAATAGGTAGATTAGTAAGAATGTGAAGGAGAAATGACATTTGCAGGTGGTATTAGTTATTTGATAGCAGCATTCATATTTGTTTGCGGCTCTCTGTATGGTGGTATCAGGAATGAGTCTCCTGAAAGAAAGAAGGAAAGAAAAGAAAAGAAAAAGGGTGGTCCATGCGGAAATGCCGGTGTACTCCATGAGGAGTTGATCTTTTGGTTTGTTTGACAAGCAATAGGTTGAGTGTGTTTATTCTTGCCTTCACTAACTTAAAGTTACTTAACCTAACCTTGTGGTCAACCAACATGGATGTTCCCTCTACATATAATAAATTTAAAACATTTCATCGGTTTTTCGGACCATTTGTGCTACAGACAATAACTTAAATCAAGAAATAAAAGCCATTTATTTCTGAAGAAAAAATATCACGAATCGTAATCATAATAATTAGTTGAATGAGGGGCAATTGTTAGGGTTAACTTGTAGTCCTAGTAACAGTGACATGTAGAACCACGAAGATAGATAGATAGATAGATAGATAGACAGACAGATAGATAGATAGGCATGATGATGAGTGGTTGTCCAAACCCAAATAATTGGTCGCTTGTCTGAATAGAGAGTGCAGGACGGAATCTCCCTCTTGCATCATGAGAAGAAAAGAAAAGAAAAAAGGATGGATGTTGAAGTGGTCAGCAGCAGCAGGAGGTCTGAAAAGCATGGATGGAATCTCTGTGAATCGCGAGCAGATTTGATGCAGCATCGTCATGTAGTGCTAGTACTAGTACACAAACTAGCTGCTAGTTGGAGTTGTGCCCAACAAGCTAAGCCACCCATCAGATTTAATCCATGTTTGCAAAAAAGGACAGAGTCCTTGTCACGAGACTAATCCATCCAACCATGCCCTGCTTACTACTCTTGTCTCAGTAAGAACATCTCCAACAACCGTCCCAAAACAGTTTCATGCAATATAATCACACGTTTTAGTGCGTCCGTAATGAAACCGTACGCTCCAACGGACGTCAAAAACCGCGCGCGCGGAACGAAACAGCATCGCGTGCGGCTTATTTGATGCGCCTACTCCTTCGCGTGGAACCACTCGAGCGCTCGCGCATCGTCTCTGCGAGCTTCCTCCCACCAGCGCCCGCACCATCGCCGCGCCATCCCTTTTCTCCGGTGACAATCCCCACGCCTCTGCAGCTTCCTCCCCCTCCCATTAGTCGCCGCCGTTGTGCGCGCCATTCCTCCGGCGAGAAGCGCTAGGCCGCCTACCGCCGCTCGGCGCCCATAAGGTGTTCGACAAAACGCCCACAAGGTATATATTGTTCCAAACTACACGTTTTTTACATTAATTTGATGCTTGTTGTTCGTAGTTTTTATAGACTAGTTTAAATTCAATATTGTAGATGGGTTCATCATCTAATTCTTCCGAAGAAGAATTTGATATGGAAGAGGAAGAGGACCTTGCAATCATCCTAGCTATGCACATCAATAAAAACCGAAGCATGGTGGTTCGGTTATAGGTAGGCAGAAAATTTGGAGGGACAAGATCGATGCCGATAACAGATCGATGAGACAGTATTTGGTGGAGAATCCCACATACCCCGAGTCGTATTTCCGGCGCCGTTTTAGGATGAGCACTGGGTTGTTCAGGCGCATTGCAGAGAAACTAGCGAGCCACGATTGTTTTTTCAGCAAAGAAGATGCGTCGCCGAAGAACTCGGGCATAGCACCTTTCAAAAGGTGACAGCCGCTCTGCGTATGTTGGCATACGGTATTTCGGCTGATCTAGTTAATGACCACTTAGCCATGAACGAGAGGCAAACCACGCGTTGCAAATCCGTCTTTTGAACGTCGAGCGAAGACCGCCTGTTGGAAATGCTCTATCAAGTTGTTGCACAATTTTTTTGTTTCTTATCATCATTACATATAAAAACATAAAGTAAGTAGTACAAGTTTGTGTTATATTAGTAAAAATAACAAGTGCGTGGTCATTGGTCTGTCTGTCTCCGTGTGGACGTAACGTAACCAATCTATTTGTTTGTTATTTTATTATATATTTTCTTGGGGTTGAGATTGGGCCTCCTCTCTTCTAGACAATACCCATGCCCATGTCCCTGTGCTTGCTCCCGTCCCGTATCACACCACCTGTCCCTCTGATCTCTCTCTCTCTCTCTCTCTCTGCTAAGCAAGAAAGAAAGAGAGAAAGAAATCAAGAAGCAAGCAGAGGAAGGAGGAAGAAGAAGATGTCTTCCCCAAGCAAGCGCAGGGAGATGGATCTCATGAAGCTGTATGGAGTAGTCTCTAGTCTCTACTAAATCCATCCATCCTCCTCCGACTCCTCCTGCTTCCTTCATGGTTCCTGATGCTTTCGGTTGATGTAATTGGTTGTCAGGATGATGAGCGATTATAAGGTGGACATGATCAACGACGGGATGCAGGAGTTCTTCGTCCACTTCCACGGACCAAACGACAGTACGCCCCCCTACCCCCCCTCCTCATCCCCTAGCTCTCTCTCTCTCTCTTTGTCCAGTCCAGTCCAATCCAATCCAATTGATTCATTCAGATGAGATTCAATCGATCCACATATTTGTTCCGAATCAAATCTGTCTGTCTGTCTGTCTGTTTGTTTCCTTCTATTTCAAGGCCTGAGATAGGGTAGCAGAGGAGGATGGATGAACTGAAATGAACTGTCCCCCTTATTTCGTCAACAAACAAACAAAAGTTCAGTTCACGGAGTAGCTTCTCTTTCCTTTTTTTTTAACAGAGGCTATTCATTCACCTACACTATGCATAGGAACATCATGGGGAATTTCCTTTTTTCAAGGAACAAAACAAAAGTCCACTTGTACAAAACAGCTCTTTAATTTCAGCAACAAATCACCTCCGCAAAACTGTCCTGTCCTGCTTATCCATGCCATCCCATTCTGATGCTTCAGAGTTCAGAGTTTAGGCTTTCTTGCTTCACTTGCTTGTTTGTGTCAACATAACCAACAATTCTATTGTATTGTACTGTACTGTATTGTATTGTATTGTATTTTACCCCATCCATATCCATATCACCTCTGACTAGATGAGCCTCCAGTATTATTATATGATATGATGTGATATGGGACGGTAGGTGCTTCATCCACATCACAATCGCCTCTCTCTGCTCTGCTCTGCCCAAGCCCAACCAACTTGTCCGAAAACAATTAGACAGATTTGACCAAAAAAAATAATGAGATGCCCTTTGGCTGTCACTCATGCTTTCACTAGACAACTAGTGCTTGTTTGGTCAGCTGTCAATTCTTCTTCTTCTTCTTCTTCTTCATCCCCACTGGAGTAGTACCAGTTACTGGAAGGAACTACATTCTACCACAAGTGCCAGATTCAACAATATTTCTAAACAAAATTAATAATTCTAATCATGTGACAAGGTATCACCTAAACTCTGTACACACAGATGTGATAATATGAACAGATTTGATCCTTGAAGCTCCTTTCTACACTAGTACTTATCCTAATCTGGTGACTGATTAGTAGGGTTCCTTGTTGCAGGTATTTACCAGGGTGGTGTGTGGAAGGTGAGGGTTGAGCTCACAGAAGCTTACCCTTACAAATCCCCTTCCATTGGCTTCACCAACAAGATCTATCACCCCAATGTCGACGAGATGTAAGCCTTTCCTTCTTCTTCATTTCACAAACCAACCATTCTCCACATACATACTGTAAGGTTTCATCGTCTGTTTGTCCGTCGATTTCTTCAGGTCCGGTTCCGTCTGCTTGGATGTGATCAACCAGACCTGGAGCCCCATGTTTGGTACTAAAATCTATCGATATGTTGAAACTTTTTACTAGTCGTCAATAATTTTACGCGAACCCATCGACTAGAGTTTTATACTAGTTACTGAAGCACCACATTTTTGCTCTTGTCCTGCTCTTGCTGCAGACCTTGTGAATATCTTTGAGGTGTTCCTGCCCCAGCTTCTCCTCTACCCTAACCCCTCAGACCCCTTGAACGGCGAGGCGGCATCGCTGATGATGCGCGACAAGAATGCATATGAAAATAAAGTCAAAGGTCTGTTTTGCAACGGCACCTCTCTCTCTCTCAGTTGTGCACCTGTCTGATGCAGTCAGTGGATTAATTCAGAATACTGATCATTATGCTTCATAAAAAAAATCTGTTCAGAATATTGTGAGAGATATGCCAAGCCTGAAGACATATCCCCAGAAGAGGAGGAGGAGGAGGAGGAGAGCGACGAGGAGCTGAGCGACGCCGAGGGCTACGACTCCGGCGACGAGGCCATCATGGGCCACGCAGACCCTTAACTGGTGGATGGATGGATGCATGGATGGTTAGCTCAGTCAGTCAGTCAGTAACTCAGTAATGCAGGATGATCATGATGTTCTCTGTGGGTCAGTCAGTCTGTCTGTCTGTACATAGCTGCGGCGCTCACTCATGCCGCCATGGCAGATGCTGAAGAAAGTCATCAGCCATCTCAAGTCAGTTTCAGTTCCACTAGTTCTCGTGTGTAGTCGTTGTCGTTGTCGCCATTGTGAATAACTTGCCATTTGATTGTGTTGGTTCCATCTGCAGTTCATGTTTCCTTTCCATTGTAGGAGATGTCTCTTCTTCTGTTCTGTTGATTTCATTTCCGGTTCATGTTGCTGTCTGTTGTTGCTGAAGAAAGGAATTTTTATCTGCTCTGCAATTCCAACTCAACCCAAATTTGGTACAGAGATTGCATCTTGCATAACTGCTAGTATGAATTTGGATCATGAATTCAAATCCAGACACGAATCTGAATCTGAATCATGAACACAAGAATTGAACTGGATTGTTTGAGATGAGAATATGAGATAGATTCAGATCCTGACGCGCTGGAGTGCAGAGACGCCGTCCAGGCCCTTGGCGCCGTAGTGCCGGAGCATCTCCGGCACCGTCGTGCTCCGGTACCTCGCGCGGCCGTCTCCGTCACCGGCGGTGAAGATCGGCGCGAGCACCCTCGTCGATGCGTCCGCCCGGAAGAAGCATGCCACGGAGACTCTGGGACCGGCGCCGTTGGCCACCACGCGGTGCTCGACGCTCCTGAACCGGTCGTTGGACAGGATCTGCAGGTAGTCGCCGACGTTGACCACCAGCGCCCCCGCCTCCGCCGGCACGTCCACCCACGCCGGCCGCCCCTCGTCGTCGTCCACGAGCACCTGGAGGCCGCCGACGGCGTCCTGGAGGAGCACGGTGAGGAAGCTGGGGTCGGAGTGCCTCGCGGTGCCCAGCGTCCGCCGCGGCTCCGGGCACGCCGGGTAGTAGTGGCAGCCCACGCTCAGCCCCTCCACGCACCCGGACTCCTCCTCCAGGTACCCGCGCCGGAGGCCCAGCGCTTCCGACAGCAGCCCGAAGAGAGTGCACCCCAGCCGCCGCACCAGCCCCGCGTACTCTGGCGCGATGGCCCGGCACGCCGGCGGGATCTGCTCCGGCGGCGGCGGCTCCGGGGCCATCTCCATGTAGAGCGTGTCGCGCCAGCTCGCCGCCGGGGAATGGAACAGGTCGAAATTGCACTGGTACCGCGCGCGCCGTGCTGGGTCCCGGCTGTAGTACGGCGCCTTGGCCTCCGCCGGCTCCTCGTTGAAGCGGCGGACCGCCGCGAGCATCTCGGACATGGCCGACTCCGGCACGCCGTGGTTCGTCACCTGGAAGAAGCCCACCGTATCTGCGGCAGTTCTCATCGCTCTGACCACAGAGGCCCGCCCCGACGGCGTGGCGAGGCCGGCGAGGTCGATGACCGGGATGGCGAACTCGTGCTGACCATGGTGGAGATGGGGCGCGTCGGCTAGGGACTCCGGCGGGTGGTGGAAGATGGCGGGGATAGTGGTGTCGCCCGCGTCGACGAGGCCCTTGACGCCGGCCTTGGTGCCGTCGAAGGCCTCGAGCGCGCGGAGGCGCTCATGGTCGGCGGCCATGGATTATTGGAGCTAGCTCGCGTGCAGTGTATCCATTTTACAAACTCAGAGAGTGTGCGACGCACACGGAGTCGTGGCGCTCTACGGACCTGCCACGTCAACGTCTGTATCTACATCAGTAAAATATCAAGGGATCCAATAAGTTCCGAACGTTCGGATTTTAGCATTTCATTCCGAACGTTTTTTATGATAACTTCAGTTGACGCGAGGTGACAACTTTAGTTCTTAAGACATAGCAACTTTGTCCTAATTCAGAAAATTGCCCCGTTTGTCATCAAAGTTGCCACCTCCTGTCAACTAAAGTTGCCAGTTCGGGACGAAATGTTAAGATCCAACCGTTCGAGATTTATCATTGTATATCAAACAGAATCTGAAAAATATATAAAATTAAAAAATTACAAATAGTGAGAGCTAAAGGTAAGTTGCCTGATTTTTGAACCTGGGCCGATTTGTGAGAGTAGGGGTGGCCCTAAAAATCGACAAACCAAAGCCGGAAAAAATAAAAATAAAAATCCATTTCTTTTTACTGGTACAGGAAAAAAAATGGTTTTCAATTGTATTAACCGAATTTAATTCAATGCATTGGTTTTATACCAAACAAAAAACCGAAGTAACATGAGCCAGCAGCACAAATCTATAGCTTCACTAAGTTTTTTAATGTGGGGGTAAACACACTCCCTTTATTACTCAAATGAACGTTTGAGAGGAATTGTATTATGGTCATATGGGTTTAAAACCCTTGTGAAAGAGAAATATCGTGCTTAGCGAAAATATGCGCCTCTACATTAGATCAATGTCCTTCGTGAATGAAAGAGCAAGAGTTAAACCTTTGCAATCAGTGGTTACCTTCACACGAGATAGATTAACACTACTAGGGAAAAGCCCTTCATGAGCAACAGAGCACGAGTTAAAGAATATGCTCGATATTTTATCTCTTGGATGATGTATCATTGTTCTGTGGACCATTTCAGTAGATCACTGACTAAACCTTTGCAATCAGTTGCTACCTTCACTTGAGATAGATTAAGATTAGAAGCTAAAGTTAAACTCTCGCGACAGGCCATAGTCTCAAGAATTCCAGGATCTAAGAAGCCTTCGATCATCATAGTTGACAGGCCCATGTACTCCCTCCCCCGAGAATTTTGAGCTACTGCATGAAAGATCCTTTGTTGCCATCACTTGATATTGCTCAATGAACATTGACTTTATTTGTTCCTAGTTCATGTGGTATCCATATAGTAATATTCAGTGTAGCAATGTTGTGTTCTTGCCCCTGCATCCATGGTTTAGAGACCATCCATTCTAGAAGGTGCGTAAATTTCCATAGAGGTCAAACGTGTATACAAAATAAATAAAATATGAAAAATACATTTCATAATGGATCTAATTATACAAATTCAGCATTATGTATATGCATACCTTTTCTAAAAACTTGGTCAAATATACACAAGTTTGACTTTGGAAAAACTAACACACTTTGTATTGCGGGGAGCTCCTAGCTCGACAATGTAAGCATTAACCAAATGGAGAGCAACCTGGCGCCGGAACCACCAGATCGAGCAGACATGCTTGTTGAATATCACAAACGAGATCTATTTGACCCTTCTTGTAAAGATATATTATCTACCAAGAATTATTTATTCAAGAAAATCACGAAAAATACAAAAAAAACATGAATTCTAAAGAAAAATATCAAAAAATAGAAAAGGTCCATGAAAACATAATTAAAGGACCATCTACCATCAAAGTTATCATTATTCTTTTCATCTCTCCTCCTAATGATGTTAAAGTCCCCACCTACAAAATAGGTAATCTTTCCTCTCTGCAGATTCGCACAAGATCTGCTAGGAAATTAGGTTTGAGCTCTGGTTGAGATGCTCCATATACTGCAACCAATGCCCATTGGAACCCATCAACCTTTGATCGCACCCTGAATTTGATGGCAAAGTCCCTGAACACTACATTTTGGACTTCAAGCATCTTGCACTTCACTCCAAGTAAGATCCCACCGGATCTTCCTCTTGGTGGAAGGCAATGCCAATCGAAGTCAACACCACCAGATAATGTGCCAAGAAATCGTGAAGTAAAATTTTCCCTACCAGTCTCAACTAAGGCAATAAAATCCAAGTTGTGTTCTAATGATGCTTCCACCATAAACCTTCTTTTAGCCAAGTCTGCTAGACCTCGGCTATTCCAAAATATTCCTTTCTTCTTTCATCATGAATTTTTTTTTGCAGTCCTAAATCTTGCACTTCTACGCACCGCAAAAACAGGATATACCTTCCTATTCTAGGTGCGTTTGGCTTGACTTGTTCATCAACTCGATCCTTATAACCGAGCTCCGTCTGAACAGTGGAATCTGGTTGCAGAGGCATCATATACCACTCTGAACCAATATCTTCCTCCTCATCTTATGACACCGATGATGGCACCAGATCCTCACATAGAGACTCGAGTGCACCAATACCTAGTGCATTAATTTTGACATCATTCATAGGCTTTACGGCTACAATATTACGGACAACCTCTATGGCCCTATTCACCTCGAGGTCTAGCAAGTCATTAACATAGTTTGAAATTTCTTTCCCAGTTTTACCAAAGCTGACACCCAATTTATTGGCATTATGAATTATTTGATCATCAGAAAAATGCAGAATCGAACAATTTGTATTGACTGTCATACCTGTAGTCGTTTGTCCCCGGTTTCCGGGTCCAGATGCTAATGCAATGGCATCCATATGCCCAACTGTTCCTATCGTCATCGAGCCAGTCAGAGTGTGGCCACTTGCCATGTGCCCCACTATACCCACCTGCGTCGAGACAGCTCGGCCATTGCCACCTGCCATGGCCACCACTCCAGCAGGCGTGCTGCATACCGCTGTCTAGATGCTTGGCTTGTGCGAACTGTTGGGGAACATTACATGGGAAACAAAAAGTTTCCTAGTCACACGCAAAATCTATCCATGGTGATGGTCAATATGGGTGTCCACGACTCCGATGTTGATCATTGATCGGAAGGGGTTCCGGGTCATGTCTATGCTTCACCAAACCTATAGGGTCACACACTTAAGGGTCATCTATCTGCTGAATACTAGACAGGGAGTCTGAGAGAAAATCACCGAAAAAATTTCGGACACCGAAAAAGTTTCGAACAGTGGAAAAGTTCCGCAGAGAGAACACCGGAACAGTTTCGGTAAAACTGAAAAGTTTTTTCAGGGGATACCATTAAGTCAAATTGGTTTCGGCACATGCCTGATAATTCTTGGAGGGTGCCAGAATCATTCTGGAAACTTCTGGGAATTTTCCGGAAGAAAAACGGGAAATGTTCCGGAGCTGTCGGAACCGCTTCAGATGCTTTTCACAGATGAAAATCACTAATCCGGAATTGTTCCAGATTGCATTGAAAATTATTTTAGTGGGTGCTGGAAATGTTCTAAGCCCACATAAATATTTTCAGTTCGAACGGACGCTGAAAAATGTCGTCGTGAATAGTGAAAGTGCTTTTTGGGAGAAAATATCTCGTGGATAGTGAAAACACTATTGGGAGAAAATATCTCATGACTAGTGGAAAACACTATTGTGAATAGTGGAAACACTATTTGTGAATAGTGGAATCACTATTATGAATAGTGAAAATATCTGAGGGCATTTTGGTATTTTTACCATAGTCTCTCACCCTATAAATAGGGGTGAGGAGGCAGCCCAAAGACTCATCCCTTCCCACATACAAGTGCCATGCATGATCTGGCTTCTTCTCTCCCTCCCAGCGAAATAGTTTCGTAGAGCCGAAAGGCTGTCTGGGTTCCGGCAGGAACTAGTTCTGGACGGCGAAACCCTCCCGGATAGATGACACCGTATGTGTGCAACTCTGTAGAGAGATCGTAGTTTCGGTCTTAGTTCGAGAGTGCCTCCCGAAGGGCTGTCCGTGTGACCGTCCGAGTTTCGAAGGTCCTCCAGAAGGGCTGTCCGAGTGACAGTCCAAGTTTTGGAGGTCCTCCCAAAGGGCTGTCCGCGACACCGTCCGGGGGACTGTGTCACCGCCTCCCGGAGGGCTGTCCGAGGGGCAGATGAGGGTATACATCCTCGCGGTTGGGAGGTTGTAAATCCTAGCTGCGGGGATCTGCACCGCCGATCGTCATCGACTCTACTTCCGCTGCGCTACGAGTCGGTAACGAAAAAGATCAAACCTTGTATGCAGTCTCCATAGTGGTCCTGGGCTGGTGCGTAGGTCAGAAATTTTTTGTTTTCTGCTGCGTTACCCCAACACCACTCCCCCCATACACAAAAAGAGAGTTCACTGACCTGCTTATCTTCTGCCCTAACAAGCCCATCCACTGTCGCCGCTACTCCTAGCCGCATCCAGATTGGCGCCCGACCTTTGAACCACTCCCCCCCCCACACAAAAAAGAGAGTTCACTAGCCTGCTTATCTTCTGCCCTAACAAGCCCATCCACTGCCGCCGCTACTCCTAGCCGCATCCAGATTGGCGCCCAACCTTTGAACCCCCCCCCCCCCCACACACACAGAAAAAGAGAGTTCACTGGCCTGCTTATCTTCTGCCCTAACAAGCCCATCCATTGCCGCCGCTACTCCTAGCCGCATCCAGATTGGCGCCCGACCTTTGAACCACTCCCCCCCCCCCCCCCCGCGCCACACACACAAAAAAGAGAGTTCATTGGTCTGCTTATCTTCTTCCCTAAGAAGCTCATCCATCGCCACTGCTTCCAGATAGTCGTCCTACCTTTGCCACCCCTCCCCCCAAAAAAAGTTCTCCAGCTTGCTTACCTTCTGCCCCAACAAGGCCATCCACTGCCGCTTATTAAAAAAAAACAAAAGAGCCGCCACTTATATCTAAATAAAAAGAAACTGCCACCGCTTATATGTATAAAAAATACGGCTGTGATTGTTTTTTCTTTCTTCCCTAGGTGTTTTCAAATATCTCCCTAGATGTTGGGGCTACTGTTGTGCCGGCCGGAGCGGGCCGGAGCGGGCCATAGGTGGAGTAGGATGCTTCTCCGCGCTGTGTCTGACCAACAAGTCAGTCACAACTTTGAATACGTGTGGAAAAAAAGTTGACGCGCACTAATAACTAGTGGTGCACAATGAATTGTGGGATGAGATGACCCATCGCAGCATGCAGCGTACGCCGGGCGGACGACCGCCCAATGAACTGGCCGATCAACGCCGGACGTCTCAGACACGGCCTGCCATACGATACGTGAAAGCCATGTATGTATGCCCATGCATGCACTCGGATCAAAGTAAAAATCATGACACGGCCGGCGCGCGTGCCGTGAAGCACTGGGTGGGATCGACGGACCGTCGGCGTTGACGAGCTGACCAACGACTCCGTCCGATCGACCACAGCTTCACTAATTCAGGCACTCTCTGTCTCATGACCGATGTCACTCCTACTACTACTAGTACGTACAGTATAAATTAACCAAGGAGGGTGTTCTTCTCTCATACTCATAGGAGGCCAAGCAGCATGAGTCCCACGGCCAATCTGCTTCTTCTCATACTTGTCGTTGCTGCCCACACCATCACTTTCGAGCCTCGCCGGCCGGCCATCAGCGCCGGCGTTTCCTGCCTGCCGCAGCTGCAGGTGAGTAGACCTCTACATCTACTGGAGTTGAAGCCACGCATCAGCAAAGGACGTATTGCCTTGTGGAAGCCAGTTGATGATTGCCAACAGACACCACCGGCGACCCAACCGCATCAGTTTTTAGACTCTTTGGAGAACCTGAGATATCATAATAACCTCTCCACGTCCACGATGTTGTTCTCCGGTAGGACGCTTCGTGAGCTCGGCAACCTCTCCAAGCTGCACCACCTTCTTCGCCTCTCACAACAGAGAAACGATGAGTACCTCCCATATGGACAACACACGGACTCCACACAAGATGTCTCATGGTCCACACGTTTGAGTCTGTTGCGGCTCCTCCACATGATACGACTCAACTAGCTACAAAATGTATATATGTTTTTATTTTACACGACAAGGCAGGATCATCGCTTTTCATTGCGCTTAGAAGGAATAAATGTTTACAAACTGCGCTTGGGATGAATTCAGAGGTGTATGTGTCTATGGCTCTCTGCACACAAATTGAGTTTTTTTTTGAACGCACAACAGATAGATCACTTGTTAGTTAACGCACACCTTCATATAGATTAATGAAGCACTTACGATCAACATAACTAGACACGTGGAAAAAATATCAGGTAGAAAACTGGAACACCGCTTGGGTCATCGGAGACCCCATACGTGATTGAGCAACCGGAGCAGAGAACGAATCCATCGCGAGAGGAAGACTAGTCATCAAGACAAGACGTGTCATCACCATCATCCCCGAGATGCGGATACATGCTAGGAAGAGCACAACTTGGTTGAGACGGAGGGATAGACTTCGTACAAGACTTGTACTCTAAATATAGCTCATACATGTACTGCTGTACATGCACCAGTGCAAAACAGAATTATAGTCGTGGTGGTTCGTAAGGACCTTTAGTGTTGGTTCTCGAACCGGCACTAAAGGGTGGGGACTAAAGCCTACCCCTTTAGTGTCGGTTCAACACGGTCCGGCACCAAAGTCCCTCCACGTGGCAACCGCCGGCGCCGTGGGTTCAGGAAGGACTAAAAGTATTTAGTTTTTTTAGTTTTGTTTTATTTTTTCTTTTAATTCTTTAGGGGTTTATGAATTAATTATGGTTATATGTTGTTGTACAAATTTTGATACAGTACCAATTAAGAGGTTGTTATATCATTATGTTCATAATGAATTATTATATCATTGTGAGAAAGAAACATGGATTTTATTCATCCAAATGAATAAAAAGTGATCAAAAGTTGAATTAGTAGGACGACCATCCTACTAATTCAACTTTTGGTCACTTTTGATCCATCCACATGAATCGAATTAATCCGCTTTCCTTCCCCCAAAGATATAACAAATCATCATGATAATCATGATCAACATCATCATCATATTAATATAAAAACTCTTGCATCATATCATCACCAACAACACTATAGCTAATAATCATCATAGTCATTACCACCAACACTATTTAATCATCATTTTCGTCAATGAGACATTATATAAAAAGTTGGTCACTAGTCATAATCACAACTCCTCCTCCTCATCATCATCAACTCTAACACATTGTAACACATAATAACACATTGTACCTAGGACCTAGTCCTCTCTCATAGGATCTACTCTACCCTCTCTTAGGTACAATATCATAAAACAAGATAGGCCCTGACTCTCCATTATGGAGAATGGAGATCATCATGTCTCCAATTCTTGGCCTACGCATAATGTTACTTCCAAGTAGCTCTTTACGATTGACCATGCATTTTTTTCAATCTTTGATTGTCATGTCTTCATCGGTTTTAGAAATCCGGTATGGACAGGAGTGATGCGTAGGCTGACCTAGCCGTGGTGGCCCTAAGCTCATAACAACAACGCGACCTCTCAGAAACATCAGATGAGGCACACAATCCTTCGGGATTTTCTATTGAAAAACATAGTAATAACTTTATAGTTAGCAATGTAGTTTAGTTTTAGAAAAATTTATGCAAAAGGTGCACGGATGTCGTAATAGTAGAAAATTCTTACCATGCAATCTCCATGGATGTTACCGTAGTTCATCACATGCACTAGTGGCACGTATTGAGCATAATGCGGAGGAGTTTGATAATAGCTATTGTAATTCTCAAGATGATTAAAAAATGCGGTAAGATGATCTTTCTCCTTATAAGTTAATTCTGCTTCATCATTGTAGTAGTAGGTTCTGTCTACCATCTTCCGTATATTTTTTGAAGAATGAAAATAAGCTGTCAATGCAAATAAGTTGTCAACTATTTTTAAATAAAAAATATAAATTCCTTAATAAATATGGTTAAGAAACTCACATAATGGTAGAACTGAAGGCGTCTGCACATTGACCCAGATGTCGATATTACCTTCAATTTCATCTTCGGACGAATATCAAAGGTAATAAGCATATTAGGCTCAAATGCATAAGCCTTGCATAGTGCTCTCCAACTTTTGCATTCAAAATAGTAGTAGTTGTCTGCATTGTATAATTTTACGGCAAAAATATAACCATGCTCGGTCCTCAAGTGAACTATCTTTACCTTATGCTTTTTTTTAGTATTGAAATCAATCTTATCCAAGACATAATTTCTTGCATGGCAGGGGATACGCTAGTAGAATAGTAAAAAATTAAAATGATAAGTTGAACCAAAAGAAGCAGAAGTCATGCTTAATTACGAAAAAAGACTTGTCATTGTGACTTACTGTATCCACTTCGAAGGTCTCATCCAGCATGATGCTGAAGCGCCTACAATCAACTAGGAAAGACTTGTCACACAGGCCGCGCTCGTCTTCGCAGTATTCGCACATAGCGAATTCTCTTTCGTCGTCAGACATTTCCTATGTTCATAGTTGAAACATTTAAAATCGATCGAAGAAAATTATGAGAAAACTGATCAACATACAAATCACTATTACTCAATAAGCAATAGGTTGACTTTAGATCAGTCCAGTCTTTCCTTTCTAAACTCTCATCTCACGTATATGGTGGGGACTCCTTCTGATATTGCGACCGTCGGTGATGGTGGCTCCTCCATTCTTCCCAGAGTGCATTACACCAAAATGTCTAGCACACTAGAATGAAGGAGAAGCGACCCCCACGACAACAGTCGGAATTCTTCCTCTCATATATATAGGACATATTTTTGGTACAACTGGGTGTAGTTACCTCCTACCTATATGGCTGCCATCTGTCCCCTGACCTATCGGGTTAGTGGATAGAAAACTATCCATCACGGCTACAGCTTTCATGAGCTAAAGTAATGGACGGTTGGTTCACCAGCTTTGCTATTTGCTTGGTCATGTGCATCCGGTCATTGCATGGATAAGTGGTAGTTACGAAGCCTAATCATGTATCTTGGTACTCATGGAGTATATTACTTGGACCAGTCGTGCCATATGGAATATATTACTTGGACCAGTCGTGCCATACATGGTCCGTGGTTTCAAAATATTCTTAGTATTTCTCTTTTCATGCTTCAAAAACAATCATAATATACAGACGTGGATTGCAGTAGTATGTTTCAAGAAAAAAATATGTATGAGGTATACGTACTAGTTTTGATTGGAGTATATAACGTTTTTCTTTTCTTTTCAAGTAGAGTATGTAGTATGTAAGGGTTTTCTAGTTTGATGCCATACATATTAGTTTTGATTGGAGTATGAAATATTTTCTTGATGGGTGGAGTATGGAATATGGAGTATGAAGTATGTACTTATTTTAAACTAGAGGATGGAGTATATGTAGGTATATCATGGTCTTTAGTGTCTAGAGTAGATGTAAGTCTACACATAGTAGCTAGATCAATATATTAGCTACTATATATGTATTATTATGATGTATTAGCTAGATCGATGGATTAGCCGATGTATTGAAAATTATCCAAGATTATGAGATGAGAACTTTTCTAAGAACTACTATATATGTATTCGATGATGCATTATTAATTAAATATCAGTTATTTTGCTTCTTGAATGCATGCTAATTTGAATACTAATTTGTTTTATCTATATTATTATGGATTAGTTATTAAGCTATGGATAATACCGGTAGAGCTCATGAAGAGGACATCTTCGACATGATACGCTCCTCCGAAAACCCAGCGGACCTTGGAGGTGAATCACATGATGATGATGACTCACAATATCTGAACGATTACGGTGATGGATGTGAGGCCGAGGAAGAACAACTTATGTTCCAAAATCCAGAACAACGAACAATATTCGGCGAGGTATATACACTATTAGCCTCTGGTGATCATTACATGTGTATTAATTGATTTGTGTGTATATATATATATATATTAAAAAATCTTTCTTATTTTAATTATCAGCCCTCTGGATCGAGCCAATCTAGTAAAAATGTACGAGGCGGTGCCAAAATATTGGACGGCAACGTAAAGCTCAATCTTGATGCTTTCAAACATAATGACGAACCGACTCACTCCGAAGCCAATGCCACGACATTTGTGCGTCAATGCGGAGTGGTTGTTAGGGATGGAGTCCCGATCACAATGCATGAATGGATTCAGCCAAACGAACGAAAACCAGGAGTGAATTATGTCGATACAAGAATTAAAGATGCCCTTTGGCGAGAGCGCATGGAGCATTTCACCCTACCAGATTCTCTCTTGGAGCGTCAAAGGAACAAAGTCAAGGAGTTTGCTCTCCATAAGATGGCCGACGCGTTCCAGACTTAGAAGAAAAGATTATGGACCGAGTACAATGCTAAAGGCAAGAAGGCGCCTGAATTCAAAGGAATATACGAGAAGGTAAGGAATCACTAGGACACATTTATCGAGTACAAGACATCGATAGCTGCTATGGAGAAGTCGGCAAAGAATAAGATAAATGCTGAGAAAAAAAGTATCACCATAAACTAGGGATAGGTGGATACAAGTCGGCCATTCCTAAGTGGGATGCATTAGAGAATAAGATGCTTGCTGAAGGGATCACTCCAGTAACCTTCAACTGGCCCAAGAGGTGCAGGAATTGGTTTTTTGCGCATGGGGGAAAGTTGGACCCAGCAACAGGAAAGATTATTGCACTGGCCAGTCTGAAGCATGCATCAGATGAGTTGATTGAAGTAATAAAAGCTGCCAAGAAGGACGGTTTCACCCCGATAGAGAGAACGACGAGCTTACACGCGCCCTAGGGAATGCCGAACACGGAGGACGAACACGAGGCGTGGGCATTGTTCCGTGGTACGAGGGGTTTGCGGGATGGAAGGACAGTTATAAAACCCGTTCGAGAAAAAAGAAGGTGGAACCAGACCGACTTTCAAAGTTGGAATAGATGTACGAGCAGCAGCAGCTGCAGATACAGGTACTGACCCAGCAAAGGGAAACTCCGCAGCAGGAGGCAGGGGAACCTGTCCCATCTACACTGCCAAAAAGCAGTGTGAGTTCCACGGGGGCACCGCTGGGTCACACCCCCGTGGATGATATCACCGAGAATACATCTTGTGAGCTAATCCAAAAAATGAAGAACATACCCATGCGGGACCAAATACACCTGATGTTCTCTGGCATTGCAATCCGGTTCCAGCTGGGTATGCTCGTGTCGCGGTGGACGCAATAGAGCCAGGATATGATGAACTATTGCTTGACATCCCTGGAGGTGAGGGGGAGTCCACACTGGCAGAAGCCGGTCGTGGTCTTATTCTATGGAGTAAGGACTGTATCGTCTTTCCACACTCGGGGCTAAGGCCACCGGCTCCTCCGAGTATCGATGTCCAGCGCGAGGGATCCTAGCCAGAGGCATCGCAGCGCCAACAGTCCTCCCCACCTTGCCAGCAGTCACCTCGCCAGCAGTCCTCCCCACCTCGCCAGCAGTCCTCCCCACCTCGCCATGAGCAGTCCTCCCAACCTCAGGACGGAGAACGACGCGAGTCCATATCATCGATATCGATCTCCGTTGCGTGAGCCGACTCCACCCCGGCAGCGGTCCCGCCAGCAGGGCTCCCAAAAGAGGAAGGCCACCAGCAGTCCTCTTCGGAAGAAAGCAAAGAAGAAACCCGAGCCTTCGGCCAAAAGGAAGCTGCCTTATGACATGACACCAGAGGAAAACAAAATTGAATGCGATCTCCAAGTGAAAGCCTTTTTTGCGAAGAAGACCGTGCCGCCAAAGGAGGTAATACCCAAGGAATTCCAAGAGCACTTTATGGAACACTTTATTGATCGACCATCGACATATGTCGAGCGTATGTCGACAGACTATGAGCGACAGATTCAGAAGGCAAGTGAGCAGAGAAGTCGGCCCAGCGCAAGGAAGAAGTCGGGAAGTACGGCATCAACTAGCGGGAAAACAGTTCCCCAGCTCGGAGAACAATCCAAGCAATCGATCTCTCCGCTCAAGGTGAGTACCAATCCAAGCAAGCAATTGATCCAACCAGTCGACGTGCAAGGCAACCCAATCGACCTTGAAGAAGTAGAGGCTGCAGGTCTCACTCTTGACCAAATCCTTGGCACCGAGGAAATCCGCGGGTATGGTGCAACTGAGTACGCAATGCAATATGCCGTCGGAAAACCACCTGTCACACCCGAGCAATACAAGGAACTATCAACTGCGATGCGACGGTTGCATGATTGGTACCTGCGTGAAGCAAAGCGAGGGGAGACGGCGGTCATGGTCAAAGTAAGGAAAGAGCATTACGTCAATGCATGTGACATATGTCTTGAATTCTCATAACTTTTCCAGTTATACCACATGGACTCTATCGACAAAACTCTCATAAGTTGCTATTGTCTATAAGTGATTTATATCTTTAATAATTTAAGTCTCTAGCTAAGATATCGTTCATTGGCTTATCCTCACTATATATGTTCTTTTCTACGCTATTATGCATATTGAAGATGTGGGAATTGAAACAAGAGGGATGTAGGGGAACGCGACAGAAAACAAAAAATTTCGGTATAGCGAGCACGCCCAGGACCACTATGGAGAATGCATACAAGGTTTGATCTGATCCGTACCGACTCGTAGCGCAGCGGAAGAAGAGTCGGTGGAGATCGTTGGTGCAGATCCCCGCAGCTAGGATTTACAACCTCCCAACCGCGAGGATGTACTCCCTCATCGGACAGCCCTTCGGGAGGCGGTCGGACAGTCCCCCGGACGATGTCGCGGACAGCCCTTCGGGAGGACCCTCGAAACTCGAACGGAGACTCGGACGGCCCTTCGGGAGGACTCTCGAAACTCGAACGGAGACTCGGACGGCCCTTCGGGAGGACTCTCGAAACTCGACCCGAGACTCGGACAGCCCTTCGGGAGGACACTCGAACAGCCCCTCGGGCAAAAGATCGAAACTACGAACTCTCTACGGGGTTGCACACATACGGTGTCATCTATCCGGCAGGGCTTCGCCGTCCAGAACTAGTTCCTGCCGGAACCCAGACAGCCTTTCGGCTCTACGAAAAACTCTTTTCGTGGGAGGGAGAGAGAGAGAGCTTGCAAAGCAAAGCATGTGTATGAGAGCAAAGGATGAGTGTGGAGAGTGCATCTCCACCTCTATTTATAGGAAAACCCAAGGGGTAGGGTGGAACTTGAAATACCCAAAATGCCCATGAGGTGAGCACACCACAAGGGCATAAAGGGAAAGCCTCCAAATAGTGTTGCCTGCATCACCATGCCTGCATCACCATGCCTGCATCATCCCCTAATAGTATTTCCACTATTCACAATAGTGTTTCCACTATTTACAATAGTGTTTCCACTATACATATATAGTGTTTCCACTATTTACAATAGTGTTTCCACTATACATATATAGTGTTTCCACTATTTATATATATAGTGTTTCTACTATTCAAAATAGTGTTTTCGCTATTCACGAAGACATTTTTCTGCGTCTGTTAAATCCCAAATTATTTCTGTGTGCCTAGAATAATTCCAGTACCCACTAAAACAATTTTGGACGCGTTCCGAAACAATTCCGGAACAATGTTTTTCTTCAGCGAAAAGCTACCATAGCGGTTCCGGCGGCTCCGGAACACTTCCGGTTTTTTCCTCCGAAAAATCCCAGAAGTCCCCAGAATCATTCTGGCACCCTCCAAGAATTTCCAGACGTGTGCCGAAACCATTTTGACTTAATGGTATACTCCGAAACAACTTTTCGGTTTTACCGGAACTATTCCAATGTTCTCTCTCCGGAACTCTTCCGTTGTCTCCGAAACTTTTTCGGTGATTTTCTCTCAGACTCCCTGTCTAGTATTCAGCAGATAGATGACCCTTAAGCGTGTGACCCTATAGGTTCGGTGAAGTATAGACATGACCCGGAACACCTTCCGATCAATGATCAGCATCGGAGCCGTGGACACCCATATCGATCCCTATACCCACACGAATAAATATTCGAGTGAACCTCCAGTTGCCGTGAGCTATTCCTGTTGCTTCGCGATATGTTACAATTACCCGAGGTGAGAAACATCGGCATCCTCGTGGATCAACACTTGTCCACAATGCCAGTTACCTCGTTGCCGGTATTGTTCTCTTTTCTCGTTCCCATGTTTTGGCATCCCCGTGATCAAATCACAAAGTGTCTGGCCAGACGATGATGGATACCGTAACACTGAGAGGGCCCAGAGATATCTCTCCATCACCGAAGGAGCAAATCCCAATCTTGAGCTATCAAGTTACTTGACATACTTTTCCATGAACCCGTAAGCCGCCGTAATAGCCACCCATTTACGGATGACGTTTAACAAACCCCAAAGTTCATGAAGCAAGCATGAAGAAACTCGATACTCGCATGGTCTAAGGAATTATGCAAACATTAACTTCTCTGTGTTATTAACCATAAACTTATGACGAATGTATCTCATAGCATAACATCAATTCGGATCGATTCAACACAAGTGTTCTACCAACATCGTGCCCTCAAAATTGCCGGCATGGCCATGCCCATGATCAGGAAAACAAGATCATCATGCAATACTTGAGCCAGTCTTAGAGGCAAGAGTAGGAATACAATTTACCATTTATTATACCACACGTGCACATGAGTTTCCCTCCAAGCCTCGTTTTATTTGCAGACTCGAGAATCATTGCAGTTATAGCATGGATCATAAACATTCATTACAAACTTGGAGATACAAAAGTAACTGATATTACTGCCTCTAGGGCATATCTCCTACAGACTCCCACTTGCACTAGAGTCATAATCTAGTTACATGGCTTCGCTAACACCAATGGCAATCCGGTGTTGCTCATGCTTTGCTCGTGGTAGAGGCTTCGTCATCGGGTCTGACACATTCAGATCCGTGTGAACTTTGCGTACTTTCACTAAACCTTCTTCGACATGATGTCGAATGAGTTTAAATTTGCGTTGAATATGCATTGTCTTATGGTGCGAACATGGCTCCCTTGCCTGAGCCACGGCGCCACTATTGTCACAATAGATCTCCACCGGGTCCAGAGCACTTGGAACCACACCAAGGTCTTCAAGGAATTGCTTGATACCGACAGCTTTCTTGGAGGCTTCTGAAGCAGCCACATATTCCGCCTCCATTGTAGAATCCGCCACAGTCTTTTGTTTGGAACTTTTCCAATCAACTGCACCGCCGTTCAATAAGAAAACATAGCCCGATTGAGATTTGAAGTCATCTGGGTCAGTCATGAAGCCTGCATCAGTGTAACAACTTACAATGAGCTCTTCATCACCTCCGTACACAAGGAGTAAATCCTTGGTCCTCCTGAGGTACTTAAGAATACCCTTAACTGCGGCCCAGTGTTCCAATCCTGGATCACCTTGGTACCGGCTGCTAACACTTAGCGCATAGGAAACATCCGGTCTTGTACATAGCATGGCATACATAATAGAACCAACTGCCGAAGCATATGGAATATCATTCATTTGTACTCGCTCATTGAGGGTCCGAGGACACTGATTCTTGCAAAGCACTGTGCCAGGTGACATGGGGAGTAGGCCTTTCTTGGAGTTCTCCATGTTGAACCTTTTCAACACCTTGTCAATGTACGTGCTTTGGCTTAGCGCTATCAGGCGTCTTGATCTATCTCTATAGATCCTGATGCCCAATACATATGCCGCTTCGCCTAAGTCTTTCATTGAAAAACTCTTCTTCAATGAGTCTTTTATTTCGCTAAGAAATTTCACATCATTTCCAATCAACAATATGTCATCCACATACAAGATTAGAAATGCTTTTGCGCTCCCACTAAACTTCTTGTAAACACAAGATTCTTCATCGTTCCTGATGAAGCCAAACTCTTTGACCACTTCATCAAAACGAATGTTCCAGCTCCTTGATGCTTGCTTCAGACCATAAATGGCTTTCTGAAGCTTGCATACCTTTCTAGCATTCTTAGGATCGACAAAACCTTCTGGCTGTATCATGTATACATCCTGTTCAAGGTTTCCATTTAGGAAAGCCGTTTTGACATCCATCTGCCATATTTCATAATCGAAATAAGCAGCAATTGCTAGTAATATCCGAACAGACCTGAGCATGGCTACGGGCGAGAAAGTCTCGTCGTAGTCAACTCCTAGAACTTGCGTGAACCCTTTCGCGACAAGTCTAGCTTTGTGGATAGTAATGTTACCATCCGCGTCCGTCTTTCTTTTGAAAATCCATTTACAACCAATGGGTTTTACGCCATCTGGAAGTTCTTCCAAGTTCCAAACTTGGTTTTCGTACATGGATTCCATCTCGGATCTCATGGCCTTGTGCCATTCCCTTGAGCTAGGCCCCGCCATCGCTTCCTTGTAGTGCGCAGGTTCATCGTCTTCAAGAATGAAGATTTCGTTATGAAACCATTCAGGTGGCTGGATAGCCCTACCTGATCTGCGCGACTCAGTTACAACATTGTCTGAAGTTTCCGCATCACATGCGACAACTTCCGGCTCGGTTGTAGGGATAATTTGCGGAATTACTTCCGGTTCCTTAGCCATATCAACGGTTGCCGAAGATTCACTAATCTCATTAAGCTGTACTGTCCTCCTACTCAATTCTTTAGCGAGAAACTCTTTCTCGAGAAAATGTGCAACCTTTGCGACAAACACTTTGCCCTCGGTTTGGTGGTAGAAGGAATATCCAATGGTGTTATTTGGATAACCTACAAAGTAACATTTGTCTGATCTAGGTTCTAGCTTGGTTGGCTGTAAACGTTTTACGTATGCCTCACAACCCCAAACCTTGAGATGTGACACACTAGGTATCTTCCCATACCACATCTCATGTGGTGTCGTCTCAACAGACTTAGACGGTGCTCTGTTTAATGTATAAGCAGCAGTTTCTAGTGCGTGACCCCAAAAAGATATCGGTAGATCTGTAAGAGACATCATCGACCTTACCATGTCTAACAGGGTTCGGTTACGTCGTTCCGACACTCCGTTTCTCTGTGGAGTTCCGGGAGGCGTAAGCTGTGAAACGATTCCACGATCACTCAGATGTTGGCCAAACTCGTGACTAAGATATTCGCCTCCGCGATCAGACCGCAGAAACTTAATCTTTTTGTTACGATGATTTTCTACCTCATTCTGAAATTCTTTGAACTTTTCAAAGGTTTCCGACTTATGCTTCATCAAGTAGATATAGCCATACCGACTCAAATCATCAGTAAAAGTCACGAAGTAAAAATACCCACCCCGTGCGGCCGTGTTCATTGGACCACATACATCACTATGTATTATTTCCAATAATTCACTCGCCCGTTCAGGATGACCCGTGAACAGCGTCTTGGTCATTTTTCCCATCAAGCAAGCTTCACATGTGTCAAATAATTCAAAATCAAGGGACGGTAAAACTCCATCTTTATGGAGTCTTTGCATGCGTTTCTTTCCGATGTGGCCAAGCCGACAGTGCCACAAGTAAGTGGCGGTGGTATCAGCCTTCTTAAGGCGTTTAGCATTCACGTTAAAGACATCATTTCCACATTCAAGATTTAGTATGAAAAGGCCCCCAACAATGGGTGCAAATCCATAAAACATATCCTTACAATAAAGTGAACAACCATTGTTCTCAGACTTGTAGGAGTACCCGTCGTGCACTAAACATGATCCAGAGATAATGTTTCTACACAACAACGGAACAAAATAACAGTTACTAAGTTCCAAAATAAATCCTGAAGGGAGACGTAGAGGCATAATGCCGACGGCTTGAGCGGCGATCCCAGCGCCATTCCTAACACGCATCACGACTTCATTCTTTGCCAGCTTGCGCACCTTCTGAAGCCCCTGTATCGAGTTGCAAATGTGAGCAACCGATCCGGTATCAAATACCCAAGACTTAGAATTTTCGCTAGCAAGCAAAACGTCAATGACATTAACTTGTATAACAATTATACCTTTTCCGGTTTTCCCGGATTTCTTATCTTCCAGATACTTCTTGCAGTTTCTCTTCCAATGTCCTGTGCCCTTGCAGTAGAAGCACTCAGTTTCATTCTTGGCTCCGCCCTTAGATTTGCGTTGGAAGCCGGTCTTACCGGCGCCCTTGCCTTTCTTTGGCTTGCCTTTCTTTTTGAAACTGACAGTTTTATTCACAAGCAACACTTGCTTGCGATTTTTCTGCAGTCCTCCTTCAACAGTTTTCAGCATGGCAAGCACCTCATTAGGTGTTTTGTCCATCCCATTCATGTTGTAGTTCATGACAGAACCTCCGTAAGAAGGGGGGAGTGAACAGAGCAACATGTCCATTACATGCTCTTCTGGAAGTGGAAATTCTAGGGTTTTAAGCCTTTCAGCGTAGCCAATCATATTGACTATGTGCTCGCCAACTGAACTGCCCTCAGCCATCTTGGTCTCCGACATCATCTTCATGATATCAAAACGTTCAGACCTTGCATTAAACTTGTAAAGAGCATCAAGATCCTTGATCATATCAAAGGAGTTATGGAATTCAAAACGTTTTTGAAGCTCTGAACTCATGCAAGACAGCATGAGGCACTGCACTAAGTTGTAATCATCATCCTTAGTGGCCCAGACATTCTGTATGTCTACCGCGGCTGTTACCGCCGGCTTTGGTGGAAGAGCTCCATCAAGCACGTACACTTTCTTAGCGCTCCTGAGGACAATCCTCAGGGTACGGACCCAGTCCGCATAGTTGTTTCCATTCGCAGCTAACTTCTCTTTCTCTAACATCGGGCCTAAGTTGAACGCGCTATTGCGAGCCATTTGATCTACAACGGAAAACACAAGTTCATTTTAGACATTGTTCATAATGATTTTTGGCACTAGTGAATAAACAATTTTATTCTAAAGTGCGCTCCCACTCAAATCAATATCTCTCATAATTGATTGTGAGTGATGCAAGATCCAACTTTCAATTTAGCGTCAAGGATGTAACCATCTCAAGTGACGAGAATTTCAATTGGTAGGCCAACTTGCCAATCACATCTCTATGTGACTCTTGTTCATCTTTCGATGCGTGTGTTCCGAGCTCATGACTTTCATGCCTGAACGTCAAGACAACCAAGTGATCTCGCTGCGAGGTCTCAACTCACCCGCCTCACACTTCTCTAATCGTTCGTATCCATGTAACCATGTGATACCCCGAAGAGATAGGTGCCGTGACGGTGCTACACTTGGGAGAACACTATCTACTTGATATTTTTGTGAGAGATCACCCTAATAAAAAGCGACTACCGCGCAATCAAGAAGGGTGCATCAAGAGGGATAAACATCTCAGGCAATTCATAATAGCATGATATGATATAGCCCCTTCTAACGGAGAAGTCAAGTATTTCTTCGTCTTCGGCATTCGCGTCGGTGTTCACCTTGGCGAAGATTGCCACCACCTTGTCGATGCACCAAATAATATTGCTATCTCTATAGCTAATAAAATAAGTGCATTACATAAGGTTGACACGCAGGTCATTAAAGTGCAATCATATGGCTCCAGCCATCATGCCGAATCATGACACGCAGGTCATGTTAATTACATCATATAGCCATCTCATACATAATCAAATTGAATATGAGCATTGCTATACCACATCACATGCAAACCATCCTGCAAAACCAAGTTAGACGCCTCTAATCGGTTTATGCAAAATTTTATTTTACGTGGCTTCTAAGGTTTTGACTTAAACCGCAGCTACCAGCGTTTATCATCAAGTATGATACTTCAAGTTGCTAGATTAACTTTCGAGGGTGTATGAAACACGAGATAGTAAAATCTCGAGCCCCATACTAAACTTCGTCATACGCGTGACCCCCGTGCAGATCATATCTGCATTGCCCTTCGTTTGCGAAACATCCATCTTTCTTTAACTATGGTGGAACCCAAAGACACTGAAGCACTTCGTTGATCTGTCAATCAGCATACTCAGGAGCAGCATGAAAGGATCGCGGATTGCCAGAACTTTGTAAGATTGCACCATTCCATCAAGATCAGGAGTACGCAAATTCACGGGAAGCAACAAGAACATCGGGTAACAGATTTCATCTGCTACCCGCACAAATAATTTTCAGCAATAGATCTCATCTACTACAAAATTATACTATGCAATACTCATACATCTCATGTATTCTAGATCATACCATGCATCTACTCATAGCCTGGCTCTGATGCCACTGTAGGGGAACGCGACAGAAAACAAAAAATTTCGGTATAGCGAGCACGCCCAGGACCACTATGGAGAATGCATACAAGGTTTGATCTGTTCCGTACCGACTCGTAGCGCAGCGGAAGAAGAGTCGGTGGAGATCGTTGGTGCAGATCCCCGCAGCTAGGATTTACAACCTCCCAACCGCGAGGATGTACCCCTCGTCGGACAGCCCTTCGGGAGGCGGTCGGACAGTCCCCCGGACGATGTCGCGGACAGCCCTTCGGGAGGACCCTCGAAACTCGAACGGAGACTCGGACGGCCCTTCGGGAGGACTCTCGAAACTCGAACGGAGACTCGGACGGCCCTTCGGGAGGACTCTCGAAACTCGACCCGAGACTCGGACAGCCCTTCGGGAGGACACTCGAACAGCCCCTCGGGCAAAAGATCGAAACTACGAACTCTCTACGGGGTTGCACACATACGGTGTCATCTATCCGGCAGGGCTTCGCCGTCCAGAACTAGTTCCTGCCGGAACCCAGACAACCTTTCGGCTCTACGAAAAACTCTTTTCGTGGGAGGGAGAGAGAGAACTTGCAAAGCAAAGCATGTGTATGAGAGCAAAGGATGAGTGTGGAGAGTGCATCTCCACCTCTATTTATAGGAAAACCCAAGGGGTAGGGTGGCACTTGAAATACCCAAAATGCCCATGAGGTGAGCACACCACAAGGGCATAAAGGGAAAGCCTCCAAATAGTGTTGCCTGCATCACCATGCCTGCATCACCATGCCTGCATCACCATGCCTGCATCATCCCCTAATAGTGTTTCCACTAGTTACAATAGTGTTTCCACTATTTACAATAGTGTTTCCACTATACATATATAGTGTTTCCACTATTTACAATAGTGTTTCCACTATACATATATAGTGTTTCCACTATTTATATATATAGTGTTTCTACTATTCAAAATAGTGTTTTTGCTATTCACGAAGACATTTTTCTGCGTCTGTTAAATCCCAAATTATTTCTGTGTGCCTAGAATAATTCCAGTACCCACTAAAACAATTTTGGACGCGTTCCGAAACAATTCCGGAACAATGTTTTTCTTCAGCGAAAAGCTACCATAGCGGTTCCGGCGGCTCCGGAACACTTCCGGTTTTTTCCTCCGAAAAATCCCAGAAGTCCCCAGAATCATTCTGGCACCCTCCAAGAATTTCCAGACGTGTGCCGAAACCATTTTGACTTAATGGTATACTCCGAAACAACTTTTCGGTTTTACCGGAACTATTCCAATGTTCTCTCTTCGGAACTCTTCCGTTGTCTCCGAAACTTTTTCGGTGATTTTCTCTCAGACTCCCTGTCTAGTATTCAGCAGATAGATGACCCTTAAGCGTGTGACCCTATAGGTTCGGTGAAGTATAGACATGACCCGGAACACCTTCCGATCAATGATCAGCATCGGAGCCGTGGACACCCATATCGATCCCTATACCCACACGAATAAATATTCGAGTGAACCTCCAGTTGCCGTGAGCTATTCCTGTTGCTTCGCGATATGTTACAATTACCCGAGGTGAGAAACATCGGCATCCTCGTGGATCAACACTTGTCCACAATGCCAGTTACCTCGTTGCCGGTATTGTTCTCTTTTCTCGTTCCCATGTTTTGGCATCCCCGTAATCAAATCACAAAGTGTCTGGCCAGACGATGATGGATACCGTAACACTGAGAGGGCCCAGAGATATCTCTCCATCACCGAAGGAGCAAATCCCAATTTTGAGCTATCAAGTTACTTGACATACTTTTCCATGAACCCGTAAGCCGCCGTAATAGCCACCCATTTACGGATGACGTTTAACAAACCCCAAAGTTCATGAAGCAAGCATGAAGAAACTCGATACTCGCATGGTCTAAGGAATTATGCAAACATTAACTTCTCTGTGTTATTAACCATAAACTTATGACGAATGTATCTCATAGCATAACATCAATTCGGATCGATTCAACACAAGTGTTCTACCAACATCGTGCCCTCAAAATTGCCGGCATGGCCATGCCCATGATCAGGAAAACAGGATCATCATGCAATACTTGAGCCAGTCTTAGAGGCAAGACTAGGAATACAATTTACCATTTATTATACCACACGTGCACATGAGTTTCCCTCCAAGCCTCATTTTATTTGCAGACTCGAGAATCATTGCAGTTATAGCATGGATCATAAACATTCATTACAAACTTGGAGATACAAAAGTAACTGATATTACTGCCTCTAGGGCATATCTCCTACAAGGGAATCGATGACATTGGGTTCATCGACCCAAGTACCGTTAACGGTCATGTGGTAAAACATTATGCCAAGGACACAGAAGATCTCTTGGAAAATTTTCTAGAGGCACTAATGAATACCAAATCTAGTATAATATTTCCTTACAACATGGGATGAGTGTTTACTCTCTTGTATACTACAAATTCTATTTTTGCTTACTAGCTCGCTGTCAAGTGTAGTTGATGAGTTATATGCATGCCTGCTTAATTATATAAACTTCTGCGCAGAGACCACTATATCCTCCTATATATCATCCTCGTGGATGGACTTGTTCAAGTATACGACTCACTGAATACACCAGAACAATCATACATGGACTTGTATTTTATGATAGAATGATAATTTTAATCTTTATCGACCTCGCTTTATTTCATTATTTCCTAATATCAAAAGTAATTATAATAACTCTTTCGTTCTTTTTCTTTGCCGCGTAGTGTTTGGAAAAAGATGATAGAAAAAAACCATCACGGTCGTCAATGGACCACGAAGCTAAAGTGGAAAAAGATGCAGGTAATTAAGTAATACTACTAGGTCCGCGCATCTCTTTAATTCTATTTTCAATACCATTATCATGCTTGATTATTAATTATCTTATTGAATTCTATTCTTTTGCAAAGTGCACGAAGCAGCCAGAGGGGACAAATTTATGTGGATACTTCCTCTGCGAGAACATTCGCATCCAGACCGAAGGCTGTATATGTCGCAGAGGAGCACGTGAAAGACAACTCCAGCTTTGGCAGATGTTGTCGAAGCTCTCACCCGAGAAACGCTTCGTAGCACTTCAAGAGGAATTTGCGGCATTTCTTGTTCAACATGTCATTGATATAAACGGAGAGAACTATTACTTACCGTCGCCTCAATAATGTCAGCAAATCAGTAATAGAAAACTGAGATTTCATCCGGAGCATTAGCTAGCTAGTCCCGGTCGGGTTTTGGGCCTTAAGTTATAAGTTCAGAATATATATGGATGCGTAATTCCATTTGTATATATACTGTGTATGAGATATTATATATTATATTACACACACACACACACACATATATATATATATCAACTTGTGTAATTAATGTTTATAGTATGTAGCACCGTAAAATAAATTTGAAATGAATGGAAAACACAATAAATAGAGAGGAAAACTAAAACCTAATTAAAAGCGGAAAAAAGCAGAACACTTAGTACCGGTTGGTATCACCAACCGGTACTAAAGGTCCTACACCACCAGCCCACGCAGGCAGCCACGTGAAACACTTAGTACCGGTTGGTATCACCAACCGGTACTAAAGGTCCTCCACCACCAGCCCACGCAAGCAGCCACGTGGTGGACCTTTAGTACCGGTCCGTGGTCCAATCGGTACTAAAGGTCTGGACCTTTAGTCCCGACCCTTTAGTACCGGTTGGGGAACTGGTACTAAAGGCACATCCCGACCGGGACTACAGATTGACTTTCTACTAGTGGTATGTGAACATATTCAAAGTGATAAATTAGTATATATATACTACCACATGGTAATATACGAGACATGAGAGTAACTACACCCGGTAGTAGAAGATATTTTTCCTATATATATATGAAAGACACACAATGAGCCGAAACAGACGTAAAGTCAACCTGTTTCATATATCAGCAATGACATAGAAAAAATGTAACTTTTGCAAATACTAATTGCTATACATTGGATCAAATGTCAAAATTCATCAACTTTTTTCTATACATATATTGGATCGAAATGTAAAAAATCCTAGGTTAGGGACATTATATACTTCCAATTAAGCATATATACTAATTAAACATATATATATATACATTAATTAAACACTAATTATAGAAAAACAACATTATATAAAAAAATTCAAAATTCATGTAATTGACATTTATATATCTAAAATTCATCTAACATTTCTATAACTAAAAGTATAAAAAAACTAAAAAAAACATACATCTAAAATTTATATATCTAATTCATCTAACATTTATATAACTAAAATTATAAAAAAAACAGAAAATAAGAAAATGTGTGTGTGTGCGTGTGTGTGTTCATGCATATGTGTGTGTGTGTGTGTGTGGGCTCGATCGATGAGAGGGCGGCCATGGAGGCAGGGACTCACAGCGGGGTGACGGGTGGCGAGGCAAGTCGAGTCGTCGGCGACGTCGACTACGACGGCGATGACGACGGAGCGCGAGCTCGAGGAGGGGACGGCGCGTGACGGGGGTGGCAAAGGGGGGGGGGGCAGCGCGTCGAGGGCAGCGGCGGCGTGGGCGGCGACGGCATGGACGACGACGACGTCGGGGCGGTGCGTCGGCGATCTCCTCTGTTCAGTGGTCGAACCTTCGAAGAGACGAAAAAACAAAGGGAAAATGACTTTTTTAACTCCTGCTTATATAGGAGGACCTTTAGTTGCGGCTGGTGGCTCCAACCACGACTAAATACCCCCTTTTATTCGCGGTTAGAGCCACCAACCGCGACTAAAGAAACCTTTAGTCGTGGTTGGTGGTTCCAACCGCGACTAAAGGGGTGTCTTTAGTCGCGGTTGGAGCCACCAACCGCGACTAAAGACCAGTTCCTGGCACCGCGCAGTGCAGTGGAAGTTTAGTCCCACCTCGCCAAGCAAGGGGCAGCCGCACTGGTTTATAAGTCACGCACGGCTGCTCCCTCGAGCTCCTCTCTAAACAGGCCTATGTGGGCCTATCGAACCTGTGCGGCCCTGTTGGGCCTACTGTGCATCGCGGGCCTACATCCTGGCCCAAGTTGGGTTTCTAGTCGTAGGCCGTGGTGGCATAGTAGGCGGCCTATTTTTTTTTGCTTTATTTATTTTCTTTTGTTTCTGAGTTTTTTGTGTGTTTTATTGAGAGTTAATGAGTGAATCTTTTTGCGTTAGGTCATAAAAATTATAACGTTTTGTTAGTGGTTGTAGTTTTTAAATTCGAATAGTTTAAATTTGAATTATTTGAAATTTATGTGAATCACTAGTTTGTGAATAACTTTACTTTAAAAATCTGAAAATAGCAAATGAAGTCGGAAAGGATTGAAAATTGATGGCCTCCCTTCGAATGGTGCATACTGAACGCACAAAAAGTCTGGAGTTGAAATAATATAAAAAATGAAGTGCCTTTGTAACAGGAGAGTTTTCGTCTGAAACCCTGATACTTCGAAAAAAATTGTCCATTTTGTACACGAAGTGCATCCAGTTTTTGCCGTAACACTCTCAACTTTTTAGCACATGCATTACAGGAAACCGGTACTTTGCTGTCCGCATCCCGGACGGCAAAGGCAGGTCGGGTCGGATGGTACGGGGCAACACGGTATCGGGCGTCACCAGGAGGAGGTACGCGGCACCTAGGTGTGGGCCGCGAGCTCCGGTGGTCGATGGCATCACCGGATGGATCCATCGCACTCCGTCGGTGGAGGCGCACCATCGAGAGAAGGCTGACGATGCAGGACCTGCGTTTTGATTTTCGGTTTGTGTTTTTTTTGTCCTTGGCCGAAATGGCCGAATTTCGGGAATTTCAAAAATTTCGGCAAAATCTCGGACGAAATTGCGAAATCAAAAGTTGAAAATTTGGCCAAAATTTGACCGAAATTCGGCCAAAATTTGAACAAAACTTTAAATAAAATAGAGCAAAACATATCAGCACAACAATCATCAGTAGATTTCTTATAAACTTTAGCAAATAAGCTCTAGGGATTAAGAAAATTGAATCTGACCAACATAACAGGCACACATTAGCTATAATGTTGCCTCCAACATAACAGGTACCTATTAGCTATAATGTTGCCTTCAACATAACAGTTAACAATCCAACATAGCAAACACACATTAGTTATAAAATTGCTTCCAACATAACTCTTAACAGTCGAACATAACAGGCACACATTAGTTATAAAGTTGCCTCCAACATAATCCTTAACAGTCCAACATTAGTTCAACCATCACAACGTACTTCAAAGTTTAAAAACTCCGGTACAGCAGACTACGCCGATGAGAAAACAACCGCAGACGCCGCAGCCACACCAACACGTAACGCCGACTACGACGACAGATTCACAGCCGCAGACGCCGCAGCCGCAGCACCAACAGAGCAAGGAGATCGTCGTCCACACGCCGCCGCAGCCGCCAGAAGATGAGCGCAGCCAGAAGTGCCCCGAGAACTCAAAGACATGTCCCTACTTGCACCAGCTCGACGCGCTCTACCGCACCAAGGCGCTCGCCTGCTCCTCCGGCTTCCATGCGCCGGCGCCGTCCCCACCTCGCGCGGAGCTCGCCGCGGTCCCCGTGCTCGCGTCGGTGCCTCTATCGTCCCAGACGCCACCGGCAGCGCAGCACGTCGAGCACGGGGGGCCAGTGCAAATTTGTTAGATCTAATTTTACATGCGTAATTTAGAAATATCCTCTAAACCAGTATCTTGTCTCTTTTGTAGGACCGACTGCCTGCCAATTCTTTAAGAGGAGACGCATGTGTTATTAAGACAACATTTTTTACAGAACCATTTAGTCATTTATGGAAGCTTAAAATTTATTAAAATAAATGAGACCTGTCAGTTTTGTACATAGATATATTGTTGTTTTACGAAAGCTGCAACAATTTTCTCTGTATGGAATTGCTGATTGCCATTCCTTTGAGAAAACTTTGGGAGTGCTTACATACTTCACTTTAGAAAACTGTCCTAGCCTGACATTTTCTTCACGAAGCAAGCTTGAAAAAACAAATCATGATGCATCAAGTAAACTTCCTAAGTGAGTACTTTCCTGCTATTGGGGTGACCATTTTTCCAATGATACTGGAGTGCTACTGTGTTTTTCTGTGTAGCCCACCACCCAGGTTATGCAATGAGTATTTACGAGCTTCTTTTAGAGATGAGGTATGTATCGATGTACCAGGTAGAGAAAACATATGAAGCTCTCTTTCTAGAGATGAGGATAAGCTATCATATGGAAGCAAATGGAGTATTCAATGTACTTAACTGATGTATCTATTTTAAGGGAGAGGAAAATGATATAATTTGTTTTGACCAGTTCGAATTGTGAGAATGGGTGAATCAAGATTTGGAGCCCAACTGTCTATTAGATCCAAGAAAGGACCCTCCTCCTACGACCACACTACTTCCCTCCAAATTGATTAAAGTTCCCCTCTGCAACATATGGATGATTTTATGCAAATTTAATTATCATGTTATGTGCCTCCATATATGTTTGTGCCACATGATCGACTAGGATTGGAAGAAAATGCATCATAATGTATATAAAACCATAGGAAAAACAGAGTAATTGTAATAAGAGACAAATGAATCCCTATATTCTTTCAACCGATCTCCATAGAAAAAGAAAATCTTAGGATCTGTATGCTCCAAAATTCCTATAAAAACTCTTCCAAATCAATGGGACCCTAGCGATATCTATCTAGGGGGTAATTATTTACAGTAGCACACATTCTCTCATTGTTTCTTTCAAATACAGTCCACATTGGTAGGCCAGTAAATTTTATGGTAGCACATTGTCCAATTTTGTAAAAACATTGTCTTCATATTTGTATCTTTAATTTGGTCAGCACGTGCACCATTACTAGTACATTGAGGTAGGAGAGTCAGCTCGATCCTGCGCGCGGCACACAAGATGCAATCAAAATCCAGCTGAGATTCAACCGACATGCTTGTGTGACAGTGCCAATTGTCAACTATAGCTAGTGAGAAGGAGCACCCGCGCTGATCCAATTGTTAATCGACCTGCTTGTGGGATGTGCCAGGTTCGACTCACACTAGCCGGTCGCATTCTGGGTGCCTCGCCCTTCTCATGGTTTCTCCCCCGCGGTGGTCACGTTCGTTCCCCCATCTCGTGCTCGATCTCCGCGTGATCAACAATCCGCCTACATATACTAGACTCGACTGAGCTAATTCATTCTTCACAGCTACTAGCACCAAGCAACCAAGCAACAAGTCAACTCATCATCCATATATATCCATCCACCAATGGCGCTCGCACGCCGTCGGCCAGCCTCGCTCCTACCCCTTCTCGCCGCGCTGCTCTACGCCGCAACCTTCCTCGCCACGGGAAACACCGTCAATGAGGCAGTGCTCTGGGGCCGGAACAAGAACGAGTGGTCTCTCCGGGAGGCCTGCGACACCGGAAGGTACGCCATGGCCACCATCTTCCTCGACGTCTCTAGTCACGGCAGGTGCCACCTCGACCTCTCCGGTCACAACATCTCTACGGTCGGCGCCGACATCAAGCACTGCCAGTCCAAGAACATCCTCGTCTCCCTCTCCATCGGGGGCTTGGGCAGACAGAACTCCCTGCCGACCCCCACCGCCGACTACATCTGGAACGCCTTCGTACATGGCACGCAGAGGGGCGTCCACCGCCCGTTCGGCGACGCCTACGTCAACGGCATCGACTTGGGCGCCGCGTGGCCGAGCAGCTACGATGAGCTGGTCAGGCGGCTCTGGAACTACGACAAGGCCTACCGCGCGAGGACGCCGGCGGCTGCTGGCCTCGGGCTCGGCTGTAGTTTCTCTGAGGGAAATCTTGAAGATACACTGCTCGGCGGGACGACCTGCAGCGCAAAGCTGGCCCAATTGATTGATCGACTGCTAAAAGAGAGCGAGCCAGTTGCACTCATCCGCAAAAAAATAAAAGAGAGCGAGCCAGTTGCACTCAAGTCGACCCACGAAGAAACAAGACATGTGCAATAGATGAAGCGGCCATCTATTTTTAGTTGAGCTTGGCTTGGCTTTGCTGTTAGCGGTGCATGCAGCAGCCTGAACCCGATCTAGTATTATCTTGGTACTCATACTTTTGTGTTTTTGGTGCACTTGTGCAGCAGCCTAAAAATAGATTTATATTTTTGGTGCACTTGGATGCTATGTTTGGTGTTTATCGTTCTAGTATTATCTTTTGATTTTGATAGTGGAACCCGATCTCATTTTTCAATCGTCTTGCTTATTTTTGCACCGTAGGTACATGGCCACGTTGACTCTACTCTACTTAGTTGAAAAACTATAAAAACATAGCTATGAAAAACTAGACTTTTTTAATGGCAACTTGCGCTAACAGTTTATCTTGGTCCAATTTTTGCTTCGGGATGCTAATCTTGGGTACATGCAACGCCAACGTTGCAGCGGGCCCATGAGCAATGGGTGAAGGGGCTGGCTCTTTGATTTATCTCAAGAAACTTCTGGGAAGACACACAGTTACCAAAAAAATCGTAACTATTAAACCCCAAATCCCCACACTCGATTCCCTGATCCATTTCCCAAATCCCTAACCATACTTGAATTGAGAGCCTTGGTCCAGTGGTTGGACATGCAATTATGCAACCTAACGACACGAGTTTAATTTTTAAAATTCACAAGTGATGCATAAGGTTTTTTCTCTATTTGTTTAGAATCAAGTTTGGTGTGCGGTGCAACCACTAATTAAGAGATATCTTGATACTCATTTAGACACATCACAAAACCATGTTTATCTTGGTACTCATACTAAAATGGTTGTATCCATCCCTAGTTGGTGCAGAGGCCGGGTAGTGAAAATTTCTCCCATTTTTATAGGTTGCTCCTATTTTGGATCTCCAACGTCATGTTCCTCGCTCCCGTGTGGCCGCACCGGGCCGGTCATCTTTAGACCTCCACCATGCCAAGTCATCCCCTCCCGTCGTCGTTGTCATCGGGAGTCAAAGCCCGTGTGGCGCGGTGGCGGCAGTGGATCTCTTTGGTCAAAGTTCAGGATCGCAGTGGCAACGCTTGCTCTGGCCATTCAGCGGCAGTGACGTGGGGTGGCGGCGGCGGCCAGAATCGGCGAGCTTGCGGCGGCGGACGGCTTGAAGGCCAACGAGCAGCGACGACAATGGTTGGGCCCGATCTAGACCCAGATAGGTTTGGACGGGCCGTGGCCCAGGCTGTAGTACCTTCTGCATCGTTGACTCCGACGATGGCACGTGGGCTCCTGGTTTCGTCCCCCAGCACGAGGAAGTCGGGGGCTCCGACCCCGGCCGTAGTGGTGTTGTCCTTCTCCGTTGTCGGGGGTGATCGGCCGGCTGGTTGTAGCGGATACCTAGATCCCACCGCTAGTCGCCACGGCGAGTTGGGAAGGCGTGGCTGGCGGTGAAAACCGAGCTCTAGTAGGCGATGGCGACATCTAGGCGTCGTTATATATTATTGAAGGCATCACAATTGTAAACACCGTCTACCCACTCACGCTGCTCCGAGGGCAACCCCATATCTAGGTATCTCGGATCGGACGATGACGCCCCTCTCAGTGTCGCTCTCCCTCATGAGGGAATTGTTTTGAAGTAGCTGCTGGACGAAGGGCACACGTGGACCAACGTTTCATGGGACGCATCGACGACATGGAGTCTCGGCGTCTTGGCATGGCAGGGTCTCGGCAACGGTTGTGTGATGATGGACGAGTATAGGAAGGTGGTGTTGTCTGACATCATGGTGGCATCGATGGCAGGCTTGTGATACTTATGATCTGTGTTGGGTTTTCCGTGAAGAGGAACGGGTTATTGTAGCACAGTGCGGATAAGTATTTCCGTCAGTTAAGAACCAAGGTTTGTCGAACAAATAGGAGTAATGGTCAACCACTGTCTTCAGTGACTGCACACAAAAGAGCAAACACTTGTACCCAACCCGGACAAGAGGGTTGCCAATCCCCTTGGACTTGTATTTGCAAGCAAACGAAGTGTGTAGATGATAGGGGATAATTGAAAATTGCGAAATAAAATAAAATACAAATAATGTCCTCAAGGTATTAATAGTGTATGTAAATATATAAATGAATAGACCCACGGGCATAGTTTTTCCTAACGGCATCTCTCATATAGGAAGCATACGATGGGTAAACAAATTACTGTTGGGAAATTCATAGAAAAGTACATAGTTATGTTCATATTCACGGCAATGGTCATGTATATATAGGCATCACGTCCATAAGAAAATAGGCCGACTCCTGCCTGCACCTATTACTATTACTCCACCCATCGGCCACTATTCAACATGCATCTAAAGTATTAAGTAAAACAGAGTAATGCTTGGAGAACAATGATATGATGTAGACAAATAGAATTCAATTAATATGAACTAACCCAATCGTTTTATCCTCAATGGTAACAACACAAAGACATATCTTGGTCCCTTCTGTCACTAGGATATAGAAACCTGTCAGGTTGAACCCACTAGAACGCACCCCTCTCACTGAAGAAAGAACAATCTACTTGGCCAAAGCAAATCAGTAGACCGTAAAGAATTACAAAGCTATAATAATCCTGTAAATAATTGATTCATATCAACCATATCTAATTTTCCAAACCCTTTTGCCCTTGTTTTGGATTCTAATTTGCATGATTTGAATGGAATTAACCCGGATTGATGTTGTTTTCAGCAGAATTGCCTTGGTGTTATTTTTATGCAGAAATAAAAGTTCTCGGATTGACCTGAAAATTTACGGAGAATATTTTCGGAATTAATAAAAAAATATTAACGAAAGAATCAACCGAAGGGGGGCACCCACAGGTGGCAAGCCTGCCAGGCGCGGCCACCCCCTGGCTGCGCCTAGCAGGCTTGTGGTCCCCCTGTTACTCCACCGACCTCATTTCCACTCCTATATATTCCTATTTGTGGAGAAAAAAAATCAAGGAGAAGAGTTCATCGCGTTTCACGATACGGAGCCGCCGCCACCTCCTGTTCTTCCTCGGGAGACCAGATCTCGAGTCTGTTTTGGGCTCCGGAGAGGGGAAATCGACACCATCATCATCACCAACCATCCTTCATCACCAATTCCATGATGCTCTCCGCTGTTTGTGAGTAATCCCGTCGTAGGCTTGCTGGACGGTGATGGGTCGGATGAGATTTATCATGTAATCGAGTTAGTTTTGATAGGGTTTGATCCCTAGTATCCACTATGTTTTGAGATTGATGTTGCTATGACTTTGCTATGCTTAATTCTTGTCACTAGGGCCCGAGTGCCATGATTTCAGATATGAACCTATCTATGTGTTCTTGACCCTATCTTGCAAGTTGTAGACACCTATTACGAGTTATGATCTGCATCCCCTAGGGTGACAATAACTAGGATTGTTTCCGGTGATTATCGTTGTTTGAGGAGTTCATGTATTAACTAAGTGCTAATGATTTGGTTCGGTTCTCTATTAAAAGGAGGCCTTAATATACCTTAGTTTCCATTACGACCCCGCTGCCACGGGAGGGTAGGACAAAAGATGTCATGCAAGTTCTTTTCCATAAGCACGTATGATTATATACGGAATACATGCCTACATTACATTGATGGATTGAGCTAGTTCTGTGTCATCTTATGTTATAACTGTTGCATGATGAATGCTATCCAACATAATTATCCATCACCGATCCATTGCCTATGAGCTTTTCACATATTGATCCTTGCTAAGTTACTTTTCCGTTGCTACTGTTACAATCACCACAAAACTGCTACTGCCACTTTTGCCATCGTTACCGTTACTTCCATACTACTTTGCTACTAAATACTTTGCTGCAGATATTAAGTCTTTCAGGTGTGGTTGAATTGACAACTCATCCGCGAGAAGGATTTCAGATGCAAGCTCAAGAGGTAGCAAGAAGGATTTCTGGCACCATTGCCGGAGAGGATACATAGCAAGTCAAGATCAAGCCTACCAAGTACCCATCACAAACTCATCTCTTGCATTTACATTATTTGCCATTTGCCTCTTGTTTTCCTCTCCCCACTTCACAAATTTTCCGTTTTATCCGCCCTCTCTTTTTTGTTTTCCTTTTTCAAGTCAGAATTTTTGTTTGCTATGTTTGCTTGTGTTGCCATGTGCCTTCTATTTGTTTGCATCTTCGCTTCCTAAAAATCTATTGATATGGATCCTCATCCACTTGCTAATCTTTTCAAAAGACCAAATTACGATGAACCAATTGCTAGTGAGTTGAGTGCACTTGATTCTCTCTATGAAGTTTTGTTTGAAAATCATGAATCTGAAAATTATGATGAAGTGTTGAAAGAAGAAAATTATAAGGTGATTCATGATAGATCCTTGACTGAAAAGCATGATTGCAATGTTTCTAGTATGAATTATCTAAATATCCATGATGCAATGATATGCAAAGCCATAAGCTTGAGGATGCTATGCTTGGGGAAGTTGAAAGCAACATAAAATTGGGTTGCCTCCCAACAAGCGCTATTGTTTAACGCCCCTAGCTAGGCATAATGATTTCAATGATGCTCACATAAAAAGTAGTAATTGAAATATGCAAGAAGCATCATGAATCTCATGACAAGCACATTTAAGTCTAAGCCAATTCCTATGCATAGAGATTTTTTGAGCAAACAATTCATGGGAACAAGAATCACTTAGCATAGGAAGGCAAAACAAGCATAACTTCAAAACTTGTGGTTTTGCATATCATTAGCATCATGTATATTCAGAGAATTAATACTAACAACATGCCAATAATAATTTTCATTCAAGGAACTATCATGAATCTCCTTACAAATTTCATCTTTCAACACTTCATCAAAATTTTCAGATTCATGATTTTCAAACAAAACTTCATAGAGATAATCAAGTGCACTCAACTCACTAGCAATTGGTTCATCATAATTTGGTCTTTTTAAAAGATTAGCAAGTGAATGAGGATCCATATCAATAGATTTTTAGCAAGCAAATATGCAAGCAAATAGAAGGCACATGGGAACACAAGCAAACATAGCAAACACAGGCAACACAAGCAAATAGACGAACGGAAGAAGGGCGAATAAAAAGGCAAATCTTTTTGGTATTTTCTGAAAATCGTTTTAGAAGTGGGGGAGAGGAAAACGAGAGGAAAATGGCAAATAATGTAAATGCAAGAGATGAGTTTGTGATGGGTACTTGGTATCCTTGACTTGCTATGTATCTCCCTGGCAACGACGCCAGAAATCCTTCTTCCTACTTCTCGAGCATGCGTTGGTTTCCCGTGAAGAGGAACGGTTTGATGCAGCAAAGTAGATAAGTATTTACCTTAGTTTTTGAGAACCAATGTATCAATCCAGTAGGAGATACAAGCGAGCCACCAATAGATATACCTGCACAAGGAATCAAACTGTTGCACCCAACGCTATAAAGGGGTTGTCAGTCCCTTCACGGTTATTCGCAAGGATGAGATCTAGTAGAGATAGATATAATAGGATGCTTGAATGGAAAGTAAAACTAAAAGTGAAAATAGGGCAAAAAGTATTTTGGTGTTTTTGGTTTTAGATCGGAAAGTATAATATGGAAAATAGACCCGGGGCCATAGGTTTCACTAGATAGCTTCTCTCATGATGGCAAGTATTACGGTGGGTGAACAAATTTCTGTCGAGCAATTGATAGAAAAGTGAATAATTATGAAGATATCCAAGGCAATGACTATTCATATAGACATCACGTCCGTGACAAGTAGACCGAAATGATTCTGCATCTACTACTATTACTCCACACATCGACCGTCTCCTGCCTGCATCTAGAGTATTAAGTTCATGAAGAATAGAGTAATGCATTAAGTAAGATGACATGATGTAGAGGGATAAACTCAAGCAATATGATGAAAACCCCATCTTTTGACCCTTGTTGGCAAAAATACAATACGTGCCTCGCTACCCTACTTTGTCACTGGGTGAGGACACCGCAAGATTGAACCCAAAACTAAGCACTTCTCCTATTGCAAGAATTACCAATCTAGTTGGCCAAATCAAACCAATAAGTCGAAGAGACTTGCAAAGATATGAAATCATGCATATAAGAATTGAGAAAAGACTCAAATAATATTCATGGATAATCTGAACATAAACCCACAATTCATCGGATCTCGACAAACACACCGCAAAAGAGTATTACATCGGATAGATCTCCATGAAGATCATGAAGAACATGGTATTGAGAAGCAAAGAGAGAGAAGAAGCCATCTAGCGACTAGATATGGATTCGTAGGTCTGTGGTGAACTACTCACGCATCACCGGAGGGGCAAGGGAGTTGATGTAGATGCCCTCCGTGATCGAATCCCCCTTCGGCAGATTACCGAAAAAGGCTCCAAGATTGGATCTCTTGGGAACGGAGGCTTCTGGCGGCAGAAAAGTGTTTTCATGGATAGTTTCGATAATGATAGAATATTTGGGTATTTATAGGCTGAAGATTAGGGTTAGGGGAGTTGCCAGGGGCCCACAAGCCTGCCCAGCGCGGGTGGCCCCCCTGGCCACGGCAAGCGGGCTTGTGGCCCAATGGTAGCTCCTCTGCCTTGGTTCTCAAGTCTCGTGGCTTCCGCATTTTCTAGAAAAAATCTTTCCGGAGGTTTTATTCCGTTTAGACTCCGTTTAATATTCCTTATTTGCGAAACTCAAAAACAAGGAAAAAACAGAAACTGACACTAGGCTCTAGATTAATAGGTTAGTCATAAAAATAATATAAAATAGCATATTAATGCATAAAAGCATCCAAAATAGATAATATAATAGCATGGAACAATCAAAAATTATAGATACGTTGGAGACGTATCAGCATCCCCAAGCTTAATTCTTGCTCGTCCTCGAGTAGGTAAATGATAAAAACAGAATTTTTGATGTGGAATGCTACCCAACATATTTATCCATGTAATATTCTTTATTGTGTCATGAATATTCAGATCTGTTAGATTCAAAACAATAGTCTAATATTGACATAAAAACAGTAATACTTCGAGCACACCAACAAGGTAGTCGTGTCCTTTCGAAATAACATGGCCTTAGAAAGTTATCCCTACAAAATCATATGGTCTCGCTATGCTCCATCTTCCCCACACAAAGTATCTAAATCATGCACAACCCCGATGAACAAGTAAAGCAATTGTTTCACACTTTTGGTATTCTCAAACCTTTTCATCTCGCACGCAATACATGAGCGTGAGCCATGGATATAGCATTATAGGTGGAATAGAATATGGTGGGGGTGCAAGGGAAGAAGGAGAGGATAGGCTCACATCAACTAGGCGTATCAACGGGCTATGGAGATGCCCATCAATAGATATCAATGTGAGTGAGTAGGGATTGCCATGCAACAAATGCACTTAGAGCTATAAGTGTATGAAACCTCAAAAAAGAAAACTAAGTGGTCATGCATAATGAATATCCACTAGTTATATGAAAGTGACAAAATAGGAGACTCTCTACCATGAAGATCATGGTGCTACTTTGAAGCACAAGTGTGGAAAAAGATAGTAGCAATTGTCCCTTCTCTCTTTCTCTCATTTTTTATTCTTTTTATTGTGGGCTTCTTTGGCCTCTTTTATTTTTTGTTTGGGCTTCGCTGGCCTCTTTTATTTTTTGTAAAGTCCGGATACTCATCCCAACTTGTGAGGGAGTCATAGCCTCCATCATCCTTTTCTCTCATGGGACAATGCTCTATTAATGAAAAATCAAAGAAGTTACAACTTGATTCCTATGACAAGATATAACTCTATATGCAATATGAAGTGATGATGCAAGTCATAGAAAAACTACATGGTGGAAGTTGCATGGCAATATATCTTGGAATGGCTATGGAAATGCCATAATAGTTAGGTACGGTGGCTATTTTGAGGAATATATGGTGGCTGTTTTGAGGAAGGAGGGTTTGATGTACCGGTGAAAGTTGCGCGGTACTAGAGAGGCTAGCAAGCATGGATGGGTGGGGGTGCGTATAATCCATGGACTCACATTAGTCATAAAGAACTCACATACTTATTGCAAAAGTCTATTAGTCATCAAACAAAAGCTTTAGACTCATTCTCCTAGGGGAGAGGTTGGTAGGAGTTAACCATCGCGCGCTCTCGACCCTCACACAAAGGCCGACAATCATTAGACAAGTCATGCTCCGACTTCGTTACATAACGGTTCACCATACGTGCATGCTACGGGAATCACAAGCTTTAATACATGTATCTCTTAATTTCACAACTATTCACTAGCATGACTCTCAAATTACCATCCCTATTATCTCAAAACTATATGCAAGGAACCCAACTTCTCATAGTTTTTAATGCACTTAATATGAGAGTTTTTATTATATCCTTCTTGGATGCCCTTTATATTAGGACTATTTCATAACCTAAACAAATTAACATGATGTTTTAAGAAACTCTCAAAATAATATAAGTGAGGAACGAGATTTCAATAATTTCTATAAAATATAACACCACCATGCTCTAAAAAGATATAAGTGAAGAACTAGAGCAACATTGCCTAGCTCAAAAGATATAAGTGAAGCATATAGAGTATTCTAAAAATTTCACGATTCAGCATGTCTCTATCTAAAGATGTGTGAAGCAAGGATGATTGTGGCAAACTAACAAGCAAAGACTCATATCATACAAGACGCTCCAAGCAAAACACATATTATGTGGTGAATAAAAATATAGCCTCAAGTATATTTACCGATGGATTGAAGACGAAAGAGGGGATGCCTTCTGGGGCATCCCCAAGCTTAGGATTTTTGGTATCCTTTAATATTACTTGGGGTTCCTTGGCAATCCCCAATCTTAGTCTCTTGCCACTCTTTATTCCATAGTCCGTCAAATCTTCACCCAAAACTTGAAAACTTCACAAGACAAAACTCAACAGAAAACTCATGAGATCCATTAGTATAAGAAAAATAAATCACCACTTTAGGTAATGTTGTGAACTCATTATTTATTTATATTTGTGTAATACCTACTGTATTCTAACTTTTCCATTAATCATACCCCCCGATACGACCCATAGATACATCAAAATAAGCAAACAACACAAAGAAAACAGAATCTGTCAAAAACAGAACAGTATGTAGAAATCTGTAAACTTCGAATACTTATGGACCTGTACAAATTATGAAAAAATATTAAACCCAGGGAAATTTTTATATAAATCCTGTGTAAAAATTTCAGATCAAGTTGACACTCTGGAAATTTCGGAAAAATCCTGAACTGAGCGCAAAAGTTTCAGTTTTCCAGCAAGATCAAATCAACAACTACCATAGATCGCCCCAAAGATTTTACTTGGCTCAAACACAAATTTAAAAACAAAAACACAATTACTATAGAATTAATAATGTTCCAAACATACCAAAACATAAGCAAAAATCTGAAAGCAAAATAAAATTGGGTTGCCTCCCAACAAGCGCTATTGTTTAACGCCCCTAGCTAGGCATAATGATTTCAATGATGCTCACATAAAAAGTAGTAATTGAAATACATAAGAAAGCATAATGAATCTCATGAAAAGCACATTTAATTCTAACACACTTCCTATTCATATGTATTTTGTGAGCAAACAATTTATGGGAACAAGAATCAACTAGCATAGGAAGGCCAACTAAGCATAACTTCAAAACTTTGAACACATAGAGAGGAAACTTGATATTATTGCAAATCCTACAAGCATATGTTCCTCCCTCATAATAAATTTCAGTATAATCATGAAGGAATATCACAATATAACCATCACACAATGCATTCTTTTCATGAGCAATTATAGCATACGTGTCATCACCAAAACTTGGGGAACAAAAAATATCATCTTTATCAAGCATAGCATCCCCAAGCTTGTGGTTTTGCATATCATTAGCATCATGGATATTCAGATAATTAATACTAAAAACATGGCAATAATGCTTTTCATTCAAGTAACTTTCATGAATCTCCTTACAAATTTCATCTTTCAACACTTCATCAAAATTTTCAGATTCATGATTTTCAAACAAAACTTCATAGAGATAATCAAGTGCACTCAACTCACTAGCAATTGGTTCATCATAATTTCGTCTGTCAAAAATATTAGCAAGTGGATGAGGATCCATATCAATAGATTTTTAGCAAGCGAAGATGCAAGCAAATAGAAGGCACATGGCAACACAAGCGAACATAGCAAACAAGAGATGAACGGAAGAAGGGCGAATAAAAAGGCAAATATTTTTGGTATTTTCTGAAAATCATTTTAGAAGTGGGGGATAGGAAAACGAGAGGCAAATGTCAAATAATGTAAATGCACGAGATGAGTTTGTGATGGGTACTTGGTATCCTTGACTTTCTATGTATCTCCCCAGCAAGGGTGCCAGAAATCCTTTTTGCTACTTCTCGAGCATGCATTGGTTTCTCGTGAAGAGGAACAATTTGATGCAGCAAAGTAGATAAGTATTTCCCTCAGTTTTTGAGAACCAAGGTATCAATCCAGTAGGAGATACAAGCAAGCCACCAATAGATATACCTGCACAAGGAGTCAAACTCTTGCACCCAACGCTATAAAGGGGTTGTCAATCCCTTCACGGTTATTTGCAAGGATGAGATCTAGTAGAGATAGATATAATAGGATGCTTGAATAGAAAGTAAAACTAAAAGTGAAAATAGGGCAGCAAGTTTTTTTGGTGTTTTTGGTTTTAGATTGGAAAGTATAATATGGAAAATAGACCCGGGGGCCATAGGTTTCACTAGATAGCTTCTCTCATGATGGCAACTATTACGGTGGGTGAACAAATTACCGTCGAGCAATTGATAGAAAAGCGAATAATTATGAAGATATCCAAGGCAATGATTATGCATATAGGGATCACGTCTGTGACAAGTAGACCGAAACGATTCTGCATCTACTACTATTACTACACACATCGATCGACTCCTGCCTGCATCTAGAGTATTACGTTCATGAAGAACAGAGTAACGCATTAAGTAAGATGACATGATGTAGAGGGATAAACTCAAGCAATATGATGAAAACCCCATCCTTTTACCCTTGTTGGCAACAATACAATACGTGCCTCGCTACCCCTACTTTGTCAATGGGTGAGGACACCGCAAGATTGAACCCAAAACTAAGCACTTCTCCTATTGGAAGAATTACCAATCTAGTTGGCCAAACCAAACCAACAACTCGAAGAGACTTGCAAAAATATGAAATCATGCATATAAGAATGCAGGAAAGACTCAAATAATATTCATTGATAATCTGAACATAAACCCACAATTCATCGGATCTCGACAAACACACCGCAAAAGAGTATTACATCGGATATATCTCCATGAAGATCATGAAGAACATGGTATTGAGAAGAAAAGAGAGAGAAGAAGCCATCTAGCTACTAGCTATGGACCCGTAGGTCTGTGGTGAACTACTCACTCATCATCGGAGGGGCAAGGGAGTTGATGTTGATGCCCTCCATGATCGAATCCCCCTCCGGCAGATTACCGAAAAAGGCTCCAAGATTGGATCTCTCAGGAACGGATGCTTCTAGCGGCGGAAAAGTATTTTCATGGCTTGTTTCGATAATGATGGAATATTTGGGTATTTATAGGCCAAAGATTAGGGTTAGGGGAGTTGACGGGGTCTGACAAGCCTGCCTGGCGTTGGTGGCCCCCCTGGTCGTGGCAAGCGGGCTTGTGGCCCCGTGGCAGCCCCTTTGCCTTGGTTCTCAAGTCTCGTGGCTTCCATATTTTCCAGAAAAAATCATTCTAGAGGTTTTATTTCATTTGGACTCCGTTTAATATTCCTTATCTGCAAAACTCAAAAACAAGGAAAAAACAGAAATTGGCACTAGGCTCTAGATTAATAGGTTAGTCCCAAAAATAATATAAAATAGCATATTAATGCATTAAAACATCCAAAACAGATAATATAATATCATGGAACAATCTAAAATTATAGATACGTTGGAGACGTATCAGTGGGTCACAAGCCCACAGGGTGCGGCCACCCCCTGGCCACGCCTAGTAGGCTTGTGGGTCCCATGTAGGCCCCCTTCACTTATTCCAGCCGCCATCCACTTCATCTTCCTCCATAAAAAATCCCACCATTGCTCAAACCCGTGTTCTAGCTCATTTTGCTGCCATTTCCGATCTCCTTGTGCAAAGCTTCATTCGCAAAACTGTTTTGGGAGATTGTTCTTCGGTATGTGACTCCTCCAATGACCAAATTAATTTTCGTTCTAGTGCTTTATATATTGCAATTTTTTGCTGTTGTGGTCACCTTGTTCTTGAGCTTGCATGTCAAATTTGTATGGTCCCAAGTAGTTTTGATGCATGATGTAGGCTCTAGGCACTTGTTTGAATAGTTTCTATAAGTTTTATTGAGTTTAGTTCACCTTTATTTTGAGTCACTAATTTTTTTCAGAAAAAGAAAAATGTCGACGAGGGTATTTCAAAGGGTTCCTCGAGCAAGAAGGCCCCGAGACTCGCAATACGTGAGCCCGACCTTGAACCACTGAGGGAAGCACAAGTACGACCTTGTGAATGGCCATCAAATCAATTTATGAGTGATGCCAGTTTCAAGAAAGAATTCTATGCATACACAAGAAATGCTGGCCTTGAGGAATTCATTTCAGACAAATGCAAGCAATACTATCAACTCACTGATTCTTTCGTGCGGTGGTTTGAATTTTCGTTCAATCTTAATAAACCTTTCATCTTATTTAACCTTTACGACAAATCTTGTACCCTGGACCTAGAGGATTTTAATCATGCTTGCAAAATTTCACAATGGGGCAGCTATAGTGATCCGCACAAAACTGAATATAATATTTTTCTTGCTAGCATCACCGTCGGAGAAACTAGAAATACTACACAGGCTACTGTGGGGAGCATTCACTTTCCTTCTATACATAATTTTGCTCTATTCATAGCTAGGTGTATTAACGGTAAAACTGAGCATAGCCACCTTTTTGTTACTGATCTTAGTATTCTTAAGAGTGCAGTAATGGGTGATAGGCGATATAACATAGGAGCCATTATTGCTAGAAGGTTGCATAATAATTCTAAAGATGGAGATTTCTTTGGTGGGATTTATGCCACTCATGTAGCTAATTATCTTGGGGTACCCATACGGGGAAATGATATTGAGTTACCACCTGCTTTTCTTAATTATGAGGCTTTGGTGCGTTTTCAGTTTCTTGAAAGGAACAAACAATCCTCCAGTACCGACTAATTTTTTATAGACAGCATGCTGTCCAGGTTACTCTTCCTGCTCCCGCCCTCTTTAACTTTCAGGAAAAACCGAGACATTTTATAACCATAGAGGAGGCAAACGAGTATGAGCGAAATGCGGAAGCCGCTCGCCTCCATGTTGTAGCTGTTCAAGTGATTGCTGCCGCAGCCCAGTACAACCCCAACTATGACTTTGGATATAATTCGGGCCAGCCATGGCCCTAGACCAACTTAGGCCGAAATCCTAAGCTTGGGGGAGTACGTATGTCTCACCGACATTACATTCATGTTCACACATTTTAGTAGTCGGCATTCATACTCTTTCATTGTACCATCCATGGTAGTTTATTTCCTTTTCCATTTTCTTCTTTTGTGTTTCATTAACTTTGAGAAAATAAAAAAATAGTTGTAGCTTCACCTTCTAGTCTTTCCAGCTGTAACATTAGAAGAAAACCCAAAAATATTTCTCATTTTTTTGTTTGTTGTGAGCTTTCCCATGTAAATAGTTTTTCTCGTTCTTGTTTTGAATTTTCTTTCTTTGGGTCATAAGAGAAGACCACAACGAAAGTGTTGAGTAGCTCTCATATGCATTATTGTTTATCTATCTGAGAGCTCATATTACCTTGTCTTCTCCTTTGAGTTATTGTTTGCAGATTTCAGCTTAGTCCAATGCACGTGCACTCTTATTATTATCCACACCATTCGGTCGTGCAAGTGAAAGGCAATAATGACGATATTTGATGAAAAGATTGAGATGGAGAAAAGCTGGTATGAATTCGACCCATCTTGGTTTTGAAATTATGATTAGCTCATCGTTCCAAATTCAGTTCATTATGGGTGAAACATATTGATATGTCTCCAATGTATCTATAATTTATGAAGTATTCATGCCATGTTTACAATAATTCTATATGATTGTGGTATGATTTTATTAGAACAAACCGGACTGACGTTGTTTTTAGCAGAACTACCATGGTGTCGTTTTTGTGCAGAAATAAAAATTCTCAAAATGGGCTGAAAATTTAGTATGATTTTTTTGGCTCAAAAGAGACCCTCGAAGCATTGGAGTTGGGCCAGAAGAGCCATGAGGAGGTCACAAGCCTACCAGGCACGACCACACTGCCTCGTGGCCCCCCTTGACGTGAGATCGATCCCAAAAATTCCTATAAATATCGAAACCTCCGAAAAGAAACCTAGATCAGGAGTTCCGCCGCCACAAGCCTCTAGAGCCACGAAAAAACAATCGGGACCCTATTACGGCACCCTGTCAGAGGGGGAAACCATCACCGGAGGCCATCTTCCTCATCCCCACAGTCTCCATGACGAGGAGGGATTAGTTCACCCTCGGGGCTCAGGGTATGTACCAGTAGTTATGTGTTTGATCTCTCTCTCATGTTCTTGAGATGGCATGATCTTGATGTACCACGAGCTTTATTGATATAGATGAATCATATGGAGTTTTCCCTTCTCTATCTTGTTGTGATGAATTGAGTTTTCCCTTTGAAGTTTTCTTATCGGATTAAGTCTTTATGGATTTTAGAACACTTGATGTATGTCTTGCGATGTGATATCCATGGTGACAATGGGATGTTCTATTGATCCACCCGATGTATGTTTTGGTGATCAACTTGCGGGTTCCGTGACATTGGGAATCTATGCGTTGGGGTTGGCACATGTTTTTGTCTTGAGTTTCCAATAGAAACTTTGGGGCACTCTTTGAAGTTCTTTGTGTTGGATTGAACATGATGAATCTGAAATTGTGTGATGCATATCGTATAATCAAGCCCATGGGTACTTGTGGTGACATTGGAGTATCTAGGTGACATTAGGGTTTTGGTTGATGTGTATCCTAAGGTGTTATTTTAGTATGAACTATAGGGCTGTCCGTGACACTTATAGGGATAGCTCATAAGATTGATCAGAAAAGATAAGTTTGAGGTGGTTTTGTACCTTACAATAATTTATTCGTTAGTTCTCCGCTATTTGTGACTTTGGAGTGAACTCTTTGTCGCAAGAGAGGTATTTACATATGATTCAACTATGTCATTATTTTTGAGACAAATTGCACTAGTGAGAGTATGAATCCTAGGCCTTGTTTCTAAGCATTGCAATACCATTTGTGTGCACTTTTGTCATTAGTTACCTTGCTATTTTTATATTTTCAGATTACAAAAACCTATATGAACCATCCATATTATACTTGTATCAACATCTCTTCGCCGAACTAGTGCACCTATACAATTTATCATTGTATTGGGTGTGTTGGTGACACAAGAGACTCTTTGTTAATTAGTTGCAGGGTTGTTTGAGAGAGACCATCTTCATCCTATGCCTCCCACAGATTGATAAACCTTAGGTCATTCACTTGATGGAAAATTGCAACTGTCCTACAAAACTCTGCGCTTGGAGGCCCAACACGAGTCTACAAGAAGAATGTTTTGTAGTAGACATCAAGCTCTTTTCTGGCGCCATTGCCGGGGAGGTGAGTGCTTGATGGTATATCTTTAGATCTTTCAATTAAATCTTTTATTTTCTTGTTTTACACTAGTTTGGTTTTATAAAATTAATGTCTTTCGTGAAAATGATGGAAAGGAAAATTGTGCTCAAGTGTTAGAAGAAGAAGTATTAAAATGTTTGGCAAAAAATCTTTGAGTGATGAACATGATTTCAAAATTGTTAGTATGAATTCTCTTAATATTCATGATTCTAATTATATGCAAAGCCACAAGCTTGGGGATGCTATGTTTGATGAAGAAGATATTTTTGGTCCCCCAAGTTTTGATGAGAAAAACTATTATGATTATGACATGCCCCCTATCTATGATGATTATTGTGATGACACGTATTGTATGAAGAGTAATGACAACCATGAAACTTGTCATCATGATTTTAATATTCAAAGTGGTTATGTCAATCAAGTATCTGATGATAGTTATTTTGTTGAGTTTGCTCCCACTATTATGAATGAGAAGAAAATTGCTTATGTGGAGAGCGACAAATTTTTTATGCTTGTGGATCATGAAAAGAATGATTTATTTTCTGGTTATATTGTGGAATTCCTTAATGATGCTACTGAAAATTATTATGAGGTAGGAACATATGCTTGTAGGAATTGCAATAATATCAGGTTTCCGCTCGATGTGTTCAAAGTTTTGAAGTTGTGTTTGTTTTGCCTTCCTATGCAAGTTGATTCTTGTTCCCATGATTTGTTTTCTCAAAAAATCCCTATGCATATGAAGTGCGTTATACGTAAATTTTCTTGTCATGATATTCATGATGCTCTTTTGCATGTTTCAAATATTATTCCTATACGAGCGTCATTGAAATAATCATGCCTAGCTAAAAGGCATTAAAGAAAAGCGCTTGTTGGGAGACAACCCAACACTTCTACTTTATGTTTTGATGTGTTCACATGATTAAGATACTGTATTAATCATGTTTTGTGTCTTTTATTTCAATAAAGTGCCAAGTAAATCCTTTGGGATAGTGTGGATACTTGCTTCTTTGATTCTGTGCAAAACAGAAAGTTTTGCGTCCATTATATGAATTATCTGATTTAACTGGAGCGTCAAAAAATTCTGCAATTTTTAAAAAACATTTATATGCAAATTCTGTGATATTTCCTAATTTTTCAGAATTTTTAGATTCATTAAAGTATGGTGATCATTCAGATCTTTACAGACTGTTTTGTTTCTGATAGATTCTGTTTTGCATGCATAGTTTGCTTGTTTCAGTGTTCCCATAGTTTATATTCCGTGATATAAATTGTGGGAATGATGGAATATAGTAGGTATCATGTGGGAATAATTATGATTCTTGTATTGACAGTACCTAAGTGGATGATCTATCTTTATTACACTAACCCTTCTCACAAAGTTTCGTTAAGTTTCGTGTGATTGAAGTTTTCATGTTTTGGGTGAGATATTGATATGAGGTGCATAAGGAGTGACAAGAACCTAAGCTTGGGGATTCCCAAGGATCCCCTAAGGTAATATTCAAGGAATACTCAAGCTTCTAAGCTTGGGGATGCCCCGGAAGGTATCCCCTCTTTCGTCTTCAACACTATTGGTATATCTTACTTGGAGCTATATTTGTATTCATCACATAATATGAGTTTTTCTTGGAGCATAATTCTATTTTGTTGTTTTATGTGAGGTTTTATTTATATTCAAGTTTTTCAATAAAAATTTCCAAGAATTTCCTTTGGATGCTTGCATTGCATGTTTTGATGAGTGATGTGTACAAACAGAAACTTCTTCTATAGTGTTTGAATTTTCATATTTTACTAGAACATGGAAAGTTTCTGAAATTTGTAAACAGTGTTTTAATATAAGTTTATAGCATTTACTAAATTTTCATAATGGTTTGAGTTATATAAGTACACTATTTTCATAAATTTCTACAGACTGTTCTGTTTGGACAGATCGCTGTCATAGTTTTGTTATCTACTTATCCTATAGTTTCCATAGCCTATATTGGTAGATATAAAATGTGGAAATGATAGTATAAAGTACCTAATGTTTTAAAATTATTGTGCAACTTGTCCTAGCAGTACATAAGGAGTTGATTTATTATTATGTGTACTAACCTATCTCACGAGTTCTTGTCGAGTTTTGTGTGGATGAAGTTTTTGAGAATAGGTGAAACCAGGATATGAGAGGATTGAACAAGATAGAAAAGCTCAAGATTGGGGATGCCTAGGGCACCCCAAGTAAATATTTCAAGAACTCTCAAGCATCTATCTTGGGGAGGCTACGCATCCCACCTCTCTTCGTCAACTATCGGTTAGCATATGTTGAGCCTAAATTTTTATTCGTTCACATGATGTGTGCTATTCTTGGAGTGCTATTTTTATTTTGATTTAAGTTTAAATAAAATACTCAGATCTGAAAATATTTATTGAGATAGAGAGAGAGAGAGAAAGTCCTCACATAGCTACTTAATTGTTTGACTACTCATTGATCTTCACTTATATGTTTTGGAGTAGTTTTGTTATTTACTCTCGTGCTTCACTTATATCCTGTGAGTAAATGGTTGAATGAATTGAATATCATAAATCTGAAATTATATATATTTTACATGCTTATCCAATGGGGAGTAATGACTTCACATATAAGAATTATAGGTGGTAAAATTTATTGAAAGTTAGCAAACACCGCATTGCTCACTTGAAACATTCATGAAAGAATATTGAAGGAAGAGAGATTTGACATATAAATATACTATCTTGGACATCTTCTATGATTGTGAATACCCATTTATTATTTTCAAATTTGAGAAAATTAGTTGAAGTTGGACAAGAAATACAACGTAAAAGTTATGCTTGGGTATATTTGTATAGAAGTTATATTGTTATGGATCCTCAACATGTGGTGCTTCCTTCCACCTCATACTAGACAAAACTTCCGCACCAAGTAGAAATAATACTTGTGCATCCAAACACCCTTAAACCAGTTTTTTCATGAGAGTCCACCATATCTACCTATATGCGGTATTTACCTGTCGTTCCAAGTAAATTTGCATGTGCCAAACTCTAAACCTTCAAATAATATTCTGATTTGTATGCCCGAATCACTCATATAATGACTAGGGTCTGTCAGTATCTTCCCTGCTAGGTGGGTTATTCTCACGATACGTGTTGATTCATTATCATTCATGAGAAAGTGGCTGGTAACAGGGATTCCCAGTCCCGAAATCAAAGAAAAAAATGCAAATACTTAGAAAAACTCCCCCAGGAATGTTGTTGGTATGGACGGTACCCGTGGATTCGACTCATCGTGGAGTATGATTGATTGGTGGAGGGGGAGTAAAAACTTTACCATTCTGTTTGGGAACCGCATATAATGTATCTAGCATGGAAGATACCGAGATCTTTCGGTTGTTATCGTGAAAATGAAAGCATACCACTCAAAATTATTATTCATCTCTGTTTTAAAAGCTCGAGCTCTGGCACCTCTGCAAATCAATGCTTCCCTCTACGAAGGGCCTATCTTTTACTTTCCTATATTTACTTTTATGCAAGAGTCAATAGTATTCCTTCTTAGTTCAACCTCAATTATTATTTAGTTGGCAAGCATAATGTGGTGGGGAAATATCCAAGCATATATGGCTATTTAAATGTATTTGATCATGAATTATTATTGTTGACAATTATCTATATGATAAATAAGTTGGGAGGCGAAACTTTAAGCCCCTATATTTCTCTGTGTTCGACGAATGCCATTTGCTCTAAAAATATGCTTTGAGAGTTAGCAATCATGGAAGACTATATGATAGTTGAGTATGTAGAATTTGCTAAATCAAAGCTCTTACATAGACCCTTCTGAAAATAAGATGAATTGCAATTGTTTGGTGACTGAAAGCATAGTTTGTTAGTCTATAGTTTAACATGTAGATAGCTTGTTATTTCATCATGAGAAGGTTTACGAGATGAGCTACTTTTATGATATATAATGATGCTAGAAAAAGTGTTTGGAATTATCATTGATCAAATTTATGCAGTATGCTAGCATTCACACTTCATAAATTATTTCTTTTATCATTTACCTACTCGAGGACGAGCGGGAATTAAGCTTGGGGATGCTGATACGTCTCCAACGTATCTATAATTTATGAAGTATTCATGCCATGTTTACAATAATTCTATATGATTTTGGTATGATTTTATTAGAACTAACCCGGACTGACGATGTTTTCAGCAGAACTACCATGGTGTCGTTTTTTGTGTAGAAATAAAAGTTCTCGGAATGGGCTGAAAATTTAGTATGATTTTTTTGGATAAAAAGAGACCCTTGAAGCTTTGGAGTTGGGCCAGAAGAGCCATGAGGAGGTCACAAGCCTGCCAGGCGCAACCACCCCCTGACCGCGCGTAGCAGGCTTGTCACCACCTCGTGGCCCCCTTGACGTGAGGTCGACGCTAAAATTTCCTATAAATATAGAAACCTCCGAAAATAAACCTAGATCGGGAGTTCCGCTTCCGCAAGACTCCAGAGTTACGAAAAACCAATCGGGAGCCTGTTCCAGCACGCTGTCGGAGGGGGAAACCATCAGTGGAGGCCATCTTCATCATCCCGACGGTCTCCATGATAAGGAGGGAGTAGTTCACCCTCGGGGCCGAGGGTATGTACCAGTAGCTATGTGTTTGATCTCTCTCTCTCGTGTTCTTGAGATGACACGATCTTGATTTACCACGAGCTTTGTTGATATAGATGAATCATATGGAGTTTTCCCCTCTCTATCTTGTTGTGATGAATTGAGTTTTCCCTTTGAAGTTTTCTTATCGGATTGAGTCTTTAAGGATTTGAGAACACTTGATGTATGTCTTGCGATGTGATATCCATGGTGACAATGGGATGTTCTATTGATCCACCTGATGTATGTTTTGGTGATCAACTTGCGGGTTCCGTGACATTGGGAATCTATGCGTTGGGGTTGGCACATGTTTTTGTCTTGAGTTTCCAATAGAAACTTTGGGGCACTCTTTGAAGTTCTTTGTGTTGGATTGAACATGATGAATCTGAAATTGTGTGATGCATATCGTATAATCAAGCCCATGGGTACTTGTGGTGACATTGGAGTATCTAGGCAACATGAGGGTTTTGGTTGATGTGTATCTTAAGGTGTTATTTTAGTACGAACTCTAGGGCTGTCCATGACACTTATAGGTATAGCTCATAAGATTGATCAGGTAAGATATATTTGAGGTGGTTTTGTACCCTACAATAATTTCTTTGTTAGTTCTCCGCTATTTGTGACTTTGGAGTGAACTCTTTGTTGCACGAGAGGTATTTACATATGATTCAACTATGTCATTACTGTTGAGAGAAATTGCACTAGTGAGAGTATGAAACCTAGGCCTTGTTTCTAAGCATTGCAATACCGTTTGTGCTCACTTTTTTCATTAGTTACCTTTCTGTTTTTATATTTTCAGATTACAAAAACCTATATCTGCCATCCATATTATACTTGTATCACCATCTCTTTGCCGAACTAGTGCACCTATACAATTTATCGTTGTATTGGGTGTGTTGGGGACACAAGAGACTCTTTGTTATTTGGTTGTAGGGTTGTTTGAGAGAGACCATCTTCATCCTACGCCTCCCACGGATTGATAAACCTTAGGTCATTCACTTGAGGGAAAATTGCCACTATCCTACAAAACTCCGCGCTTGGAGGCCCAACACGATTCTACAAGAAGCAGGTTGTGTAGTAGACATCACATATTTGCAATGAAAATTAGAGATTATAGTTACTCATGCCATGCTTAATTAGCTAAGAGTGGATAATGGTTTGTCTTGAATGCCAACATGCATATTAAAATGGTTGTGATGTGGTATGATGGGATGGTATTCTCCTGTGAACGATTCAAGTGGCTCGACTTGGCATATGTTTATGCATGTAGTTGAAACAAAATCAACATAGCCTCTACGATATTTATGTTCATGGTGATTTACATCCTACTCATGCTTGCATTCAATGTTGGTTAATCTCAAAGCATGTTGATGAGTGTGTCGCTCTCTAGTTGGTCGCTCCCCAGTCTTTTGCCAGCCTTCACTTGTACTAAGCAGGAATACTGCTTGTGCATCCAATTCCTCAAACCCTGTTCCATATGAGTCCACCATACCTGCCTATATGCGGTATTTACATGTCGTCCCAAGTAAATTTGCATGTGCGGAACTCTAGACCTTCAACTAAACATTTTGTTTTGTATGCCCAAATCGCTCATGTGGCGGCTGGGGGCTATCAGTATCTTCCATGCTAGGTGGGTTATTCACACGATATGTGTTGATCCACTATCATTCACGAGAAAGCGGCTGGTATTCGGAATGCCCAGTTCCATGCTCGAAATAAATTGAAATTTTAATGAAACAAACCTCCCCTAGGATATTGTCTGTATGGACGGTACCCGTGAATTCGGCTCGGCGTGGAGTGTGATTGATTGGTGGAGGGGGAGTAAAAACTTCATCGTTCTATTTGGGAACCACCTATAATGTATCTAGCATGGAAGATGGTGAAAAATCTTGGTCGTTATGTTGGCAATAAAAGCATACCGTTCAAAATTATTATTCATCTCTGTTTTAAAAGCTCGAGCTCTAGCACCTCTACAAATCAATGCTTCCCTCTGCAAAGGGCCTTTCCATTTACTTTATTGTTGAGTCATCCTCCTCTTATAAGAAAGCACCAGTTAGAGAGCACCACCTTCATTTTTATGCTTTGATGATAATTGATATTAAGTATGAGCATGACTGGATCTCTTTCACCGGGAATTACAATGTCTAGTCAGTCCTTGTTCGTTAGAGGTGCTCTGCATTTATGTTTTGCGGTCTCAGAAAGGGCAAGTGAGATACCATTTTATCATATTGTGTCATGATTGTTTTTATAAAAGTGTTGTCATCCAAGATTTATTATTATTGCTCGCTAGTTGATTAAGCCATTGATATGAGTAGATGTGAGACCTAAAGGTTATTGTGAACATGGTTAGTCCATAATCTTTGCCGAAAATCTGAACATCACTTAGGCATATTTACAACAACAAGATCAAACAGATTTTGTAAAAGTTTTTCTTTATCACTTTCAATTTATCAACTGAATTGCTTGAGGACAAGCAATGGGGTAAGCTAGGGGGAGTTGATATGTCTCCATCGTATCTACTGTTCCAAACCCTTTTGCCCTTGTTTTGGACTCTAATTTGCATGATTTGAATGGAACTAATCCGTACTGATGTTGTTTTCAGCAGAATTGTCTTGTTGTTATTTTTGTGCAGAAATAAAAGTTCTCAGATTGACCTGAGGGGGGCCACCCACTGGTAGCAAGCCTGCCAGGTGTGGCCACCCCCTGGCCGCGCCTAGCAGGCTTATGGGCCCCCTGTTGCTCCATCGACCTCAATTCCACTCCTATATATTCCTATTCGCGGAGAAAAAATCAACGAGAAGAGTTCACCGCGTTTCACGATACGGAGCCACCGCCACCTCCTATTCTTCCTCGGGAGACCAGATCTGGAGTCCGTTTTGGGTTCCGGAGAGGGGAAATCGACGCCATCGTCATCACCAACCATCCTTCATCACCAATTCCATGATGCTATCCGCCGTTCGTGAGTAATCCATCATAGGATTGCTAGATGGTGATGGGTTGGATGAGATTTATCATGTAATCGAGTTAGTTTTGATATGGTTTGATCCCTAGTATATACTATGTTCTGAGATTGATGTTGTTATGACTTTGCTATGCTTAATGCTTGTCACTAGGGCCCGAGTGCCATGATTTCAGATCTGAACCTATTATGTTTTCATGAATATACATGTGTTCTTGATCCTATGTTGCAAGTTGTAGACACCTATTACGAGTTATGATCCGCATCCACCAGGTAGACAGCAACTGGGATTCTTTCCGGTGATTACCGTAGTTTGAGTAGTTCATGTATTCACTAAGTGCTAATGATTTGGTCCGGTTCTCTATTAAAAGGAGGCCTTAATATCCCTCAGTTTCCATTAGGACTCCGCTGCGATGGGAGGGTAGGACAAAAGATGTCATGCAAGTTCTTTTCCATAAGCACATATGACTATACACGGAATACATGCCTACATTACATTGATGAATTTGAGCTAGTTATGTGTCACCTTATGTTATAACTGTTTCATGATGAATGCCATCCAACATAATTATCCATCACTGATCCATTGCCTATGAGCTTTTCACATATTGATCCTTGCTAAGTTACTTTTCCGTTGGTATTGTTACAATCACCACAAAAGTGCTATTGTCACTTTTGCCATCGGGTCTGTAGGAGATATGCTCTAGAGGTAGTAATAACAATTACTTTTGTATCTCCAAGTTTGTAATGGATGTTTATGATCCGTGCTATAACTGCAATGATTCTCGAGTCTGCAATATCGACGAGGCTTGGAGGGAAACTCATGTGCACGTGTGGTATAATAAACGGTAAATTGTATTCCTAGTCTTGCCTCTAAGACTGGCTCAAGTATTGCATGATGATCCTATTATCTTGATCATGGGCATGGCTATGCTGACAATTTTGAGGGCACGATGTTGGTAGAACACTTGTGTTGAATCGATCCGAATTGATGTTATGCTATGAGATACATTCGTCACAAGTTAATGGTTAATAACACAGAGATGGTTTACGTTTGCATAATTCCTTAGACCATAAGAGTATCTGGGTGGCTATTACGGAGGCTTACGGGTTCATGGAAAAGTATGTCAAGTAACTTGATAGCTCAAGATTGGGATTTGCTCCTCCGACGATGGAGAGATATCTCTGGGCCCTCTCGGTGTTACGGTATCGATCATTGTCTGTCCAGACACTTTGTGATTTGATCACAGGGATGCCGAAACACGGGAACGAGAAAAGAGAACAATACCGGCAATGAGGTAACTGGCATAGTGGACAAGTTGTTGATCCATGGGGATGCCAACATGTCTCACCTCGGGTAATTGTAACATATCGTAAAGCGACAGGAATAGCACACGGCAACTGGAGGTTCACTCTAATATTCATTCGTGTGGGTATAGGGGTCAATATGGGTGTCCACGGCTCCGGTGTTGATCATTGATCGGAAGGGGTTCCGGGTCATGTCTATGCTTCACCTAACCTATAGGGTCACACGCTTAAGGTTCATCTGCCTGTTGAATACTAGACAGGGAGTCTGAGAGAAAATCACCGAAAAAGTTCCGGACACCGGAAAAGTTTCGGACAACAGAAAAGTTCCGCAGAGAGAACACCGGAACAGTTTTGGTGAAACTGAAAAGTTGTTTTAGGGGATACCAAAAAGTCAAATTGGTCTCGCCACATGCCTGATAATTCTTGAAGGGTGCCAGAATCATTCTGGAAACTTTCTGGAATTTTCCGGGATGAAAACCAGAAATGCTCAGGAGCTGCCGGAACCACTTCAGATGCTTTTCACAGATGAAAATCACTAATCAGGAATTGTTCCGGATCGCGTTGAAAATTATTTTTGTGGGTACTGGAAATGTTCTAGGACAAGATAAATATTTTCAGTTCGACTGGACGTTGAAAAATGTCGTCGTGAATAGTGAAAGTGCTTTTTGGATTACTTTATTGGAAAGCCACTTTTTTAGGCTTTTGCTTAAAAGATCTTGGGGTATGACATGGATGGGTAGGATCCCCCTTTTGGGGGACCCACTAGGGGTGGCCGGCCACAATGGGGCTCCTTGGAGCCCCCACTTGTTCCTTGGTTTCACCTTTTGGGTCCTTGGGAAGGACTCCTTTCCATGTGGTTTTTGGGTTTTCTTGTAAAACCACCCTACCCCTTTGGTTTTCCTATAAATAGAGGATACGTGGGCTGCCATATCTTCATCCTTGTGCTCTCATACACATGCTTTGCTTTGCAAGCTCTCTCTCTCCCTCCCACGAATAGAGTCTTTCGTAGAGCCGAAAGGTTGTCTGGGTTCCGGCAGGAACTAGTTCTGGACGGCGAAGCCCTGCAGGATAGATGACACCGTATGTGTGCAACCCCGTAGAGAGGTCGTAGTTTTGATCTTTTGCCTGAGGGGCTGTTCGAGTGTCCTCCCGAAGGGCTGTCCAAGTCTCCGTTTGAGTTTCGAGGGTCCTCCCGAAGGGCTGTCCGCGACATCGTCTGGGGGACTGTCCGACCGCCTCCCGAAGTGCTGTCCGGCGAGGGAGTACATCCTCACGGTTGGGAGGTTGTAAAATCCTAGCTGCGGGGTTCTGCACCAACGATCTCATGGGCGTGCTCGCTATATCGGAAATTTTTATTTTCTGTCGCGATCCCCAACAGTGGCATCAAGAGCCAGGCTATGAGTAGATGCATGTTATGATCTAGAATACATGAGATGTATGGGTATTCCATAGTATAATTTTGTAGTAGATGAGATCTATTACTGAAAATTATTTGTGCGGGTAGCAGATGAAATCTGTTACCTGATGTTCCTGTTGCTTCCCGAGAATTTGCGTAGTCCTAATCTTGACGGAATGGTGGAACCTTACAAAGTTCTGGCAATCCGCAATCCTTTCATGCTGCTCCTGAGTATGCTGATTGATAGATCAACGAAATGCTAACAGATCTTTGGGTTCCACCATAGTTAAAGAAAGATGGATGTTTCGGAGACGAAAGGGCAATGCAGATATGATCTGCACGGGGGTCACGCATATGACGAAGTTTAGTATGGGGCTCAAGATTTTATTATCTCGTGTTTCATACACCCCGGAAAGTTAATCTAGCAACTTGAATTATCATACTTGATGATAAACGTTGGTAGCTGCGGTTTGAGTCAAAACCTTAGAAGCCATGTAAAATAAAATTTTGTATAAACCGATTAGAGGCGTCTAACTTGGTTTTGCAGGATGGTTTGCATGTGATGTGGTATAGCAATGCTCATATTCAATTTGATTATGTATGAGATGGCTATATGATGTAATTAACATGACCTGCGTGTCATGATTCGGCATGATAGCCGGAGCCATATGATTGCACTTTAATGACCTGCGTGTCAACCTTATGTAATGCACTTATTTTATTAGCTATAGAGATAGCAATATTATCTGGTGCATCGACAAGGTGGTGGTAATCTTCGCAAAGGTGAACACCGACGCGAATGCCAAAGACGAAGAAATACTTGACTTCTCCGTCAGAAAGGGCTATACCATATCATGCTAATTATGAATTGCCTGAGATGTTTGTCCCTCTTGATGCACCCTTCTTGATTGCGTGGTAGTCACTTTTTATTAGGGTGATCTCTCACAAAAATATCAAGTAGTTAGTGTTCTCCCAAGTGTAGCACCGTCACGGCACCTAACTTTTCGGGGTCCGCCATGGATGCATGGGTACGAACGATTAGGGATGTGTGAGGCGGGTGAGTAAAGACCTCGCAGCAATATCACTTGGTTGTCTTGACGTTCAGGCATGAAAGTCATGAGCTCGGAACACACACATCGAAAGAGGAACAAGAGTCACATGGAGATGTGATCGACAAGTTAGCCTACCGATTAATTGAAGTCTGGGTCTTGAATCACTCATAATCAATTTTGAGAGATATTGATTTGAGTGGGACCGCACCTTAGAATAAAACTGTTTATTCACTAGTGCAAATATCATTATGAACAAAGTCTAAGTGAATTTGTGTTTTCCATTGTAGATCAAATGGCTCGCAATAGCGCGTTCAACTTCGGCCCGATGTTAGAGAAAGAGAAGTTAGCTACGAATGGAAACAACTATGCGGACTGGGTCCGTACCCTAAGGATTGTCCTTAGGGGTGCTAAGAAAGTGTACGTGCTTGACGGACCTCTTCCTCCTAAACCGGCAGCAACTGCCGTGGCAGACATACAAAATGTCTGGGTCACTAAGGATGATGATTATAACTTAGTGCAGTGCCTCATGCTGTCTTGCATGAGTTCAGAGCTTCAAAAACGTTTTGAATTCATTAACTCCTTTGATATGATCAAATATCTGGATGCTCTTTACAAGTTTAATGCACGGTCTGAACGTTTTGACATCATGAAAATGATGGCGGAGACCAAGATGGCTGAGGGCAGTTCAGTTGGCAAGCACGTAGTCAACATGATTGGCTACGCTGAAAGGCTTAAAATCCTGGAATTCCCATTTCCAGAAGAGCATGTTATGGACTTGTAGCTAGGTTCACTCCCCTCGTCTTATGGCGGTTTTATCATGAACTACAACATGAATGGGATGGACAAAACAACAAATGAGGTGCTTGCCATGCTGAAAACTGCTGAAGGAGGACTGCAGAAAAATCGCAAGCAAGTGTTGCTTGTGAATAAAACTGCCAGTTTAAAAAAGAAAGGCAAGCCAAAGAAGGGCAAGGGCGCCAATAAGACCGGTTTCCAAAGCATATCTAAGGGCGGATCCAAGAATGAAACTGAGTGCTTCTACTGCAAGGGCACATGTCACTGGAAGAGAAACACCAAGAAGTATCTGGAAGATAAGAAGTCTGGGAAAACCGAAAAAGATATAATTGTTATACAAGTTAATGTCATTGACGTTTTGCTTGCTAGAGAAAATTCTAAGTCTTGGGTATTTGATACCGGATCGGTTGCTCACATTTTCAACTCGATACAGGGGCTTCAGAAGGTGCGCAAGCTGGCAAAGAATGAAGTCGTGATGCATGTCGGAAATGGTGCTAGGATCGCCGCTCAAGCCGTCGGCATTATGCCTCTACGTCTCCCTTCAGGATTTATTTTAGAACTTAGTAACTGTTATTTTGTTCCATTGTTGTGTAGAAACATTATCTCTGGATCATCTTTAGTACACGACGGGTACTCCTACAAGTCTGAGAACAATGGTTGTTCACTTTATTGTAAGGATATGTTATATGGATTTGCACCCATTATTGGGGGCCTTTTCATACTGAATCTTGAATGTGAAAATGATGTCTTTAACGTGAATGCTAAATGCCTTAAGAAGGTTGATACCACCACCACCTTCATGTGGCACTATCGGCTTGGCCACATCTGAAAGAAATGCATGCAAAGACTCCATAAAGATGGAGTTTTACCGTCTTTTCATTTTGAATCATTTGACACATGTGAAGCTTGCTTGATGGAAAAAATGACCAAGACGCCGTTCACAGGTCATCCTGAACGGGCAAGTGAATTATTGGAAATAATACATAGTGATGTATGTGGTCCAATGAGCACAGTCGCACGGGGTGGGTATTTCTACTTCGTAACTTTTACTGATGATTTAAGTAGGTATGGATATATCTACTTGATGAAGCATAAGTCGGAAACATTTGAAAAGTTCAAAGAATTTCAGAATGAGGTAGAAAATCATCATAAAAAAAGATTAAATTTCTGCGGTCTGATCGCGGAGGCGAATATCTTAGTCACGAGTTTGGCCAACATCTGAGTGACCGTGGAATCGTTTCACAGCTTACGCCTCCCAGAACTCCACAGCGAAACGGAGTGTCGGAACGACGTAATCGAACCCTGTTAGACATGGTAAGGTTGATGATGTCTCTTACAAATCTACCGATATCTTTTTGGGGTCATGCACTAGAAACTGCCGCTCACACACTAAACAAAGCACCGTCTAAGTCTGTTAAGACGACACCACATGAGATGTGGCATGGGAAGAAACCTTGTGTGTCGCATCTTACAATTTGGGGTTGTGAGGCATACGTAAAGAGTTTACAGCCTAGCAAACTCGATCCCAGATCAGACAAATGTTACTTTGTAGGTTTTCCAACAAGCACTGTTGGGTATTCCTTCTACCTACCCTCCGAGCACAAAGTGTTTGTCGCTAAAGGCGGAGTCTTTCTAGAGAAAGAGTTTCTCGCTAAAGAAGCTAGTGGGAGGACAGTACAACTTAATGAGATTAGTGAATCTTCGGCCACCGTTGATATGGCTAAGGAACCGGAAGTAATTCCGCAAATCATCCCTACAATTGGGCCGGAAGTTGTCGCATGTGATGCGGAAACTTCAGACAATGTTGTAACTGAACAGCGCAGATCGGGTAGGGCTATCCAGCCACCTGAGTGGTTTCATAACGAAATCTTCATTCTTTAAGACGGTGAACCTGCGCACTACAAGGAAGCGATGGCGGGGCCTAGCTCAAGGGAATGGCACAAGGCCATGAGATCCAAAATGGAATCCATGTACGAAAACCAAGTTTGGAATTTGGAAGAACTTCCAGATGGCATAAAACCCATTGGTTGTAAATGGATTTTCAAAAGAAAGACAGAAGTGGATGGTAACATTACTATCCACAAAGCTAGACTTGTCACGAAAGGGTTCACGCAAGTTCCAGGAGTGGACTACGACGAGACTTTCTCGCCCGTAGCTATGCTTAGGTCTGTTCGGATATTACAAGCAATTTCTCCTTATTTCGATTATGAAATATGGCAGATGGATGTCAAAATGGCTTTCCTAAATGAAAACCTTGAACAGGATGTATACATGATACAACAAGAAGGTTTTGTCGATCCTAAGAATGCTAGAAAAGTATGTAAGCTTCAGAAAGCCATTTATGGTCTGAAGCAAGCATCAAGGAGCTGGAACATTCATTTTGATGAAGTGGTCAAAGAGTTTGGCTTCATCAGGAACGATGAAGAATCTTGTGCTTACAAGATGTTTAGTGGGAGCACAAAAGCATTTCTTATCTTGTATGTGGATGACATATTGTTGATTGGAAATGATGTGAATTTTCTTAGCGAAATAAAAGACTTAGGTGAAGCGGCATATGTATTGGCATCGGGATCTATAGAGATAGATCAAGATGCCTAATAGCGCTTAGCCAAAGCACGTACATAGACAAGGTGTCGAAAAGGTTCAACATGGAGAACTCCAAGAAAGGCCTAGTCCCCATGTCACCTGGCACAGTGCTTTGCAAGAATCAGAGTCCTCGGACCCTCGATGAGCGAGTACAAATGAATGATATTCCATATGCTTCGGCAGTTGGTTCTATTATGTATGCCATGCTATGTACAAGACCGGATGTTTCCTATGCGCTAAGTGTTAGCAGCCGGTACCAAGGTGATCCAGGATTAGAACAATGGGCCGCAGTCAAGGGTATTCTTAAGTACCTCAGAAGGACCAAGGATTTACTCCTTGTGTATAGAAGGTGATGAAGAGCTCATTGTAAGTTGTTACACTGATGCAGGCTTCATGACTAACCCAGATGACTTCAAATCTCAATCTGGCTATGTTTTCATATTGAACGGCGGCGCAGTTGATTGGAAAAGTTCCAAACAAAAGACTGTGGCGGATTCTACGATGGAGGCGGAATATGTTGCTGCTTCTGAAGCCTCCAAACAAGTTGTCGGTATCAAGCAATTTCTTGAAGACCTTGGTGTGGTTCCAAGTGCTCTAGACCCGGTGGAGATCTATTGTGATAATAGTGGCGCCGTGGCTCAGGCAAGGGAGCCATGTTCGCACCATAAGACAATGCATAGTCAACGCAAATATAAACTCATTCGACATCATGTCGAAGAAGGTTTAGTGAAAGTACGCAAAGTTCACACGGATCCGAATCTGTCAGACCCGATGACAAAGCCTCTACCATGAGCAAAGCATGAGCAACACCGGATAGCCATTAGTGCTAGGGAAGCCATGTAACTGGATTATGACTCTAGTGCAAGTGGGAGTCTGTAGGACATATGCCCTAGAGGCAGTAATAACAGTTACTTTTGTATCTCCAAGTTTGTAATGAATGTTTATGATCCATGCTATAATTGCAATGATTCTCGAGTTTGCAATATCCACAAGGCTTGGAGGGAAACTCATGTGCACGTGTGGTATAATAAACGGTAAATTGTATTCCTAGTCTTGCCTCTAAGACTGGCTCAAGTATTGCATGATGATCCTGTTTTCCTGATCATGGGCATGGCTATGCCGGCAATTTTGAGGGCACGTGTTGGTAGAACACTTGTGTTGAATCGATCCAAATTGATGTTATGCTATGAGATACATTCGTCACAAGTTAATGGTTAATAACACAGAGATGGTTTACGTTTGCATAATTCCTTAGACCATGAGAGTATCGAGTTTCTTCATGCTTGCTTCATGAACTTTGGGGTTTGTTAAACGTCATCCGTAAATGGGTGGCTATTACGGCGGCTTACAGGTTCATGGAAAAGTATGTCAAGTAACTTGATAGCTCAAGATTGGGATTTGCTCCTCTGACGTTGGAGAGATATCTCTGGGCCCTCTCGGTGTTACGGTATCGATCATTGTTTGGCCAGACACTTTGTGATTTGATCACAGGGATGCCGGAACACGGGAACGAGAAAAGAGAACAATACCGGCAATGAGGTAACTGGCATAGTGGACAAGTTGTTGATCCACGGGGATGCCAACATGTCTCACCTCGGGTAATTGTAACATATTTTGAAGCAATACGAATAGCACACGGCAAATGGAGGTTCACTCCAATATTCATTCGTGTGGGTATAGGGGTCAATATGGATGTCCACGGCTCCGATGTTGATCATTGATCGGAAGGGGTTCCGGGTCATGTCTATGCTTCACCGAACCTATAGGGTCACACACTTAAGGGTCATCTATCTGTTGAATACTAGACAGGGAGTCTGAGAGAAAATCACCGAAAAAGTTTCGGACACCGGAAAAGTTTTGGATAGCGGAAAAGTTCCGCAGAGACAACACCGGAACAGTTTAGGTGAAACTGAAAAGTTGTTTCAGGGGATACCAAAAAGTCAAATTGGTCTCGGAACATGCCTGATAATTCTTGAAGGGAGCCAGAATCGTTCTGGAAACTTTCTGGAATATTCCGGGTTGAAATCCGGAAATGTTCCGGAGCTGCCGGAACCACTTCAGATGCTTTTCGCAGATGAAAATCACTAATCCGGAATCCTTCCGGATAGTGTTGAAAATTATTTTTGTGGGTACTAGAAATGTTCTAGGACCACATAAATATTTTTAGTTCGACTGGACGCTGAAAAATGTCGTCGTGAATAGTGAAAGTGCTTTTTGGATTACTTTATTGGAAAGCCACTTTTTTAGGCTTTTGCTTAAAAGATCTTGGGGTATGACATGGATGGATAGGATCCCCCTTTTGGGGGACCCACTAAGGGTGGCCAGCCACAATGGGGCTCCTCCTTGGAGCCCCCACTTGTTCTTTGGTTTCACCTTTTGGGTCCTTGGGAAGGACTCCTTTCCATGTGGTTTTTGGGTTTTCTTGTAAAACCACCCTACCTCTTGGTTTTCCTATAAATAGAGGAGATGTGGGCTGCCATCTCTTCATCCTTGTGCTCTCATACACATGCTTTGCTTTGCAAGCTCTCTCTCTCCCTCCCACGAAAAGAGTCTTTCGTAGAGCCAAAAGGCTGTCTGGGTTCCGACAGGAACTAGTTCTGGACGGCAAAGCCCTGCTAGATAGATGACACCGTATGTGTGCAACCCCATAGAGAGGTCTTAGTTTCAATCTTTTTCCTGAGGGGCTGTTCGAGTGTCCTCCCGGAGGGCTGTCCGAGTCTCCGTTCGAGTTTCGAGGGTCCTCCCGAAGGGCTGTCCGTGACATCGTCCGGGGGACTGTCTGACCTCCTCCCGAAGGGCTGTCCGGCGAGGGAGTAAATCCTCGCGGTTGGGAGGTTGTAAAATCCTAGCTACGGGGATCTACACCAACGATCTCCACCGACTCTTCTTCCGCTGCGCTTCGAGTTGGTACGGACAGATCAAACCTTGTATGCAGGCTCATAGTGGTCCTGGGCGTGCTCGCTATACCAGAATTTTTTACTTTCCGTCGCGTTCCCCAACAATTGTTACCGTTACTTCCATACTACTTTGCTACTGAATACTTTGCTGCAAATATTAAGTCTTTTAGGTGTGGTTGAATTGACAACTCAGCTGCGAATAGTCGATAATATTCTTTGGCTTCCCTTGTGTCGAATCAATAAATTTGGGTTGAATACTCTACCCTCGAAAACTGTTGCGATCCCCTATACTTGTGGGTTATCAATAATGATCATAATATATTTTAGAGGTGACTCAAATAATTTTCATGAATAATTTGAACATAAATCCATAATTCATCGGAGCCCAACAAAGGCACCATACAAAAGAATTACATCGGATAGATCAAAGCGAAGATGTGATGATCATTGTATTGAAGATCATGATATATATATATATATATATATATATATATATATATATATATATATATATCCATTTATGTACTAACTATGGACCCGTAGGTTTGTGGTGAATTACTCACACATCACCATGGGAGCAACAAGGATGATGTTGAGGCCCTCCTGATCGATCCCCCCTCCGGTAGGACGCCGAAACAGGGCTCCAAATGGGATCGCGGCGGAATAGAGACTTGCAGTGACGTAAAAAGTGTGTTGGGATGTTCCTTAGGGTTTTTGGAATATATGGGAATTTATAGGACAAAGAACAAGGTCGGGAGACCCACCAGGGAGGGACAAACCATCAGGGCGCACCGACCCCCCTAGGCGCGTCCTTTTGGCTTGTGCCTCCCTCATGCGGCCTCCAGTCTCCTCCTAAAGCTTCCATGTCTTCTTTTGGTCTAGAAAAAAATCATATAAAAGTTTCGGGCCAACTGGACTTTGTTTAGTACTGTAAACCTGAAAAGCCAAAACATGCAAAAAAACAACAACTGGCACTGGTCACTGGGTAATAGGTTAGTGCTCAAAAATAATATAAATTGGTAAATAATTACTCAAAAAGTATCATAGAATGATAATATTATAGCATGGAACAATCAAAGAATATAGATACATTGGAGACGTATCAACTTGACAAGTTTGATGTGTTAGTACCTGCTTTGAACATGGTCTGATGGAAGACGATGGCAACGGCCTCTCCAGCATGTGCATATGTGCCTGCTCAGAGTGAGCCGGACAGGTATGTGACCCAGACCAAACAATTCGTCTTGGTTGGGGTCTCCGACGTTAGATGTCGAGCTTTGGTGTGAGGTCTGCATATGCGGCCCTGATAATCTGAACTCCTTCATCAAGTTGATAAGAGCAGCGATATATGTTGCCAAGATGGTGGCTTCATACTTATTTATGTATTAGTTTGTAAAGCTTGGTTAATAATAAACAAAATGCGTGCATGCACCGCCATGATCCAGAGGTCAGGGGTCATTCTCCTTTTCAAAAAAATTGAGCGCGAGGACTGGAATGTGGATGGCAGTTGGACCAAGACAGCGACCCCATGGTTAAAGAGGAGGTTGGCGATGTCGCACACACACTTGTAGAGGTTGTAAAATTTCTCTCTTCTATGTCTCTCTTGTTGGTTGTGAGATGGGCGACGTCCACGGGCCTAAGCTCGATGGCGAGAAATCCATGTTGGGGTGTACCAGTGCAGTGTGCCTTTCCTTGTTTATCTGTTGGAAATATGCCCTCGAGGCAATAAATAAAGTGTTTATTATTATATTTCCTTGTTCATGATAATCATTTATTATCCATGCTATAATTGTATTGATTGGAAACACATTACATGTGTGGGTAAATAGACAACACTCTGTCCCTAGTATGCCTCTAGTGAACTAGCTCATTGATCAAAGATGGTCAAGGTTTCCTAGCCATTGACATGTGATGTCATTTGATAACGGGATCACATCATTAGGAGAATGATGTGATGGACAAGACCCAAACTACAAATGTAGCATATGATCGTGTCAGTGTATTGCTACTGTTTTCTGCATGTCAAGTATATGTTCCTATGACCATGAGATCATGCAGCTCACGGACATCGGAGGAGTGCCTTGTGTGTATCAAACGTCGCAACATAACTGGGTGACTATAAAGGTGCTCTACAGGTATCTCTAAGGGTGTCTGTTAAGTTGGCATGGATCAAGACTGCGATTTGTTACTCCGTATGACGGAGAGGTATCTCAGGGCCCACTCGGTAATACAACATCACAATAAGCCTTGCAAGCAATGTGACTAAGTGTTAGTTGCGGATCTTGTATTACGGAACGAGTAAAGAGACTTGCCGGTAACGAGGTTGAACTAGGTATGGAGATACCGACGATCGAATCTCGGGCAAATAACATACCGAAGAACAAAGGGAATATCATACGGGATTAACTGAATCCTTGACATAGAGGTTCAACCGATAAAGATCTTCATAGAATATGTAGGAACCAATATGGGAATCCAGGTCCCGCTATTGGTTATTGACCGTAGAGGTGTCTCGGTCATGTCTACATAGTTCTCGAACCCGCAGGGTTTGCACACTTAAGGTTCGGTGACGTTTCGGTAGTATAGTGTTATGCATGGTGGTGACCGAAGGTTGTTCGGAGTCCCGGATGAGATCCCGGACATCACGAGGAGCTCCGGAGGTAAAGATTCATATACAGGAAGTCCTATTTTGGTCGCCGGAAAAGTTTCGGGCTCATCGGTAGTTTACCGGGAGTGCCGGAGTGTACCGGGAGACCTCCGGGAGGGGTATTTCGACCCAAGAGGCTTCATGGGCTGTGGGAGTGTGAATATCAGCCCTTAGTGGGCTGGTGGAAACTCCCACACAAGGCCCATGTGGCTGGAGAAGAAAACCCAATAGGAAAAGGTGGAAAAGGAAAAAAAAGGAGGAATCCTAATCCTACTAGGATTGGAGGAGAGTCCTCCAATCCTATAGGGTTCGGCCGACTCCTAGAGAGCCTTGGCCCTTGCGCCAGCCTCCTCTCCTCTCCTCTTATATATATCGGTGGATTTTAGGGTTTTGCACTAGTTTTTACAGCCGCGTGCTACCCGTTCCACCGGTGCTCCTGTAGGTCGGATTTCCGCAGTGCTTAGGCGAAGCCTTATCGGAATTGCTTCACCACCATCGCCGGAGCTCCGTCATGATGCCGGTGAACTCTTCCTCCTCTCCACCTCCTCTTGCTGGATCAAGACGGTGGAGATCGTCATCAAGCTGCACGTGTGCTGAACGCGGAGGTGCCGTCCGTTCGGCGCTAGATCGGAAGGATGGTGATCAAGTTCATGGGAGGGATCGTGATCAAGTTCGTGGGACGGATCGTGATCAAGCTCGCGAGACGGTTCGTGCTTGGATCGCGGGACGCTCGGCGATTTGGATCGCGAAGACGTTCGACTACACCAACCGCGTTTCTTAACGCTTTCCGCTTAGCGATCTACAAGGGTATGTAGATCCACTCTCCCTCTCGTAGATGCTCATCACCATGGATAGATCTGAGTGTGCGTAGGAAATTTTTTGTTTCTCATGCAACATTCCCCAACTAAAAGATGTGTGTGTGTGTGTGTGTGTGTGTGTGTGTGATCAGCTAAAAGATGTACGATTTATGTAACTTTGTATGCTACTGATTAGCTAAAATATGTGTAATATAATTGTGTTGTTGACTCACAAGTTTAGGCCTTGTCCAATCTCAAGTTGATTGACAAAAAGTGGAGGAAATGATTAGGGAGATTGCTAGTAAGAATTGTATGTTGGAGAAGAAAATAAAAGAGAAGGAGGGTGATAAGGAGAGGCATAAGAAACAGCAGAAGAAGACGACAACAAGGACGCACAAGGATCAGCTTTACCACCGATGAACTATGACTTGTAATGAACACTCCCTAGGAACGTTGTCCTGCTTCATATTATCCTTATAGAGAATTGTTGATCCCAGAAGAGTAAGAGTTTATGGTAAGTAGCGAATTTCCTCAATGAAGAACAAAATTTATCAATCCATCCGGTGCTCAATTTACGGTTCAATGATCAATAAATGCACACAAGTAAGAACTTCTTAGTCTCTAACTTGTCTAATGAGGTTATCAATCTCACTTGGCTTGCTAGTTACAAGGACAATCATATCGTTGGAATTGATTTATAAAATAAAACATAAAAATGATTCAAATTGTAAACAAATTCAGTAAAACTGATTGAGGTTGTGATTATGAGGAATAAAAGATCAGGATCTGTAACTTCACTAGTGACATATGTCCAAGAAAAGTAACACATGTTTGGTGAAAAAACTACATTTGTGTATTGATTAAATTTTATTTTTAATTGATCATATATGTCATGATTACATATAGGCATTGCATCCGTGTATCCATAGATCGATATCCAATTACATCTACTATATCACTAAGCTCCACGGGGTGTGAAGCATTGAGAATGAATTTAGATGAATTGATTCGCTGGGTAACATCGATTTTGACTCGGTCGTACGCCCACCACCTCGCCTCTTCTTTAACCTCCCGTAATATAGTCTCCCATCCCTTTCGAACAATAAAACATCATCCTCCCCTCTCGTTTACAACTAATACTCCACCCAACAATGCTATCCAGCGTGCATCGCTAAGTTTTAAGTAAAAACATAGAGTCCTACATTAAGCAAAGTGATATAACATTGATAGTATATTCTTTTACTTCCAGCCCATGACTGTGATAGTTAGTCAACCATATTTTTTATCCTTGGTGGCAATCATAAAATACAATTCATTTTCTCCTTGTGCCAATGAGATAGATTACTTTCAAGTTTAAACCCCAACTAACATACACAACTCACTCTTTGACATCATTCATCTAAACATGACCAGTGATAAGACTACTAGATCAGAGAACATATATGTCTATAAATCATGCAACAAATAACTCGATAAACCCAAAATAAACCACATATAAATCCGATCATAAAGTGACAATTCATCACACTCCAACAAACATACCATTACTTAAATTAGATGAATCACAATTATATTAGGCACATCATGTGATCATTGTATTGAAGAACAAAGGAGAGATGATGCCATATAGCTATTTTTATGGGTCCATAGTCAAAGGAGGACATCACACATGGATATGGTGGCAATAAGGTCGATGCATAAAGCTATAGCGATGATTTCCTCCTCCAACAGATTACTGGAAAGGCCTGATGATGAGATTCTCGCTGAACTGGAGGTGACGATGCCGTAAAAATTCCTCGATAAATATCTTAAGGGTTTTGGAAGTACATAAAGGTAATGTGCTTGGAAGCAGTGCAGAAGAGTCACATATGGCCCACACGCCTCCTTCTTGCGGCCTAGTCCCAAGCCACTAGCTAGGGCCATGTGGGGCCCACATGACTCCCCATGGTGGCCTGGTGCCTTTAGCTCCGTTTTGATCCAAAACTTCGCGAATTATTTTTTCCTGATTTTATCTGTCACCAAAACGATATTTTCTGGAAAGTCCAAAAAACATGGAAAAACATTAATTAACACTAGACACCTGATTAATAGGTTAATGTAATAAACTTATATAAAATTATGTCAAAACTATGCAATAATGACATAAAATTAGTAACAAATATTATAGATACGTCTAAGACGTATCAACTTCCACCATACACGAGCAAGGAATCTCAAATACTTGATAACGTCTTTATTCCATTGTGGTTTCTTTATTACATGTTATTCTCGCTCTTCAGTTCATTGTGCTAATTGATAAAAATTCTAGATATTTCCTCTCAAATACTCTGCACCACGCACTCGTTTGGAATCAATGAATAACTTGCACGGATACACTGACAAACCTCTGTAACGGGCAATGACCGGTTTGTACATTCTTCGTGAGATCGGTACTCTTACACCAAAAGCATCCACAGCTAGACTTCTGCATTTGCATAACATCAAAGGTTGCCCACACAGGGCCAAATAAGCCGAGGCTTAGCAAGGACGCACATATGGGCTTTTGGGATTTTTATAATGTTTTTCGTGATTCTTCTGTTATGGTTCTTGTCTCATTTTTTTGTTTTCTATTTTTATTTTTCCTAGATTTTTGTTTTCCTTTTTTCTCCTACATTTTATTTTTGTCCATTGGCTTTATCCTTTTGATTTTCTTGTCTTCCATTTTTTTCTAGTTATTTTTCCTTTCATCCTTTTCAAGTTCATTTTCCCTTTTCTTTATACTTTCACTTTATTTGTTCTCAAAAGATTCATAAGTTTTTGATAAACATCCCATCATTTTAGAACACATGAACATTTTCATAAAACTGCATGAACATTTTTTTTAAAAGACTTGAACTTCTTATAAAAGTACATGAACATTTTTTAAAGGCGTCAAATTTACTAATTTCAGAGGGAAAATAAAATATAGGAAAATTGAAAAAACAATAATGAATATTCGAAAATGAAGCCATTTTAGAAATTATTGTTTTTTCTAAAATAAGCCGAACATGTACGAGGGAAGAGCCCCTATGTGACACACATAGTTGAGCAAACAGGGCAATCACCACCATGGACTGAACAAATTCGTAGTCTGGCGTCTCTTGCTAAGTTACATACTCGGTGTCAGTGTATCAGGTTTCGGCATCCTTTTCCTTTACTTTTACTTTTGAAGTATATATTAAAAAAAGTGTGTTTGCAATCGGGAACAAAAGTTCACTTAATTTTAAAAAGGTGTTCATACATTGTCCTTCAATGTGAACGTAAAGAAAAATAATTTCATGTATTTTTAGAAAATGTTCGTATAATTTTAAGAGGCGCTCACAAAATTTACAAAATATTGACGTACTTAAATTTGTCAAACTAATTATTTAGAAATATCCATGCAATTTTAGAACCATTCAAGAAATCTCAGATAATAGTTATGTAAATAAATATTTGTTCATGTATTATCAAACATTCTAGTATGATTTAAAAAAATCATTTCTTTAAAAATAATTTAATATCTTCTATTTTATTCATATATGTACATTCATCTATTTAAAAATTATAATTCTTTAAGAATAATATATTTTTTAAATATCTAAAGTAGGAAAGAATAAATCAAAATAAATCTGGTGGCAAAATAAAATAAAAGTTAAAATGTAAAATACTAAAAAGATTTAAAGAAAGGCCCCAAAACCACTTGTAAATGGGATGGGCCAACTCGCATGCCTGTATGCACTTGGGGGAAACATTAGCTGGCCCAATGTGAACTGGCCCAGGCAACGGGAAATAATAGCCTCGTTGTACGTTTTGTTTTTCTCTCACGATTTTTTTTCGTTTTTTTCTTTCCTTTTTTTTTCTTTTTTATACTTAGAAATTTATTTGATAAGTATATTACGAAAATAACTCTACATATTTTTTTTAAATGTTGACCAAGCAAATGAAAGATGCTGAATGTGTATAGAGAAATTTTTTGTCACGTACCGAAAATATATAATGTGTATGAAACAATTTGATCATGTATTTAAAAAAGTTAATCAAGCTTTTGATAAAAGTTGTACAAGTGTTTCAAAAATGTTAAGAAAGTGTTTGGAAAATGTTAAATATGTATAGAAAAAATGTTGACCATGGATTAAAAAACCTTGATCTTGTATATAAAAATGTTAATAAGGCCTTTCAAAAAAGGGAAAACTGTATGACTTAGTTGGTGGCTTACACGCAGTGAGTCCGTCGCCTCCTACATTCAACACATGTCTTTATGTCGTTTTCGCCTCACACTCGCAACCACGGCTGATGCTCGAGCGTGCATACCCGAGCGTTGCTCAATACTGAGACTCCCCTCTCACTATCTATCATCGCTTCGACGATGATTATATTTTATAACTTTTGCAACAAAAGCTTTGTTGTAAAAGTTGTCCCGCAACATCATCTCTATTGCATAAATTTCTTGATTTGCACCACCGACGACATCATCTTTTTAGTGATTTTTTTGCAACTTATTCATGTTGCAAAAAGTCCTCCCGTGGTATCATCTATGTTGCAAAAGAGGTAACGATGAAAATAATAATTCTGAACAACACCACTGTTGCAAAAGTCCCCCCGCAACATTATCTATGTTCTAAAAAAGTAGAAGAAAATAAAAATAAAAAAATAAGGTGAAAGTGACGCTTAAGTGGACAGTGGCTTTGCAACAAAGGAATTATTGTAGAGCAAGTTGTGCAACATCTACGTTATTGCAATTTCAGACGCACCTCATTTGGAGATCAGACGACTATTTGTGCCTTAATGCAACAACGCAGGAGGCGGCGGATCTTTTAAATAAATCTGTCGGGCGACACTTAGCGTGTTGCTTCAAGAAATGCTGAACAAGTATTTGATAAATGTTAAATGTATATAGAAAAAGTATTGACTATGTATTATAAAAGTGATGTAAACAGTTTAGTCATGTATATAAAGATGACAATCAAGCATTTAGGAAAAACTGTTGAACAAGCATTTGAAAAATGTTAATTAAGAATTTTAAAATGCTGGCCATGTGTTCAAAATATGTTAATATTGCATTCAGGAAATGTTAATCAAGCATTCAAAATATTTTAAATGTGCACAGAAAAAATGTTGACCATATATTATAAAATATTAATCTTTTATTTGAAAAACGTTAATCAACCATTTGAATTTTTTTTAAAGTGTGTATAGAAAACATGTTGAGCCTTCATATCCAAAATTGTTAATCTTGGAAAATATTAATCAAGAATTTCGAAAATGTTTATAGAATTTTTAACCATGTATTAAAAATGTTAAATTTATTTTTTGAAAATGTTAAACATATACTAAAAAATGTTGTTGACATATAATAAAAATATAGAATGAAAAAAAAGAAACGAAGAAAACAGGAAATGTGAAAAGTGAAAAAGGAAAATAAAGCAAAGAAAAAGAAATTAAAAACCAAAGAAACAAATGCAAAAAGAATAAAAGACAGAAAACTGATGAAAACGATGAAAGAAAGAAAACAAAATAACCAATAAAAACCGAGAAAGAAACAAATAAAAACAACTAGCCGCTGAAAACCGGAAAAGAAAGAAAGAAAACCAATTAAAAAGCAAAGAAAACAAAAAAACCCGTGAAAAATAAAGGAAAATAGTTTTTGGAAAAAAAAAACCAAAACTCGGAACGGACCAACCCACCGAGTTGGTGAATGAGGCCGCGTGGAAAAAATAGATAGAACTGGGCTGGCCCAGTCGCTACAGCGTGGGGCAAAAAGCTTCAGCGACACGAAATTAGTACTTTCTTAATGCGAGATATAATGCTCGCTGACTGATCATGAGTTGTCCTGTGGGTGGGCTTACCAGAGGCACTAGGTGGTAGAGGCAAACGGTAGCCCACCGTGCGCCGAGTGTGAACGCAACATTGACAGCGTGTTTGATAGTCTTAAGGAAGGGGAAAGGGAATTGGCGATGGGAGTTGGCTGGGGATTTAGACGTGGGAAATATATTTCTAATCCCATTTCTTTGTTTGGTGATTCAAAGGAATTACCCGTGATAAAAACTAACTGAGAAAATGGGCCCACACTGATTGTACTCCATTCCTACACATGCAAAACGGGAGCAACGAACACGACAATCTTTTTTCTCTCATTTCCCATTCCCTTCCTCAATTACCAGCCCCCCACAGGAAAGAAATAAGAGGAAATTTGACCCGTAACTCCCTTTTCCTTTCCCTAATAATTTCCCATTTCCTGCAATCAAACAAGGGACTTCAAGTCTCACATCCCCTCTAATTCCCATTCCCTAATACTAATTGCCCCGAAACAAACACGCTGTGAGAAGAAGGCACGAAGCAAGCGTGTTACAACAATTCCAACCAAACCCTCAAAAGGCATCAGCTCCCAACAGAAATCCTATTTTGAGGAGTTAAACCTTTTCTAACCAACCGAACCCTTAAAAGGCATCAGCTCCCAACAAAAATCCTCTCCACCAACTGGCGACTGTCACCACCTCCACCCCCAATGCTACCATGGAAAGTGAAAAACACGAAAGCACGTACGGCAACTGCACCTTCAATATCGCCATAGCTGTTGCCGTGAGCTGGCAACGACTTGCTGTCGAGATGGCTCTCCGAGGAGTCGCCGCAGTCGGAGGCGAAGGACACGGACGCTGGCCCGGTTGCTTGCCCAAAGCTGAAGCTGATGCCCTAGGACAAGTTCCGCACGAGCTCCGACCCGCCGACGGTGTGGGACTAGCTAGCTCAACGGAAGCTCATTCATGTGTGTAGAGAGATTAAACACCCCAATAGGGTGACCTGTCATGTATATGTATATATATAGGAGCCAGATGGCTTGGGGTACAAGGAAAGTACGAAGGACCTTATACACATCCTATATACATATGTATATCTCAACACCCCCCTCAGTCGAAGGGTCGGCAGTAACACATAGACTGGACCGAAACTCAGAAAAAGTTGTGGTCGGTAATCCCTTCGTCATGATGTCTGCAAACTGCTGAGAGGTCGGCACTTGAAGAACTCGAACGTGACCGAGAGCAACCTGCTCACGAACGAAGTGGATATCCAGCTCAACATGCTTGGTACGCCGATGATGAACGGGGTTGGCGGAGAGGTAGACAGCAGAGACATTGTCACAGAAGACAACAATGGCCTTGTCGACAGGACATGCAAGCTCGGAGAGTAGCTGTCGCAGCTAGGTACATTCAGCCACGGCATTGGCCACGACACGATACTCGGCCTCGGCATTGGAGCGTGAGACGATAGGTTGTCGCTTGGATGACCAAGAGATAAGCGACGAGCCGAGGTAGACGCAGTAGCCAGACGTAGAGCGTCGAGTGTCGGGGCAGCCTGTCCAATCTTCGTCTGAGTAGGCGACAATGTCCGTCGATGGCAAGGCGGTGACGGTGAGCCCGAGCTCCATGGTGCCGTGGATGTACCAGAGGATCCGCTTGACAGCGGACCAATGGGCATCACGCGGTGCATGCATGTGGAGGCACACCTGCTCGACCGCATACTGAAGCTCTAGCCGAGTGAGCGTCAAGTACTGGTGGGCACCGACGATGGAGCGATAAAAAGCCGCATCCGAAAATGGCGCACCATCGGTGGCGGAGAGCTTGGCCTTGGTCTCGACAGGAGTGGGCACGGGGTGACAATTAAGCATCCCAGCATGCTTGAGAACATCGTGAGCGTACTTCCGCTGATGGATGAAGAACCCGTCCGCTCGTCGTACAATCTCGAGACCGAGGAAGTAATGGAGCGGGCCAAGGTCCTTGATGGCGAACTCAGCATGAAGACGATCGGTGATCTGGCGAAGAAACTCCACGGTGCTCGCTGTCAAGATGATGTCATCAACGTAGAGTAGTAGGTAGGCTGTGTGCTATCCTTGGCAAAGGACAAACAGTGAGGCATCGGAGCGCGTGGCACGGAAGCCGAGCTGATGAAGAAACACCGCGATGCACTGGTACCAAGCGCACGGTGCTTGCTTCAACCCATAGAGCGACCGGGAGAGCAGGCACACGTGATCGGGGTGCTGGTCGTCGACAAACCCAGTGGGCTGCTGGCAGTATACCTGCTCCGAGAGATGGCCATGGAGGAAAGCGTTGGAGATGTCCATCAGATGTACCGGCCAATCACGAGACACCGCAAGGTGAAGGACCGTCCGGATGGTGCCCAGTTTGACCACGGGGGCGAAGGTGTCCGTGAAGTCGACGCCGGCGCGTTGCCGGAAGCCACGAACGACCCAACGAGCCTTGTACCGCTCGAGTGTACCATCAGGGTGCAGCTTCTGCTTGAAGACCCATTTGCCAGTGATGACGTTGGCATGCGGAGGGCGCGGAACGAGCGTCCACGTCCGGTTCTGTTCCAGTGCGTCGAACTCGTCCTTCATGGCCACATACCATTGCGGATCACGAAAGGCAGCCCGAACCGAGGTGGGCACCGGCGAAGAGGTGGATGCCATACAGACGTACAGGTCGGCCGGATACCGAGTCGACGGGCGCGGGTGATGATGGTGCCAGATGGCGGCGCGGGCGGCGCCTGTTGGAAATATGCCCTAGAGGCAATAATAAAATGGTTATTATTGTATTTCCTAGTTCATAATAATTGTCTGTTATTCATGCTATAATTGTGTTAACCGGAAACCGTAATACATGTGTGAATACATAGACCACAACGTGTCCCTAGTGAGACTCTAGTTGGCTAGCTCGTTGATCAATAGATGGTCACGGTTTCATGACCATGGACATTGGATGTCGTTGATAACGGGATCACATCATTAGGAGAATGATGTGATGGACAAGACCCAATCCTAAGCATAGCATAAGATCGTGTAGTTCGTTTGCTAAAGCTTTTCAATGTCAAGTGTCATTTCCTTAGACCATGAGATTGTGTAACTCCCGGATATCGTAGGAATGCTTTGGGTGTGCCAAACGTCACAACATAACTGGGTGGCTATAAAGGTACGCTACGGGTATCTCCGAAAGTATCTGTTGGGTTGACACGAATCGAGACTGGGATTTGTCACTCCGTGTGACGGAGAGGTATCTCTGGGCCCACTCGGTAAGACATCATCATTATGAGCTCAATGTGACTAAGGAGTTAGTCACGGGATGATGTATTACGGAACGAGTAAAGAGACTTGCCGGTAACGAGATTGAACAAGGTATGGTGATACCGACGATTGAATCTCGGGCAAGTACCATACCGATAGACAAAGGGAATTGTATACGGGATTGATTGAATCCTTGACATCGTGGTTCATCCGATGAGATCATCGTGGAGTACGTGCGAGCCAACATGGGTATCCAGATCCCGCTGTTGGTTATTGACCGGAGAGGTGTCTCGGTCATGTCTACGTGTCTCCCGAACCCGTAGGGTCTACACACTTAAGGTTCGATGACGCTAGGGTTATAGGGAAATAGTGTACGTGGTTACCAAAGGTTGTTCAGAGTCCTGGATGAGATCTCGGACGTCACGAGGAGTCCCGGAATGGTCCGGAGACGAAGATTGATATATAGGAAGTGAGGTGTTGGTTACCGGAAGTGTTCCGGGTGTCTCCGGTAGTGTACCGAGACTACCGGAAGGATTCCGGGGGTCCACCAAGTGGGCCCACCTGCCCCAGAAGGTTCCATGGGCTAAGAGTGGGAGGGAACCAGCCCCTAGGTGGGCTGGTGCGCCTCCCACCCCAGCCCAAGGCGCAGCAAGGGTGGAGGGGGCAAACCCTAGGCTTAGATGGGCCTTAAGGCCCACCCTAGGGCGCCTCCACCTTTCCCTGACCTGGCCGCCGGCCAGATGCCATCTGGTGGCTGCCGCCAGCCCCTAGGGTGGAACCCTAGGGCGCAACACCTCTCCTCCCCTCCTCCTATATATAGTGGAGGTATTTGGGGCTGCACAACACACGAGTTCATCTCCTCCCAGGTGCAGCCCTACTCCTCCCTCTCCTCGTTTCTCCGTAGTGCTTAGCGAAGCTCTGTCGGAGTACCACGCAGCTCCACCGCCACCACGCCGTCGTGCTGCCGGAGCTCTCCCTCAACCTCTCCTCCCTCCTTGCTGGATCAAGGCGTAGGAGACATCACCGGGCTGCACATGTGTTGAACGCAAAGGTGCCGTCCGTTCGGCACTTGATCGGATCTACCGCGATCTGAATTGCTGCGAGTACGACTCCATCAACCGCGTTCTAGCAACGCTTCCGCTTAGCGATCTTCAAAGGTATGAAGATCCAATCTCTCCCCGCTCGTTTGCTGGTTTCTCCATAGATAGATCTTGGTGACACGTAGGAAAATTTTGATTTACTACTACGTCTCCCAACAGTGGTATCAGAGCCAGGTTTATGCGTAGAATCTATGCACGAGTAGAACACAAAGCAGTTGTGGGCATCGATTTTGTTAATATGCTTGCCGTTACCAGTCTTATCTTGATTCGACGGTATTGTGGGATGAAGCGGCCCGGACCAACCTTACACGTACGCTTACGTGAGACCGGTTCCACCGCCTGACATGCACTACTTGCATAAGGTGGCTAGCGGGTGTCTGTCTCTCCCACCTTAGTCGGATTGGATTCGATGAAAAGGGTCCTTATGAAGGGTAAATAGCAATTGGCATATCACGTTGTGGTTTTGGCGTAGGTAAGAAACGTTCTTGCTAGAAACCTATAGCAACCACGTAAAAACTTGCAACTACAAATTAGAGGACGTCTAACTTGTTTTTGCAGCATATGCCTTGTGATGTGATATGGCCAGAAGGATGTGATGTGATGCATTGTGATGTATGAGATTGATCATGTTCTTGTAATAGGGTTCACGACTTGCATGTCGATGACTATGACAATCGGCAGGAGCCATAGGAGTTGTCTTATTTTATTGTGTGACCTGCGTGTCAATCATAAACGCCATGTAATTACTTTACTTTATTGCTAAGCGTTAGCCATAGTAGTAGAAGTAATAGTTGGCGAGACAACTTCATGAAGACACAATGATGGAGATCATGATGATGGAGATCATGATGATGGAGATCATGGTGTTGTGCCGGTGACAGTGATGATCATGGTGCCCTGAAGATGGAGATCAAAGGAGCAAGATGATATTGGCCATATCATGTCACTATATTGATTGCATGTGTTGTTTATCATGTTTACATCTTATTTTCTTAGAACGGCGGTAGTAAATAAGATGATCTCTCAATAAAATTTCAAGAGAAGTGTTCACCCTAACTGTGCACCGTTGCTAAGGATCGTTGTTCCGAAGCACCACGTGATGATCGGGTGTGATAGGTTCTAACGTTCGCATACAACGGGTGTAAGCCAGATTTACACACGCGAAACACTTAGGTTGACTTGACGAGCCTAGCATGTACAGACATGGCCTCGGAACACAGAAGACCGAAAGGTCGAACATGAGTCGTATAGAAGATACGATCAACATGGAGATGTTCACCATGGATGACTAGTCCGTCTCACGTGATGATCGGACACGGGCTAGTTGACATGGATCATGTGTCACTTAGATGACTAGAGAGATGTCTATCTGAGTGGGAGTTCATTGAATAATTTGATTATGTGAACTCGATTATCATGAACTTAGTATAAAAATTGCCTTTAATATCTATATTGTAGATCCAATGGCCAACGCAAATGTCAACCTCAATTTCAACGCGTTCCTAGAGAAAACCAAGCTGAAAGATGATGGAAGCAACTATGCGGACTGGGTCCGTGGCTTGAGGATCATCCTCATAGCTTCCAAGAGATTGTATGTCCTTGATGCACCGCTAGGTGACCCACCCATTCTCCCAGCGGACCAAGACGTTACGAACGCTTGGCAGTCGCGCTGCGATGATTACTCCCTTGTTCAGTGCGGCATGCTTTACAGTTTAGAATCGGGGCTCCAAAAGCGTTTTGAGCAACACGGAGCATATGAGATGTTCCAAGAGCTGAAACTGGTTTTCCAAGCTCATGCCCGAGTCAAGAGATATGACATCTCCGACAAGTTCTTCAGCTGTAAGATGGAGGAGAACAGTTCTGTTAGTGAGCACATCCTCAAGATGTCTGGGCTTCACAACCGCTTGACTCAGCTGGGAGTTAATCTCCCGGATGACTCAGTCATTGACAGAATCCTCCAGTCGCTTCCACCTAGCTACAAGAGCTTTGTGATGAACTACAACATGCAGGGTATGGAGAAGTCCATTCCCGAGTTGTACTCGATGCTGAAATCAGCGGAGGTCGAGATCAAAGAGGAGCGTCAAGTGTTGATGGTAAATAAGACCACTAGTTTCAAGAAAGGCAAGGGTAAGAAGAACTTCAAGAAGGACGGCAAAGCTATTGCCGCGCCCGGTAAGCAAGTTGTCGGGAAGAAGAAGAACAAGAATGGACCCAAGCCTAAGACTGAGTGTTTCTATTGTAAGGGTACCGGTCACTGGAAGCGGAACTGCCCCAAGTATTTAGCGGATAAGAAGGACGGCAACATTAAAGGTATATGTGATATACTTGTTATTGATGTGTACTTGACCAGCGCTCGTAGTAGCTCCTGGGTATTTGATACCGGTGCAGTTGCTCACATTTGTAACTCCAAGCAGGAGCTGCGGAATAAGCGGAGGCTGGCCAAGGACGAGGTGACTATGCGCGTCGGGAATGGTTCCAAGGTCGATGTCATCGCCGTCGGCACGCTACCTCTACATCTACCTTCGGGATTAGTTTTAAACCTTAATAATTGTTATTTAGTACCAGCTTTGAGCATGAACATTGTATCTGGATCTCGCTTGATGCGAGATGGCTACTCTTTTAAATCCGACAATAATGGTTGTTCTATTTATATGAGAGAAATGTTTTATGCTCATGCCCCGCTGGTCAATGGTTTATTTTTGATGAATCTCGAATGTGATGTTACACATATCCATAGTGTGAGTACCAAAAAGTGTAAAGTTGATAACGATAGTCCCACTTACATGTGGCACTGCCGTCTTGGCCATATTGGTGTCAAACGCATGAAGAAGCTCCATGCTGATGGACTTTTGGAGTCACTTGATTTCGAATCATTTGACACATGCGAACCATGCCTCATGGGCAAGATGACCAAGACTCCATTCTCCGGAACAATGGAGCGAGCAACTGACTTGTTGGAGATAATACATACCGATGTATGCGGTCCAATGAGTGTCGAGGCTCGCGGTGGCTACCGTTATGTTCTCACCCTCACTGATGACTTGTGCAGATATGGGTATGTCTGCTTAATGAAACACAAGTCTGAAACCTTTGAAAGGTTCAAGGAATTTCAGAGTGAGGTAGAGAATCAACGTGACAGGAAAATAAAATGCCTACGATCTGATCGTGGCGGAGAATATTTAAGTCACGAGTTTGGCACATACCTTAGGAAATGTGGAATTGTTTCACAACTCACGCCGCCCGGCACACCTCAGCGAAATGGTGTGTCTGAACGTCGTAATCGCACTCTATTGGATATGGTGCGATCTATGATGTCTCTTACCGACTTACCGCTATCATTTTGGGGATATGCATTAGAGACTGCCGCATTCACTTTAAATAGGGCACCGTCTAAATCCGTTGAGACGACACCATATGAATTATGGTTTGGAAAGAAACCTAAGCTGTCGTTTCTAAAAGTTTGGGGATGCGATGCTTATGTGAAGAAACTTCAACCTGAGAAGCTCGAACCCAAAGCGGAAAAGTGCGTCTTCATAGGATATCCCAAAGAGACTATTGGGTATACCTTCTACCTACGATCCGAGGGCAAAGTCTTTGTTGCCAAGAATGGATCCTTTCTCGAGAAAGAGTTTCTCTCGAAAGAAGTAAGTGGAAGGAAAATAGAACTTGATGAGGTAATTGTACCTCCACTCGACCCGGAGAGTAGCGCAGCACATGAAGTTGTTTCTGTGGAGCCTACACCGGCTAGAGAGGAAGTTAATGATGATGATCATGAAGCTTTAGATCAAGTTGCTACTCGAAGGTCCACTAGGACACGTTCCGCACCAGAGTGGTACGGCAATCCTGTCCTAGAGATCATGTTGTTGGACAACGGTGAACCTTCGAACTATGAAGAAGCAATGGCGGGCCCGGATTCCAACAAATGGCTTGAGGCCATGAAATCCGAGATAGGATCCATGTATGATAACAAAGTGTGGACTTTGGTGGACTTGCCTGATGATAAGCGAGCCATTGAAAACAAATGGATCTTTAAGAAGAAGACTGACGCAGACGGTAATGTGACCGCCTATAAAGCTCGGCTTGTCGCTAAAGGTTATCGACAAGTTCAAGGAGTTGACTACGATGAGACTTTCTCACCCGTAGCGATGCTAAAGTCAGTTCGAATCATGTTAGCAGTTGCCGCATTTTATGATTATGAGATCTGGCAAATGGACGTCAAAACGGCATTCCTTAATGGCTTCCTCAAGGAAGAACTGTATATGATGCAGCCGGAAGGTTTTGTCGGTCCTAAAGATGCTAACAAGGTATGCAAGCTCCAGCGCTCCATCTATGGGCTGGTGCAAGCATCTCGGAGTTGGAACATTCGCTTTAATGAGGTGATTAAAGCGTTTGGGTTTGTACAGGTTTATGGAGAACCCTGTATTTACAAGAAAGTGAGTGGGAGCTCTATAGCATTTCTTATACTGTATGTGGATGACATGCTGATAATGGGAAATAATATAGAACTCTTGGAAAGTATAAAGGCCTACTTGAATAAGTGTTTTTCAATGAAGGACCTTGGAGAAGCTGCTTACACATTAGGTATTAAGATCTATAGAGATAGATCGAAACGCCTCATTGGTCTTTCACAAAGCACATACCTTGAAAAGATATTGAAGAAGTTCAATATGGATCAGTCCAAGAAGTGGTTCTTGCCTGTGTTGCAAGGTGTGAGATTGAGTACGAATCAATGCCCGACCACGACAAAGGATAGAGAAGAGATGAGTGTCATCCCCTATGCTTCAGCCATAGGCTCTATCATGTATGCCATGCTGTGTACCAGGCATGATGTGAACCTTGCCATAAGTTTGGTAGGGAGGTACCAAAGTGATCCCGGAGCGGAACACTGGACAGCGGTCAAGAATATCCTTAAGTACCTGAAAAGGACAAAGGACATGTTTCTCGTTTATGGAGGTGCCGAAGAGCTCGTCGTAAAGGGTTACGTCGATGCTCACTTCGACACAGATCCGGACGACTCCAAGTCGCAAACCGGATACGTGTATATTTTGAATGGAGGGGCAGTGAGCTGGAGCAGCAGCAAGCAAAGCGTCGTGGCAGCATCTACATGTGAAGCGGAGTACATAGCTGCTACGGAAGCAGCAAAGGAGGGAGTCTGGATGAAGGAGTTCATCACCGACCTAGGAGTGATTCCGAATGCGTCGGGCCCGATGACTTTACTCTGTGACAACACTGGAGCTATTGCCCTTGCGAAGGAGCCCAGGTTTCACAAGAAGACAAGACACATCAAGCGCCGCTTCAACTCCATCCATGATTATATTCAGGAAGGATACATAGATATTTGTAAAGTGCATACGGATCTGAATGTCGCAGATCCGTTGACTAAACCTCTCTCACGAGCAAAACATGATCAACACCAGAATGCTATGGGTGTTCGATTCATCACAATGTAACTAGATTATTGACTCTAGTGCAAGTGGGAGACTGTTGGAAATATGCCCTAGAGGCAATAATAAAATGGTTATTATTGTATTTCCTAGTTCATAATAATTGTCTATTATTCATGCTATAATTGTGTTAACCGGAAACCGTAATACATGTGTGAATACGTAGACCACAACGTGTCCCTAGTGAGCCTCTAGTTGGCTAGCTCGTTGATCAATAGATGGTCACGGTTTCATGACCATGGACATTGGATGTTGTTGATAAGGGGATCACATCATTAGGAGAATGATGTGATGGACAAGACCCAATCCTAAGCATAGCACAAGATCGTGTAGTTCGTTTGCTAAAGCTTTTCAATGTCAAGTGTCATTTCCTTAGACCATGAGATTGTGTAACTCCCGGATATCGTAGGAATGCTTTGGGTGTGCCAAACGTCACAACGTAACTAGGTGGCTATAAAGGTACGCTACGGGTATCTCCGAAAGTATCTGTTGGGTTGACACGAATCGAGACTGGGATTTGTCACTCCGTGTGACAGAGAGGTATCTCTGGGCCCACTCGGTAAGACATCATCATTATGAGCTCAATGTGACTAAGGAATTAGTCACGGGATGATGTATTACGGAACGAGTAAAGAGACTTGCCGGTAACGAGATTGAACAAGGTATGGTGATACCGACGATCGAATCTCGGGCAAGTACCATACCGATAGACAAAGGGAATTGTATACGGGATTGATTGAATCCTTGACATCGTGGTTCATCCGATGAGATCATCGTGGAGTACGTGCGAGCCAACATGGGTATCCAGATCCCGCTGTTGGTTATTAACCGGAGAGGTGTCTCGGTCATGTCTACGTGTCTCCCGAACCCGTAGGATCTACACACTTAAGGTTCGATGACGCTAGGGTTATAGGGAAATAGTGTACGTGGTTACCAAAGGTTGTTCGGAGTCCCGGATGAGATCTCGGACGTCACGAGGAGTCCTGGAATGGTCCGGAGACGAAGATTGATATATAGGAAGTGAGGTTTTGGTTACCGGAAGTGTTCCGGGTGTCTCCGGTAGTGTACCGGGACCACCGGAAGGGTTCCGGGGGTCCACCAAGTGGGCCCACCTGCCCCGGAAGGTTCCATGGGCTAAGAGTGGGAGGGAACCAGCCCCTAGGTGGGCTGGTGTGCCTCCCACCCCAGCCCAAGGCGCAGCAAGGGTGGAGGGGGCAAACCCTAGGCTTAGATGGGCCTTAAGGCCCACCCTAGGGCGCCTCCACCTTTCCCTGACCTGGCCGCCGGCCAGATGCCATCTGGTGGCTGCCGCCAGCCCCTAGGGTGGAACCCTAGGGCGCAGCACCTCTCCTCCCCTCCTCCTATATATAGTGGAGGTATTTGGGGCTGCACAACACACGAGTTCATCTCCTCCCAGGTGCAGCCCTACTCCTCCCTCTCCTCGTTTCTCCGTAGTGCTTAGCGAAGCTCTGTCGGAGTACCACGCAGCTCCACCGCCACCACGCCGTCGTGCTGCCGGAGCTCTCCCTCAACCTCTCCTCCCTCCTTGCTGGATCAAGGCGTAGGAGACGTCACCGGGCTGCACGTGTGTTGAACGCGGAGGTGCCGTCCGTTCGGCACTTGATAGGATCTACCGCGATCTGAATCGCTGCGAGTACGACTCCATCAACCGCGTTCTAGCAACGCTTCCGCTTAGCGATCTTCAAAGGTATGAAGATCCAATCTCTCCCCGCTCGTTTGCTGGTTTCTCCATAGATAGATCTTGGTGACACGTAGGAAAATTTTGATTTACTACTACGTCTCCCAACAGTGCCGTGGCCGGGTCCGGCGAGGGCGCCGATGCCAACTCCAAGGCGGATGGCGCGGGCGAGGCCGATGTCGGAGGCGATGGCGAAGCCGGATATGGGTCCGGCGAGGAGGCCGGCGTGGAAGGCTCCGGGCCGCCGGGCGCAGCAGGCGACCGCGACATAGTGGACACCACGGGAGGTGGTGTGGACGTGGACGAGTCGGGGGCGACCAGTGTCAACGTCACCCGACGTCGAGGAGGACCGGCCGAAGGGGAACCAGCCGGAGGTGGTGCGCCACCGGTCACCGAGGGGGCCGCCGGAGTGTCTTGCTTAAAGGTAAACACAGACTCATCAAAGACAACATGCCGGGATGTGATGATGCGATGGGAGACCGGATCATAGCAGCGAAACCCTTTAGTGTTGGCGGGGTACCCGAGAAACACACAAGGGAGAGCACGGGGGGCGAGTTTGTGGGGGAGCGGTGGCAGTAATATTTGGATAGCAGCGGCAGCCAAAGGTGCGTAGATTGTCATAGGAGGGTGGCATGCCAAAGAGAAGGTGGTGAGGTGTATACTGCCACCGTGTACAACATGGGCGAAGATTGAGTAGGAGAGTGGCGGTGGAGAGAGCATGGGGCCAAAAGCGAGGTGGTATGTGGGCATGGAAAAGGAGGGTGCGGACGCAATCGTTGAGGGTACGGAGGATGCGCTCAGCACAGCCGTTTTGCTGCGAGGTGTAGGGGCAAGTGAGGCAGAAGACGGTGCCATGGGTAGCTAGGAGGTGACGGACAGCGAGGCTGTCGAATTCTTTATCGTTGTCAGGTTGCAGGGCGTGGATGGAGCGACCGAACTGTGTAGCGACATAAGAGTAAAAGGATGTGAGGGTGGCGGGCACATCGGATTTGCGGCAAAGGGGAAAAGTCCACACAAAATGCGAATAATCATCCAAAACCACAAGATAATAAGTGTAGCCCGAATTACTGGGAACTGGGGAGGTCCAAACATCTGTTGGGGAACGTTGCATGGGAAACAAAAAAATTCCTACGCACACGCAAGATCTATCCATGGTGATGAGCATCTACGAGAGGGAGAGCGGATCTACATACCCTTGTAGATCGCTAAGCGGGAAGCGTTAAGAAACGCGGTTGGTGTAGTCGAACGTCTTCGCGATCCAAATCGCCGAGCGTCCCGCGATCACATCACGATCCGTCCCACGATCCAATCACGATCCTCTCGCGAACTCATCACGATTTGTCCTGTGATCTCATCACGATCCGTCTCGCGATCTTGATCACGGTCCTTCCGATCTAGCGCCGAACGGACGACACCTCCGCGTTTAGCACACGTACAGCTTGATGACGATCTCCGCCTTCTTGATCTAGCAAGAGGGAGTGAAGAGGTAGATGAGTTCTCCAGCAGCGATGGTGGTGGAGCTATTCCAGCAGGGCTTCGCCTAAGCACCGCTGAAAACTGATCTAGAGGAGAAACTGTGATCTAGAGGAGAGGTAGCACGTGGCTATTAGGGTTTGCTTTTCCCTCTAAATCCTCTAGTATATATAGGAGGGAGGGAGGGGAGGAGGCAGCCTCAAACCCTCAAGATCTGGCCGAAATTGGAGGTGGAGGAGTCCTACTCCAATCCTTTTAGGATTAGGACTCCTTCCTTATTTAGACTTTTTTGCCTTTTTCCACCTTTTTCTCCTTGGGCTTTTCTTCCCAGCCGCATGGGCCCTTTGTGGGACTTCAACCTGCCCGCTAAGGGATGGTATTTATCCTCCCACAGCCCATGTAGCCTCTTGGGTCGAAATACCCCTCCCGATGGTCCCCCGGTACACTACCGGCACTCCTGGTACACTACCGATGAGCCCGAAACTTTTCCGAGGAGAAAAATAGGACTTCCTATATATCAATCTTTACCTCCGGACCATTTCGGAGCTCCTCGTGATGTCTGGGATCCAATCCGGGAATCCGAACAACGTTCGGTAACCACCATACATAACTCTATACTACCGAAACGTCACCGAACCTTAAGTGTGCAGACCCTGCGGGTTCGAGAACTATGTAGACATGACCGAGACACCTCTATGGTCAATAAACAATAGCGGGACCTAGATGCCCATATTGGTTCCTACATATTATATGAAGATCTTTATCGGTCGAACCTCTATGTCAAGGATTCAGTTAATCCCGCATGATGTTCCCTTTGTTCTTCGGTATGTTACTTGCCCGAGATTCGATCGTCGGTATCTCTATACCTAGTTCAATCTCGTTACCGACAAGTCTCTTTACTCGTTCCGTAATACAAGATCCCGTGAATAACACTTAGTCACATTGCTTGCAAGGCTTATTGTGATGTTGTATTACTGAGTGGGCCCTGAGATACCTCTCCGTCACACGGAGTAACAAATCCCAGTCTTGATCCATGCCAACCCAACAGACACCCTCGGAGATACCTGGAGAGCACCTTTATAGTCACCCAGTTATGTTGCGACATTTGATACACACAAGGTACTTCTCCAATGTGAGTGAGTTGCATGATCTCATGGTCATAGGAATACATACTTGACATGCAGAGAACAGTAGCAATAAACTGACACGATCATATGCTATGTTTGTAGTTTGGGTCTTGTCCATCACATCATTCTCCTAATGATGTGATCCCGTTACCAAATGACATCTCATGTCCATGACTAGGAAACCATAGCCATCTTTGATCAACGAGCTAGTCTATTAGAGGCATACTAGGGACATGGTGTTGTCTATGTATCCACACATGTATCTGAGTTTCCGATCAACACAATCATAGCATGGATAATAAAAGATTATTATGAACAAGGAAATATGATAATAACTAATTTATTATTGCCTCTAGGGCATATTTCCAACAGTCTCCCACTTGCACTAGAGTTAATAATCTAGTTCACATCACCATGTGATTCACATTATTATGAATCTAACACCCAATGAGTTCTGGGGCTGGATCATGCTTTGCATGTGAGAGAAGTCTTATAGTCAACGGGTCTGCAACATTCAGATCCGTGTGTACTTTGCAAATCTCTATGTCAAACCGTAAACACTGCTACCACACTCCACTTGGTATTATTCCAAATGGCTGCTCCACTATACGTATCCAGATTGATACTAAGAGTCATTTGGATTAATGTTAAAGCTTGCATCGACATAACTCTTTACGAAGAACTCTTTATCACCACCATAATCGAGAAACATATCCTTAGTCCTCTAGTTACTAAGGATAGTCCTAACCGCTGTCTAGTGATCCACTCCTGGATCACTTCTGTACCCCTTGACAGACTCATGGCAAGGCACACACACGTGTGGTACATAGCATGGCATACTATACAGAGCCTATGGCTAAGGCATAGGGGACGACGTTCGTCCTTTCTCTTTCTTCTGCCATGGTCGATCTTTGAGTCTCACTCAACATCACACCTTACAAATCAGGCAAGAACTCTTTCTCTGACTGATCCATTTTGAACTCTTTCAAAATCTTGTCAAGGTATGTACTCATTGAAAGTCTCATCAAGCATCTTGATCTATCTCTATAGATCTTGATGCTCAACAATTAGGTAGCTTTATCCAGGTCTTCCTTTGAAAATCACTTTTCAAACAACCGTTCATGCTTTCCAGAAATTCTACATTATTTCCGATCAACAATATGTCATCCACATATACTTATCAGAAACTCTATAGTGCTCCCACTCACTTTATTGCAAATACAAGTTTCTCATAAAATTTGTATAGACTCAAAAACTTTGATCACCTCATCAAAGTGTATATTCCAACTCCGAGATGCTTGCTCCAGCCCTTAGATGGATTGCTAGAGCTCGCACACCTTTTAGCATCCTTAGGACTGACAAAACCTTCTGGTTGTATGACATACAACCTTTCCTCAAGTAAACTGTTAAGGAAACAATGTTTTGTCATCCATCTGCTAGATTTCATAATTGAAAAATGTAGCAATTGTTAACATAATTCCAACAGACTTTAGCATTGCTACGAGTGAGAAAGTCTCATCGTAGTCAACTCCTTGAACTTACCGGAAACATATTTGCGACAAGTCGAGCTTTATAAATGGTGACATTCACCATCAGTGTCTGTCTTCATTTTAAAGAAGATCCATTTGTACTCAACGACCTGCCGTCCAACGAGCAAGTCCACCAAAGTCTATACTTGGTTTTCATACATGGATCCTTTCTCAGATTTCATGGCCTCTAACCATTTGTCGGAATTCGGGCCCATCATCGCTTCTCCATAGTTCGTAGGTTCATCGTTGTCCAACAACATGACCTCCAAGACAGGGTTGTCATACCGCTCAGGAGCAGTACACATCCTTGTCGACCTATGAGGTTCGATAGTGAAAGTGCGTTATATCGGCTAGAGGGGGGGTGAATAGGCGATTTTTACAAATTCATCATTTGAAGAATTTCAACTTTGAGGAATTTGAAATGTGATGAATAACTAGCAGCGGAATAAGTACTCAAATGCATGAGGAACATAGTGACAGCATAGTCTTCATGATGAGATGAAACATGCACAATTAGAGAGTAGTGTGATACAGGATAAGCAGTGATGAACATGGTAACTTGAAGAATTTGAGGTGAGGAATTTGTGAAAGTCTTCAGTCAAATTCTTCCAACTATAACAATCAATTTCATCAACAGATATATGAGGAATAGAGGGGTTGAGGAAATTGAACCAAATAGCTTGATGAAGATAATGGTTTGATGACCCAGTTCCAACTGCTGTGACAGTCGTACGTCTGGTTTGGAGCGGCCTGGTATTTAAACCAGAGGACACACAGTCCTAGGACACACGGTCCTTACCGTATTCTCCTTGAGCTAAGGTCCCACAGTCCTCGCCCAACACTCGTGGTAAGTCTTCAGGGTAGACTTCCAAAACCCTCACAAACTGGTCACCCGGCGATCCACAATTTACTGCTGGATGCTCTAGACCAAGGTCACTTCGTGGTCCCCAATTGACTGCAGGAGCACTAGACCATGACGCCTAACCGTCAGGAGGATACACAGTCCTCAAAGGTAACAAGCGTCGGTTCCACACATGAATTTCTTCAGTGATGCTCAATCACTATGGGTTTTGTGGTTTGGTTGTGGGTTTTTCCTCACTGATGATTTTCTCTCAAAGTCCTTAGAGGATGGGTTGCTCTCAAATGACAAGTGTCAGTTCTCTCTCAGAGCAGCCAACCAACTCGTGGTTGTGGGGGTTGGCTATTTATAGCCAGGGTGCAACCTGACATGATAAGTCATAAATGCCCCCAATGATATGACCGTTATGTGGATAAGAACGATTGGGGACAGCTGGTGCTAAGCACAGCAACGGTCGGAATTTTGAACTATGAAAGTCCTCAGCTTATCATGATCCTCACTTGTAGGCAATTCGCACTGGCGGAATCCTAACTTCTTAGCCAGATCAATTTCCTCAGAGACCAGAAGAACTTCGTCTCTGTCACTGAAAAACTTGTCCGAACTATAAGAGATTTCCAAAGGCTTCACTCGAAGGATTGTATGGGTTGAGGATTTTGGAGTTGAGCATCAGTTGGAAATTTTCCTTAGTATTACCTCGACCCCCTTTAACAGTACGGTGTTTCCTATGACTCAAATGAAGGAAATGAAACTACGAAAACAAAAGTCTTCATGCTTCATATTCCTCATTCATATCTTCAAGGTCACACCAACTTCTTCATTTTCAAAGTCTTCACAAAGTCTTCACCAAAGTCTTCAGAAAGTCTTCAGCAAAGTCTTCACTTGAAGACATACATTTTTAGGGGTCAATAATCTCCGAATATATCAAACTCCTCAACGACTTATAGAGCCTGTGTACACTCACAAACACATTAGTGCCTTAACCTATAAGTCTTCAATACAACAAAATCACTAAGGGGCACTAGATGCACTAACAATCTCCCCCTTTTTGGTGATTGATGACAAATAGGTTAAGTTTTCAACGGGGATAAACATATGAAGTGAAAGTACATATTTTGAGGAATTTGATAGCAAGATATAGAAGAACTCCCCCTGAAGATGTGCATATTTGAGGAAATTGCTTTGGACTGCAAATGCACATGGCTGGTTCAGAACATGGAGAGCTCCCCCTATATCTTGTAATTCATACACGCATTTGAATATATGAATTGAAGAATTTGAAATGCGTGAGGAAAATGGTGTCTGACAAAATTCAGCATGCACGCATTAAGGTATTTGAGGAAATAAACATGCGAGGAAATAGTTCAAAAGTTTGAGACCACCATTGGACTTAAGTTTACAACTCAATAACCAAAAACTTTAGAAGAGCAAGAGTTGCAACTTAAACAAAAATAGCCCATATATATGTAGACACGCTTGAAGACTAACTCAAATTTTCTCCCCCTTTGTCATCGAGGACCAAAAGGGAAGAAAAATGATGACTAACGCCCCATGAGGAATTTCACCTTGTTGGTGAAGAAGAAGAGCCAGCGTTGTCGGGGTCGATTGTTGATGCAGGTCCAGCAGCAGTATCATCAATGTCTTCATCTTCATCGCGCTCACGAGATGAAGAATAGGAACTGGTGACCATCAGAGGAACTTGGACTTTCTTGTACTTCTTCTGAGGACAGCGAGCGAAGTCAGGATATTCTTCAAAGTTCAGCTCATCCAATTCTTTAGAAGACATGATGTGATTTAGCACAGCCCAAGAGCGCTTGAGGTTTTCATGAGCATAGTAGTGGTTCCTCTTGACAGTGTTCTGCGCCACAGTCATATTCTGCACAATATACCCAAGTTGACGCTTGACCCACTTGTGATTTTGATCGAGCTTCTGATGAAGACTTAAGAGAAGCTCACGATCAGTCATCACACGAGGAGCAGTTGCATGAGGCTTTTGTGCAGAGGTTTTGGCAGAGGAGTCCTGTGTGGCAAAGTTATCATTGGTGGAGTAGGATGCTGCTTGACGAAACTGACCATCCAATGGACGAGTGCCTTGATCAATGACATCCTTGCCTTTTCCTTCATCAATTGTGCTTTTGAGGACTTCAATCGGGGGCAGAAAACTGAAATGATTCTGGAAGTCATCCTTAAAGTGAATTGAAGACTTTGTTCTAAGGAAATGCATAATCCAGGGAGCAAAGGGCTTCAACTCAAATGGTGACATAGCAGCATCGGCCAGAGTCCTCATGAAGAAATCGTGAAAATTTATGGGAATCCCATGAATGATGTTGAAAAGCATATTCTTCATGAGTCCTTCCACTTCTTCTTCTTCAGAGTTGTGGCCCTTCTAAGGACATAGGGTATGAGTGAGTATGCGATAGACTGTTCTTGGTACAACAGCAAATCTTTCACAAGAAAGGTTGTCCTTTGAGGCTTTCCAGGCGCTAATTTCTTCATCATCACATTCATCATCTGATTTGGTAGTGGTGGATCATTGAACAGGTAGCGGGCTTCATCTGAAGGAATTGGAACTGGGATAGACTGAAGCAATTCAGAAGAGCTTGCAGTGAAATGAGTTGTTCCGGTCATCCAGTCCAAGACCCAGGAGTTGATGTCTGAGGGATTTCCACTAATGTATAGAGTGGCATAGAATTGAAGAATCAACTCCTTGTTCCAGTCACAAACATCTACACAGAAGGGAAGAAGCCCAACATCCACATGAGGAATATTGTGGTGCTCGAAGATTTTCTTCTTGTCACATAGAACAGTGACATAGTAGTTCATTTGAGTAGGAGTCCAGAACCTTGTGCGACCAGTCCGAGCAGAATCATATGGATTTGGTCCTGTGAAGAACATGTGTTCATTGAAGAAATTTGTCCTGAGGAATTTGGGGCGGACCGAACCTTTGAATGGCATTCTTTGCTTTGGTTGAAGATTTGGTCGATTTCGCCCCTTGATCTCAGTTGGCATGGGAGGAACAACAGACTGAGTGATTTGTAGAACAGGTTCCTCACTAGAGGCCAGAGCATCAATTTCCTCAGCTGTTGTAGCTGGAATTTCTTCAGGGTCTGGAAGGTACAGGTGTTCAGAATCTTCAGGTATTTCCTTAGTTTGTGCAGGTGACTAAGGAATCATCATCAGAAGAGTTGCCACAGGTGAGTTGGGATGTGCAGATTCCCAATATTCATCATTGATGACTGGAGTAGTGTCACCAATGTCAACTTCTTCATCAATTTCTTCAGCGCCAGCAATTAGTAGAAGCTGGGGCGATGATACCTTGGGAGTTGATGCAATGTCATCAATGACAATTTCCTCATCAAGAGGCTCTGAGGAAGCAGCCGAATGATTCTCTTCTTCGTGAGGAATGTCATATGCTTCCCCAATCGGCACAAAAGCATAGGCTGGTGCCGAGGAAATTGGAGTTGCATCAAGTGGTTTAGCTGAGGAACTTGTCAAAGTTTTCAACTTCTTCAACACAGGGGCTTCAGAAGTTGATGTTTTCTTTTGAGGGGATTTTCCTCAGTAGGAGCAGTTTCTTCAGGAACGACTGATGCAGCTGCCCTGGGTGGTTCAGTTTCTTGAGGCATAGTGGATTCTTCAGCTGGCCTATCAGATTCTTCAGGCACAACATTGGGGGTTGTCCTGGCATGTTCATTAGTGGTCTGAGTTTCCTCAGCAGCACTGGCAGTTGCTTTTGGTGCAAAAGCAGTTTCTTTAGCAGTTTCTTCAGGCTGAGCATTTTCATCAGTAGCCTGAGGAATTTCATATTCAGTCTGAGCATTTTCTTCAGACTGAGTCTTTTGTGGTTGTGATCAAGCTGCAACCCTGTTGTTGTGATCCTTTACAGCTACATGAGCAGCCTTGACGAGTCTGACCTTGGTGCCCTTTCATTCAGCATCATATCTTTGTTGATCCAAGGAGAGAGTGTGAATCTCGGACTGAACTGTGACCAGTTGATTTGGGGTCAAGTTCATCACATTTTCGCGCAGAAACTTTTCTTTGCGAGTCTTGTTCCTCTTAGCTCTCTGAGCTTGTGCTCTTTTCCATTGTTCTTCAGAGATGAAGTAGGTGAGGACATGTTCCACTTCAGGAGGCATTTAGTAAGGAAAGTGGAGTGCTTGGGTCCTCATGCCATATATCAATGAAGTTGAGGATCAACTTGGGATCCAACATGAGAGGAACAGAGCTGCCCTTTGCTTTAGCAGCCTTGTGCTGACTCTGTCGGATGATTTCTACCAATTCCTCATCATCAGCATCATTAGCATCATCATCTGAAGAATCTGAGGGGATTGTAACCAGAGCCTTGCTGGTGTGAGAGCTTGGTTTTTGACCACGTCCAGCTGTCTTCTTCAGTTTAAGTGCAGAGGGACTGGTTGAAGACTTTGCAGTAGTGGAGGGGCTTGCAGTGAGCTTCGGCACTATCTTGAAACCCTTAGTCCTTTTGCATGTTTCCAGATACACTGGAGTTGAGGACTTTTAGGCTGTTGCAAATGACTGAGCAGCAATAGTTCCAGGAGCTGAAGGTTTTCTGGGCTTAGCCCTTTGACCTTGAGAAATTTTCACTGAAGATTTGGAAGAGCCAATTTTCAGAGCAGATTTCTTTACCATCTTCTTCGGAGCACTAGCAGAAGCTCCGGCAGAGGCGGCAGCAGCAGAATCCTCGTTGCATTTCTTCACAGCCTCTTTGGCTTTCCTCGCTAATCTGGCTTGTTGCTTTTCCCACATGGCAGGAAAGTCCTCACCAGTTTTGAGGCTAGAAGGATCAGCAATTTGGTTAGGAGCTAGAGGAGGCCTGCTGCAAGGTGGTTTCACAGCGAATTTCATCATGTATTTTGGAGTTACATAATGATATTCTCTCCATTCTTTGGCCCATCTCCTCTCAATCTTTTGCAGACGAATTTTCCTCTGCTTGGTCATCTCCTTTGCATGAGTTTCTTCGTCAAGTGTGCAATATTCATCATACAGATCCTCAGGGATCTCAAATGCAGTGTGCACATCTGGCTTTTTCCCTCCTTTCTGAGGTTTCTTTCCATCAGACATTTTCTTCACTTGAGGAATATGAACTCTTGAAGATTCTGAAGAGGTACACAGTTTTTCTTCAAGTAGCGCTGTAAATGAGTTAAGTTGATGAGAACCTAGTGATTCATCAGCGGACATGTTGTACCTGTGAATAGAGTAGGTGCGAAGAATTTGAAGAGGTCATATGCGTTCTCAGAAATTTTAAGAGAGATAGGTGTGAGAAATTTGACCATGGATGTCTTGAGGATTTTTACTAAGTGTTCTTAGCCTTAGGTTCCAGAGTTGTGCAAATTTGAGAATTCGCACAATTGTGGAATCTTGAAGAAAGTCATTACTTAGGGAAAATCATCAAGTATCAAGTATGAGGAGATGTAAGGTGCTTGTGTATTTGATTTATAATGTATAAACACCTATTGAGGAATAGTAGTTGTAGTTGAGGATCAAGCAGGGGCAGTAAAAATAAATTTTAATTACCCTGGTGAAGAACACGACGAGCACAGAGATGAAATGAGGAAGTTCGTTCGTTCAGATCTCCCATGCCCTAGCTTGGCAGAAGGAGACGGCTACAGTGGCGGTGGGATGAAGATTTCCGCGGCCGATGCGAGTACGGCGACAACGAGGTTGAGGCAGCGAAGCTCTTCCTCACCGGCGACGATGACTTTAGCGATGGCGCTTGGTTGGAGCTCGGTAGAGAGATGAGATGCGGAGTAACCAAGCACAATAGATGGGAAGGGGGCATTTATAGAGGAAGTAAAAACGGATCCTCCCAAAGATTTTGGACAGGATTGCCCCTGACCCTTCACTAGTGTAGATAAGGCCTATAGTCCCGGGCCGGATAGACCTTTAGTACCGGTTCCCCAACCGGTACTAACGGGTCGGGACTAAAGGTCCAGACCTTTAGTACTGGTTGAACCACGGACCGGTACTAAAGGCCCTCCACGTGGCTGCCTGCGTGGACTGGTGGTGGAAGATCTTTAGTACCAGTTGGTGATACCAACCGGTACTAAGTCTTTTGTTTTTTTGTTTTAGCTTTTAGTTAGGTTTTAATTTTCCTCTCTATTTTTTGTGTTTTCCATTCATTTCAAATTTATTTTACGGTGCTACATACTGTAAACGGTACACAAGTTCATGCATATATATATATGTAATATAATATACAATATCTCATACACAGTATATATATATATATATAAATGGAATTACACATCCATATAAATTCGGGACTTATAATTAACTTAAGGCCCAAAACCCGGCCGGGACTAGCTAGCTACTGCTCCAGATGAAATCTCAGTTCTCTACTACGGATTTGCTGGCATTATTGAGGCGGCGGTAAGGAATAGTGCTCTCCGTTTACATGAATGACATGTTGAAGAAGAAATGCCGCAAATTCCTCTTGAAGTGCTACAAAGCGTTTCTCGGTTGAGAGCTTCGACATCATCTGCCAAACCTGGAGTTGTCTTTCACGTGCTCCTCTGCGACGTATATGACTTTCGGTCTGAATGTGAATGTTCTCGCAAAGGAAATATCCACATAAATTTGTCCCCTGTGTCTGCTTCGCGCACTTTGCAAAAGAATAGAATTGAATAAGATAATTAATAATCGAGCATGATAATGGTATTGAAAATAGAATTAATGAGATGCGCGGACCTAGTACTACTACTTAATTACCTGCATCTTTTTCGACTTCAACTTCGGTTTCCATTGACGACTGTGATGGTTTTTTTCTATCATCTTTTTCCAAACACTACCCGGCAAAGAAAAAGAACGAAAGAGTTATCATAATTACTTTTGATATCAGGAAATAATGAAAGAAAGCAAGGTCGATAAAGATTGAGATTACCGTTCTATAATAAAATACAAGTCCACGTAAGATTATTCTGGTGTATCTAGTGAGTCATACACTTGAACAAGTCCATCCGCGAGGATAATATATAGGAGGATATAGTGGTCTCTGCGCAGAAGTTTATATAATTAAGCAGGCATGCACATATAACTCATCAACTACACTTGACAACGAGCTAGTAAGCAAAAATAGAATTTGTAGTATACAAGAGAGTAAACACTCACCCCATGTTGTAAGGAAATATTATAGTAGATTTGTTGGTATTCATTAGTGCCTCTAGAAAAGTTTCCAAGAGATCTTCTGTGTCCTTGGCATAATGTTTTACCACATGACCATTAACGGTACTTGGGTTGATGAACCCAATGTCATCGATTCCCTCTTGTTTAAATTCCCACATCTTCAATCTGCATAATAGCGTATAAAAGAACATATATAGTGAGGATAAGACAATGAATGATATTTTAGCTAGAGACTTAAATTACTAAAGATATAAATCACTTACAGACAATAGCAACTGATGATAGTTTTGTCGATAGAGTCCATGTGGTATAACTGGAAAAGTTCTGAGAATTCAAGACATATGTCATATGCATTGACGTAATGCTCTTTCCTTACTTTGACCATGACCGCCGTCTCCCCTCGCTTTGCATCACGCATGTACCAATCATGCAACTGTCGCATCGCAGCTGGTAGTTCCTTGTACTGCTCGGGTGTGACAAGTGGTTTTCCGACGGCATATTGCATTGCATACTCAATTGCATCGTACCCGCAGATTTCCTCGGTGCCAAGGATTTGTTCAAGAGTGAGACCTGCAACCTTTAGTACTATGAGGTCGATTGGGTTGCCTTGCACGTCGACTAGTTGGATCGGTTGCTTGCTTGGATTGGTACTCACCTTGAGCGGAGAGATCGATTGCTTGGATTGTTCTCTGAGCTGGGGAGTTTTCTCGCTAGTTGATGCCGTACTTCCTGACTACTTCCTTGGGCTGGGCCGACTTCTCTGCTCACTTGCCTTCTGAATCTGTCACTCGTAGTCTGTCGGCATACGCTTGACATATGTCGGGGGTCGATCAATAAAGTGTTCCATAAAGTGCTCTTGGACTTCCTTGGGTATTACCTCCTTTGGCGACACGGTCTTCTCTGCAAAAAAGGCTTTCACTTGGAGATCGCGTTCAATTTTATTTTCCTCCAGTGTCATGCCATAAGGCAGCTTCCTTTTGGCTGGAGGCTCGGGTTTCTTCTTTGCTTTCTTCCGAAGAGGACTGCTGGTGGCCTTCCTCTTTTGGGAGCCCTGCTGGCGGGAACGCTGCCGGGGTGGAGTCGGCTCACGCGGCGGAGATCGATATCGATGATGATATGGACTCGCGTCGTGCTCCATCCCGAGGTTGGGAGGACTGCTCATGGCGAGGTGGGGAGGACTGCTGGCGAGGTGGGACGCCACTCGAGGTGGGGACAACTGTGGGGGAGCTCGAGGTGGGGAGGACTGATGGCGAGGTGACTGCTGGCGAGGTGGGGAGGACTGCTGGCGAGGTGGGGAGGACTGCTGGCGCTGCGATGCCTCTGGCTGGGATCCCTTGCGCTGGACATCGATACTCGGAGGAGCTGGTGGCCTTAGCGCCAAGTGTGGAAAGATGATGCAGTCCTTACTCCATAGAATGAGACCACAGCCGGCTTCTGCCAATGTGGAATCCCCCTCACCTCCAGGGATGTCAAGCAATAGTTCATCATATCCCGGCTCTATTGTGTCCACCGCGACACGAGCATACCTGGCTGGAACCGGATTGCAATGCTAGAGAACATCAGGTGTATTTGGTAAAGCATAGCCCGTCGCGACCCGCATGGGTATGTTCTTCATTTTCTGGATTTGCTCACAAGATGTCTTCTTGGTGATATCATCCACGGGGGTGTGACCCAGCGGTGCCCCCGTGGAACCCATGCTGCTTTTCGGCATTGTAGATGGGACGGGTTCTTCCCCTGCCTCATGCTGCGGAGTTTCCCTTTGCTGGGTCAGCACCTGTATCTACAGGTGCTGCTGCTCGTACTTCTGTTCCAACTTCGAAAGTCGGTCTGCTTCCACCATCTTTTTTCTCGAATGGCTTTTATAACTGTCCTGCCATCCCGCAAACCCCTCGTACCACGGAACAACGCCCATGCCTCGTGTTCGTCCTCCGTGTTCGGCATTCCCGAGGGCGCGTGTAAGCTCATCGTTCTCTCTATTGGGGTGAAACCATCCTTCTTGGACATCTTTTATTGCTTGAATCAACTCATCTGATGCATGCTTCATACTAGCCAGTGCAATAATCTTTCCTGTGGCTGGGTCCAACTTTCCCCCATGCGCAAAGAACCAATTCCTGCACCTCTTGGGCCAATTGAAGGTTACTGGAGTGATCCCTTCAGCAAGCATCTTATTCTCTAATGCATCCCACTTAGGAACGGCTGACTTGTATCCACTTGTCCCTAGTTTATGGTGATACTTTTTTCTCAGCATTTATCTTATTCTTTGCCGACTGCTCCATAGCAACTATCGATGTCCTGTACTTGATAAATGCGTCCCAGTGATCCCTTACCTTCTCGTATATTCCTTTGAATTCGGGCGCCTTCTTGCCTTTAGCGTTGTAGTCGGTCCATAATCATTTCTTCCAAGTTTGGAACGCGCCGGCCATCTTATGGAGAGCAAACTCCTTGACTTTGTTCCTTTGACGCTCCGAGAGAGAATCTGGTAGGGTGAAATGCTCCATGAGCTCTCGCCAAAGGGCATCTTTAATTCTTGTATCGACATAATTCACTCCTGGTTTTGGTTCCTTTGGTTGAATTCATTCATGCATTGTGATCGGGACTCCGTCCCTAACAACCACTCCGCATTGACGCACAAATGTCTTGGCATTGGCTTCAGGGTGAGTCGGTTCGCCATTATGTTTGAAAGCATCAAGATTGAGCTTTACGTTGCCGTCCAATATTTTGGAAGCGCCTCGTACATTTCTACTAGATTGGCTCGATCCAGAGGGCTGATAATTAAAATAACAAAGATTTGTTAATATATATATATATACAAATCAATTAATACACATGTAATGATCACCAGAGGCTAATGGATGTGTATATACCTCGCCGAACATTGTTGGTTGTTCCGGATTTTGGAACATAAGTTGTTCTTCCTCGGTCTCACATCCATCACCGTGATCGTTTAGATATTGTGAGCCATCATCATGATCATGTGATTCACCTCGAAGGTCCGCTGAGTTTTCGGAGGAGCGTATCATGTCGAAGATGTCCTCTTCATAAGCTCTACGGTATTGTCCATAGCTTAATAACTAGTCCATAATAGTATAGATAAAACAAATTAGTATTTCAATTAGCATGCATTCAAGAAGCAAAATAATTGATAGTTAATTAATAATGCATCATCGAATACATATATAGTATAGTTCTTAGGAAAGATCTCATCTGCATAATCTTGGATAATTTTCAATACATCGGCTAATCTCCATCGATCTAGCTAATACATCATAATAATACATCATAATAATACATCATAATAGTATCTAGCTAATATATCGATCTAGCTAGAACCCTAGCGCCCGACGGATATCGGGGCAGGCGGTGGACACCCAAAGAGAAGGAACCATCACAGGAACATAGCTCAAGTGAGATCCCTGAAGAATCTGCCAGGTATTGTCGGACCTGGCATACGTTGAGAGGATTCAATTCGAGGGCTACATTGATTCGAGCGGGGCCGCTACCTGGGAGCTCAATTTGGGCGGGGTGCCGCAGATGAAGAATTTGGGGAGCTCGGACAGAGGGGTGGGCAGAGTTGTGCCGATGGCGAGGTCTGCGTGCAATGCTGAACTGCACTTGGAGTCTGAACTGACCGGGGAACTGAAGAAGATCAAGAAAAATCTAATGGAGATGATTGATTTGCATAAGCAAGCAAATTTCATGGCATTCGGTTCTATTGTTTTATCATTGCTCTGTTTTTGTTTTACTTGTTGTTCATCTGTCATTAGAGGAGGCATTTAGGTCTGTTAGGGCAGAGGATGTGATCTGTGCGTCATACCAAGTTCATGTAATTGAATCGAAGAAAAAATATTCAGAGTTCATGCTCTGTTCTTGTTCTTTAGTTAACATAGTGCACACATCCCAAATTCAGTTTTTAGTAAAAATAATCTTGCTGCCGAATAGATGTTGGGCTGTGAGAAAATAACTAGGCCCAAATAGTGACCAACCCACCCGCGTAGGGGCACCATCCCTGTTTTATAGCATGAGGCATCCATGTTTAGAAAACAATGCTTTGACTAAAATAAAATGTTTCTTCGGCAAATAAACCTCTAACAAACATATACTTTACTTGTTTTTACTTTGGCCAAATTTGTATGTCGAATAAATGTTGGGCCGTATGTATTGTAACTTATTTTGTTTTGCTTTACATTTTTGTTGCTTGTCCACTATTCTTTTGTGATTGTTTTCATGCATGTCTACGGTTCCATGAAATCCAAATTAAATGGGGATATATGAAAGCCTCAGAAATCATTTTTGGTAACACGACAATAATAAGTTAAGATAAGTAGTGGCATTGCATAGATAAGATAAGTAGTAGCATTGCATAGTACCACATTACAACTAACATAGATAAGATAAAACACGACAATAATAGTACCTAAGCACGACATACATAGTATCATTACAACTTATATAGATTGTTCAACCCAACACGACAATAATAAAACGACACCCTAGATAAGATAAAACACCACTGGCTTGCTTGCTTGCTCCAAGGCCAACTCCTCCATGGCCAACTCCTCCGGGCGCCGTTCACTGCTCCTCCGGGGTGTTGTCGATGGGGTACGACAGAGTGTGCATGCTCCCCGTGATGGGGAAGATATTGCTGTAGTTCGTGAAGATGTTATGGGTGGTGAAAGCGATGAACTCGCAGCCATACCAGAACACATGGCTGAGGAGGTAGAACGCATTGATGGAGTTGGTGAAGTGGGCAAGGATAGCAACCACAACCCCGTTGTGGATGACCTCCTCGACTCGGTAAATCCTTGGAGATCCCCGGGAGAGGTGGCTGAAGCCGAGCGCAAGGAATGTGTTGGTGAAATCCCTTGTGCCCCTCCATCTTGACATCGACCACACATAGAGTGTGCTCTCGACGTACACGTCGGCAGGGTAGAGCATCTCTGGCACGGTGGGAGGAAAGTGGAAGGTTGGCCCGGTGTAGAAGTTCATGGCTGCGACGGCCTGGTTTTGGGGTTGTTTGTGGTGCTGACAAGAGGATGCAGATGGGAGAGGACGGGTGAGGAGGAGGAAGATGATAGGTGGCTTAAATAGCCCTAGTGCGACGTGTTTACACCGGGTGGGAGTAATGAGCGGGCGGTGGTGAGTGGCATCGGGGGAGGGGAGCATGCATGTGTGTACACGCATGGGAAACCGAAAGCGGCATCAATAGCCAGGCTGCAACATTTCAGCGCTGCAAGCTCTATGCCGTAGGTTAGGGTTCACGCCTACTCGTTCTGTGCGTGTGCCGCCCGTGCATGCAAGCGTAAGCTCTGCGCCGTCGGTCGGGGTTCACGCCTGCTCGTTCTGTGCATGTGCCACCCGTGCATGCAAGTGTGGCATCGTGGTAGTACTACCAACAGCTCGCGTAGCACACTGGCCATTAAAAACACGTGGAGAGATGAGTTCGATGCCATGCATGCAGCGGCTACGTTGCGAGGGCGGGCGGCACAGGACCGGCTTGCTCAATCTTATCAAACGTAAAAAAATGATCAGCCAATGAACTAACATCCCGCGAATCTATGATGTGGCTCCCGATCCAGACCGTTGCTTCTGTTCACATCCATCCAATGGTCCAGGGTGCTGCGCATTATAATATCCAGAGTTTTCGAATCAGCCAATCAGAGTGCAGCCCGCGGATCGCTGACGTAGCCCTAGTGCCTGATCCAGACCGTCCATTCACAACAATCCAATGGCCTAAGGGGTGCGGGGTTTTGAGAGGTTTTCAACGGTTAGGGTTGAGCATAACTAATTCAAAAAAATAAAAATAAAAAACTGTTTCGATCATCGTTCTTTGTGACTATTTCTCTAGGAAAAACAGGAAACTTGTACTACGGATTTTTTTTCATAAAAAACCTTCACAAAAGATGGCTACCAAGAATGAGGTTGTGAAATATTCAAGAGAAGTGAGCTAGGCTTAAGTGTTAAATATGTCATAATTATCGAAACGATCCAATCTCAGGATGGACTCTTATATACACACACTAGATGTCAAGTTTCCTTTTTTGGCTCATTTAGAGAAGGTCGGAAAAAACTTGCTTACAAATCGGTCTGTTTTCCCTAGCTTTTGAGGTGTTTGGAGCTCATGTGGCGCATATTTTTCATGTCTAGAGTTTCACATAATAAAATTGCTCCGATCAATGAACTAACATGAATAATAGTCCAGAAATCATTGTAACACCAATAGCACATACCAAATAACTTCACATTTGAATTTCGGCCCAAATTTGAATTTTGCCTCAAACTTGAATATTACACAAATACATATCATATCAAAGTAATACACAAGTTTTAACAAATTTCAATAGCATAGTACCAATTGGTACCCAGTAGCAATACACAAGTTTCAACAAATTTTCACTTCTGCTTCCTCCTACCAATCAATTTCTTCTTCGTACCAATGCTTGTTTTTTTATTGTACAACACCCAATTAACTCGGACTCTTGATTTTCTTCACTGGACTGGCTGGAACATCAAGCTTTTTTCGCACCACAACAATTGTTGTATCATCGGACCCAATATCATCACGGGTTGGCAATACAACTTCCAATATAGGCTCAGTTGGCACCACATTAGATGGAATATCTTTAGTTGGCAACTCAACGTCCAACATAGGCTCAGCTTGCACAACATCAGCTGGAATATCTTTAGAGGTACCCATATCTTTAGTTGGCAAGTCAACTTCCAACATAAGCTCAGCCTGCACAACATCATTTGGAATACCTTCAAAGGTACCTGTATCTTCAGAAGGCAACTCAACTTCCAACATAGGCTCAGCTTGCACAACATCAGCTAGAACATCAAAATCTTGCTCATCTTGCAGCAGCACATCCAAGTCTTGCTCATTTTACACCACACCATCCAAGTCTGGTTGAATGTGTATTGTTTCACCAGAACTTCTCTTTTTTCTACAGCCATTGCCTCTTGCCTCTTTCTTTGGCTAGCATTCTTCAACAACAAGGGGCTCACCTGCACGTTTCCTCCTAAAAAGATAAAGCATGTCAACTGGTTAGTAATTAAAAAATGCAACAAAATAGTAAACATGGCAAACATATGCCCACATACTTTGGCTTTTCAGGAGTGAACGGCATTTTGGAGATCCTTTTCGGTGCCCAAGTTCGTGGCACAACTTGCATCTATTTTTGTTACCTTTTTGGGGCCTTTTTGGCTTTCTATCCTTCTTTCCCTTGCCCTTTTTACTACTCCCACCTTTCTCAAACCATGCCTTGAATCTACTCTCTTTAGGCCTGCCAGCCTTTCTTTTTATTAGGGGAGAACACATGGAAAATTCAATTTCCACTTCAGGCCACTAAGACTAATCTGTAAGTGCTGGAATTGGAGTTGCATATGCAGCCTTAAATCTTGCTACTCAGTAATATTCATGCAAATATGGGTGCATGTTTATCTTCCGTCAGGAGGCCAAGAAAAGTATGGCATGATCACATGGTTTCCCAGTGTGTTGCCACTCCAAACAAGTGCAATCATTCATTTGAGTGTTAACAACATGCCTTCTACCAGTTTTGGTATCTCTAACTCTAGCACCCCAAACAGAAGATTTTTCAACGGATAAATGCATAAGATTTTTGCTCCTGTTAACCACCTGTTGTACCACCGCAGGAAGCTTGTCCCTTATAGACAATCCCCAATCCTTGTTCTCAATTCCCACAAGCACATGATCATGATCCTGATTTGGTCAACCATGTCATGCACATGCAAATTTTTTAACTGTTTCACCTTGTTGTTAAAACTTTTTGTCAAGTTGTTGGTTATATGATCACACTTGATGGCAGTGCTAAATCCTGACCTATACCATAATAGAGAATGGTAGGTGTTCAACCATGGACCAAACTCAGGGCATGTTGTCATTATCTTACCAAGATGATATGAATGTGTTTGTTTAGTGTAAGATCTTGCTGCTGGCCACATGCGACCAAATTCTTCACCTGTGAATTTTTTGATCAAATTCATCCACATATGGCCGAAGCACTCCCTCTGCTCACAATGAGGGAAAACATTCTTCACTGCATTTCCTTGCCCTTAGCATGCATCCGTGTGGACTGCCAAAGGTGACACTGACCCTATGCATGCATCTTTTCAACTTCATCAACCATGTCCACGAGACCCCTGTCTCTGACTAAAACAAGCCAATAGCAACAGGGAACATCCAATTGTGTCCATCCAAAGAATTGCAAGATGCCAATTAACCATTCCACTTGCCAGTCAAAAATGATGAGTCTATGCTCAAATATGCAGGACACCCTGCCCTGAAGCCATCAATGCAAGGCTTTAAAGACATAAAAAACATAGAGAAAAGGACTCTTCCATCCTCTGTTACCTTGGTATCTATCTCCACAACATTGCCAGGTGACCTCTTCTCCACCTCTGCTTTGAAATTATAAAGCATCCTAAAAGTATATGCCCAGTCACCATATAATAGTTTCATTGCCCTTTGTTTTGCCTTCCACACCGTGTTATACTTCACCTTAATGGGGTATTGCTTTTCCAAGTCTACTTTAAGTTTCTTTGCAGTAGTGTTTGGTTTCTTGGCAAAAATAGGAGTGATCTTTTCTGCAATCCAAAGTTGTGATGTCATGGTTGATACTCTCTGTGAACTTGTAATACAAGTATGTTGGTATGGGATTTTATTCACCCTAATGGTACTTGTTGGGTCACGTTGCATGGGAAACAAAAAAATTCCTACACACACGCAGATCTATCCATGGTGATGAGCATCTATGAGAGGGAGAGTGGATCTACATACCCTTGTAGGTCGTTAAGCGGGAAGCGTTAAGAAACCCGCTTGGTGTAGTCGAACGTCTTCGCAATCCAAATCGCCGAATGTCCCACGATCCAATCACGAACCGTCCTCATGATCTGTCCCGATCAAGCACCGAACGGACGGCACCTCCGCGTTCAGCACACGTACAGCTTGATGACGATCTCCGCCTTCTTGAACCAGCAAGAGGGAGCGGAGAGGTAGGAGAGTTCTCCGGCAGCGTGATGGCGCTCTGGCAATGGTGGTGGAGCTATTCCGGCAGGGCTTCACCTAAGCTCTGTAGATATCCGATCTAGAGGAGAAACTATGCACTGGAGGAACGGGTTGCATGTGGCTAAAAATCAAGTGCAAAAACCCTAAAACCCTCTAGTATATATAGGATGAGAGGAGGAGAGGAGGCAGCCTTGGCTTCCAAGCCAATGCTGGTTCGGCCGAACTAGGAGGGAGGAATCCTCCTCCTCCACTCCTAGTAGGATTAGGACGCCTTCCTAATTTAGCCTTTTTTGCCTTTTTCCACCTTTTTCCTTTTGGGCTTTTATTTCCAGCTGCATGGGCCTTGTGTGGGACTTCCACCAGCCCACTAAGGTCTGGTATTGATCCTCCCACAGCCCATGTAGCCTCTTGGGTCGAAATACGCCTCCCGATGGTCTCCCGGTACACTACCGACACTCTCGGTACACTACCGATGAGCCCGAAACTTTTCCGGCGACCAAAATAGGACTTCCTATATATCAACCTTTACCTCCGGACCATTCCGGAGCTCCTCGTGATGTCCGGGATCTCATCCGGGACTCCCAACAACCTTCGGTCACCACCATGCATAACACTATACTACCGAAATGTCGCCGAACCTTAAGTGTGCAGACCCTGCGGGTTCGAGAACTATGTAGACATGACCGAGACACCTCTACGGTCAATAACCAATAGCGGGACCTGGATGCCCATATTGGTTCCTACATATTCTATGAAGATCTTTATCGGTTGAACCTCTATGTCAAGGATTCAGTTAATCCCGTATGATGTTCCCTTTGTTCTTCGGTATGTTACTTGCCCGAGATTCGATCGTCGGTATCTCCATACCTAGTTCAACCTCGTTATCGGCAAGTCTCTTTACTCGTTCCGTAATACAAGATCCGCAACTAACACTTAGTCACATTGCTTGCAAGGCTTATTGTGATGTTGTATTACCGAGTGGGCCCTGAGATACCTCCCCGTCAAACGGAGTAACAAATCCCAGTATTGATCCATGCCAACTCAACGGACACCCTCGGAGATACCTGTAGAGCACCTTTATAGTCACCCAGTTACGTTGCGACGTTTGATACACACAAGGCATTCCTCCGATGTCCGTGAGTCGCATGCTCTCATGGTTATAGGAACATATACTTGACATGCAGAAAATAGTAGCAATAAACTGACACGATCATATGCTACGTTCGTAGTTTTGGTCTTGTCCATCACATCAATCTCCTAATGATGTGATCCTGTTATCAAATGACATCACATGTCAATGGCTAGGAAACCTTGACCATCTTTGATCAACGAGCTAGTTCACTAGAGGCATACTAGGGACAAAGTGTTGTCTATTAACCCACACATGTAATGTGTTTCCAATCAATACAATTATAGCATGGATAATAAACGATTATCATGAACAAGGAAATATAATAATAAACACTTTATTTATTGCCTCTAGGGCATATTTCCAACAGTACTTCCATCAGGTTGGCGTCTAGCAGATTTGTACCACTTGCAAGGCTTGACACTTCCATCAAAACCTCTACATCTTGCATAAAACTTCTTTCTATCAGTCCACTTAGTCTTGGCATCAAACTCAGGTTTGACTGCATAAGTCTTAAAACACATCCTAAAATCATCCATATTTGGGAACAACTTTCCCACAACAATAACAGGGTTTTCCTTATCATACGCATTTACCAACTCATCATCATGTGCATCATCTACATCATCTGCATCATCTTCCATCAGCTGTCCATCCACATCTTTAGTTTTATCTCTGGTAGCATCAGTATCAGTAGGCATACTAGATTCACCATCTTCTCCTCCTTATCTTCGTCAGCTACTGGAATGCCAAAAATTTTGGCCATCTCAGTGTCATCCATTGGTGCAATGACTAAATCAGTTGGGTCATTTAATTCTACTGAATTCCAATCAACGGAAACAACCCTTGCAACACCATCAGAGCACTCTTCTACATCAACCCCCTCTTGTAATACTGTCAATTCACCTGTACACATGGGCATTATCTGCCTCTGTGAAGCCCAATCATCATCTCCCATCTGTGAAGCTAACTTTGAGGGCACATATCCAACCTTAGAATCTGATTTCAGATCAACAAGCTCTGCATGAAACATAGTCTGTTTGGTTGTCCAGCCATCTTGTCGATCGATTTCATCAACCATCTCTACACCATCCTCAATTCTCACATACTCTCCTTTCCAATTATCAAACTGTAACAATGCTACCTCTTGCTCTGGACCCCAAAAAATGCTCTCCCCAATTTTTTCCACCACATTCTTCACGGCCTTCTCTTCCATGCTCTGTAGTTCTTGTGCATCAATCTCTGCAAAATCAATCTCCCACTTCACAATTGTATCTCTCTCTATGTCCCGCATGCTACCATCACCTAGCTTCGCCTTAGAAGGAAGAAATTCCACACTGAATTCGAACATCTGAGCACCACCACCCTTGTTTGTCAACAAAGGGGCAGTGTGAGGTGTACTAGCAGAAGCAGACGAGGCACAAATCGCATAGGTTGGAAAGGATGTTGTTGTGTCTGGCGGCTCCATCGCGGTTACACTAGTAGCAAATAGGGCATTGGTTTGGGCTGGGTCAGCCCATTAGTCCCAGTTCAGTCATGAACCGGGAGCAATGGGGGCAACGGTCTCGGTTCGTGAGGCCAGGGGGCTAGGCGGGCCACGTGGGGCATTGGTCCCGGTTCGTTTGGAACCTTTGGTCCCGGTTCCAGACACGAACCGGGACAAATGTGCCTCGCTCCTGGCCCACAACCATTGGTCCCGGTTCGTGGCTGGATCCGGGACCAAAGGGGGTCCTTTAGTCCCAGTTCCAGCCACGAATCGGGACCAATGAAATGCCTATATATTCCCCCTCGCCAGCAAGCAGAGCACTCCACACTGCTCTATTTTTTTGGCCGGCGAGGGGAGAGCTTTGTGTTGCTCTAGCTCACCTCCTATGCACATGAGGTGTTTGATGAAATACCTAAGCCAAACTTAAGCTTTCTCCTCCCAAACCTCCTTGTCCAAACTCCATTTTTGTCAAGATTTTTCTAGGTTTGGCGGTCCGTCCTGTCCCGTCCCCATCCTGAAAACGCCATCGATCGCCCGCGCATGGTGAGCCTCTTGATCTTATCTTCTTGCTAAAAGAAAATATACTTACTCATATGATTTTCTTCCTTTTATTATTGTTCACTTCTCTATTCATGATATGTTGTAATGGTTTTTAATACATTTTATTATACAACACACGCAGATGAACCGGCAATGGATGTATGACCGACGCACCTCCGAGTATATTAAGGGCCTGCATAATTTTCTCAAAGCGGCTGAGGCAAACAAGCAGAATGGTTTTATGCCTTGTCCATGTACTGTCTGTGAGAATACGAAGTCTTTCTCCAACTCTAAAACCCTTCACTTCCACCTACTTCAGAAGGGTTTTATGCCACACTATAATGTTTGGACCAAGCACGGAGAAAGAGGGGTTACGATGGAAGACAACAAAGAAGAAGAGGATGACGACAACTACCCTCCCCATGAATACGGTGATCCTGCAATGGGGGAAGCTGAATATCAAGAGGAACCAGACGATGTGCCCGATGATGATATTCGCCGGGTCATTGTTGATGCACAGAGAGAATGCGAAAGTGAAAGGGAGAAGTTGAAGTTCGATAGCATGTTAGAGGATCACAAAAAAGGGTTGTACCCAAATTGCGAAGATGACAACAAAAAGCTCAGTACCACACTGGAATTGCTGCAATGGAAGAAAGACAATGGTATATCTGACAAGGGATTTAGTTCGCTACTGAAAATAATGAAGAAGAAGCTTCCAAAGGATAACGAATTGCCCGACAGTACGTACGCAGCAAAGAAGGTTGTATGCCTCTAGGATTGGAGGTGCAGAAGATACATGCATGCCCTAATGATTGCATCCTCTACCCCGGTGAGTATGAGGAACGGAATGCATGCCCGGTATGCGGTGCATTGCAGTATAAGATCAGAAGAGATGACCCTGGTGATGTTGAGGGCCAGCGCACCGGGAAGAGGGTTCCTGCCAAGGTGATGTGGTATGGTCCTATAATACCACGGTTGCCATGTCTGTTCAGAAACAAAATGCATGTCGAGTTAATACAATGGCACAAAAAAGATCGTAAGAAAGATGGGAAGTTGAGAGCACCCATTGACGGGTCGCAGTGGAGAAAGATCGAGAGAAAGTGGAGCAACTTTATAGGTGACCCGAGGAACATATGCTTTGGTTTAAGTGCAGATGGCGTTAATCCTTTTGGGGAGCAGAGCAGCCAGCATAGCACATGGCCTGTGACTCTATGTATGTATAACCTTCCTCCTTGGTTGTGCATGAAGCGGAAGTTCATTATGATGCCAGTGCTCATCCAAGGCCCTAAGCAACCCGGCAATGACATTTATGTGTACCTATTAGTTGATGAACTTTTACAGCTATGGAATGGAAGAGGTGTTCGTGTGTGGGATGAGAACGAACAGGAGGAATTTGACCTACGTGCGTTGCTGTTTGTAACCATCAATGATTGGCCTGCTCTTAGTAACCTTTCAGGACAGACAAACAAGGGATACCATGCATTCAAACATTGTTTAGATGATACAGACAGTATATATTTGGACAAATGCAGGAAGAATGTGTACCTGGGGCATCGTCGACTTCTTCCGACCAACCATCAATGTCGAAAGAAAGGAAAGCATTTCAAAGGTGAGGCAGATCACCAGAAGAAGTCCGCCCTCCATACTGGTGATCACATACTTGATATGGTCAATGATGTACTAGTAATATTTGGAAAGGGTCCTGGCATACTATCCGTTCCACATGACGCTGACAAATGCGCACCCATGTGGAAGAAGAAATCTATATTTTGGGACCTAGCCTATTGGAAAGACCTAGAGGTCCTCTCTGCAATCGACGTGATGCACGTGATGAAGAATCTTTGCGTGAACCTGCTAGGCTTCTTGGGAGTGTATGGAAAGACAAAAGATACACCAGAGGCACCAGAGGAACAACAATGTGTGCATGAAAAAGATGGTACACATCCAAAGCAGTATGAAGGTCCTGCCAACTACGCTTTTACCAAAGAAGAGAAGGGAATCTTCTTCGAATGCCTGCTCAATATGAAGGTCCCGTATGGCTTCTCGTCGAATATAAAGGGAATAATAAATATGGCAGAGAAAAATTTCCAAAATCTAAAGTCTCATGACTGCCACGTGATTATGACGCAACTGCTACCAGTTGCATTGAGGGGGAATCTACTGGAAAACGTTCGATTAGACATTGTGAAGCTATGTGCATTCCTCAATGCAATCTCTCAGAAGATGATCGATCGAGAAATCTTGCCGAGGTTAAGGAGTGGTTTGGTGCAATGTCTTGTTAGTTTCGAGCTGGTGTTCCCACTGTCCTTCTTCAATATCATGACGCACGTCCTAGTTCATCTAGTCGATGAGATTGTCGTTCTCGCCCTGTATTTCTACACAATATGTTCCCTTTTGAGAGGTTCATGGGAGTCTTAAAGAAATATGTTCGTAACCGCGCTAGGCTAGAAGAAAGCAACTCCATGGGCCATCAAACAGAGGATGTCATTGGGTTTTGTGTTGACTTCATACCTGACCTTAAGAAGATTGGTCTCCCTCAATCGCGGTATGAGGGGAGACTAAATGGAAAAGGCAAGCTAGGAGCGGACTCAATAATATGTAGCGACGGGCATTCTTGGTCTCAAGCACACTACACAGTTCTACAAATTCCACCTTGGTGACCCCGTATGTCGATGAACAACAATATTATGCGCTCCAAACACCCGGAGCAGTGTAACGACTGGATTACATATGAACACATCAGGACTTTCGGCAGTTGGTTGCAAACACGTCTCATGGGTGACAACACTGTTTCTGATGAGCTGTACTCGTTGGCCAGGGGACCATCTTCGAATGTATTGACTTACAAAGGGTACGAGATAAATGGGTATACATTTTACATGATCGCCCGAGATGAAAAGAGCACCAACCAAAACAGCGGTGTCCGCTTTGACGCGGCAACCAAGAGGGGAAAGGACACACATTATGGTTACATAGTGGACATATGGGAACTTGACTATGGACATGATTTCAAGGTCCCTTTGTTTCAGCGCAAATGGGTCAATCTGTCAGGAGGCGGGATACAGGAAGACCCACAGTATGGAATGACAACAGTGGATCTGAACAATCTTAGGTACACAGACAAACCACTCGTCCTAGCCAATGATGTGGCGCAGATTTTCTATGTGAAGGACATGTCTACCATACCGAGAAAAAGAAAAGATAAGGAAGCGAAAACATCATACGATGAGCCAAAGCACCACATAGTTCTTTCAGGAAAAAGAGACCTCGTGGGATTAGAGGGCAAGACAGACATGTCTGAAGATTATGAAAAGTTCCATGAAATTCCTCCCTTCAAAGCCAAGGCTGCCCAAGCACCGTGTTAAACGATGAAGATTATCCATGGTTACGGCAGAATAAGCAAAGGACACAAGCGAAGAAAAAGTGAAGACTTTCTCTCCACAACTATATCATTGTAGTGACATGTGAAGAAATGAAATGCCTTTTGTAACACATGACTTTTCGTCCGAAACCCTAATACTTCGAAAGAGATTTTCCGTTTGTACACGAAGTGCATCCAGTTTTTGCCGTAACCCTCTCAACTTTTTCTGACATGCTATGTGGGTGAAATGATGATACTATGCCAACTTTTAACCTTTTTAGAGTTCATTTGAAGTGCTTTTCAATTTCAGGTTCATTTAGCTCAAAAAAATCAGTATCTACATGAAAAATACCAAATGAAGTCAGAAAGGGTTGAAAATTGATGATGTGGCTTTGAATGGTGCATTTTGAACACACAAAAAGTATGGAGTTCAAATAAGTTCAAAAACATGAAATCCCGTTATAACAGATGAGTTTTCATCCGAAACCGTGATACTTCGAAAGAGATTGTCCATTTTGTACACGAAGTGCAACCAGTTTTTGCCATAACCATCTCAACTTTTTAGCACATGCTATGTGGGTTAAATGATGATACCATGCCAACTTTCAACCTTTTCAAAGTTCATTTGAAGTGTTTTTCAATTTCAGGGTTATTTAGCTCAAAAAAATTAGTATGTGCATGAAAAATATCAAATGAAGTCAGAAAGGGCTGAAAATTGATGATGTGGCTTTGAATGGTGCATTTTGAACACACAAAAAGTATGGAGTTCAAATAAGTTCAAAAAAATGAAATCCCTTTGTAACAGATTAGTTTTCGTCCGAAACCGTGATACTTCGAAAGAGATTGTCCATTTTGTACACGAAGTGCATCCAGTTTTTGCCGTAACCATCTCAACTTTTTAGCACATGCTATGTGGGTGGAATGATGATACCATGCCAACTTTCAACCTTTTCAGAGTTCATTTGAAGTGCTTTTCAATTTCAGGGTTATTTAGCTCAAAAAAACCAGTAAGTGCATGAAAAATACCAAATGAAGTCAGAAAGGGTTGAAAATTGATGATGTGGCTTTGAATGGTGCATTTTGAACAAACGAAAAGTATGGAGTTCAAATAAGTTAAAAAATGAAATCCATTTGTAACAGATGAGTTTTCGTCCGAAACCGTGATACTTCGAAAGAGATTGTCCATTTTGTACACAAAGTGTATCCAGTTTTTGCCGTAACCATCTCAACTTTTTAGCACATGCTATGTGGGTGAAATGATGATACCATGCCAACTTTAATCTTTTTAGAGTTCATTTGAAGTGCTTTTTAATTTCAGGGTTATTTAGCTCAAAAAAATTAGTAAGTGCATGAAAAATACCAAATGAAGTCAGAAAGGGTTAAAAATTGATGATGTGGCTTTGAATGGTGCATTTTGAACACACACAAAGTATGGAGTTCAAATAAGTTTTAAAAAATGAAATTCAGTAAGTAAAATTCGAAAAGACAGGGAGATGCGCTTATGTAAGTAAAATTCGGCCGGAAATCAGACTGAAATTCAGTTTGATTTTAGGTCAAATTTTCCCACATAAGGGCATCTATTTTCAATTTGAGAGGAACTCAATAAGACAGGGAGGGGTGGGCTTATAAACCGGTGCGAGCGCCCCTCACTTGGCGAGGTGGGACTAAACTCCCACCACAGCCAGGACCAACCATTTACTCCCGGTCGGTGGCTACAACCGGGACCAATACCCACCATTGGTCCCAGTTTGTGGCACCAACCGGGACCAATTCCCACCTTTAGTCCCGGTTGGTGCCACCAACCGGGACCAAAGGTCTCTGCTTCCTGCCCTTTGGGCTGCCGAAAAGAGACCTTTGGTCCCGGTTGGTGGCACCAACCGGGACTAAAGGTTGGCATTGGTCCCGGTTGGTGCCACCAACCAGGACCAATGCTCTGGGTATATAAGTAGAACTTAGGAATTTTCAGTTCTCATCTCGCAGTTTCCCCCGACGACGCCCCCCGCTCAAGGTGTCTAGCGATATCGTCGCTAATCATCTAGGGATGGTGCCCGGTACCAAACCTGGTGATTACCTGAGCGATGATGTATAGTTTAAGCCATTGGAGGTGGACGAATTTCGTTACCGGCATGTGCGGCCTCTCGTCAAACCTGATCCTCCTCCTCTAACAACGATGATGCGAAAATTCCATGAATGGTACATGAAAACCTGCCGCGAATCTGGGACGGATTTTTTGATACTGTCAGTTAAAGATCAGCACGACCTCGTTAAAATGGAACTGTTAAATATTGAATTTGAGGAGATATTCCAGTTATACAGTCAAAAGGCCCTTGACAAAATAATCGTAACTTGCTACTGTCTGTAAGTACTACTTCTGTAATTAAGTCTTTCTATGTATATAGCTCAGCTCTTTCATTGCATGTATATATAATTATCCTCACTACTATATTATGCAGATTGAAGATCGTCGAATGCAGAAAAGCACAAATCTATGACATTGGATTCATTAACCCAAATGTCATACATGAGTATAATTTCCAAAAACATCCCACACAAACCGAGGAAAACTTGCTACAATCGTTGCTTAGAAATCAAAACAAAGGGACAATACTCTTTTCTTACAACTTCAAGTTAGTGTTACTATCTTGTGCATATTCGGTTCCCCTTATTACTCGAGATTTATAGTAATGTAATTGATGAGTTATGCATGTGTGCGCAGTTTCCACTATATTCTGCTAGAGATTCAGCTTGAGCGGGGAGTAGTAACCGTCTTAGACTCGAAACGAAAAGATCCCAGGAATATGCGGACATGACTAAAATTCTCCAGAAGTAAGTTCAATCGATCATTATCGCATCATATCGGCAACTTTGTTCATTTCCTGATATCAAGTAATTATTTTCTATGTTTGGCAGGGTTTGGAAAGAGTTCACAGCAATTGTTCCGGCACTGTCGGGGGAGCTGCGATTTACACACCCGAAAGTAAGTACTACTAGCTAGTTCCGTGCATCTCCCATTGATTCTAGTTTCATCAATACCATTTATCATGCTTGATTATCAGTTTGATTGAACTCTATTTCTCGTAAAGTGCTTGTGGCAGGAAACCGGAAATAATTTATGTGGATACTACATTTGCGTGTTCATCTACAACGCGACGACCCCTAAGCGCAAGCAATAATATTCACAATTTTATTTTATTACCATATATATGTATTGACCCCCTTCTTTAAATTAGATGTGGCAGATGGGGGATGAACTCCTACCACATGATCGCATACGAGCAATTCAAGAATAATTGGCGGGATTCTTTCTTGACCACGTCGTAAATGAAACCATAGAATACCATCTGGAAGTTGACATTAGATGTTAGGGATTGTAAGAGATCTTATATTGTATATATGTAGCTAGTAGCGTCGGATATATATACGAAAACTTGTTATACGACCAATCTCTTGAAGAAAGAGAGGTCGATCACTTCTATCTCTATATGTTCATGACGATCTTCTGTACTTAATGGTTCCTTCATTTTCTTACTAGCTAGCGTGTTGAGTTTTCTCTATAATAGGTAGCGTCGACCAAGCACGGAGAAAGAGAGGACATTTTTCTCTATTAATTAGCTAGCTAAAACAATATAAAACCCCTAAATTAACCGTCCAAAATCCCCTAACTCCCCCCTCCCTTTCAAAAAAAAACCCAGCAACTGCTAGATGCTGATGCGTGGATGCCTTTTGGTCCCGGTTGGTATTACCAATAGGGACTAAAGGTCCTCTTGTCTGGGCTCCCCGTAGAGGCCACATGGAGCCCCTTCTGTCCCGGTTTGTAAGAGAACCGGACTAAAGGTTTTGGGCTTTAGTCCCGACCCTTTAGTCCCGGTTCCAGAACCGGAAAAAATGGGCCTTACGAACCGGGACAAATGAGCCTTTTTCTACTAGTGTTAGCCTCCCCCTCCCTCCCCCCAACCCAAATCTGGATCAAATCGACAAAAAATAGAGAGAAACACAGGCGATGCGGTGAGATCTAACTAGACACGAAGGAGAACAGGACAGGGTTCCGGATTCACTCACCAGAGCCGCCGTCGTCGCCGAGAACGAAAGCTCCGCCGCTGCTGTCATCCAGAACAAAAGCTCCGCCGCCGCCGCCGGCTCACCGCCGCGAATGAAGAGGAGGGAGCAACATAGGCTCAGAAAGGGATACCCGTTCGGATAGACACGGAGAAACGATTCACCTGATGAACTGACAAGTGGGGCCCGTAACTAGATGCACTGCCAAGTAGGGCTCGCATGTCTTAAACATAACTTCACTCCCGTTGACGACCATTTAAAACGTCTGAGTGGGCCTTGGCTATTTGGACTTCTGAAACGTCTCGCGAGAGCCATTTTTATCAACCATCGTCGCATTCTTTCCAATTTACCTCTATTTACCCTTAACTCGTGGTTTTGGTTTGATGTGAGCTCTGCCCTCCATGCCTCCATGTTATCCATCCACCGAGCGCAGTCAGCGACTGCACGCGGCACATAGGATGCAAACCAAAAATCCAGCTGAGATTCGGAGGACTTTCTTTGTGCGGGGCCAATTGTCGAACATGGCCAGTGAGAAGGAGCACTAGCTCGAGTCGTAAGCTTCGCCGACGTGCGGGCTGCCCACCCATGCACCCAGTATGTAGTCGCATTCTGGGTGCCTCCCGGCCGGTTCTTCCCCGTGGTTTAGCTAGAGCTATCCGCCTCAAACCACATCTCCCACTGGAGAGTGGAGACTCGACTGCAGATTTTGTGCATGATCAACGATCTATACCTATATATATTAGACTCGATTGATCTGATTCTCCACGCCAACGGGCAAAGCAAATCCATCTAGCTAGCAATGGCGCTCGGACGCCGTCGGCCAGCCTCCCTCCTACTACCCCTTCTCGTCGCAATCCTCTACGCCGCAGCCTTCCTCGCTGGCCCGGCCACGGCCATGGGAAAGACGGGCAACGTCTTCGTGTTCTGGGGCCGGAACAGGAACGAGGGGTCCCTCCGGGAGGCCTGCGACACCGGAAGGTACAGGTACACCACCGTCGTCATCTCTTTCCTCGACGTCTTCGGCCACGGCAGGTACCACCTCGACCTCTCCGGCCACGACGTCTCCGCCGTTGGCGCCGACATCAAGCACTGCCAGTCCCAGGGCATGTCCATCTTCCTCTCCATCGGGGGCTTCGGCGGCCAGTACTCCCTGCCGACCCGCCAGTCCGCGGCGGACGTGGCCGACTACCTCTGGAACGCCTACATGCTTGGCACCCGCAAGGGCGTCCACCGCCCGTTCGGCGACGCCTACGTCGACGGCATCAACTTCTTCATCGACGGTGCCGCCGGTGCGCGACCGGAAAACTACGACGAGCTGGCCAGGCGGCTCTGGAGCTACAACAAGGGCTACCGTGCCAGGACGCCGGTGCAGCTGTCGGCGACGCCGCGGTGCGGGTACCCGGACAGGCGCGTGGAGCGGGCGCTCGCCACGGGGCTCTTCAACCGCATCTTCGTCAGGTTCTACGACGACCCCCACTGCGCCGCCCACTTGGAGCAGGAGTGGGACAGGTGGGCGGCGGCGCAACCGCACGCGCAGATCTACCTCGGCTTGCCGGCATCGGAGCGGCAGGTCGGCTACGTGCACCCCAAGAACCTCCACGCTGTTATGCCGGTGGTGCAGAAGGCGGCCAACTACGGCGGCGTCGTGATCTGGGAGCGCTATGAGGACAAGCGGACCGGCTACAGCACCTACGCCATACAATGGGCTTGAGCCTCCGTCACGGACTAGTCACCGTATGAATTTGGTTATATCTTACAGAAAATAGCCAGTAGGTATTATATATCAGTATGCAGTTGTCTGAATTGTGTAAGAATAAAGTGACATCTTTGTGTTAGATCCGGATTAATAAGTACTCCTTTCGTCCAAAATTACTTTTCTATAACAAGTAATTCAGGATGAAGGAGAGTACATAGTCGTTTTTCTTTGTCACGGATCCAAATGGATTCTACTATGTGGACCTTTAGACCATTCACATATTTTAAATTGCATAAAAGTGGCATATATATAAAGGTTCAATTTTTTACAACTTTTACGTTCTTGACGTGGCAATTGGGTTAGGGCATGAACAACGGTGGCATCACTACACCGTTGCCCCAACGCTTTATGTAGATAAAAATAACTGAAGCCACCAATTAATTCTATCTTCACGACATGGCCAACGGGCTGTCCCATCGTGCTGCCCCGCATGTCCAGCTCGGTTCGGAGCCTGACACACAGGTTCGGGTGATGCTCTGCACAAGAACCGGTCTCCTACAGAGGAAGTAGGCGCTTCATGAGAAAAAGGTAGAGAAAGAGGAAAAAGGAAGAGAGAGAAGGTGAAGAACGAAGGAGAAAGAAAGTTGGTGGGGAGAAAAGAATTGAGATGGGTCCACAATCATGACATCTATCTATGGCTGCCTCGGTTGGGTGAAGAGTAATGCAAATGATAGTTTTAATATTTTAAGTCTAAACAAATGCATGGAGCAGCATCAAGGTGATGCTTCCATTGCTCATGCCCTCATAGATCCATCGGAAGCAATAGTATGCTTCTCAAGTTTAGCAGCTTTTTTAGGGTAAGCTGATACAGTTAAAGTCAACATGATGCGGTCCAGTTCTTCCTTATTGGCTGCTGCTATACTTTTGTCACCGAAGGACCGGTCTCTTCTGCAGGATCCCGTGTACCCCTCCAAGCTACACCTTTTGCCATGCTAAATAATTCAAACCTACGTGGCATGCCGGGGCTTCTGTCTAAGATGGAGCATTGGGCATGCCCTTAGATGCCACATGCCACACGAGTCTGACAAGTGGGCACAATATTGGGAAAATGGTAAAATGTGATAATAGTGGAATAATAATACATAAATAGGAGTAAAAGGAGGGATATGGATGTGCAACGAGCGTACAATGTGGAATTTACCCTTAAATTCAGATTGTTGAGCTAGTATTTTAAGTTGACAAGTCAAGTTGATGTCCCATGAGGTGTGGCAGTATGTAAAATTTACAGCCAAGTGGTCGGCTTCTCCTTTCTAGCAAGAAACTCTAAGAACTATTCGGAGTAGATGGAAAACCGCTAAAGCTATGAAGGGGCGCGAAAGAAGTCCACGTCACCCCCGCTAACCCACCCACAGCTCTAATTCCAGTTAATTGACCCCCTGAACTCTCCAAAAACCAGGCAAAGCAACCCCTCTCGCTGATTATGATGGTTTTTGCCAGCGGTTTTGCCTACGTGGCTGCGGATGGTTGCCAGCTTGGCTTGGAGAAGGCGCAAAGCGATATGAGGCCGGTGGAAGTCTGAAGTTTCACCCAATCCTAATCCCTAGTTCCTCTCTTCCTCCTTCCCTGTTCGTCGCAATGGACGCCAGCTGAAGCTTGTCCGTCTTTGTTCTCTAGTTCCTCTCCTCCCCTCATCCCGGCAGTGGCATAGCTAGCTTGGTGAGCCAGGATGGTCCAACAATGAAGATTTCCATGTAATTCCATGTATTGTCAAAAATAAAACTTTTTGCTACCCTATATATTGGCTATATGGGAAATTTCAGGGTGGTCCATGGACCACCCTGTCCACCCCCTGGCTACGCGACTGACGGCACACGGAAACACCATGGGCATGGGCATGGACGACCTCGTCATGGTGCAGATGCATATGTACTGTACTCTATGCTATTTCTGAAGTACATTGCCTGTTTTGCTGCAACAGATATTCGTCGACCAGAGGACTTAGAGGGCAGAGCTGTTGCGAGAACTACTCAAGAGCAAGATTGGGCACAGCCCAAAACTGAAGCATGCTCAGAGCATTACTACTTACAGGAAAAAACAACACAGGGAATCATCCCAGGGGCCCAAATCGTGTACATTATACCCTTTGTAGGCATGTACTGGTGCTCTAAGAACAATTAGGATGTGTACAAAGTATTAGCTTTTGTTGCTCATACGGTTGCCTTTGTTTAGTTGACCAGAGAGAACTGAGAGAAAGCAATTTTTTTAGTGGATGCAAGTCTGAATCGGCAATCTGTTGCCTATGGAACATATATATATGTAATCTCATTTATCTGAATGCAATCTATTATAGATGACATGAATGAAAGCTTTTCTGAATTGAAAGTACTCTGTTATTGCAACCACCATGGTTGAAAATTGGCAGCATTTTATTTACATTCAGCGTCATTGTAATTAAGAAAAAAGACATGCCCACAATTATCTGTATATAGTTTCAGCTTAACTTTAAAATAAAAGGACACTTATAAACATAACAGGGAAATCACATAAGCTACCCATGGTAATGCTATAAATTCTTGTACAGTTTTTAAGTTCTTTTGTTACAGCATTGTACAGTTTCAATTTCTTCAGTCCTATCATGCATTGGGTGCTTGGCCATTCTTGGCAGCGTTTTTCAGAGCAGAATGAATTGACATGCAGTTCCTCCGCTGCATGGTCTAAAGATAACCTCCCACAGATCATGTCAGATTGATTAAGGATTTTTCATTTGCCCCAAACCCAGCTATCCGTCGCCCCAAACCAATAGGAACTACACAAATCGGAGGACTAGAACGATCAAAGATCAATGCCGCCACAAAGCCGCCCCAAACCCCAACCAGGCTCTGTTCGATGCTAAGACCACGAGAGGGGCCAGCATGGCAATCAAAATCCAATTTCCTTGACCGCAAACTTGCCACGTAGGCAAAACTGCTCGCAAAAACACCATAATCAGCGAGAGGGGGGTTGCTTTACCTGGTTTTGGAGAGTTCAGGGGGTCAATTAACCAGAATTAGATCGGGGCCCCAGTGGACTTCTTTCGAAGGGGCGCATACAAATCGGGGGTATAAACCAACGAAAAAATAGCACACTATTTTACCATTATAGCGTATTTGGAAGGGGCACACTATATAATTTAATACTCCTTCCATTTTCTTAGACAAGGTTATTTGAAAAATACATTTTGCATATATATAAAGCCACCAATAATATTCGAGACAAAAATCAATGATATTTTTTCCGTACTAGCAACTTGTTTAATACTTGCATGAATGTAGTCAATGCCAGTTAGCTACTTTCTTCTCAATCCTTACTTGCATGCATATGGTGTATTAATAACGAAAAGAAAAGTTGGCTTGCAAATCAATCATTAAATTTTACCTTGATACTTGTAATCTAAGTTTGTGGCCTTGTATAAGGGAATGGAGAGAGTAATGTTACATCGTGCAGGTGCACCAACACGCCCATCCGCCCACCCAACTTACTCGCACTGTCTCTCATACGCCCATCACGTCCTAACCTAGACTACCCAATTCTTAGTTTCTCACCCCAATTTCAAGTTCCACACCCAGTTCGATAGGCGGCGACAACGTTTTTCTGTTGACCGGCAACGCATAGGCCTCTAACTCCAGGAAAGTTAGCACCTATGTCAGCCACGTTGATGGCGCCGACAAGTCAGGCACTAGGTAGCTCACCTCTCTTCATCCCATCTCCAAGTACCGGTGTCAGCGGAGTTCTATCACCTCCCATTTGCATCGCTGCGGTGTTGCTCCTCGTGGCCATGCCAAAGGAAGCTAGTGACGCCGAACTTGCCATTGTAGTGTTGTTCCTCGTCGGCGTCTGTGCTGCTGCTGACGCCCATCACCCGACTTCCTCCTCCTTGTCATGCCCATCGGCCATGATGGCCTCGTCCCTGTGCTCATTTTGGATGCAATTCTTGGTGTCTGCAACTTCTGATTGATGTAAATATTAGTGTTTTAGGGTGTCTCTGGCTTTGAAACAACACATGGATGCTTAGAGGAAAGTTACACACACGGGGCCTTTACGGGGTTGATCCAGTTGGCACCTTGTGGTTGGTCAGTCGGGAAAAATCGGTTGACACACCCCTAAAAATCAGGGGGTGGAGGGGTGGGCTACTGTAATTAGTTGGAAAAGATCCGTATTAGCCTCCTAATACCCAGTGAATCTAGCATTTTTTGTGGATGCTTATATCAGTTATATGGCTTACTTCAGATCTCTAGAAGAAATTCATCTAGATTTAAACAATTTGATCTCATTAGATGTTATATGGACAAGAAATTCACGCTGAAATCCTTAATTTTTGGGATACATTTGGCATATTTTATTTTTCAAAATGCTATTTCAAAGCATGCTATAATGTGTATAGCATCTGGAGAAGGGCGTTGCTTAATTTGATAGTACATTATTTTTGTTGTTGGTATAAACACATCAGAACGAGTGAACAAGCCACTCTCCCTTCATTCTCTCACCAAGAAGAGAATGAGAGGGAGTGTCGGTGGAGCTTGAAGGCGGACGAAGATCAGAGTCAGTGGAGGAGAGTGGGAGAGGGAGCTCAGATTTCAAAGGCAACTATTGGATTTTAGATGACTATTGTTAGCTGTTTTCTTCATGTGACTGGATTTTAGATGCAACTATTGGATTTTTGCAGCTCATTATTTTTTAGTATTTTCTTGGCTGGCAAAATGCACAAAGACAAAATGTTAGCACGGTAGAGGAATCCGACCCTTGTATTTCAAAAGAAAACGGATGGACGGATGACTCTGGGGTCGTAGGGGCTGCGATGTGCTGGGGTCCGAGGGGTACATGGTGGCATATTGATGTAAGTACGTGGCAAAATTTTAGACAAAACACAAATACGACAATTGAGAAATTGGCTCCAGAAGTTTTTTCTCATATGCAGAAATTTCTAAAGGATCACGAGAGGGCCGGAAAGTTGTTGGAAAATTTATATTGCATAAATCACGAAAAAGGAACATTTCCCCGAGCGACGAAAAATCTAACAAAAATAATTTGAAGATATATGATCTGAAGGAGCCACCAACCAGAAAATGGGCGAGTGGCGCTTATGGTGGTGACCCAGTAGTCATGTTGGCGTGCCCCAGACCAAAACACGTGGGGCCACACAGGTCCTTGGGTCACCCTTTTTACAAGCCTTCGTCATTTGGCCTTGGGATGCATCTGACTTTTTCTGGAATCACTTCACTTAATTTACTAAGTGATCGGTTATTATCCCTGTGTAGGACAAAGTAATGGGGTCTTCCTCCTTTCGCTTCGAAGAATAACTACGTCGCTGGCTGGCCGTGGCCGGCTGGAGGACGTCCGGCACAAGCCGGTGCTGGCTGGCATCCCGGACGGTTGGTCGAGGAGCCGGTTGGACCCTCGGCCGGCTAGGCGTGGCCGGCTCTTCCGTTGACCTTGGGACGGACATGTGACGTCCCGTCCCTCTGCGCGTGGGTACGATGACACGACGCGACCGACACGACGGGCGGCCCTGTGGCTACAGTGGCCGCTGACGCACTGCAGCGCGTGGCTACAGTCCAACCGTCCTGGCCGCTGAACTCGGTGAGCGCGACCGGACGTAGGAACAGTCCAGGCACGTCCTCGCCATTCGATTACTTACCCCGGCATGGCTACAGCATGGCCGGCCATACCGGAGACTTCGGCCGGCTGGCGCTAGACGACGCCCCCCCGGGCAACCCGTGCCGCGGCAGGTGGGCGAGGGCCAATCGTAGAGCCGACTGGCGTGCCCCAATGGGAGATGGGACCGCTCAGCCGACGGACCCCACCAATGACGAGACGGCATGAATGGCGGGACCCTCTGGCCAGCTAGAGAGACTGCCAGCCGGGTCCCCCCACCTTTGTACTTAGGACATATTATAAGAGCCGAGGGGTTGGCCTATAAAACCCCCCGAGCCCCCGTGCAATGGAACGGACGATCATCCTCACACACACACACAACCCCTTCTAGCAGTGGAGGCAGCGGAGCCAGCTGCCCCTTCTTCCTCCTCTAGACACAGCTCCAGGAGCACCATTGTCTCTATACCCATCCATCCAACTAAACCAAGAAGGACTAGGGGTATTACCTCCTTCGGAGGGCCCTGAACCTGGGTACTGTGTGTCGTCACCGCTTGTGCCCAATCTCGGACCCGGAGCCCGTCGGCGTCCTTCGGCCCCAACGACCTACGATAAGCCACCCTGTGGCATCTGTCGTGAGAAAACGACGATAGTTGGCGCCCACCGTGGGGCCGTACACGGCGCCGGCTGGATTCATGCTCCGGGCGGGACCCCTCGCCATTCCTCGCCGCCGCCGCCCGTCCAGGCGAAACTGTGGGGGGCTCGTGGGGCTTGCTCCGGCACACCCTGCGAGAGACTCCGTCGGTATCACGGCCGACATCGACGCGCTCACCGAGCGCTTCGGCAGGCTCAGCCTCGCCGAGGCTCCCACCGCTGACGAGTACCCCGCGGGGGTGCTCGTCTGCGCTGGTCCGCCCATGGCAGTGGGCGCACTTGCTGAGACTCAGTCCAGCGGCTCCCACGATCGCGTGGGACTAATGGCCATCACCTCCTCCACTACCTCCGGACGTGCGCGGGCCATGGCTAGCGCTGCCGCTGCCCACGTCGGCACCTCCGACCCGCTCGGCGTGGCCCTTCAGGGCTTGAGCACTCCTATCGCCCCGTCGGCGAACCCCGACACCGCCGCGGCCGATCTCGAGGCGGCTCGTCGCGTCCTATTCAAGGACGCCACCGCCCTCGCGGCCACGCGGCTCCGCATAGAGGCGTCCCAACGGGAGTACGCTTCTGCCTATGGTCTTACCCTGGCTGGCGCCGAGCCCAGTCGGCGTGGGGCTATGCACGACCGCGGTCGTGTCGTCACCGAAATCCTTGGTGGCAAAATGCCCGTCTATGACACCCCCGCAGCCAACCTGCGGGCCCTCAAGGTGGCCTACGACGAACTGGCCAGCTTGGAGGGCGAAGAGCGTACCGCCCACGAGCGCCACATCAAGGAGCTCATCGATGCTGCTGATTCACAGCAGCATCTGCTCGCACCGGGCGGCGCTGCTGCCGAAGGCCCCCTGCCCGAGTGCGAGGGCACGGGAACTGCAGACCATCAAGCGGCACAGTACTCCTGCTCCCTTCGCGTTTCCGGCCGCCGAACCGGAACAAACAACCCCCGGCCCTCTCAGACATCAGGGAGCGAGCAGCCGGCTGTCAACAGCCGGCGCACCAACGATCCGCCTCGAAGCGGCCGCCACCACGAAGCACCGACATCCGGCAGTCGGCGCAGCCACGGGCACACGCCGCCCCCGCGGCACGAGTCGGGGCAGTCGGTGCCACACACCGTCCGTCCTGAGCTCTCTGCTCGGCTTGGACCACGCGTCCCCCGCAGCGAGAACGACGCCCGCAACCGCCTTGACAGACTCGCGCAATCCGCCCTTCTCAAGGAGGAGGGCTCGATTGGTCCGGCTTGCTTTGGCCCATGGATCCGCACCGAGCCGTTCCCAACCGGCTTCACGCTCCCTAGGGACACCCTAAAATACAACGGGGCCGCCAAGCCCGAAGACTGTCTGATCGACTACACCACCGCTGTTGACATCGCCAGGGGGAATAAGCGCGTAGCTGTTCGCTACGCCCCCCTCATGTTGATCGGCTTGGCCCGTACCTGGTTCAACATCCTGGCGGCCGGCAGCACCAACACCTGGACGGACTTCGAGGAGGCCTTCGTTCGCAACTTCACCGGCACCTACAAGCGGCCTAGCCGTCCCCGTGAACTCGCCATCTGCGTTCAGGGGCCGGACGAATCCCTCCGCTACTACCTCACTCAGTGGACCGAGCTCCGCAATTCCTACGAGGGGGTGCACGAGGTGCAAGCCGTGCAGTACTTCATCGAGGGCTGTCGGGACGGCACCCCTCTCAAACATAAGCTTCTGTGCTCCGAGCCGGCCACGCTTGCCAAGCTGATGACCAAGGCAGACAAGTACGCCACGACTGACTCAGCCATCCGGGTCAAGACGACCCCGCCCGCCAAGGCGACGAAAACGCCGACCACGTCCTGGCCGGATGCCTACAACCGGCAGCCGCAAAACAACAAACGCAAGAACGACCAGCCGCATCCCCGCTACGGGAGCCGGCAGGTCAACACCATCGAAGAGCAGGAGCCGGCTGCCTAGCCTTCCAGCCAGCGCCAACGCACTGGCAAGGCTGCCTGGCAGCCGAAGCTCACGTTCAAACAAATGCTCGATCCCCCTTGCAAGAACCACTCAGGGGCCGAACCCTCTATGCACACACTTCGGCAGTGCAGCTTCTCACCGCAACTGGCCCGGGGGGACGGCCTTCCGACTACCCCCACGTCACCCATACGCGCGCCGGCCCCGGCTCAAGCTGCCACCCCGGTGCCGGCCCAGAACGACGGTCGTCTAATCGACCAGTTTCCGAACCAGGATGGTTGCTACGTTGTCTTCACCTATGCATGCATCTTTTCAACTTCATCAACCATGTCCACGAGACCCCTGTCTCTGACTAAAACAAGCCAATAGCAACAGGGAACATCCAATTGTGTCCATCCAAAGAATTGCAAGATGCCAATTAACCATTCCACTTGCCAGTCAAAAATGATGAGTCTATGCTCAAATATGCAGGACACCCTGCCCTGAAGCCATCAATGCAAGGCTTTAAAGACATAAAAAACATAGAGAAAAGGACTCTTCCATCCTCTGTTACCTTGGTATCTATCTCCACAACATTGCCAGGTGACCTCTTCTCCACCTCTGCTTTGAAATTATAAAGCATCCTAAAAGTATATGCCCAGTCACCATATAATAGTTTCATTGCCCTTTGTTTTGCCTTCCACACCGTGTTATACTTCACCTTAATGGGGTATTGCTTTTCCAAGTCTACTTTAAGTTTCTTTGCAGTAGTGTTTGGTTTCTTGGCAAAAATAGGAGTGATCTTTTCTGCAATCCAAAGTTGTGATGTCATGGTTGATACTCTCTGTGAACTTGTAATACAAGTATGTTGGTATGGGATTTTATTCACCCTAATGGTACTTGTTGGGTCACGTTGCATGGGAAACAAAAAAATTCCTACACACACGCAGATCTATCCATGGTGATGAGCATCTATGAGAGGGAGAGTGGATCTACATACCCTTGTAGGTCGTTAAGCGGGAAGCGTTAAGAAACCCGCTTGGTGTAGTCGAACGTCTTCGCAATCCAAATCGCCGAATGTCCCACGATCCAATCACGAACCGTCCTCATGATCTGTCCCGATCAAGCACCGAACGGACGGCACCTCCGCGTTCAGCACACGTACAGCTTGATGACGATCTCCGCCTTCTTGAACCAGCAAGAGGGAGCGGAGAGGTAGGAGAGTTCTCCGGCAGCGTGATGGCGCTCTGGCAATGGTGGTGGAGCTATTCCGGCAGGGCTTCACCTAAGCTCTGTAGATATCCGATCTAGAGGAGAAACTATGCACTGGAGGAACGGGTTGCATGTGGCTAAAAATCAAGTGCAAAAACCCTAAAACCCTCTAGTATATATAGGATGAGAGGAGGAGAGGAGGCAGCCTTGGCTTCCAAGCCAATGCTGGTTCGGCCGAACTAGGAGGGAGGAATCCTCCTCCTCCACTCCTAGTAGGATTAGGACGCCTTCCTAATTTAGCCTTTTTTGCCTTTTTCCACCTTTTTCCTTTTGGGCTTTTATTTCCAGCTGCATGGGCCTTGTGTGGGACTTCCACCAGCCCACTAAGGTCTGGTATTGATCCTCCCACAGCCCATGTAGCCTCTTGGGTCGAAATACGCCTCCCGATGGTCTCCCGGTACACTACCGACACTCTCGGTACACTACCGATGAGCCCGAAACTTTTCCGGCGACCAAAATAGGACTTCCTATATATCAACCTTTACCTCCGGACCATTCCGGAGCTCCTCGTGATGTCCGGGATCTCATCCGGGACTCCCAACAACCTTCGGTCACCACCATGCATAACACTATACTACCGAAATGTCGCCGAACCTTAAGTGTGCAGACCCTGCGGGTTCGAGAACTATGTAGACATGACCGAGACACCTCTACGGTCAATAACCAATAGCGGGACCTGGATGCCCATATTGGTTCCTACATATTCTATGAAGATCTTTATCGGTTGAACCTCTATGTCAAGGATTCAGTTAATCCCGTATGATGTTCCCTTTGTTCTTCGGTATGTTACTTGCCCGAGATTCGATCGTCGGTATCTCCATACCTAGTTCAACCTCGTTATCGGCAAGTCTCTTTACTCGTTCCGTAATACAAGATCCGCAACTAACACTTAGTCACATTGCTTGCAAGGCTTATTGTGATGTTGTATTACCGAGTGGGCCCTGAGATACCTCCCCGTCAAACGGAGTAACAAATCCCAGTATTGATCCATGCCAACTCAACGGACACCCTCGGAGATACCTGTAGAGCACCTTTATAGTCACCCAGTTACGTTGCGACGTTTGATACACACAAGGCATTCCTCCGATGTCCGTGAGTCGCATGCTCTCATGGTTATAGGAACATATACTTGACATGCAGAAAATAGTAGCAATAAACTGACACGATCATATGCTACGTTCGTAGTTTTGGTCTTGTCCATCACATCAATCTCCTAATGATGTGATCCTGTTATCAAATGACATCACATGTCAATGGCTAGGAAACCTTGACCATCTTTGATCAACGAGCTAGTTCACTAGAGGCATACTAGGGACAAAGTGTTGTCTATTAACCCACACATGTAATGTGTTTCCAATCAATACAATTATAGCATGGATAATAAACGATTATCATGAACAAGGAAATATAATAATAAACACTTTATTTATTGCCTCTAGGGCATATTTCCAACAGTACTTCCATCAGGTTGGCGTCTAGCAGATTTGTACCACTTGCAAGGCTTGACACTTCCATCAAAACCTCTACATCTTGCATAAAACTTCTTTCTATCAGTCCACTTAGTCTTGGCATCAAACTCAGGTTTGACTGCATAAGTCTTAAAACACATCCTAAAATCATCCATATTTGGGAACAACTTTCCCACAACAATAACAGGGTTTTCCTTATCATACGCATTTACCAACTCATCATCATGTGCATCATCTACATCATCTGCATCATCTTCCATCAGCTGTCCATCCACATCTTTAGTTTTATCTCTGGTAGCATCAGTATCAGTAGGCATACTAGATTCACCATCTTCTCCTCCTTATCTTCGTCAGCTACTGGAATGCCAAAATTTTTGGCCATCTCAGTGTCATCCATTGGTGCAATGACTAAATCAGTTGGGTCATTTAATTCTACTGAATTCCAATCAACGGAAACAACCCTTGCAACACCATCAGAGCACTCTTCTACATCAACCCCCTCTTGTAATACTGTCAATTCACCTGTACACATGGGCATTATCTGCCTCTGTGAAGCCCAATCATCATCTCCCATCTGTGAAGCTAACTTTGAGGGCACATATCCAACCTTAGAATCTGATTTCAGATCAACAAGCTCTGCATGAAACATAGTCTGTTTGGTTGTCCAGCCATCTTGTCGATCGATTTCATCAACCATCTCTACACCATCCTCAATTCTCACATACTCTCCTTTCCAATTATCAAACTGTAACAATGCTACCTCTTGCTCTGGACCCCAAAAAATGCTCTCCCCAATTTTTTCCACCACATTCTTCACGGCCTTCTCTTCCATGCTCTGTAGTTCTTGTGCATCAATCTCTGCAAAATCAATCTCCCACTTCACAATTGTATCTCTCTCTATGTCCCGCATGCTACCATCACCTAGCTTCGCCTTAGAAGGAAGAAATTCCACACTGAATTCGAACATCTGAGCACCACCACCCTTGTTTGTCAACAAAGGGGCAGTGTGAGGTGTACTAGCAGAAGCAGACGAGGCACAAATCGCATAGGTTGGAAAGGATGTTGTTGTGTCTGGCGGCTCCATCGCGGTTACACTAGTAGCAAATAGGGCATTGGTTTGGGCTGGGTCAGCCCATTAGTCCCAGTTCAGTCATGAACCGGGAGCAATGGGGGCAACGGTCTCGGTTCGTGAGGCCAGGGGGCTAGGCGGGCCACGTGGGGCATTGGTCCCGGTTCGTTTGGAACCTTTGGTCCCGGTTCCAGACACGAACCGGGACAAATGTGCCTCGCTCCTGGCCCACAACCATTGGTCCCGGTTCGTGGCTGGATCCGGGACCAAAGGGGGTCCTTTAGTCCCAGTTCCAGCCACGAATCGGGACCAATGAAATGCCTATATATTCCCCCTCGCCAGCAAGCAGAGCACTCCACACTGCTCTATTTTTTTGGCCGGCGAGGGGAGAGCTTTGTGTTGCTCTAGCTCACCTCCTATGCACATGAGGTGTTTGATGAAATACCTAAGCCAAACTTAAGCTTTCTCCTCCCAAACCTCCTTGTCCAAACTCCATTTTGTCAAGATTTTTCTAGGTTGGCGGTCCGTCCTGTCCCGTCCCCATCCTGAAAACGCCATCGATCGCCCGCGCATGGTGAGCCTCTTGATCTTATCTTCTTGCTAAAAGAAAATATACTTACTCATATGATTTTCTTCCTTTTATTATTGTTCACTTCTCTATTCATGATATGTTGTAATGGTTTTTAATACATTTTATTATACAACACACGCAGATGAACCGGCAATGGATGTATGACCGACGCACCTCCGAGTATATTAAGGGCCTGCATAATTTTCTCAAAGCGGCTGAGGCAAACAAGCAGAATGGTTTTATGCCTTGTCCATGTACTGTCTGTGAGAATACGAAGTCTTTCTCCAACTCTAAAACCCTTCACTTCCACCTACTTCAGAAGGGTTTTATGCCACACTATAATGTTTGGACCAAGCACGGAGAAAGAGGGGTTACGATGGAAGACAACAAAGAAGAAGAGGATGACGACAACTACCCTCCCCATGAATACGGTGATCCTGCAATGGGGGAAGCTGAATATCAAGAGGAACCAGACGATGTGCCCGATGATGATATTCGCCGGGTCATTGTTGATGCACAGAGAGAATGCGAAAGTGAAAGGGAGAAGTTGAAGTTCGATAGCATGTTAGAGGATCACAAAAAAGGGTTGTACCCAAATTGCGAAGATGACAACAAAAAGCTCAGTACCACACTGGAATTGCTGCAATGGAAGAAAGACAATGGTATATCTGACAAGGGATTTAGTTCGCTACTGAAAATAATGAAGAAGAAGCTTCCAAAGGATAACGAATTGCCCGACAGTACGTACGCAGCAAAGAAGGTTGTATGCCTCTAGGATTGGAGGTGCAGAAGATACATGCATGCCCTAATGATTGCATCCTCTACCCCGGTGAGTATGAGGAACGGAATGCATGCCCGGTATGCGGTGCATTGCAGTATAAGATCAGAAGAGATGACCCTGGTGATGTTGAGGGCCAGCGCACCGGGAAGAGGGTTCCTGCCAAGGTGATGTGGTATGGTCCTATAATACCACGGTTGCCATGTCTGTTCAGAAACAAAATGCATGTCGAGTTAATACAATGGCACAAAAAAGATCGTAAGAAAGATGGGAAGTTGAGAGCACCCATTGACGGGTCGCAGTGGAGAAAGATCGAGAGAAAGTGGAGCAACTTTATAGGTGACCCGAGGAACATATGCTTTGGTTTAAGTGCAGATGGCGTTAATCCTTTTGGGGAGCAGAGCAGCCAGCATAGCACATGGCCTGTGACTCTATGTATGTATAACCTTCCTCCTTGGTTGTGCATGAAGCGGAAGTTCATTATGATGCCAGTGCTCATCCAAGGCCCTAAGCAACCCGGCAATGACATTTATGTGTACCTATTAGTTGATGAACTTTTACAGCTATGGAATGGAAGAGGTGTTCGTGTGTGGGATGAGAACGAACAGGAGGAATTTGACCTACGTGCGTTGCTGTTTGTAACCATCAATGATTGGCCTGCTCTTAGTAACCTTTCAGGACAGACAAACAAGGGATACCATGCATTCAAACACTGTTTAGATGATACAGACAGTATATATTTGGACAAATGCAGGAAGAATGTGTACCTGGGGCATCGTCGACTTCTTCCGACCAACCATCAATGTCGAAAGAAAGGAAAGCATTTCAAAGGTGAGGCAGATCACCAGAAGAAGTCCGCCCTCCATACTGGTGATCACATACTTGATATGGTCAATGATGTACTAGTAATATTTGGAAAGGGTCCTGGCATACTATCCGTTCCACATGACGCTGACAAATGCGCACCCATGTGGAAGAAGAAATCTATATTTTGGGACCTAGCCTATTGGAAAGACCTAGAGGTCCTCTCTGCAATCGACGTGATGCACGTGATGAAGAATCTTTGCGTGAACCTGCTAGGCTTCTTGGGAGTGTATGGAAAGACAAAAGATACACCAGAGGCACCAGAGGAACAACAATGTGTGCATGAAAAAGATGGTACACATCCAAAGCAGTATGAAGGTCCTGCCAACTACGCTTTTACCAAAGAAGAGAAGGGAATCTTCTTCGAATGCCTGCTCAATATGAAGGTCCCGTATGGCTTCTCGTCGAATATAAAGGGAATAATAAATATGGCAGAGAAAAATTTCCAAAATCTAAAGTCTCATGACTGCCACGTGATTATGACGCAACTGCTACCAGTTGCATTGAGGGGGAATCTACTGGAAAACGTTCGATTAGACATTGTGAAGCTATGTGCATTCCTCAATGCAATCTCTCAGAAGATGATCGATCGAGAAATCTTGCCGAGGGTTAAGGAGTGGTTTGGTGCAATGTCTTGTTAGTTTCGAGCTGGTGTTCCCACTGTCCTTCTTCAATATCATGACGCACGTCCTAGTTCATCTAGTCGATGAGATTGTCGTTCTCGCCCTGTATTTCTACACAATATGTTCCCTTTTGAGAGGTTCATGGGAGTCTTAAAGAAATATGTTCGTAACCGCGCTAGGCTAGAAGAAAGCAACTCCATGGGCCATCAAACAGAGGATGTCATTGGGTTTTGTGTTGACTTCATACCTGACCTTAAGAAGATTGGTCTCCCTCAATCGCGGTATGAGGGGAGACTAAATGGAAAAGGCAAGCTAGGAGCGGACTCAATAATATGTAGCGACGGGCATTCTTGGTCTCAAGCACACTACACAGTTCTACAAATTCCACCTTGGTGACCCCGTATGTCGATGAACAACAATATTATGCGCTCCAAACACCCGGAGCAGTGTAACGACTGGATTACATATGAACACATCAGGACTTTCGGCAGTGGTTGCAAACACGTCTCATGGGTGACAACACTGTTTCTGATGAGCTGTACTCGTTGGCCAGGGGACCATCTTCGAATGTATTGACTTACAAAGGGTACGAGATAAATGGGTATACATTTTACATGATCGCCCGAGATGAAAAGAGCACCAACCAAAACAGCGGTGTCCGCTTTGACGCGGCAACCAAGAGGGGAAAGGACACACATTATGGTTACATAGTGGACATATGGGAACTTGACTATGAACATGATTTCAAGGTCCCTTTGTTTCAGCGCAAATGGGTCAATCTGTCAGGAGGCGGGATACAGGAAGACCCACAGTATGGAATGACAACAGTGGATCTGAACAATCTTAGGTACACAGACAAACCACTCGTCCTAGCCAATGATGTGGCGCAGATTTTTCTATGTGAAGGACATGTCTACCATACCGAGAAAAAGAAAAGATAAGGAAGCGAAAACATCATACGATGAGCCAAAGCACCACATAGTTCTTTCAGGAAAAAGAGACCTCGTGGGATTAGAGGGCAAGACAGACATGTCTGAAGATTATGAAAAGTTCCATGAAATTCCTCCCTTCAAAGCCAAGGCTGCCCAAGCACCGTGTTAAACGATGAAGATTATCCATGGTTACGGGCAGAATAAGCAAAGGACACAAGCGAAGAAAAAGTGAAGACTTTCTCTCCACAACTATATCATTGTAGTGACATGTGAAGAAATGAAATGCCTTTTGTAACACATGACTTTTCGTCCGAAACCCTAATACTTCGAAAGAGATTTTCCGTTTGTACACGAAGTGCATCCAGTTTTTGCCGTAACCCTCTCAACTTTTTCTGACATGCTATGTGGGTGAAATGATGATACTATGCCAACTTTTAACCTTTTTAGAGTTCATTTGAAGTGCTTTTCAATTTCAGGTTCATTTAGCTCAAAAAAATCAGTATCTACATGAAAAATACCAAATGAAGTCAGAAAGGGTTGAAAATTGATGATGTGGCTTTGAATGGTGCATTTTGAACACACAAAAAGTATGGAGTTCAAATAAGTTCAAAAACATGAAATCCCGTTATAACAGATGAGTTTTCATCCGAAACCGTGATACTTCGAAAGAGATTGTCCATTTTGTACACGAAGTGCAACCAGTTTTTGCCATAACCATCTCAACTTTTTAGCACATGCTATGTGGGTTAAATGATGATACCATGCCAACTTTCAACCTTTTCAAAGTTCATTTGAAGTGTTTTTCAATTTCAGGGTTATTTAGCTCAAAAAAATTAGTATGTGCATGAAAAATATCAAATGAAGTCAGAAAGGGCTGAAAATTGATGATGTGGCTTTGAATGGTGCATTTTGAACACACAAAAAGTATGGAGTTCAAATAAGTTCAAAAAAATGAAATCCCTTTGTAACAGATTAGTTTTCGTCCGAAACCGTGATACTTCGAAAGAGATTGTCCATTTTGTACACGAAGTGCATCCAGTTTTTGCCGTAACCATCTCAACTTTTTAGCACATGCTATGTGGGTGGAATGATGATACCATGCCAACTTTCAACCTTTTCAGAGTTCATTTGAAGTGCTTTTCAATTTCAGGGTTATTTAGCTCAAAAAAACCAGTAAGTGCATGAAAAATACCAAATGAAGTCAGAAAGGGTTGAAAATTGATGATGTGGCTTTGAATGGTGCATTTTGAACAAACGAAAAGTATGGAGTTCAAATAAGTTAAAAAATGAAATCCATTTGTAACAGATGAGTTTTCGTCCGAAACCGTGATACTTCGAAAGAGATTGTCCATTTTGTACACAAAGTGTATCCAGTTTTTGCCGTAACCATCTCAACTTTTTAGCACATGCTATGTGGGTGAAATGATGATACCATGCCAACTTTAATCTTTTTAGAGTTCATTTGAAGTGCTTTTTAATTTCAGGGTTATTTAGCTCAAAAAAATTAGTAAGTGCATGAAAAATACCAAATGAAGTCAGAAAGGGTTAAAAATTGATGATGTGGCTTTGAATGGTGCATTTTGAACACACACAAAGTATGGAGTTCAAATAAGTTTTAAAAAATGAAATTCAGTAAGTAAAATTCGAAAAGACAGGGAGATGCGCTTATGTAAGTAAAATTCGGCCGGAAATCAGACTGAAATTCAGTTTGATTTTAGGTCAAATTTTCCCACATAAGGGCATCTATTTTCAATTTGAGAGGAACTCAATAAGACAGGGAGGGGTGGGCTTATAAACCGGTGCGAGCGCCCCTCACTTGGCGAGGTGGGACTAAACTCCCACCACAGCCAGGACCAACCATTTACTCCCGGTCGGTGGCTACAACCGGGACCAATACCCACCATTGGTCCCAGTTTGTGGCACCAACCGGGACCAATTCCCACCTTTAGTCCCGGTTGGTGCCACCAACCGGGACCAAAGGTCTCTGCTTCCTGCCCTTTGGGCTGCCGAAAAGAGACCTTTGGTCCCGGTTGGTGGCACCAACCGGGACTAAAGGTTGGCATTGGTCCCGGTTGGTGCCACCAACCAGGACCAATGCTCTGGGTATATAAGTAGAACTTAGGAATTTTCAGTTCTCATCTCGCAGTTTCCCCCGACGACGCCCCCCGCTCAAGGTGTCTAGCGATATCGTCGCTAATCATCTAGGGATGGTGCCCGGTACCAAACCTGGTGATTACCTGAGCGATGATGTATAGTTTAAGCCATTGGAGGTGGACGAATTTCGTTACCGGCATGTGCGGCCTCTCGTCAAACCTGATCCTCCTCCTCTAACAACGATGATGCGAAAATTCCATGAATGGTACATGAAAACCTGCCGCGAATCTGGGACGGATTTTTTGATACTGTCAGTTAAAGATCAGCACGACCTCGTTAAAATGGAACTGTTAAATATTGAATTTGAGGAGATATTCCAGTTATACAGTCAAAAGGCCCTTGACAAAATAATCGTAACTTGCTACTGTCTGTAAGTACTACTTCTGTAATTAAGTCTTTCTATGTATATAGCTCAGCTCTTTCATTGCATGTATATATAATTATCCTCACTACTATATTATGCAGATTGAAGATCGTCGAATGCAGAAAAGCACAAATCTATGACATTGGATTCATTAACCCAAATGTCATACATGAGTATAATTTCCAAAAACATCCCACACAAACCGAGGAAAACTTGCTACAATCGTTGCTTAGAAATCAAAACAAAGGGACAATACTCTTTTCTTACAACTTCAAGTTAGTGTTACTATCTTGTGCATATTCGGTTCCCCTTATTACTCGAGATTTATAGTAATGTAATTGATGAGTTATGCATGTGTGCGCAGTTTCCACTATATTCTGCTAGAGATTCAGCTTGAGCGGGAGTAGTAACCGTCTTAGACTCGAAACGAAAAGATCCCAGGAATATGCGGACATGACTAAAATTCTCCAGAAGTAAGTTCAATCGATCATTATCGCATCATATCGGCAACTTTGTTCATTTCCTGATATCAAGTAATTATTTTCTATGTTTGGCAGGGTTTGGAAAGAGTTCACAGCAATTGTTCCGGCACTGTCGGGGGAGCTGCGATTTACACACCCGAAAGTAAGTACTACTAGCTAGTTCCGTGCATCTCCCATTGATTCTAGTTTCATCAATACCATTTATCATGCTTGATTATCAGTTTGATTGAACTCTATTTCTCGTAAAGTGCTTGTGGCAGGAAACCGGAAATAATTTATGTGGATACTACATTTGCGTGTTCATCTACAACGCGACGACCCCTAAGCGCAAGCAATAATATTCACAATTTTTTTTATTACCATATATATGTATTGACCCCCTTCTTTAAATTAGATGTGGCAGATGGGGGATGAACTCCTACCACATGATCGCATACGAGCAATTCAAGAATAATTGGCGGGATTCTTTCTTGACCACGTCGTAAATGAAACCATAGAATACCATCTGGAAGTTGACATTAGATGTTAGGGATTGTAAGAGATCTTATATTGTATATATGTAGCTAGTAGCGTCGGATATATATACGAAAACTTGTTATACGACCAATCTCTTGAAGAAAGAGAGGTCGATCACTTCTATCTCTATATGTTCATGACGATCTTCTGTACTTAATGGTTCCTTCTTCATTTCTTACTAGCTAGCGTGTTGAGTTTTCTCTATAATAGGTAGCGTCGACCAAGCACGGAGAAAGAGAGGACATTTTTCTCTATTAATTAGCTAGCTAAAACAATTAAAACCCCTAAATTAACCGTCCAAAATCCCCTAACTCCCCCCCCCTCCCTTTCAAAAAAAAACCCAGCAACTGCTAGATGCTGATGCGTGGATGCCTTTTGGTCCCGGTTGGTATTACCAATAGGGACTAAAGGTCCTCTTGTCTGGGCTCCCCGTAGAGGCCACATGGAGCCCCTTCTGTCCCGGTTTGTAAGAGAACCGGACTAAAGGTTTTGGGCTTTAGTCCCGACCCTTTAGTCCCGGTTCCAGAACCGGAAAAAATGGGCCTTACGAACCGGGACAAATGAGCCTTTTTCTACTAGTGTTAGCCTCCCCCTCCCTCCCCCCAACCCAAATCTGGATCAAATCGACAAAAAATAGAGAGAAACACAGGCGATGCGGTGAGATCTAACTAGACACGAAGGAGAACAGGACAGGGTTCCGGATTCACTCACCAGAGCCGCCGTCGTCGCCGAGAACGAAAGCTCCGCCGCTGCTGTCATCCAGAACAAAAGCTCCGCCGCCGCCGCCGGCTCACCGCCGCGAATGAAGAGGAGGGAGCAACATAGGCTCAGAAAGGGATACCCGTTCGGATAGACACGGAGAAACGATTCACCTGATGAACTGACAAGTGGGGCCCGTAACTAGATGCACTGCCAAGTAGGGCTCGCATGTCTTAAACATAACTTCACTCCCGTTGACGACCATTTAAAACGTCTGAGTGGGCCTTGGCTATTTGGACTTCTGAAACGTCTCGCGAGAGCCATTTTTATCAACCATCGTCGCATTCTTTCCAATTTACCTCTATTTACCCTTAACTCGTGGTTTTGGTTTGATGTGAGCTCTGCCCTCCATGCCTCCATGTTATCCATCCACCGAGCGCAGTCAGCGACTGCACGCGGCACATAGGATGCAAACCAAAAATCCAGCTGAGATTCGGAGGACTTTCTTTGTGCGGGGCCAATTGTCGAACATGGCCAGTGAGAAGGAGCACTAGCTCGAGTCGTAAGCTTCGCCGACGTGCGGGCTGCCCACCCATGCACCCAGTATGTAGTCGCATTCTGGGTGCCTCCCGGCCGGTTCTTCCCCGTGGTTTAGCTAGAGCTATCCGCCTCAAACCACATCTCCCACTGGAGAGTGGAGACTCGACTGCAGATTTTGTGCATGATCAACGATCTATACCTATATATATTAGACTCGATTGATCTGATTCTCCACGCCAACGGGCAAAGCAAATCATCTAGCTAGCAATGGCGCTCGGACGCCGTCGGCCAGCCTCCCTCCTACTACCCCTTCTCGTCGCAATCCTCTACGCCGCAGCCTTCCTCGCTGGCCCGGCCACGGCCATGGGAAAGACGGGCAACGTCTTCGTGTTCTGGGGCCGGAACAGGAACGAGGGGTCCCTCCGGGAGGCCTGCGACACCGGAAGGTACAGGTACACCACCGTCGTCATCTCTTTCCTCGACGTCTTCGGCCACGGCAGGTACCACCTCGACCTCTCCGGCCACGACGTCTCCGCCGTTGGCGCCGACATCAAGCACTGCCAGTCCCAGGGCATGTCCATCTTCCTCTCCATCGGGGGCTTCGGCGGCCAGTACTCCCTGCCGACCCGCCAGTCCGCGGCGGACGTGGCCGACTACCTCTGGAACGCCTACATGCTTGGCACCCGCAAGGGCGTCCACCGCCCGTTCGGCGACGCCTACGTCGACGGCATCAACTTCTTCATCGACGGTGCCGCCGGTGCGCGACCGGAAAACTACGACGAGCTGGCCAGGCGGCTCTGGAGCTACAACAAGGGCTACCGTGCCAGGACGCCGGTGCAGCTGTCGGCGACCGCCGCGGTGCGGGTACCCGGACAGGGCGCGTGGAGCGGGCGCTCGCCACGGGGCTCTTCAACCGCATCTTCGTCAGGTTCTACGACGACCCCCACTGCGCCGCCCACTTGGAGCAGGAGTGGGACAGGTGGGCGGCGGCGCAACCGCACGCGCAGATCTACCTCGGCTTGCCGGCATCGGAGCGGCAGGTCGGCTACGTGCACCCCAAGAACCTCCACGCTGTTATGCCGGTGGTGCAGAAGGCGGCCAACTACGGCGGCGTCGTGATCTGGGAGCGCTATGAGGACAAGCGGAACCGGCTACAGCACCTACGCCATACAATGGGCTTGAGCCTCCGTCACGGACTAGTCACCGTATGAATTTGGTTATATCTTACAGAAAATAGCCAGTAGGTATTATATATCAGTATGCAGTTGTCTGAATTGTGTAAGAATAAAGTGACATCTTTGTGTTAGATCCGGATTAATAAGTACTCCTTTCGTCCAAAATTACTTTTCTATAACAAGTAATTCAGGATGAAGGAGAGTAATAGTCGTTTTTCTTTGTCACGGATCCAAATGGATTCTACTATGTGGACCTTTAGACCATCACATATTTTAAATTGCATAAAAGTGGCATATATATAAAGGTTCAATTTTTTACAACTTTTACGTTCTTGACGTGGCAATTGGGTTAGGGCATGAAACAACGGTGGCATCACTACCACCGTTGCCCCAACGCTTTATGTAGATAAAAAATAACTGAAGCCACCAATTAATTCTATCTTCACGACATGGCCAACGGGCTGTCCCATCGTGCTGCCCCGCATGTCCAGCTCGGTTCGGAGCCTGACACACAGGTTCGGGTGATGCTCTGCACAAGAACCGGTCTCTCCTACAGAGGAAGTAGGCGCTTCATGAGAAAAAGGTAGAGAAAGAGGAAAAAGGAAGAGAGAGAAGGTGAAGAACGAAGGAGAAAGAAAGTTGGTGGGGAGAAAAGAATTGAGATGGGTCCACAATCATGACATCTATCTATGGCTTGCCTCGGTTGGGTGAAGAGTAATGCAAATGATAGTTTTAATATTTTAAGTCTAAACAAATGCATGGAGCAGCATCAAGGTGATGCTTCCATTGCTCATGCCCTCATAGATCCATCGGAAGCAATAGTATGCTTCTCAAGTTAGCAGCTTTTTTAGGGTAAGCTGATACAGTTAAAGTCAACATGATGGCGGTCCAGTTCTTCCTTATTGGCTGCTGCTATACTTTTGTCACCGAAGGACCGGTCTCTTCTGCAGGATCCCGTGTACCCCTCCAAGCTACACCTTTTGCCATGCTAAATAATTCAAACCTACGTGGCATGCCGGGGCTTCTGTCTAGATGGAGCATTGGGCATGCCCTTAGATGCCACATGCCACACGAGTCTGACAAGTGGGCACAATATTGGGAAAATGGTAAAATGTGATAATAGTGGAATAATAATACATAAATAGGAGTAAAAGGAGGGATATGGATGTGCAACGAGCGTACAATGTGGAATTTACCCTTAAATTCAGATTGTTGAGCTAGTATTTTAAGTTGACAAGTCAAGTTGATGTCCCATGAGGTGTGGCAGTATGTAAAATTTACAGCCAAGTGGTCGGCTTCTCCTTTCTAGCAAGAAACTCTAAGAACTATTCGGAGTAGATGGAAAACCCGCTAAAGCTATGAAGGGGCGCGAAAGAAGTCCACGTCACCCCCGCTAACCCACCCACAGCTCTAATTCCAGTTAATTGACCCCCTGAACTCTCCAAAAACCAGGCAAAGCAACCCCTCTCGCTGATTATGATGGTTTTTGCCAGCGGTTTTGCCTACGTGGCTGCGGATGGTTGCCAGCTTGGCTTGGAGAAGGCGCAAAGCGATATGAGGCCGTGGAAGTCTGAAGTTTCACCCAATCCTAATCCCTAGTTCCTCTCTTCCTCCTTCCCTGTTCGTCGCAATGGACGCCAGCTGAAGCTTGTCCGTCTTTGTTCTCTAGTTCCTCTCCTCCCCTCATCCCGGCAGTGGCATAGCTAGCTTGGTGAGCCAGGATGGTCCAACAATGAAGATTTCCATGTAATTCCATGTATTGTCAAAAATAAAACTTTTTGCTACCCTATATATTGGCTATATGGGAAATTTCAGGGTGGTCCATGGACCACCCTGTCCACCCCCTGGCTACGCGACTGACGGCACACGGAAACACCATGGGCATGGGCATGGACGACCTCGTCATGGTGCAGATGCATATGTACTGTACTCTATGCTATTTCTGAAGTACATTGCCTGTTTTGCTGCAACAGATATTCGTCGACCAGAGGACTTAGAGGGCAGAGCTGTTGCGAGAACTACTCAAGAGCAAGATTGGGCACAGCCCAAAACTGAAGCATGCTCAGAGCATTACTACTTACAGGAAAAAACAACACAGGGAATCATCCCAGGGGCCCAAATCGTGTACATTATACCCTTTGTAGGCATGTACTGGTGCTCTAAGAACAATTAGGATGTGTACAAAGTATTAGCTTTTGTTGCTCATACGGTTGCCTTTGTTTAGTTGACCAGAGAGAACTGAGAGAAAGCAATTTTTTTAGTGGATGCAAGTCTGAATCGGCAATCTGTTGCCTATGGAACATATATATATTAATCTCATTTATCTGAATGCAATCTATTATAGATGACATGAATGAAAGCTTTTCTGAATTGAAAGTACTCTGTTATTGCAACCACCATGGTTGAAAATTGGCAGCATTTATTTACATTCAGCGTCATTGTAATTAAGAAAAAAGACATGCCCACAATTATCTGTATATAGTTTCAGCTTAACTTTAAAATAAAAGGACACTTATAAACATAACAGGGAAATCACATAAGCTACCCATGGTAATGCTATAAATTCTTGTACAGTTTTTAAGTTCTTTGTTACAGCATTGTACAGTTTCAATTTCTTCAGTCCTATCATGCATTGGGTGCTTGGCCATTCTTGGCAAGCGTTTTTCAGAGCAGAATGAATTGACATGCAGTTCCTCCGCTGCATGGTCTAAAGATAACCTCCCACAGATCATGTCAGATTGATTAAGGATTTTTCATTTGCCCCAAACCCAGCTATCCGTCGCCCCAAACCAATAGGAACTACACAAATCGGAGGACTAGAACGATCAAAGATCAATGCCGCCACAAAGCCGCCCCAAACCCCAACCAGGCTCTGTTCGATGCTAAGACCACGAGAGGGGCCAGCATGGCAATCAAAATCCAATTTCCTTGACCGCAAACTTGCCACGTAGGCAAAACTGCTCGCAAAAACACCATAATCAGCGAGAGGGGGGTTGCTTTACCTGGTTTTGGAGAGTTCAGGGGGTCAATTAACCAGAATTAGATCGGGGCCCCAGTGGACTTCTTTCGAAGGGGCGCATACAAATCGGGGGTATAAACCAACGAAAAAATAGCACACTATTTTACCATTATAGCGTATTTGGAAGGGGCACACTATATAATTTAATACTCCTTCCATTTTCTTAGACAAGGTTATTTGAAAAATACATTTTGCATATATATAAAGCCACCAATAATATTCGAGACAAAAATCAATGATATTTTTTCCGTACTAGCAACTTGTTTAATACTTGCATGAATGTAGTCAATGCCAGTTAGCTACTTTCTTCTCAATCCTTACTTGCATGCATATGGTGTATTAATAACGAAAAGAAAAGTTGGCTTGCAAATCAATCATTAAATTTTACCTTGATACTTGTAATCTAAGTTTGTGGCCTTGTATAAGGGAATGGAGAGAGTAATGTTACATCGTGCAGGTGCACCAACACGCCCATCCGCCCACCCAACTTACTCGCACTGTCTCTCATACGCCCATCACGTCCTAACCTAGACTACCCAATTCTTAGTTTCTCACCCCAATTTCAAGTTCCACACCCAGTTCGATAGGCGGCGACAACGTTTTTTCTGTTGACCGGCAACGCATAGGGCCTCTAACTCCAGGAAAGTTAGCACCTATGTCAGCCACGTTGATGGCGCCGACAAGTCAGGCACTAGGTAGCTCACCTCTCTTCATCCCATCTCCAAGTACCGGTGTCAGCGGAGTTCTATCACCTCCCATTTGCATCGCTGCGGTGTTGCTCCTCGTGGCCATGCCAAAGGAAGCTAGTGACGCCGAACTTGCCATTGTAGTGTTGTTCTCGTCGGCGTCTGTGCTGCTGCTGACGCCCATCACCCCGACTTCCTCCTCCTTGTCATGCCCATCGGCCATGATGGCCTCGTCCCTGTGCTCATTTTGGATGCAATTCTTGGTGTCTGCAACTTCTGATTGATGTAAATATTAGTGTTTTAGGGTGTCTCTGGCTTTGAAACAACACATGGATGCTTAGAGGAAAGTTACACACACGGGGCCTTTACGGGGTTGATCCAGTTGGCACCTTGTGGTTGGTCAGTCGGGAAAAATCGGTTGACACACCCCTAAAAATCAGGGGGTGGAGGGGTGGGCTACTGTAATTAGTTGGAAAAGATCCGTATTAGCCTCCTAATACCCAGTGAATCTAGCATTTTTTGTGGATGCTTATATCAGTTATATGGCTTACTTCAGATCTCTAGAAGAAATTCATCTAGATTTAAACAATTTGATCTCATTAGATGTTATATGGACAAGAAATTCACGCTGAAATCCTTAATTTTTGGGATACATTTGGCATATTTTATTTTTCAAAATGCTATTTCAAAGCATGCTATAATGTGTATAGCATCTGGAGAAGGGCGTTGCTTAATTTGATAGTACATTATTTTTGTTGTGGTATAAACACATCAGAACGAGTGAACAAGCCACTCTCCCTTCATTCTCTCACCAAGAAGAGAATGAGAGGGAGTGTCGGTGGAGCTTGAAGGCGGACGAAGATCAGAGTCAGTGGAGGAGAGTGGGAGAGGGAGCTCAGATTTCAAAGGCAACTATTGGATTTTAGATGACTATTGTTAGCTGTTTTCTTCATGTGACTGGATTTTAGATGCAACTATTGGATTTTTGCAGCTCATTATTTTTTAGTATTTCTTGGCTGGCAAAATGCACAAAGACAAAATGTTAGCACGGTAGAGGAATCCGACCCTTGTATTTCAAAAGAAAACGGATGGACGGATGACTCTGGGGTCGTAGGGGCTGCGATGTGCTGGGGTCCGAGGGGTACATGGTGGCATATTGATGTAAGTACGTGGCAAAATTTTAGACAAAACACAAATACGACAATTGAGAAATTGGCTCCAGAAGTTTTTTCTCATATGCAGAAATTTCTAAAGGATCACGAGAGGGCCGGAAAGTTGTTGGAAAATTTATATTGCATAAATCACGAAAAAGGAACATTTCCCCGAGCGACGAAAAATCTAACAAAAATAATTTGAAGATATATGATCTGAAGGAGCCACCAACCAGAAAATGGGCGAGTGGCGCTTATGGTGGTGACCCAGTAGTCATGTTGGCGTGCCCCAGACCAAAACACGTGGGGCCACACAGGTCCTTGGTCACCCTTTTTACAAGCCTTCGTCATTTGGCCTTGGGATGCATCTGACTTTTTCTGGAATCACTTCACTTAATTTACTAAGTGATCGGTTATTATCCCTGTGTAGGACAAAGTAATGGGGTCTTCCTCCTTTCGCTTCGAAGAATAACTACGTCGCTGGCTGGCCGTGGCCGGCTGGAGGACGTCCGGCACAAGCCGGTGCTGGCTGGCATCCCGGACGGTTGGTCGAGGAGCCGGTTGGACCCTCGGCCGGCTAGGCGTGGCCGGCTCTTCCGTTGACCTTGGGACGGACATGTGACGTCCCGTCCCTCTGCGCGTGGGTACGATGACACGACGCGACCGACACGACGGGCGGCCCTGTGGCTACAGTGGCCGCTGACGCACTGCAGCGCGTGGCTACAGTCCAACCGTCCTGGCCGCTGAACTCGGTGAGCGCGACCGGACGTAGGAACAGTCCAGGCACGTCCTCGCCATTCGATTACTTACCCCGGCATGGCTACAGCATGGCCGGCCATACCGGAGACTTCGGCCGGCTGGCGCTAGACGACGCCCCCCCGGGCAACCCGTGCCGCGGCAGGTGGGCGAGGGCCAATCGTAGAGCCGACTGGCGTGCCCCAATGGGAGATGGGACCGCTCAGCCGACGGACCCCACCAATGACGAGACGGCATGAATGGCGGGACCCTCTGGCCAGCTAGAGAGACTGCCAGCCGGGTCCCCCCACCTTTGTACTTAGGACATATTATAAGAGCCGAGGGGTTGGCCTATAAAACCCCCCGAGCCCCCGTGCAATGGAACGGACGATCATCCTCACACACACACACAACCCCTTCTAGCAGTGGAGGCAGCGGAGCCAGCTGCCCCTTCTTCCTCCTCTAGACACAGCTCCAGGAGCACCATTGTCTCTATACCCATCCATCCAACTAAACCAAGAAGGACTAGGGGTATTACCTCCTTCGGAGGGCCCTGAACCTGGGTACTGTGTGTCGTCACCGCTTGTGCCCAATCTCGGACCCGGAGCCCGTCGGCGTCCTTCGGCCCCAACGACCTACGATAAGCCACCCTGTGGCATCTGTCGTGAGAAAACGACGATAGTTGGCGCCCACCGTGGGGCCGTACACGGCGCCGGCTGGATTCATGCTCCGGGCGGGACCCCTCGCCATTCCTCGCCGCCGCCGCCCGTCCAGGCGAAACTGTGGGGGGCTCGTGGGGCTTGCTCCGGCACACCCTGCGAGAGACTCCGTCGGTATCACGGCCGACATCGACGCGCTCACCGAGCGCTTCGGCAGGCTCAGCCTCGCCGAGGCTCCCACCGCTGACGAGTACCCCGCGGGGGTGCTCGTCTGCGCTGGTCCGCCCATGGCAGTGGGCGCACTTGCTGAGACTCAGTCCAGCGGCTCCCACGATCGCGTGGGACTAATGGCCATCACCTCCTCCACTACCTCCGGACGTGCGCGGGCCATGGCTAGCGCTGCCGCTGCCCACGTCGGCACCTCCGACCCGCTCGGCGTGGCCCTTCAGGGCTTGAGCACTCCTATCGCCCCGTCGGCGAACCCCGACACCGCCGCGGCCGATCTCGAGGCGGCTCGTCGCGTCCTATTCAAGGACGCCACCGCCCTCGCGGCCACGCGGCTCCGCATAGAGGCGTCCCAACGGGAGTACGCTTCTGCCTATGGTCTTACCCTGGCTGGCGCCGAGCCCAGTCGGCGTGGGGCTATGCACGACCGCGGTCGTGTCGTCACCGAAATCCTTGGTGGCAAAATGCCCGTCTATGACACCCCCGCAGCCAACCTGCGGGCCCTCAAGGTGGCCTACGACGAACTGGCCAGCTTGGAGGGCGAAGAGCGTACCGCCCACGAGCGCCACATCAAGGAGCTCATCGATGCTGCTGATTCACAGCAGCATCTGCTCGCACCGGGCGGCGCTGCTGCCGAAGGCCCCCTGCCCGAGTGCGAGGGCACGGGAACTGCAGACCATCAAGCGGCACAGTACTCCTGCTCCCTTCGCGTTTCCGGCCGCCGAACCGGAACAAACAACCCCCGGCCCTCTCAGACATCAGGGAGCGAGCAGCCGGCTGTCAACAGCCGGCGCACCAACGATCCGCCTCGAAGCGGCCGCCACCACGAAGCACCGACATCCGGCAGTCGGCGCAGCCACGGGCACACGCCGCCCCCGCGGCACGAGTCGGGGCAGTCGGTGCCACACACCGTCCGTCCTGAGCTCTCTGCTCGGCTTGGACCACGCGTCCCCCGCAGCGAGAACGACGCCCGCAACCGCCTTGACAGACTCGCGCAATCCGCCCTTCTCAAGGAGGAGGGCTCGATTGGTCCGGCTTGCTTTGGCCCATGGATCCGCACCGAGCCGTTCCCAACCGGCTTCACGCTCCCTAGGGACACCCTAAAATACAACGGGGCCGCCAAGCCCGAAGACTGTCTGATCGACTACACCACCGCTGTTGACATCGCCAGGGGGAATAAGCGCGTAGCTGTTCGCTACGCCCCCCTCATGTTGATCGGCTTGGCCCGTACCTGGTTCAACATCCTGGCGGCCGGCAGCACCAACACCTGGACGGACTTCGAGGAGGCCTTCGTTCGCAACTTCACCGGCACCTACAAGCGGCCTAGCCGTCCCCGTGAACTCGCCATCTGCGTTCAGGGGCCGGACGAATCCCTCCGCTACTACCTCACTCAGTGGACCGAGCTCCGCAATTCCTACGAGGGGGTGCACGAGGTGCAAGCCGTGCAGTACTTCATCGAGGGCTGTCGGGACGGCACCCCTCTCAAACATAAGCTTCTGTGCTCCGAGCCGGCCACGCTTGCCAAGCTGATGACCAAGGCAGACAAGTACGCCACGACTGACTCAGCCATCCGGGTCAAGACGACCCCGCCCGCCAAGGCGACGAAAACGCCGACCACGTCCTGGCCGGATGCCTACAACCGGCAGCCGCAAAACAACAAACGCAAGAACGACCAGCCGCATCCCCGCTACGGGAGCCGGCAGGTCAACACCATCGAAGAGCAGGAGCCGGCTGCCTAGCCTTCCAGCCAGCGCCAACGCACTGGCAAGGCTGCCTGGCAGCCGAAGCTCACGTTCAAACAAATGCTCGATCCCCCTTGCAAGAACCACTCAGGGGCCGAACCCTCTATGCACACACTTCGGCAGTGCAGCTTCTCACCGCAACTGGCCCGGGGGGACGGCCTTCCGACTACCCCCACGTCACCCATACGCGCGCCGGCCCCGGCTCAAGCTGCCACCCCGGTGCCGGCCCAGAACGACGGTCGTCTAATCGACCAGTTTCCGAACCAGGATGGTTGCTACGTTGTCTTCACCTATGCATGCATCTTTTCAACTTCATCAACCATGTCCACGAGACCCCTGTCTCTGACTAAAACAAGCCAATAGCAACAGGGAACATCCAATTGTGTCCATCCAAAGAATTGCAAGATGCCAATTAACCATTCCACTTGCCAGTCAAAAATGATGAGTCTATGCTCAAATATGCAGGACACCCTGCCCTGAAGCCATCAATGCAAGGCTTTAAAGACATAAAAAACATAGAGAAAAGGACTCTTCCATCCTCTGTTACCTTGGTATCTATCTCCACAACATTGCCAGGTGACCTCTTCTCCACCTCTGCTTTGAAATTATAAAGCATCCTAAAAGTATATGCCCAGTCACCATATAATAGTTTCATTGCCCTTTGTTTTGCCTTCCACACCGTGTTATACTTCACCTTAATGGGGTATTGCTTTTCCAAGTCTACTTTAAGTTTCTTTGCAGTAGTGTTTGGTTTCTTGGCAAAAATAGGAGTGATCTTTTCTGCAATCCAAAGTTGTGATGTCATGGTTGATACTCTCTGTGAACTTGTAATACAAGTATGTTGGTATGGGATTTTATTCACCCTAATGGTACTTGTTGGGTCACGTTGCATGGGAAACAAAAAAATTCCTACACACACGCAGATCTATCCATGGTGATGAGCATCTATGAGAGGGAGAGTGGATCTACATACCCTTGTAGGTCGTTAAGCGGGAAGCGTTAAGAAACCCGCTTGGTGTAGTCGAACGTCTTCGCAATCCAAATCGCCGAATGTCCCACGATCCAATCACGAACCGTCCTCATGATCTGTCCCGATCAAGCACCGAACGGACGGCACCTCCGCGTTCAGCACACGTACAGCTTGATGACGATCTCCGCCTTCTTGAACCAGCAAGAGGGAGCGGAGAGGTAGGAGAGTTCTCCGGCAGCGTGATGGCGCTCTGGCAATGGTGGTGGAGCTATTCCGGCAGGGCTTCACCTAAGCTCTGTAGATATCCGATCTAGAGGAGAAACTATGCACTGGAGGAACGGGTTGCATGTGGCTAAAAATCAAGTGCAAAAACCCTAAAACCCTCTAGTATATATAGGATGAGAGGAGGAGAGGAGGCAGCCTTGGCTTCCAAGCCAATGCTGGTTCGGCCGAACTAGGAGGGAGGAATCCTCCTCCTCCACTCCTAGTAGGATTAGGACGCCTTCCTAATTTAGCCTTTTTTGCCTTTTTCCACCTTTTTCCTTTTGGGCTTTTATTTCCAGCTGCATGGGCCTTGTGTGGGACTTCCACCAGCCCACTAAGGTCTGGTATTGATCCTCCCACAGCCCATGTAGCCTCTTGGGTCGAAATACGCCTCCCGATGGTCTCCCGGTACACTACCGACACTCTCGGTACACTACCGATGAGCCCGAAACTTTTCCGGCGACCAAAATAGGACTTCCTATATATCAACCTTTACCTCCGGACCATTCCGGAGCTCCTCGTGATGTCCGGGATCTCATCCGGGACTCCCAACAACCTTCGGTCACCACCATGCATAACACTATACTACCGAAATGTCGCCGAACCTTAAGTGTGCAGACCCTGCGGGTTCGAGAACTATGTAGACATGACCGAGACACCTCTACGGTCAATAACCAATAGCGGGACCTGGATGCCCATATTGGTTCCTACATATTCTATGAAGATCTTTATCGGTTGAACCTCTATGTCAAGGATTCAGTTAATCCCGTATGATGTTCCCTTTGTTCTTCGGTATGTTACTTGCCCGAGATTCGATCGTCGGTATCTCCATACCTAGTTCAACCTCGTTATCGGCAAGTCTCTTTACTCGTTCCGTAATACAAGATCCGCAACTAACACTTAGTCACATTGCTTGCAAGGCTTATTGTGATGTTGTATTACCGAGTGGGCCCTGAGATACCTCCCCGTCAAACGGAGTAACAAATCCCAGTATTGATCCATGCCAACTCAACGGACACCCTCGGAGATACCTGTAGAGCACCTTTATAGTCACCCAGTTACGTTGCGACGTTTGATACACACAAGGCATTCCTCCGATGTCCGTGAGTCGCATGCTCTCATGGTTATAGGAACATATACTTGACATGCAGAAAATAGTAGCAATAAACTGACACGATCATATGCTACGTTCGTAGTTTTGGTCTTGTCCATCACATCAATCTCCTAATGATGTGATCCTGTTATCAAATGACATCACATGTCAATGGCTAGGAAACCTTGACCATCTTTGATCAACGAGCTAGTTCACTAGAGGCATACTAGGGACAAAGTGTTGTCTATTAACCCACACATGTAATGTGTTTCCAATCAATACAATTATAGCATGGATAATAAACGATTATCATGAACAAGGAAATATAATAATAAACACTTTATTTATTGCCTCTAGGGCATATTTCCAACAGTACTTCCATCAGGTTGGCGTCTAGCAGATTTGTACCACTTGCAAGGCTTGACACTTCCATCAAAACCTCTACATCTTGCATAAAACTTCTTTCTATCAGTCCACTTAGTCTTGGCATCAAACTCAGGTTTGACTGCATAAGTCTTAAAACACATCCTAAAATCATCCATATTTGGGAACAACTTTCCCACAACAATAACAGGGTTTTCCTTATCATACGCATTTACCAACTCATCATCATGTGCATCATCTACATCATCTGCATCATCTTCCATCAGCTGTCCATCCACATCTTTAGTTTTATCTCTGGTAGCATCAGTATCAGTAGGCATACTAGATTCACCATCTTCTCCTCCTTATCTTCGTCAGCTACTGGAATGCCAAAATTTTTGGCCATCTCAGTGTCATCCATTGGTGCAATGACTAAATCAGTTGGGTCATTTAATTCTACTGAATTCCAATCAACGGAAACAACCCTTGCAACACCATCAGAGCACTCTTCTACATCAACCCCCTCTTGTAATACTGTCAATTCACCTGTACACATGGGCATTATCTGCCTCTGTGAAGCCCAATCATCATCTCCCATCTGTGAAGCTAACTTTGAGGGCACATATCCAACCTTAGAATCTGATTTCAGATCAACAAGCTCTGCATGAAACATAGTCTGTTTGGTTGTCCAGCCATCTTGTCGATCGATTTCATCAACCATCTCTACACCATCCTCAATTCTCACATACTCTCCTTTCCAATTATCAAACTGTAACAATGCTACCTCTTGCTCTGGACCCCAAAAAATGCTCTCCCCAATTTTTTCCACCACATTCTTCACGGCCTTCTCTTCCATGCTCTGTAGTTCTTGTGCATCAATCTCTGCAAAATCAATCTCCCACTTCACAATTGTATCTCTCTCTATGTCCCGCATGCTACCATCACCTAGCTTCGCCTTAGAAGGAAGAAATTCCACACTGAATTCGAACATCTGAGCACCACCACCCTTGTTTGTCAACAAAGGGGCAGTGTGAGGTGTACTAGCAGAAGCAGACGAGGCACAAATCGCATAGGTTGGAAAGGATGTTGTTGTGTCTGGCGGCTCCATCGCGGTTACACTAGTAGCAAATAGGGCATTGGTTTGGGCTGGGTCAGCCCATTAGTCCCAGTTCAGTCATGAACCGGGAGCAATGGGGGCAACGGTCTCGGTTCGTGAGGCCAGGGGGCTAGGCGGGCCACGTGGGGCATTGGTCCCGGTTCGTTTGGAACCTTTGGTCCCGGTTCCAGACACGAACCGGGACAAATGTGCCTCGCTCCTGGCCCACAACCATTGGTCCCGGTTCGTGGCTGGATCCGGGACCAAAGGGGGTCCTTTAGTCCCAGTTCCAGCCACGAATCGGGACCAATGAAATGCCTATATATTCCCCCTCGCCAGCAAGCAGAGCACTCCACACTGCTCTATTTTTTTGGCCGGCGAGGGGAGAGCTTTGTGTTGCTCTAGCTCACCTCCTATGCACATGAGGTGTTTGATGAAATACCTAAGCCAAACTTAAGCTTTCTCCTCCCAAACCTCCTTGTCCAAACTCCATTTTTGTCAAGATTTTTCTAGGTTTGGCGGTCCGTCCTGTCCCGTCCCCATCCTGAAAACGCCATCGATCGCCCGCGCATGGTGAGCCTCTTGATCTTATCTTCTTGCTAAAAGAAAATATACTTACTCATATGATTTTCTTCCTTTTATTATTGTTCACTTCTCTATTCATGATATGTTGTAATGGTTTTTAATACATTTTATTATACAACACACGCAGATGAACCGGCAATGGATGTATGACCGACGCACCTCCGAGTATATTAAGGGCCTGCATAATTTTCTCAAAGCGGCTGAGGCAAACAAGCAGAATGGTTTTATGCCTTGTCCATGTACTGTCTGTGAGAATACGAAGTCTTTCTCCAACTCTAAAACCCTTCACTTCCACCTACTTCAGAAGGGTTTTATGCCACACTATAATGTTTGGACCAAGCACGGAGAAAGAGGGGTTACGATGGAAGACAACAAAGAAGAAGAGGATGACGACAACTACCCTCCCCATGAATACGGTGATCCTGCAATGGGGGAAGCTGAATATCAAGAGGAACCAGACGATGTGCCCGATGATGATATTCGCCGGGTCATTGTTGATGCACAGAGAGAATGCGAAAGTGAAAGGGAGAAGTTGAAGTTCGATAGCATGTTAGAGGATCACAAAAAAGGGTTGTACCCAAATTGCGAAGATGACAACAAAAAGCTCAGTACCACACTGGAATTGCTGCAATGGAAGAAAGACAATGGTATATCTGACAAGGGATTTAGTTCGCTACTGAAAATAATGAAGAAGAAGCTTCCAAAGGATAACGAATTGCCCGACAGTACGTACGCAGCAAAGAAGGTTGTATGCCTCTAGGATTGGAGGTGCAGAAGATACATGCATGCCCTAATGATTGCATCCTCTACCCCGGTGAGTATGAGGAACGGAATGCATGCCCGGTATGCGGTGCATTGCAGTATAAGATCAGAAGAGATGACCCTGGTGATGTTGAGGGCCAGCGCACCGGGAAGAGGGTTCCTGCCAAGGTGATGTGGTATGGTCCTATAATACCACGGTTGCCATGTCTGTTCAGAAACAAAATGCATGTCGAGTTAATACAATGGCACAAAAAAGATCGTAAGAAAGATGGGAAGTTGAGAGCACCCATTGACGGGTCGCAGTGGAGAAAGATCGAGAGAAAGTGGAGCAACTTTATAGGTGACCCGAGGAACATATGCTTTGGTTTAAGTGCAGATGGCGTTAATCCTTTTGGGGAGCAGAGCAGCCAGCATAGCACATGGCCTGTGACTCTATGTATGTATAACCTTCCTCCTTGGTTGTGCATGAAGCGGAAGTTCATTATGATGCCAGTGCTCATCCAAGGCCCTAAGCAACCCGGCAATGACATTTATGTGTACCTATTAGTTGATGAACTTTTACAGCTATGGAATGGAAGAGGTGTTCGTGTGTGGGATGAGAACGAACAGGAGGAATTTGACCTACGTGCGTTGCTGTTTGTAACCATCAATGATTGGCCTGCTCTTAGTAACCTTTCAGGACAGACAAACAAGGGATACCATGCATTCAAACACTGTTTAGATGATACAGACAGTATATATTTGGACAAATGCAGGAAGAATGTGTACCTGGGGCATCGTCGACTTCTTCCGACCAACCATCAATGTCGAAAGAAAGGAAAGCATTTCAAAGGTGAGGCAGATCACCAGAAGAAGTCCGCCCTCCATACTGGTGATCACATACTTGATATGGTCAATGATGTACTAGTAATATTTGGAAAGGGTCCTGGCATACTATCCGTTCCACATGACGCTGACAAATGCGCACCCATGTGGAAGAAGAAATCTATATTTTGGGACCTAGCCTATTGGAAAGACCTAGAGGTCCTCTCTGCAATCGACGTGATGCACGTGATGAAGAATCTTTGCGTGAACCTGCTAGGCTTCTTGGGAGTGTATGGAAAGACAAAAGATACACCAGAGGCACCAGAGGAACAACAATGTGTGCATGAAAAAGATGGTACACATCCAAAGCAGTATGAAGGTCCTGCCAACTACGCTTTTACCAAAGAAGAGAAGGGAATCTTCTTCGAATGCCTGCTCAATATGAAGGTCCCGTATGGCTTCTCGTCGAATATAAAGGGAATAATAAATATGGCAGAGAAAAATTTCCAAAATCTAAAGTCTCATGACTGCCACGTGATTATGACGCAACTGCTACCAGTTGCATTGAGGGGGAATCTACTGGAAAACGTTCGATTAGACATTGTGAAGCTATGTGCATTCCTCAATGCAATCTCTCAGAAGATGATCGATCGAGAAATCTTGCCGAGGTTAAGGAGTGGTTTGGTGCAATGTCTTGTTAGTTTCGAGCTGGTGTTCCCACTGTCCTTCTTCAATATCATGACGCACGTCCTAGTTCATCTAGTCGATGAGATTGTCGTTCTCGCCCTGTATTTCTACACAATATGTTCCCTTTTGAGAGGTTCATGGGAGTCTTAAAGAAATATGTTCGTAACCGCGCTAGGCTAGAAGAAAGCAACTCCATGGGCCATCAAACAGAGGATGTCATTGGGTTTTGTGTTGACTTCATACCTGACCTTAAGAAGATTGGTCTCCCTCAATCGCGGTATGAGGGGAGACTAAATGGAAAAGGCAAGCTAGGAGCGGACTCAATAATATGTAGCGACGGGCATTCTTGGTCTCAAGCACACTACACAGTTCTACAAATTCCACCTTGGTGACCCCGTATGTCGATGAACAACAATATTATGCGCTCCAAACACCCGGAGCAGTGTAACGACTGGATTACATATGAACACATCAGGACTTTCGGCAGTTGGTTGCAAACACGTCTCATGGGTGACAACACTGTTTCTGATGAGCTGTACTCGTTGGCCAGGGGACCATCTTCGAATGTATTGACTTACAAAGGGTACGAGATAAATGGGTATACATTTTACATGATCGCCCGAGATGAAAAGAGCACCAACCAAAACAGCGGTGTCCGCTTTGACGCGGCAACCAAGAGGGGAAAGGACACACATTATGGTTACATAGTGGACATATGGGAACTTGACTATGAACATGATTTCAAGGTCCCTTTGTTTCAGCGCAAATGGGTCAATCTGTCAGGAGGCGGGATACAGGAAGACCCACAGTATGGAATGACAACAGTGGATCTGAACAATCTTAGGTACACAGACAAACCACTCGTCCTAGCCAATGATGTGGCGCAGATTTTCTATGTGAAGGACATGTCTACCATACCGAGAAAAAGAAAAGATAAGGAAGCGAAAACATCATACGATGAGCCAAAGCACCACATAGTTCTTTCAGGAAAAAGAGACCTCGTGGGATTAGAGGGCAAGACAGACATGTCTGAAGATTATGAAAAGTTCCATGAAATTCCTCCCTTCAAAGCCAAGGCTGCCCAAGCACCGTGTTAAACGATGAAGATTATCCATGGTTATGGCAGAATAAGCAAAGGACACAAGCGAAGAAAAAGTGAAGACTTTCTCTCCACAACTATATCATTGTAGTGACATGTGAAGAAATGAAATGCCTTTTGTAACACATGACTTTTCGTCCGAAACCCTAATACTTCGAAAGAGATTTTCCGTTTGTACACGAAGTGCATCCAGTTTTTGCCGTAACCCTCTCAACTTTTTCTGACATGCTATGTGGGTGAAATGATGATACTATGCCAACTTTTAACCTTTTTAGAGTTCATTTGAAGTGCTTTTCAATTTCAGGTTCATTTAGCTCAAAAAAATCAGTATCTACATGAAAAATACCAAATGAAGTCAGAAAGGGTTGAAAATTGATGATGTGGCTTTGAATGGTGCATTTTGAACACACAAAAAGTATGGAGTTCAAATAAGTTCAAAAACATGAAATCCCGTTATAACAGATGAGTTTTCATCCGAAACCGTGATACTTCGAAAGAGATTGTCCATTTTGTACACGAAGTGCAACCAGTTTTTGCCATAACCATCTCAACTTTTTAGCACATGCTATGTGGGTTAAATGATGATACCATGCCAACTTTCAACCTTTTCAAAGTTCATTTGAAGTGTTTTTCAATTTCAGGGTTATTTAGCTCAAAAAAATTAGTATGTGCATGAAAAATATCAAATGAAGTCAGAAAGGGCTGAAAATTGATGATGTGGCTTTGAATGGTGCATTTTGAACACACAAAAAGTATGGAGTTCAAATAAGTTCAAAAAAATGAAATCCCTTTGTAACAGATTAGTTTTCGTCCGAAACCGTGATACTTCGAAAGAGATTGTCCATTTTGTACACGAAGTGCATCCAGTTTTTGCCGTAACCATCTCAACTTTTTAGCACATGCTATGTGGGTGGAATGATGATACCATGCCAACTTTCAACCTTTTCAGAGTTCATTTGAAGTGCTTTTCAATTTCAGGGTTATTTAGCTCAAAAAAACCAGTAAGTGCATGAAAAATACCAAATGAAGTCAGAAAGGGTTGAAAATTGATGATGTGGCTTTGAATGGTGCATTTTGAACAAACGAAAAGTATGGAGTTCAAATAAGTTAAAAAATGAAATCCATTTGTAACAGATGAGTTTTCGTCCGAAACCGTGATACTTCGAAAGAGATTGTCCATTTTGTACACAAAGTGTATCCAGTTTTTGCCGTAACCATCTCAACTTTTTAGCACATGCTATGTGGGTGAAATGATGATACCATGCCAACTTTAATCTTTTTAGAGTTCATTTGAAGTGCTTTTTAATTTCAGGGTTATTTAGCTCAAAAAAATTAGTAAGTGCATGAAAAATACCAAATGAAGTCAGAAAGGGTTAAAAATTGATGATGTGGCTTTGAATGGTGCATTTTGAACACACACAAAGTATGGAGTTCAAATAAGTTTTAAAAAATGAAATTCAGTAAGTAAAATTCGAAAAGACAGGGAGATGCGCTTATGTAAGTAAAATTCGGCCGGAAATCAGACTGAAATTCAGTTTGATTTTAGGTCAAATTTTCCCACATAAGGGCATCTATTTTCAATTTGAGAGGAACTCAATAAGACAGGGAGGGGTGGGCTTATAAACCGGTGCGAGCGCCCCTCACTTGGCGAGGTGGGACTAAACTCCCACCACAGCCAGGACCAACCATTTACTCCCGGTCGGTGGCTACAACCGGGACCAATACCCACCATTGGTCCCAGTTTGTGGCACCAACCGGGACCAATTCCCACCTTTAGTCCCGGTTGGTGCCACCAACCGGGACCAAAGGTCTGGGTATATAAGTAGAACTTAGGAATTTTCAGTTCTCATCTCGCAGTTTCCCCCGACGACGCCCCCCGCTCAAGGTGTCTAGCGATATCGTCGCTAATCATCTAGGGATGGTGCCCGGTACCAAACCTGGTGATTACCTGAGCGATGATGTATAGTTTAAGCCATTGGAGGTGGACGAATTTCGTTACCGGCATGTGCGGCCTCTCGTCAAACCTGATCCTCCTCCTCTAACAACGATGATGCGAAAATTCCATGAATGGTACATGAAAACCTGCCGCGAATCTGGGACGGATTTTTTGATACTGTCAGTTAAAGATCAGCACGACCTCGTTAAAATGGAACTGTTAAATATTGAATTTGAGGAGATATTCCAGTTATACAGTCAAAAGGCCCTTGACAAAATAATCGTAACTTGCTACTGTCTGTAAGTACTACTTCTGTAATTAAGTCTTTCTATGTATATAGCTCAGCTCTTTCATTGCATGTATATATAATTATCCTCACTACTATATTATGCAGATTGAAGATCGTCGAATGCAGAAAAGCACAAATCTATGACATTGGATTCATTAACCCAAATGTCATACATGAGTATAATTTCCAAAAACATCCCACACAAACCGAGGAAAACTTGCTACAATCGTTGCTTAGAAATCAAAACAAAGGGACAATACTCTTTTCTTACAACTTCAAGTTAGTGTTACTATCTTGTGCATATTCGGTTCCCCTTATTACTCGAGATTTATAGTAATGTAATTGATGAGTTATGCATGTGTGCGCAGTTTCCACTATATTCTGCTAGAGATTCAGCTTGAGCGGGGAGTAGTAACCGTCTTAGACTCGAAACGAAAAGATCCCAGGAATATGCGGACATGACTAAAATTCTCCAGAAGTAAGTTCAATCGATCATTATCGCATCATATCGGCAACTTTGTTCATTTCCTGATATCAAGTAATTATTTTCTATGTTTGGCAGGGTTTGGAAAGAGTTCACAGCAATTGTTCCGGCACTGCCGGGGGAGCTGCGATTTACACACCCGAAAGTAAGTACTACTAGCTAGTTCCGTGCATCTCCCATTGATTCTAGTTTCATCAATACCATTTATCATGCTTGATTATCAGTTTGATTGAACTCTATTTCTCGTAAAGTGCTTGTGGCAGGAAACCGGAAATAATTTATGTGGATACTACATTTGCGTGTTCATCTACAACGCGACGACCCCTAAGCGCAAGCAATAATATTCACAATTTTATTTTATTACCATATATATGTATTGACCCCCTTCTTTAAATTAGATGTGGCAGATGGGGGATGAACTCCTACCACATGATCGCATACGAGCAATTCAAGAATAATTGGCGGGATTCTTTCTTGACCACGTCGTAAATGAAACCATAGAATACCATCTGGAAGTTGACATTAGATGTTAGGGATTGTAAGAGATCTTATATTGTATATATGTAGCTAGTAGCGTCGGATATATATACGAAAACTTGTTATACGACCAATCTCTTGAAGAAAGAGAGGTCGATCACTTCTATCTCTATATGTTCATGACGATCTTCTGTACTTAATGGTTCCTTCATTTTCTTACTAGCTAGCGTGTTGAGTTTTCTCTATAATAGGTAGCGTCGACCAAGCACGGAGAAAGAGAGGACATTTTTCTCTATTAATTAGCTAGCTAAAACAATATAAAACCCCTAAATTAACCGTCCAAAATCCCCTAACTCCCCCCTCCCTTTCAAAAAAAAACCCAGCAACTGCTAGATGCTGATGCGTGGATGCCTTTTGGTCCCGGTTGGTATTACCAATAGGGACTAAAGGTCCTCTTGTCTGGGCTCCCCGTAGAGGCCACATGGAGCCCCTTCTGTCCCGGTTTGTAAGAGAACCGGACTAAAGGTTTTGGGCTTTAGTCCCGACCCTTTAGTCCCGGTTCCAGAACCGGAAAAAATGGGCCTTACGAACCGGGACAAATGAGCCTTTTTCTACTAGTGTTAGCCTCCCCCTCCCTCCCCCCAACCCAAATCTGGATCAAATCGACAAAAAATAGAGAGAAACACAGGCGATGCGGTGAGATCTAACTAGACACGAAGGAGAACAGGACAGGGTTCCGGATTCACTCACCAGAGCCGCCGTCGTCGCCGAGAACGAAAGCTCCGCCGCTGCTGTCATCCAGAACAAAAGCTCCGCCGCCGCCGCCGGCTCACCGCCGCGAATGAAGAGGAGGGAGCAACATAGGCTCAGAAAGGGATACCCGTTCGGATAGACACGGAGAAACGATTCACCTGATGAACTGACAAGTGGGGCCCGTAACTAGATGCACTGCCAAGTAGGGCTCGCATGTCTTAAACATAACTTCACTCCCGTTGACGACCATTTAAAACGTCTGAGTGGGCCTTGGCTATTTGGACTTCTGAAACGTCTCGCGAGAGCCATTTTTATCAACCATCGTCGCATTCTTTCCAATTTACCTCTATTTACCCTTAACTCGTGGTTTTGGTTTGATGTGAGCTCTGCCCTCCATGCCTCCATGTTATCCATCCACCGAGCGCAGTCAGCGACTGCACGCGGCACATAGGATGCAAACCAAAAATCCAGCTGAGATTCGGAGGACTTTCTTTGTGCGGGGCCAATTGTCGAACATGGCCAGTGAGAAGGAGCACTAGCTCGAGTCGTAAGCTTCGCCGACGTGCGGGCTGCCCACCCATGCACCCAGTATGTAGTCGCATTCTGGGTGCCTCCCGGCCGGTTCTTCCCCGTGGTTTAGCTAGAGCTATCCGCCTCAAACCACATCTCCCACTGGAGAGTGGAGACTCGACTGCAGATTTTGTGCATGATCAACGATCTATACCTATATATATTAGACTCGATTGATCTGATTCTCCACGCCAACGGGCAAAGCAAATCCATCTAGCTAGCAATGGCGCTCGGACGCCGTCGGCCAGCCTCCCTCCTACTACCCCTTCTCGTCGCAATCCTCTACGCCGCAGCCTTCCTCGCTGGCCCGGCCACGGCCATGGGAAAGACGGGCAACGTCTTCGTGTTCTGGGGCCGGAACAGGAACGAGGGGTCCCTCCGGGAGGCCTGCGACACCGGAAGGTACAGGTACACCACCGTCGTCATCTCTTTCCTCGACGTCTTCGGCCACGGCAGGTACCACCTCGACCTCTCCGGCCACGACGTCTCCGCCGTTGGCGCCGACATCAAGCACTGCCAGTCCCAGGGCATGTCCATCTTCCTCTCCATCGGGGGCTTCGGCGGCCAGTACTCCCTGCCGACCCGCCAGTCCGCGGCGGACGTGGCCGACTACCTCTGGAACGCCTACATGCTTGGCACCCGCAAGGGCGTCCACCGCCCGTTCGGCGACGCCTACGTCGACGGCATCAACTTCTTCATCGACGGTGCCGCCGGTGCGCGACCGGAAAACTACGACGAGCTGGCCAGGCGGCTCTGGAGCTACAACAAGGGCTACCGTGCCAGGACGCCGGTGCAGCTGTCGGCGACGCCGCGGTGCGGGTACCCGGACAGGCGCGTGGAGCGGGCGCTCGCCACGGGGCTCTTCAACCGCATCTTCGTCAGGTTCTACGACGACCCCCACTGCGCCGCCCACTTGGAGCAGGAGTGGGACAGGTGGGCGGCGGCGCAACCGCACGCGCAGATCTACCTCGGCTTGCCGGCATCGGAGCGGCAGGTCGGCTACGTGCACCCCAAGAACCTCCACGCTGTTATGCCGGTGGTGCAGAAGGCGGCCAACTACGGCGGCGTCGTGATCTGGGAGCGCTATGAGGACAAGCGGACCGGCTACAGCACCTACGCCATACAATGGGCTTGAGCCTCCGTCACGGACTAGTCACCGTATGAATTTGGTTATATCTTACAGAAAATAGCCAGTAGGTATTATATATCAGTATGCAGTTGTCTGAATTGTGTAAGAATAAAGTGACATCTTTGTGTTAGATCCGGATTAATAAGTACTCCTTTCGTCCAAAATTACTTTTCTATAACAAGTAATTCAGGATGAAGGAGAGTACATAGTCGTTTTTCTTTGTCACGGATCCAAATGGATTCTACTATGTGGACCTTTAGACCATTCACATATTTTAAATTGCATAAAAGTGGCATATATATAAAGGTTCAATTTTTTACAACTTTTACGTTCTTGACGTGGCAATTGGGTTAGGGCATGAACAACGGTGGCATCACTACACCGTTGCCCCAACGCTTTATGTAGATAAAAATAACTGAAGCCACCAATTAATTCTATCTTCACGACATGGCCAACGGGCTGTCCCATCGTGCTGCCCCGCATGTCCAGCTCGGTTCGGAGCCTGACACACAGGTTCGGGTGATGCTCTGCACAAGAACCGGTCTCCTACAGAGGAAGTAGGCGCTTCATGAGAAAAAGGTAGAGAAAGAGGAAAAAGGAAGAGAGAGAAGGTGAAGAACGAAGGAGAAAGAAAGTTGGTGGGGAGAAAAGAATTGAGATGGGTCCACAATCATGACATCTATCTATGGCTGCCTCGGTTGGGTGAAGAGTAATGCAAATGATAGTTTTAATATTTTAAGTCTAAACAAATGCATGGAGCAGCATCAAGGTGATGCTTCCATTGCTCATGCCCTCATAGATCCATCGGAAGCAATAGTATGCTTCTCAAGTTTAGCAGCTTTTTTAGGGTAAGCTGATACAGTTAAAGTCAACATGATGCGGTCCAGTTCTTCCTTATTGGCTGCTGCTATACTTTTGTCACCGAAGGACCGGTCTCTTCTGCAGGATCCCGTGTACCCCTCCAAGCTACACCTTTTGCCATGCTAAATAATTCAAACCTACGTGGCATGCCGGGGCTTCTGTCTAAGATGGAGCATTGGGCATGCCCTTAGATGCCACATGCCACACGAGTCTGACAAGTGGGCACAATATTGGGAAAATAGTAAAATGTGATAATAGTGGAATAATAATACATAAATAGGAGTAAAAGGAGGGATATGGATGTGCAACGAGCGTACAATGTGGAATTTACCCTTAAATTCAGATTGTTGAGCTAGTATTTTAAGTTGACAAGTCAAGTTGATGTCCCATGAGGTGTGGCAGTATGTAAAATTTACAGCCAAGTGGTCGGCTTCTCCTTTCTAGCAAGAAACTCTAAGAACTATTCGGAGTAGATGGAAAACCGCTAAAGCTATGAAGGGGCGCGAAAGAAGTCCACGTCACCCCCGCTAACCCACCCACAGCTCTAATTCCAGTTAATTGACCCCCTGAACTCTCCAAAAACCAGGCAAAGCAACCCCTCTCGCTGATTATGATGGTTTTTGCCAGCGGTTTTGCCTACGTGGCTGCGGATGGTTGCCAGCTTGGCTTGGAGAAGGCGCAAAGCGATATGAGGCCGGTGGAAGTCTGAAGTTTCACCCAATCCTAATCCCTAGTTCCTCTCTTCCTCCTTCCCTGTTCGTCGCAATGGACGCCAGCTGAAGCTTGTCCGTCTTTGTTCTCTAGTTCCTCTCCTCCCCTCATCCCGGCAGTGGCATAGCTAGCTTGGTGAGCCAGGATGGTCCAACAATGAAGATTTCCATGTAATTCCATGTATTGTCAAAAATAAAACTTTTTGCTACCCTATATATTGGCTATATGGGAAATTTCAGGGTGGTCCATGGACCACCCTGTCCACCCCCTGGCTACGCGACTGACGGCACACGGAAACACCATGGGCATGGGCATGGACGACCTCGTCATGGTGCAGATGCATATGTACTGTACTCTATGCTATTTCTGAAGTACATTGCCTGTTTTGCTGCAACAGATATTCGTCGACCAGAGGACTTAGAGGGCAGAGCTGTTGCGAGAACTACTCAAGAGCAAGATTGGGCACAGCCCAAAACTGAAGCATGCTCAGAGCATTACTACTTACAGGAAAAAACAACACAGGGAATCATCCCAGGGGCCCAAATCGTGTACATTATACCCTTTGTAGGCATGTACTGGTGCTCTAAGAACAATTAGGATGTGTACAAAGTATTAGCTTTTGTTGCTCATACGGTTGCCTTTGTTTAGTTGACCAGAGAGAACTGAGAGAAAGCAATTTTTTTAGTGGATGCAAGTCTGAATCGGCAATCTGTTGCCTATGGAACATATATATATGTAATCTCATTTATCTGAATGCAATCTATTATAGATGACATGAATGAAAGCTTTTCTGAATTGAAAGTACTCTGTTATTGCAACCACCATGGTTGAAAATTGGCAGCATTTTATTTACATTCAGCGTCATTGTAATTAAGAAAAAAGACATGCCCACAATTATCTGTATATAGTTTCAGCTTAACTTTAAAATAAAAGGACACTTATAAACATAACAGGGAAATCACATAAGCTACCCATGGTAATGCTATAAATTCTTGTACAGTTTTTAAGTTCTTTTGTTACAGCATTGTACAGTTTCAATTTCTTCAGTCCTATCATGCATTGGGTGCTTGGCCATTCTTGGCAGCGTTTTTCAGAGCAGAATGAATTGACATGCAGTTCCTCCGCTGCATGGTCTAAAGATAACCTCCCACAGATCATGTCAGATTGATTAAGGATTTTTCATTTGCCCCAAACCCAGCTATCCGTCGCCCCAAACCAATAGGAACTACACAAATCGGAGGACTAGAACGATCAAAGATCAATGCCGCCACAAAGCCGCCCCAAACCCCAACCAGGCTCTGTTCGATGCTAAGACCACGAGAGGGGCCAGCATGGCAATCAAAATCCAATTTCCTTGACCGCAAACTTGCCACGTAGGCAAAACTGCTCGCAAAAACACCATAATCAGCGAGAGGGGGGTTGCTTTACCTGGTTTTGGAGAGTTCAGGGGGTCAATTAACCAGAATTAGATCGGGGCCCCAGTGGACTTCTTTCGAAGGGGCGCATACAAATCGGGGGTATAAACCAACGAAAAAATAGCACACTATTTTACCATTATAGCGTATTTGGAAGGGGCACACTATATAATTTAATACTCCTTCCATTTTCTTAGACAAGGTTATTTGAAAAATACATTTTGCATATATATAAAGCCACCAATAATATTCGAGACAAAAATCAATGATATTTTTTCCGTACTAGCAACTTGTTTAATACTTGCATGAATGTAGTCAATGCCAGTTAGCTACTTTCTTCTCAATCCTTACTTGCATGCATATGGTGTATTAATAACGAAAAGAAAAGTTGGCTTGCAAATCAATCATTAAATTTTACCTTGATACTTGTAATCTAAGTTTGTGGCCTTGTATAAGGGAATGGAGAGAGTAATGTTACATCGTGCAGGTGCACCAACACGCCCATCCGCCCACCCAACTTACTCGCACTGTCTCTCATACGCCCATCACGTCCTAACCTAGACTACCCAATTCTTAGTTTCTCACCCCAATTTCAAGTTCCACACCCAGTTCGATAGGCGGCGACAACGTTTTTCTGTTGACCGGCAACGCATAGGCCTCTAACTCCAGGAAAGTTAGCACCTATGTCAGCCACGTTGATGGCGCCGACAAGTCAGGCACTAGGTAGCTCACCTCTCTTCATCCCATCTCCAAGTACCGGTGTCAGCGGAGTTCTATCACCTCCCATTTGCATCGCTGCGGTGTTGCTCCTCGTGGCCATGCCAAAGGAAGCTAGTGACGCCGAACTTGCCATTGTAGTGTTGTTCCTCGTCGGCGTCTGTGCTGCTGCTGACGCCCATCACCCGACTTCCTCCTCCTTGTCATGCCCATCGGCCATGATGGCCTCGTCCCTGTGCTCATTTTGGATGCAATTCTTGGTGTCTGCAACTTCTGATTGATGTAAATATTAGTGTTTTAGGGTGTCTCTGGCTTTGAAACAACACATGGATGCTTAGAGGAAAGTTACACACACGGGGCCTTTACGGGGTTGATCCAGTTGGCACCTTGTGGTTGGTCAGTCGGGAAAAATCGGTTGACACACCCCTAAAAATCAGGGGGTGGAGGGGTGGGCTACTGTAATTAGTTGGAAAAGATCCGTATTAGCCTCCTAATACCCAGTGAATCTAGCATTTTTTGTGGATGCTTATATCAGTTATATGGCTTACTTCAGATCTCTAGAAGAAATTCATCTAGATTTAAACAATTTGATCTCATTAGATGTTATATGGACAAGAAATTCACGCTGAAATCCTTAATTTTTGGGATACATTTGGCATATTTTATTTTTCAAAATGCTATTTCAAAGCATGCTATAATGTGTATAGCATCTGGAGAAGGGCGTTGCTTAATTTGATAGTACATTATTTTTGTTGTTGGTATAAACACATCAGAACGAGTGAACAAGCCACTCTCCCTTCATTCTCTCACCAAGAAGAGAATGAGAGGGAGTGTCGGTGGAGCTTGAAGGCGGACGAAGATCAGAGTCAGTGGAGGAGAGTGGGAGAGGGAGCTCAGATTTCAAAGGCAACTATTGGATTTTAGATGACTATTGTTAGCTGTTTTCTTCATGTGACTGGATTTTAGATGCAACTATTGGATTTTTGCAGCTCATTATTTTTTAGTATTTTCTTGGCTGGCAAAATGCACAAAGACAAAATGTTAGCACGGTAGAGGAATCCGACCCTTGTATTTCAAAAGAAAACGGATGGACGGATGACTCTGGGGTCGTAGGGGCTGCGATGTGCTGGGGTCCGAGGGGTACATGGTGGCATATTGATGTAAGTACGTGGCAAAATTTTAGACAAAACACAAATACGACAATTGAGAAATTGGCTCCAGAAGTTTTTTCTCATATGCAGAAATTTCTAAAGGATCACGAGAGGGCCGGAAAGTTGTTGGAAAATTTATATTGCATAAATCACGAAAAAGGAACATTTCCCCGAGCGACGAAAAATCTAACAAAAATAATTTGAAGATATATGATCTGAAGGAGCCACCAACCAGAAAATGGGCGAGTGGCGCTTATGGTGGTGACCCAGTAGTCATGTTGGCGTGCCCCAGACCAAAACACGTGGGGCCACACAGGTCCTTGGGTCACCCTTTTTACAAGCCTTCGTCATTTGGCCTTGGGATGCATCTGACTTTTTCTGGAATCACTTCACTTAATTTACTAAGTGATCGGTTATTATCCCTGTGTAGGACAAAGTAATGGGGTCTTCCTCCTTTCGCTTCGAAGAATAACTACGTCGCTGGCTGGCCGTGGCCGGCTGGAGGACGTCCGGCACAAGCCGGTGCTGGCTGGCATCCCGGACGGTTGGTCGAGGAGCCGGTTGGACCCTCGGCCGGCTAGGCGTGGCCGGCTCTTCCGTTGACCTTGGGACGGACATGTGACGTCCCGTCCCTCTGCGCGTGGGTACGATGACACGACGCGACCGACACGACGGGCGGCCCTGTGGCTACAGTGGCCGCTGACGCACTGCAGCGCGTGGCTACAGTCCAACCGTCCTGGCCGCTGAACTCGGTGAGCGCGACCGGACGTAGGAACAGTCCAGGCACGTCCTCGCCATTCGATTACTTACCCCGGCATGGCTACAGCATGGCCGGCCATACCGGAGACTTCGGCCGGCTGGCGCTAGACGACGCCCCCCCCGGGCAACCCGTGCCGCGGCAGGTGGGCGAGGGCCAATCGTAGAGCCGACTGGCGTGCCCCAATGGGAGATGGGACCGCTCAGCCGACGGACCCCACCAATGACGAGACGGCATGAATGGCGGGACCCTCTGGCCAGCTAGAGAGACTGCCAGCCGGGTCCCCCCACCTTTGTACTTAGGACATATTATAAGAGCCGAGGGGTTGGCCTATAAAACCCCCCGAGCCCCCGTGCAATGGAACGGACGATCATCCTCACACACACACACAACCCCTTCTAGCAGTGGAGACAGCGGAGCCAGCTGCCCCTTCTTCCTCCTCTAGACACAGCTCCAGGAGCACCATTGTCTCTATACCCATCCATCCAACTAAACCAAGAAGGACTAGGGGTATTACCTCCTTCGGAGGGCCCTGAACCTGGGTACTGTGTGTCGTCACCGCTTGTGCCCAATCTCGGACCCGGAGCCCGTCGGCGTCCTTCGGCCCCAACGACCTACGATAAGCCACCCTGTGGCATCTGTCGTGAGAAAACGACGATAGTTGGCGCCCACCGTGGGGCCGTACACGGCGCCGGCTGGATTCATGCTCCGGGCGGGACCCCTCGCCATTCCTCGCCGCCGCCGCCCGTCCAGGCGAAACTGTGGGGGGCTCGTGGGGCTTGCTCCGGCACACCCTGCGAGAGACTCCGTCGGTATCACGGCCGACATCGACGCGCTCACCGAGCGCTTCGGCAGGCTCAGCCTCGCCGAGGCTCCCACCGCTGACGAGTACCCCGCGGGGGTGCTCGTCTGCGCTGGTCCGCCCATGGCAGTGGGCGCACTCGCTGAGACTCAGTCCAGCGGCTCCCACGATCGCGTGGGACTAATGGCCATCACCTCCTCCACTACCTCCGGACGTGCGCGGGCCATGGCTAGCGCTGCCGCTGCCCACGTCGGCACCTCCGACCCGCTCGGCGTGGCCCTTCAGGGCTTGAGCACTCCTATCGCCCCGTCGGCGAACCCCGACACCGCCGCGGCCGATCTCGAGGCGGCTCGTCGCGTCCTATTCAAGGACGCCACCGCCCTCGCGGCCACGCGGCTCCGCATAGAGGCGTCCCAACGGGAGTACGCTTCTGCCTATGGTCTTACCCTGGCTGGCGCCGAGCCCAGTCGGCGTGGGGCTATGCACGACCGCGGTCGTGTCGTCACCGAAATCCTTGGTGGCAAAATGCCCGTCTATGACACCCCCGCAGCCAACCTGCGGGCCCTCAAGGTGGCCTACGACGAACTGGCCAGCTTGGAGGGCGAAGAGCGTACCGCCCACGAGCGCCACATCAAGGAGCTCATCGATGCTGCTGATTCACAGCAGCATCTGCTCGCACCGGGCGGCGCTGCTGCCGAAGGCCCCCTGCCCGAGTGCGAGGGCACGGGAACTGCAGACCATCAAGCGGCACAGTACTCCTGCTCCCTTCGCGTTTCCGGCCGCCGAACCGGAACAAACAACCCCCGGCCCTCTCAGACATCAGGGAGCGAGCAGCCGGCTGTCAACAGCCGGCGCACCAACGATCCGCCTCGAAGCGGCCGCCACCACGAAGCACCGACATCCGGCAGTCGGCGCAGCCACGGGCACACGCCGCCCCCGCGGCACGAGTCGGGGCAGTCGGTGCCACACACCGTCCGTCCTGAGCTCTCTGCTCGGCTTGGACCACGCGTCCCCCGCAGCGAGAACGACGCCCGCAACCGCCTTGACAGACTCGCGCAATCCGCCCTTCTCAAGGAGGAGGGCTCGATTGGTCCGGCTTGCTTTGGCCCATGGATCCGCACCGAGCCGTTCCCAACCGGCTTCACGCTCCCTAGGGACACCCTAAAATACAACGGGGCCGCCAAGCCCGAAGACTGTCTGATCGACTACACCACCGCTGTTGACATCGCCAGGGGGAATAAGCGCGTAGCTGTTCGCTACGCCCCCCTCATGTTGATCGGCTTGGCCCGTACCTGGTTCAACATCCTGGCGGCCGGCAGCACCAACACCTGGACGGACTTCGAGGAGGCCTTCGTTCGCAACTTCACCGGCACCTACAAGCGGCCTAGCCGTCCCCGTGAACTCGCCATCTGCGTTCAGGGGCCGGACGAATCCCTCCGCTACTACCTCACTCAGTGGACCGAGCTCCGCAATTCCTACGAGGGGGTGCACGAGGTGCAAGCCGTGCAGTACTTCATCGAGGGCTGTCGGGACGGCACCCCTCTCAAACATAAGCTTCTGTGCTCCGAGCCGGCCACGCTTGCCAAGCTGATGACCAAGGCAGACAAGTACGCCACGACTGACTCAGCCATCCGGGTCAAGACGACCCCGCCCGCCAAGGCGACGAAAACGCCGACCACGTCCTGGCCGGATGCCTACAACCGGCAGCCGCAAAACAACAAACGCAAGAACGACCAGCCGCATCCCCGCTACGGGAGCCGGCAGGTCAACACCATCGAAGAGCAGGAGCCGGCTGCCTAGCCTTCCAGCCAGCGCCAACGCACTGGCAAGGCTGCCTGGCAGCCGAAGCTCACGTTCAAACAAATGCTCGATCCCCCTTGCAAGAACCACTCAGGGGCCGAACCCTCTATGCACACACTTCGGCAGTGCAGCTTCTCACCGCAACTGGCCCGGGGGGACGGCCTTTCGACTACCCCCACGTCACCCATACGCGCGCCGGCCCCGGCTCAAGCTGCCACCCCGGTGCCGGCCCAGAACGACGGTCGTCTAATCGACCAGTTTCCGAACCAGGATGGTTGCTACGTTGTCTTCACCAATGAAGAGACGGGCAAACACGCTCAGTGCTAGCTCCGCCATGAGGTGAACGCCACCATGCCAGCAATTCCCCAGTTCATGCATTGGTCGGAGAAGCCGATCACTTGGAGCCAGACCGATCGCCTTGCCGTGATGCCGAATCCCGGCAACTATGCTTTGGTCCTCGACCCCACCATCGCCACCAAGGAGCGAACTTGCCGCTTCTCTCGGGTGCTGATAGATGGTGGCAGCAGCATCAACATTCTCTACCTCGACACGATGCACAAGCTGGGGCTGAAAATAGAAGACCTGCAAGCGAGCCGGACAGTCTTCCACGGCATCGTGCCTGGGAAGTCCTGCTCCCCCATCGGCAAGATCAAGCTCGACGTCCTCTTCAGTGGACCCGGCCACTTTCGCCGCGAGCCGGTGTTGTTCGAGGTCATGGACCTTGCGAGCCCCTAACACGCGATGTTAGGCCGGCCGGCCCTTGTCAGCTTCATGGCGGTCCCCCATTATGCCTACCTCAAGCTCAAGATGCCAGGCTGCAAGGGAATCGTCACCATCAAGGGTGACTACAAAATGTCGCTGGAGTGCGCTCGAGACGGCAGCCGGCTGGCTGAGGCCCTAGAAATCGCCAAGGAGAAACGGCAGCTCGAATGGCTCGTGGCCCTTGCTGCCAGCCAGCCGGCCGTGCCGGCTCCTCCCTCGCAATCCATTGACGGGGCCTCCTTCCAGCCGTCCAAGGACACTAACAAATTCCGCTCGACCCGGCCAACCTGGCTCAATGCGTCACCATCGGCTCCCGCCTCAACAGCAAATAGGAAGGCGAGCTCGTCGACTTCCTCCGTGAGAATCGGAACATCTTCGCATGGTCCCCTAAGGACATGCCGGGTGTTCTGAGGAAGTTCGCCGAGCACAAACTACATGTCCGGTCGGACGTCAAGCCAGTCAAGCAACCCCTGCACCGCTTACTATAGGCGAAGAGATCGCCCGGCTGCTCGCAGTCGGGTTCATCATGGAAGTGTTCCACCCGAACTGGCTGGCCAACCCAGTCCTGGTGCTGAAGAAAAACAAGACATGGCACATGTGCATCGACTACACAAGCCTGAACAAGGCATGTCCCAAGGACCCCTTCGCCCTGCCGCGGATCGATCAGGTCATCGACTCCACGACCGGCTGCGACTTGCTGTCCTTCCTGGACGCCTACTCAGGCTACCACCAAATCAAGTTGGACCCAGAAGACCGGCTCAAGACCTCCTTCATCACGCTCTTCGGGGCCTACTACTACATCACCATGTCCTTCCGCCCGAAGAATGCATACGCCACCTTTCAACGGTGTATGCAAAAGTGCCTCCTGCCTCAGATAGGCAGGAATGTCCACGTCTACGTCGACGACATCATCGTCAAGACCAGGAAGCATTTCAGCCTCCTCGATGATGTCCGGGAGACCTTCGCGAACTTGCATGAGTACAAGATCAAGCTCAACCCGAAGAAGTGTGTCTTCGGCGTCCCTGCCAGCCAACTCTTGGGTTTCTTCGTGTCCGCTCGCGGCATCGAATCTAACCCCGAGAAGATCAGCGCGATCCAGCGCATGCCAAAGCCAACCCGACTCCGCGACGTCCAGAAGTTCACCGGCTGCCTCGCCTCGCTCAACCGGTTCATTAGCTGGCTGGGGGAGAAGGCCCTGCCCCTCTACGGGCTCCTCCGCAAGACAGCTCTGATCGAGCCGGGCCACACCAAGAAACCGAGCATGTTCGGTTGGCCTAATGAGGCGGACGAGGCCTTCCACGGCCTCAAGAAGGCGCTCACCCGCGCGCCCATCCTGGCTGCGCCGGCTAAGAAGGAACCGCTGCTCGCCTACATCGCGGCGACCACCCGCGTCATCAGCGTCGTCCTGGTGGTCGACTGGCCAGAGGAGGGCAAGTCCCTGCTGGTCCAATGGCCCGTCTACTACCTCAGCGAGGTCCTCTCCGCGTCCAAGCAAAACTACCCCCACTACCAAAAGATGTGTTATGGCATATACTTCGTCGCCAAGAAGGTCAAGCAGTATTTCCAGGAGCATACCATTACCGTGGTGAGCACGGCCCCGTTCGGCGAGATCATGAGCGGCCGGGACTCCACCGGTCGGATCGTAAAATGGGTCATTGGCCTCGCCGATCATGAGATCCGATACGATACGAGCCAAGAACCGCCATCAAGTCATAGGTGTTGGCTGACTTCCTCGTTGACTGTGCGGAGACGGAGTTCTTCCCGCCTCCCCCAGACTCCACGCATTAGTGCATGCAGTTCGACGGCTCGAAAATGAGGACCGACCTGGGTGCCTTCATAGTTCTCTCCTCCTCGAAAGGTGATCAGCTCAAGTACGCCCTCCAAATCCACTTCGCCGCCTCCAACAACGTGGCCGAGTATGAGGCCATCGTCCATGGCCTCCGGCTCGCCAAGGAAATCGGCATCAGGCGCATTCTATGCTTCGGGGACTCCGACCTCGTGGTGCAGCAAGTCTCTGGTAAATGGGATGCCGGGGATGCCAACATGGCCAGCTACCGCTTCCTCGTACAACAGCTCACCGGCTCCTTCGAGGGCTGTGAGTTTCATCACATCCCACGAGCGGACAACGAGGCGGCCGACGCGCTGGCAAAGATCGGCTCCACTCGGCAAGCCATCCTAGCCGGTATCTCCCTCGAACATCTGCTCAGGCCATCGATCAAACCTTCCTTAGAGTCGGTGTCAATCTTCGTACCGGCGGACGCCACCGGCCCGTCAACGGCCCCAGCTGCCCCTCCGGTGTCTTCGCCGCCGGCTCCCACGTCATAGGCCGCCTTGCCGGCACCGATCGAGCCAGCCGGCCCCAGCAGCGCGGCCGTCATGATCATCATAGACCAGCCGGCCCTGGGGCGGGCGAGCCGGGCCCGGGGGCTGATCAACTAGTCCCGGGGGCTCCCGAGCCGGTCCCGGGGGCTGATCAGCCAGTTCTGGGGGCTCCCGAGTCGGCCCCCGTCTCGGCCCCCTCATGGGCCCAACTTATCCTAGCGTTCCTCCTACGAGGCGAGTTCCCTCCGAGCGAGGCCTTTGCTAGGCAAGTCCAACGCTGGGCCTCGGCATACAACATCATTAACAACAAGCTTGTTCGTCGCATGACTACCGGCGTCTTTCAACGATGCGTCGAGCCGGAAAAGGGCTTGGAAATTCTCCTCGACATCCACCAGGCCGAGTGCGGGCATCAAGCCGCCTCCAGGACCCTGGTGGCCAAGGCCTTCTGGCATGGTTTTTTCTGGTCCACGGCCCTCGAGGCAACCAAGAAATTGGTCGACGAGTGCGAGGGTTGCCAACATTTCAGCACGCAGAGCCACCTGCCGGCATCGGCCCTCCAGACCATCCCCCTCTCGTGGCCATTCACTGTCTGGGGGCTGGACATGGTGGACCCCTTCAAAACCGCTCGAGGTGGCATGACGCACTTACTGGTGGCTGTCGACAAATTCACCAAGTGGATCGAGGCGCGACCAATCAAGAAGCTGGACGGCCCTACGGCCGTACGGTTCAACGACGGCATCACGGTTCGCTACAGCGTCCCCCACAACATCATCACTGACAACGGCACGAGCTTCGCCAAGAGTGCACTCGCACGCTTCTGCTCCAAGCAGGGAATCCAGCTCGATCTGACCTCCGTCGCTCATCCACAATCAAACGGCCAGGTCGAGAGGGCAAACGGTCTTATCCTGTCCGGCATCAAGCCCCGGATCATGACGCCGCTGGTGAGGTCGGCTGGCTACTAGATCGTCGAGCTGCCGGCCGTCCTTTGGAGTCTTAGGACCACCCCGATCCGTTCAACCGGCTACACTCCCTTCTTCCTTGTGTATGAGTCCGAGGCGATCATCCCCACCGACAACGAGGTCGATTCGCCTCGGGTCGCCCTATACACGGAGAAGGACGCAAAGGAGGCAAGAGAAGACGACATCGACCTACTTGAGGAAGGTCGCGAGCTGGCCTTAAGCCGGATGGCAATCTACCAGTAGAAGCTCCAGCACTACCACAGCAAGCGAATCCGGCCACTCTCGTTCCGCGAGGGGGGCCTGGTCCTCAGGCGAATCCAGCGAACAGCCGGACAACACAAGCTATCCTCCCCATGGGAGGGCCCATTCATCATCAGCAAGGCACTGCACAACAATGCATACTATCTAATAGATGCCCAGAAGCTGGAGAAGCGCAAAAGAGATACCTCCGGAGAGGAGACGGAGCACCCATGGAACGCGGCCCTCTTGCACCCGTTTTACTACTGAAGAAATCAGTGTATGTATGTATCCCCACCCTTTTGGGCTTATGAATGCAATGGGCGCCCCAAGCCGGCTTTCGGGGCGCGCCCCCTTTCGTTTTCTTCAAAAGTGTTCCTCACTCACCGCCTCCCTGACCCGGCTCCCCGACCCGGGGGCTAGCCGGCTGGACCTAGAGCGCTTCTCCTAGAAGTTGGCTAAGTAAAGTGAGCCGGCCAAACCTCCCCACCCCTACCAGTTATAGAACCGGCTCCCGGCTGTCCGGATGACGGGGCATCGGGGCGGCAAAGTTTGGCTCACACGAAAGGTCAAAACAAAGGGAGACCCAGGCTAGGCCCGGCCGAACCATCGTCGCGTCTCTACCACTATACCTATCCCGAAAAGCCCTGACGATTCCTAAGTTTTGAACCGGCTCCCTTGACGCGGACGCCCGACCCAGCTACAGACCGGTTCCCGGCTGTCAAGCTGGCGGGGCCGAAACCAAAGGGGAAAAGGAGAAGAACTGAAAAGAGTCGTGCGGGCAAAAAGGATAAGGATGACGCAGCATGAGTAACAAGGCAAACTAGTCATGGCATAAATGTTAAGGCAAAAGCGGCCCACGACCAGCATTAGTTCATTACGTAAACACCCCCAGTGGGTGGGTTCGAGCCTAACTTTGCAGGAAGAAAAAAAAGTGAAAGATAAAAATGCCCGGGGGCTCAGGCCACCAGCGCGTTGCCAACCGGCGCGCAGCTGGGCGGCTTGGTTCCCGCCTCGGAGGTGGTCGCGGCCTCCGGGTCGGCCTCCTTGACCTTTGAGATGGGCTCCTCGGTCTCGACCGCCTCGCCGCTCAAACCGGTGCTCTCATCAGCAACTTCATCGTCCGCCGGGCCTTGGGGCATGCCGAAGGAGTCCTCGGGCAATGACTCGCCATCCTCTCCAAGGGCCAGCAGGAACTCATCCACGTCGACGTATGACGCGAGCTCGTTCGCCCGGAGGACAGGGGGCGGCTCTCGAGCCTCCCGTTTCACGGCCGGCACGTCCCGCATGGTCGCCAGCCGGCCCAGGTCCACGCCATGATACAAGACGTGACGAACCGGAGCGCCATCTGCGCCCCGGCCCGGGCGGCCGACGCCTTCCAAGCCTCGAGGCGGGCGACAACGTGATTTAGCCACTGGGCCACGCGGTTCGTCAGAGCTCCCCCCCGGCCCGACCACAGCACATCAATGACCTCTTTGCCGGCTGTCTTTAGCCGCTCCATGCTCCGCTCGAGATGGATCATCCGCATCTCGATGGCGAGTCTGATCTCGTCCACGACCCACGCGGCCTCCTCCTTGACGGAGCGACCACACTCCCGAAGGTACTCCCGGTGCTCCTCAACGGCGCGCGCAGCGCGGCGCTGAGTTTTCGGGAAGCGCCCTGGAAGAAAGAGGAAGAGAAGGAAAGAAAGACAAGTTGAAACACAAGAAACGGCAAAGGGAAAAGCAACCGGCTGGGGAAGAGAAAAACGGCACCTACCTTCAATTGCGTCATCCACTCCAAGGGAAAAGTTGAGCACCGCCTTGCGCTCCGACTCTCAAGCCGCCTCCGACGCAGCGAGGGAACCCCTGACCTCCTTGAGCATCCTCTCGAGCCGAGTCACCTCGCCTTGGAGGGCGGCAGTCCTCAGGGCAGTGTCAGCCACCTCCTTCGCCACCTCGGCCTTGAGCCGGTCCCGGACCGCCTCCTTGTCGGCCAGTAGCGCGGCCAGCCGGTCCCTCCCTTGCGTGGCCTCCTGGAAGCCTTGCGCCAGCCGGTCCTACTCGGAGACAAGCCCGATTCTCTCCTCCCGAAAGGTGGCCAGCTCACCTGCAAGACACAATTGGCGTTAGCCGGCTCTTGGGGGCTATGTGCCCCTCCTGCAAAGTGCAACCAACCTTGCACGCGCACCAGATCCTCCTCCAGGTGGTAGAAGCCGTATTTGTCACGGTCATGGATGGCGACCGCCTTCGTGAATAGCTTCTACCACAGGGAGGTTCCCTCCTGTCGCAAGAAGGCAAAAGTCAAGAGACGCTCAAAAGAGATCCGGCCCGGCTCCCCGTCAATCGGTCAGCCAGCCCGCATCTCGCGGGCTACACCCAACGGGTGCGCTTGCGCGCCCCCACTAAAAATACTAAAGTCAAAACAGTCGGCTTACCTCTGCACGATGCGGGCGGCGTCGGACGCCTCCGCGAACCGGGCCAGCTCCTGCTGGCACCGGTCTAGGACGCTCTCCAAATCCGCAAAGGAGGGGACCGGGCCGCCCACTTGGGGGGCCGGCAGAGCCGGCACGCTCGCCGGCGCCTCCCAGTTTCGAATCACCTCCTACATCGATCGCAGGGGCCTCTTGGCCCGGCCGTCGCTGCCACCCGGGCTCGCCACGGCGCCAGCCGCCGGGGGCGGTTGACAATGACAAGGGTGCGGGAGTCCCTTCCCACCGACCCTCCGCCCAACGCCGTCGCCACGTCCGCTTCCTACCGCTCCGGCGCATCGATCGCGATGGAGGGCACCTTCACCTCCATGGCCACCGCCTCCGGGGCCGCCGGGACCTCCGGCACCTCGGCCCGGGCCGACTCAGCCGCAGGCGGGGTCACCTCCGGCACCTCAGGACGGGCCGCCTCGCGAGCCAGCTCTGTCATCGCCGCCCTTGCCTGGGCCATCTCCTATGCGGGCGGAGGCGCTGGCGGGTCCATGGCCGCCGCCTCCGGCACCGCCTCCGAAGCCGCCTCCGGGGCCGCCGGGACCTCCGGCACCTCGGTCCGGGCCAGCTCGGCCGCAGGCAGGGTCACCTCCGACACCTCAGGCTGTTCCGCCTCGGGAGCCGGCTCCGTCTTCGGCGCCCTCGCCTGGGCTGTCTCCTGCGCGGGCGGAGGCGCTGGCGGGTCCATGGCCGCCCCTCGCGGCTCGCTCGACGGAGGCCTCGACATGCGGGTTGACTTCGCTCCCGAGTCTGACGCCCACGGAGGATCCACCGACCTCCTCCACCTCCGACTGCTCGAGGTTTCGAAGTGCGAGGCCCCTCCTCACGTCCCGGACTTGGAGGCTCGCAGCTCCGTGAGCCTCCTCTTCTCCTCCCGCTGGGTGGCCCTGTGCTCACGGGCCAACCGACTAGCAGCATCCGTTGGGTCCCTCGCCGGCTCCTCATCGTGGAGCTCGATAGGGTCACTATAGCGCCCAAGTATCGATCATTAACTGGCTTGCAAGGTGGAAGCAAAACTTACGTGAAATAAGGACTTACGCGATAACGAGGGGCAAGGTCTGCTTGGCGCGCGGCGGCAGCTTCCGTGCGGCCACCTTCACCCGCTTCGAGCTGGGCGGCGGGGCCGTCAACCTCCCTTGAGCCGCCCTTTTTCCTCGGCCGGCTGCTCCGGCCATCGGGCCCTGAGCCGGTCGCTCCTCGCTCCTCTAGCCCTGGCACGCTGCGGGAGGAGGCTCGTTCAGAATCATCAAGTCGTCATCATCATCGTCGTCATGTTGGAAATATGCCATAGAGGCATAATAAAATGGTTATTATTGTATTTCCTAGTTCATGATAATTGTCTATTGTCCATGCTATAATTGTTTTAACAGGAAACCATAATACATGTGTGAATACATAGACCACAACATGTCCCTAGTGAGCCTCTAGTTGACTAGCTCGTTGATCAATAGATGGTCACGGTTTAATGACCATGGGCATTGGATGTCGTTGATAATAGGATCACATCATTAGGAGAATGATGTGATGGAAAAGACCCAATCCTAAGCATAGCACAACATCGTGTAGTTCGTTTGCTAAAGCTTATCAATGTCAAGTATCGTTTCCTTGGACCATGAGATTGTGCAACTCCCGGATACCGTAGGAATGCTTTGGGTGTGCCAAACGTCACAACTTAACTGGATGGCTATAAAGGTACACTACGGGTATCTCCGAAAGTGTCTGTTGGGTTAGCACAAATCAAGACTGGGATTTGTCGCTCCGTATGACGGAGAGGTATCTCTGGGCCCACTCGGTAAGACATCATCATAATGAGCTCAATGAGACTAAGGAGTTAGCCACGGGATGATGTGTTACAAAACGAGTAAAGAGACTTGCCGGTAACGAGATTGAACAAGGTATAGAGATACCAGCGATCGAATCTCGGGCAAGTGTCATACCGATAGACAAAGGGAATTGTATACGGGATTAATTGAATCCCTGACATCGTGGTTCATCCGATGAGATCATCGTGGAGCATGTGGGAACCAACATGGGTATCCAGATCCCGCTGTTAGTTATTGACCAGAGAGATGTCTCGGTCATGTCTACATGTCTCCCGAACCCGTAGGGTCTACACACTTAAGGTTCGATGATGCTAGGGTTATAGGGAAATGGTATACGTGATTACCGAAGGTTGTTCGGAGTCACGTATGAGATTCCGGACGTCACGAGGAGCTCCGGAATGGTCCGAAGGTAAAGATTGATATATAGGAAGTCCAGTTTTGGTCACCGGAAAGTTTTCAGGCTCATCGGTAGTGTACCGGGAGTGCCGGGAGGGTCCGGAGGACCCCTGGGAGGGGTGTGACGACCATAGGACTTTGTGGGCCCTTAGAGGAGGTGTGCCAGCCCTTAGTGGTCTGTCCAAGACCTTCTAGAATGGCCCATGCTGCTGGGATCAAGAGATAAAGGGCAAAAGGATTTAAAAGGAGGAGATCCACCTGCCTTGTGGGAGGTGGACTCTTCCCCACCTTCGGCCGAAGCTCTCATCCTTGGAGGAGGGGCCAAGGCAGCCCTCCCTGTACCTCCTCCTATATATATCCAAGGGATTGGGCTGTTTTGAGACGCGACTTCTCTCTCTCTCGGCGCAGCCCTACCCTTCCTCTTCCTCGTTCTCCGTAGCGATTGGCGAAGCCCTGCCGGAGTCCATGTAGCTCCACCGTCACCACGCCGTTGTGCTTCCGGAGCTTTCCCTCAACCTCTCCTTCCTCCTTTCTGGATCAAGGTGAAGGAGACGTCATTGGGCTGCATGTGTGTTGAACGCGGAGGCACCGTTGTTCGGCGCTGAGATCGGAATCCATCGCGATCCGAATCGCTGCGAGTACGACTCCACCAACCGCGTTCGTGTAACGCTTCCGCTTAGCGATCTTCAAAGGTATGAAGATGCAATCTCTCCCCACTCATTGCTGGTTTCTCCATGGATAGATCTTGGTGATCGTAGGAAAATTTTCGATTTACTACTACGTCTCCCAACAGTGGCATCATGAGCTAGGTCTATGCGTAGAATCTATGCACGAGTAGAACACAAGTTGTTGTGGGCATCGATTTTGTTAATATGCTTACCACTACTAGTCTTATCTTGATTTGGCAGTATTGTGGGATGAAGCGGCCCGGACCGACTTTACACATACGCTTACGTGAGACTGGTTCCACCGCCTCACATGCGCTTGTTGCATAAGGTGGCTAGCGGGTGTCTGTCTCTCCCACCTTAGTCGGATTGGATTCGATGAAAAGGGTCCTTATGAAGGGTAAATAGCAATTGGCATATCACGTTGTGGTTTTGGCATAGGTAAGAAACGTTCTTGCTAGAAACCTATAGCAGCGACGTAAAAACTTGCAACTACAAATTAGAGGACGTCTAACTTGTTTTTGCAGCATATGCCTTGTGATGTGATATGGCCAAAGAATGTGATGTGATGCATTGTGATGTATGAGATTGATCATGTTCTTGTAATAGGATTCACGACTTGCATGTCGATGAGTATGACAACCGGCAGGATCCATAGGAGTTGTCTTATTTTATTGTATGACCTGCGAGTCAATCATAAACGCCATGTAATTACTTTACTTTATTGCTAAACGTTAGCCATAGTAGTAGAAGTAATAGTTGGCGAGACAACTTCATGAAGACACAATGATGGAGATCATGATGATGGAGATCATGGTGTCATGCCGATGACAATGATGATCATGGTGCCCCGAAGATGGAGATCAACGGAGCAAGATGATATTGGCCATATCATGTTACTATATTGATTGCATGTGAATTTATCATGTTTACATCTTATTTGCTTAGAACGACGGTACTAAATAAGATGATCTCTCAATAAAATTTCAAGAAAAGTGTTCACCCTAACTGTGCACCGTTGCTAAGGATCGTTGTTCCGAAGCACCACGTGATGATCGGGTGTGATAGGATCTAACGTTCGCATACAACGGGTGTAAGGCAGATTTACACATGCAATACACTTAGGTTGACTTCACGAGCCTAGCATGTACAGACATGGCCTCGGAACACGGAAGACCGAAAGGTCGAACATGAGTCGTATAGAAGATACGATTAACATGGAGATGTTCACCATGGATGACTAGTCCGTCTCACGTGATGATCAGACACGGGCTAGTTGACATGGATCATGTGTCACTTGGATGACTAGAGAGATGTCTATGTAAGTGGGAGTTCATTAAATAATTTGATTATGTGAACTTAATTATCATGAACTTAGTCTAAAATTGTCTTTACAATCTATATTGTAGATCCAATGGCCAACGCGAATGTCACCCTAAACTTCAACGCGTTCCTAGGGAAAACCAAGCTGAAAGATGATGGAAGCAACTATGCGGACTGGGTCTGTCGCTTGAGGATCATCCTCATAGATTCCAAGAAATTGTATGTCCTTGATGCACCACTAGGTGACCCACCCCTTCTCCCAACAGAGCAAGACCTTGCGAACGCTTGGCATTCTCACTGTGATGATTACTCCCTTGTTCAGTGCGGCATGCTTTATAGTTTAGAACCGGGGCTCCAAAAGAATTTTGAGCAACACGGAGCATATAAGATGTTCCCAGAGCTGAAACTGGTTTTCCAAGCTCATGCCCGGGTCGAGAGATATGACGTAAGATGGAGGAGAATAGTTCTGTCAGTGAGCACATTCTCAAGATGTCTGGGCTACACAAACGCTTGACTCAGTTGGGAGTTAATCTCCCGGATGACTCGGTCATTGACAGAATCCTCCAGTCGCTTCCACCTAGCTACAAGAGCTTTGTGATGAACTACAACATGCAAGGGATGGAGAAGTCCATACCAGAGTTGTACTCGATGCTGAAATCAGCAAAGGTCGAGATAAAAAAGGAGCATCAAGTATTGATGGACCATGATAATGAAAAAGATTTCTACATATCCGACCAAATCGATCAAGAATATCCCAATCTGATAAATCTGTCCAAATGGGTTTACTAAGAGGGAACCCCGATCCAGTACAAAATTGAGCTTTTGATAAGTATCCTATGAGGAGAGTAGCGGGGACTATGGTATCGAATTTTTTCATTCGAGTATCTATGAGAAATGAATTCTCCAGCATTTGATTCCTTACTAACAAAGGACTTTTTGGTACACTTGAAAGGTATCCCATAAAATCGAAGCAAGAGTTTGCTAATTGGTTTATATGGATTCTTCGCGGCTGAGTCCAAAAAAAGAAATAATATTGCCATAAATTGATAAGGTAGCATTTCCATTTCTTCTTCAAAAAAACTGAATAAGACCACTAGTTTCAAGAAAGGCAAGGGTAAGAAGAACTTCAAGAAGGACGGCAAAGTTGTTGCCGTGCCCGGTAAGCAAGTTGTCGGGAAGAAGAAGAACAAGAATGGACCCAAGCCTGAGACTGAGTGTTTTTATTGCAAGGGTACCGGTCACTGGAAGCGGAACTGCCCCAAGTACTTAGCGGATAAGAAGGATGGCAACATTAAAGGTACATGTGATATACTTGTTATTGATGTGTACCTAACCAGCGCTCGTAGTAGCTCCTGGGTATTTGATACCGGTGCAGTTGCTCACATTTGTAACTCCAAGCAGGAGCTGCGGAATAAGCGGAGGCTGGCAAAGGACAAGGTGATGATGCGCGCTGGGAATGGTTCCAAGGTCGATGTGATCGCCGTCGGCACGCTACATCTACATCTACCTTCGGGATTAGTGTTAAACCTTAATAATTGTTATTTAGTACCAGATTTGAGCATGAACATTGTATCTAGATCTCGCTTGATGCGAGATGGCTACTCACTTAAATCTGAGAATAATGGTTGTTCTATTTATATGAGAGAAATGTTTTATGGTCATGCCCCGCTGGTCAATGGTTTATTTTTGATGAATCTCGAACGTGATGTTACACATGTCCATAGTGTGAGTACCAAAAAGTGTAAGGTTGATAACGATAGTCCCACTTACATGTGGCACTTCCGCCTTGGTCATATTGGTGTCAAACGTATGAAGAAGCTCCATACTGATGGACTTTTGGAGTCTCTTGATTTCGAATCATTTGACACGTGCGAACCATGCCTCATGGGAAAGATGACCAAGACTCCGTTCTCCGGAACAATGGAGAGAGCAACTGACTCGTTGGAAATAATACATACCGATGTATGCGGTCCAATGAGTGTCGAGGCTCATGGTGGCTATTATTATGTTCTCACCCTCATTGATGACTTAAGTAGATATGGGTATGTCTACTTAATGAAACATAAGTCTGAAACATTTGAAAGGTTCAAGGAATTTCAGAGTGAGGTAGAGAATCAACGTGACAGGAAAATAAAGTTCCTACAATCTGATCATGGCGGAGAATATTTAAGTCACGAGTTTGGCACGCACCTAAGGAAATGTGGAATTTTTTCACAACTCACGCCGCCTGGCACACCTCAGCGAAATGGTGTGTATGAACGTCATAATCGCACTCTATTAGATATGGTACGATCTATGATGTCTCTTACCGACTTACCGCTATCATTTTGGCAATATGCATTAGAGACTGCCGCATTCAATTTAAATAGGGCACCGTCAAAATCCGTTGAGACGACACCATATGAATTATGGTTTGGAAAGAAACCTAAGCTGTAGTTTCTTAAAGTTTGGGGATGCGATGCTTATGCGAAGAAACTTCAACCTGAGAAGCTCGAACCCAAAGCGGAAAAGTGTGTCTTCATAGGATATCCCAAAGAGACTATTGGGTATACCTTCTACCTACATCCGAGGGCAAAATCTTTGTTGCCAAGAATGGATCCTTTCTCGAGAAAGAGTTTCTCTCGAAAGAAGTAAGTGGGAGGAAAATAAAACTTGATGAGGTAATTGTTCCTCCACTCGAACCGGAGAGTAGCATAGCATAGGAAGTTGTTTCTGTGCAGCCTACACCGGCTGTAGAGGAAGTTAATGATGATGATCATGAAACTTCAGATCAAGTTACTATTGAACGTCGAAGGTCCACTAGGACACGTGCCGCACCAGAGTGGTACGACAACCTTGTCTTGGAGATCATGTTGTTAGACAACGGTGAACCTTCGAACTATGAAGAAGCAATGGCGGGCCCGGATTCCAACAAATGGCTTGAAGCCATGAAATCCGAGATAGGATCCATGTATGAGAACAAAGTGTGGACTTTGGTGGACTTGCCTGATGATAAGTGAGCCATTGAAAATAAATGGATCTTTATGAAGAAGACTGATGCGGATGGTAATGTGACCGTCTATAAGGCTCGGCTTGTCGCTAAGGGTTATCGACAAGTTCAAGGAGTTGACTACGATGAGACTTTCTCACCCATAGCGATGCCGAAGTCTGTCCGAATCATGTTAGAAATTGCCGCATTTTATGATTATGAGATCTGGCAAATGGACGTCAAAACGGCATTCCTTAATGGCTTCCTTAAGGAAGAACTGTATATGATGCAGCCGGAAGGTTTTGTCGATCCTAAAGATGCTAACAAGGTATGCAAGCTCCAACGCTCCATCTACGGGCTGGTGCAAGCATCTCGGAGTTGGAACATTCGCTTTAATGAGGTGCTTAAAGCATTTGGGTTTATACAGGTTTATGGAGAACCCTGTATTTACAAGAAAGTGAGTGGGAGCTCTGTAGCATTTCTTATATTATATGTGGATGACATACTGATAATGGGAAATGATATAGAACTCTTGGAAAGTGTAAAGGCCTACTTGAATAAGTGTTTTTCAATGAAGGACCTTGGAGAATCTGCTTACATACTAGGTATTAAGATCTATAGAGATAGATCAAGACGCCTCATAGGTCTTTCACAAAGCACATACCTTGATAAGATATTGAAGAAGTTCAATATGGATCAGTCCAAGAAGGGGTTCTTGCCTGTGTTACAGGGTGTGAGATTGAGTACGACTCAATGCCCGACCACGGCAAAGGATAGAGAAGAGATGAGTGTCATCCCCTATGCTTCAGCTATAGGCTCTATTATGTATGCCATGTTGTGTACTAGACCTGATGTGAACCTTGCCATAGGTTTTGTAGGGAGGTACCAAAGTGATCCCGGAGTAGAACACTGGACAGCGGTCAAGAATATCCTGAAGTACCTGAAAAGGACAAAGGACATGTTTCTCGTATATGGAGGTGCTGAAGAGCTCGTCATAAAGGGTTACGTCGATGCTAGCTTCGACACAGATCCGGACGACTCCAAGTCGCAAACCGGATACGTGTATGTTTTGAACGGAGGGTTAGTCAGCTGGTGCAGCAGCAAGCAAAGCGTCATGGCGGCATCTACATGTGAAGCGAAGTACATAGCTGCTTCGGAAGCAGCAAAGGAAGGAGTCTGGATGAAGGAGTTCATCACCGACCTAGGAGTAATTCCATGTGCGTCGGGCCCGATGACTCTATTATGTGACAACACTGGAGCTATTGCCCTTGTGAAGGAGCCCAGGTTTCACAAGAAGACAGGAAACATCAAGGCCGCTTCAACTCCATCCGTGATTACATTCAGGAGGGAGATATAGATATTTGTAAAGTGCATACGGATATGAATGTCGCAGATCCATTGACTAAACCTCTCTCACGAGCAAAACATGATCAACACCAGAATGCTATGGGTGTACGATTCATCACAATGTAACTAGATTATTGACTCTAGTGCAAGTGGGAGACTGTTGGAAATATGCCCTAGAGGCAATAATAAAATGGTTATTATTGTATTTCCTAGTACATGATAATTGTCTATTGTTCATACTATAATTGTGTTAACCGGAAACCGTAATACATGTGTGAATACATAGACCACAACATGTCCCTAGTGAGCCTCTAGTTGACTAGCTCGTTGATCAATAGATGGTCACGGTTTCATGACCATGGACATTGGATGTCGTTGATAACGGGATCACATCATTAGGAGAATGATGTGATGGACAAGACCCAATCCTAAGCATAACACAAGATTGTGTAGTTTGTTTGCTAAAGCTTTTCAATTTCAAGTATCGTTTCCTTAGACCATGAGATTGTGCAACTACCGGATACTGTAGGAATGCTTTGGGTGTGCCAAAAGTCACAACATAACTGGTAGGCTATAAAGGTACACTACGGGTATCTCCGAAAGTGTCTGTTGGGTTGGCACGAATCGAGACTGGGATTTGTCGCTCCATATGACGGAGAGGTATCTCTGGGTCCACTCGGTAAGACATCATCATAATGAGCTCAATATGACTAAGGAGTTAGCCACGGGATGATGTGTTACTGAACGAGTAAAGAGACTTGCCGGTAACGAGATTGAAGAAGGTATAGAGATACCGACGATCGAATCTCGGGCAAGTGTCATACCGATAGGCAAAGGGAATTGTATACGGGATTAATTGAATCCCTGACATCATGGTTCACCCGATGAGATCATCGTGGAGCATGTGGGAACCAACATGGGTTTCCAGATCCCGCTGTTGGTTATTGACCGGAGAGGTGTCTCGGTCATGTCTACGTGTCTCCCGAACCCGTAGGGTCCACACACTTAAGGTTTGATGACGCTAGGGTTATAGGGAAATGGTATACATGATTACCAAAGGTTGTTCGAAGTCCCAGATGAGAACCCGGACATCACGAGGAGCTCCGAAATGGTCTGGAGGTAAAGATTGATATATAGGAAGTCCAGTTTTGGTCATCGGAAAGTTTTCGGGCTCATCGGTAGTGTACCGGGAGTGCCGGGAGGGTGCCGGAGGACCCCCGGGAGGGGTGTGACGACTATAGGAATTTTTGGGCCCTTAGAGGAGGTGTGCTAGCCCTTAGTGGGCTGGACAAGACCTTCTAGAAAGGCCCATGCAGCTGGGATCAAGAGATAAAGGGCAAAAGGATTTAAAAGGAGGAGATCCACCTCCCTTGTGGGAGGTGGACTCTTCCCCACCTTCAGCCGAAGCTCCCCTCCTTGGAGGAGGGGCCAAGGCAGCCCTCCCTCTCCCTCCTCCTATATATATGCAAGGGTTTGGGCTGTTTTGAGATGTGACTTCTCTCTCTCTCGACGCAGCCCTACCCTTCCTCCTCCTCGTTCTCCGTAGCGCTTGGCGAAGCCCTGCCGGAGTCCACGTAGCTCCACCGTCACCACGCCATCGTGCTGCCGGAGCTCTACCTCAACCTCTCCTTCCTCCTTGCTGGATCAAGGCGTAGGAGATGTCATCAGGCTGCACGTGTGTTTAACGCGGAGGCGCCGTTGTTCGGCGCTGAGATCGGAATCCACCGCGATCTGAATCGCTGCGAGGACGACTCCACCAACCGCGTTCGTGTAACACTTCCGCTTAGCGATCTTCAAAGGTATGAAGATGCAATCTCTCCCCACTCGTTGCTGGTTTCTCCATGGATAGATCTTGGTGATCGTAGGAAATTTTTTGATTTACTACTACGTCTCCCAACACGTCATTCGTCCAGTCCTTGATCGAGGGGGCAAGAGGGAACTCACCCACTCCGCTGGGCTCCCCGGCTATGCCGGACCCTCCGGCACCACCAGGAGCGCCACCTCGCGGGTCCGCTGTCTCGTCGTCTCCTCCCGAGGAGTCCACTCCCTCCTCCGGGGGGACCCTATCTCGTAGTCTTCGGAGTCGGAGGTATCGCGCTCCACCTCGAAGATCTGTGGGTGCGGGCCGTCCGACGTGTTCTATCGCACTAGCAGTTACGATAAGCACACCAAAGTGAGTTCTCCAGCCGGCTGTCGGCTGGGGAATATCAAACGAAAAGAAACTGCCTCGACGAAAAGACTTACCAGGGAAGGCCGGTTGATACGGTCATACGGCTCCATGCCGAACGACCACGAGGCAGGCTTCAGCTTGAACGTCGTGAGGGTGTTCACCCGCTTCGCCACCTGAGCCGGCGTCAGCTCGACGGTAGACAGCCAGCAGGGGTCGCGCCAGTCGGACATGTCGCAAATCCGGTGCAGCCTCAGTTGGAGGGGCAACACCCGACACGAGATGAAGGCCGCCACCAGGTCGGCAGCGACCAGTCCTTCGGAGCTTTTCAGCTACGTGAGCCGGTCGAGCTCCTCCAGGGCCACGCCATGCGGGGCGGACGCCAGCCAGTTGACCTGGGTGGACTGCTTGTCGTCAAACCGCGGCAGCCGAATAGAGTCCGTCTTCGGGTCGGCGTTCTTCATGTAGAAGAACGTCTGGTGCCTCCCCTTGACGGAGTCGATAAGGGAAAGAGGAGGAAAGCGAGCGACGCCGCAGCAGCACACCACCGTGCCCCCGCAGGCATAGCTTTTCAACGGCTTGAGATAGAAAAGCGTGTTGAAGAAGTCGATGAAGGGAAGAATGCCGAGGTACCCCTCGCACAACGTCACGAAGGCAGAGAGGTATAGAATCGAGTTCGGGCCGAAGTTGTGCGGCTGGAGGTCGAAGGTATCAAGGAGGAGGCGAAAGAAGATACTAACCGGGAGCCCAAAGCCCCGGGAGAAGTGCCAGTGGAACACGACGTGTTCCCCTGGCTGTGGCGCTGGCGTAACCTCATCGCCCGGCGCATGCGCGACCACCCACTCCTCCGGCGGCAGCATGCGCGCGTGGCGAAGCTCAGCGATGTTCGCCTCGAACACAATGAAGCCAGCCCAGCTTCTACCGCGTCCATCGGCCATCGCGGGGGCGGTACGGCATGCGGGCATGTTTGCGTGCTCGGGTGCGGTGGCACGCGAGGAAGGCAGGGAGGAAACGAAGACGGGCAGCAAGGGGGCAAGTGAGGCAAGGGTACCTCCGCCTCCTGCCCTTCCTCTCCTTTTATAGGGGAGGCCATGATCGGGGGACGTGGGATTGATTGCACCCACTCACCCCGGAAACTCCGCGTGCACGTGGGTGGCCTCGGGCCATAATGGCCTCTTCAGGGCACAGAGGATCCTAGCCTGCACCCCGAGGCCTACTGGGCTACGCCTGGGGCCTAGCGGGCTAGGCCTAGGCGACATCCCGTATCCCTGCGTGCGCGGGACCCACCACATCATTACTCGCCGTGTGGCGTGCCGCGTGCCGGCGCGGGTCTCGGGGTGGCACGCCGGTACCCAAGGCGTCAGGTCCAATGGCCGACCCGGCTACCCTTTCGCCTTCGAGCCGGAGGCGGGTATCGCTGAGGGGAAGCTGCCGGTTCCCCACCGTTTGCCAACCACGGACCCTCGCCGGCTTCGGGGACTACTGACGGGGTTATTACCCCTGGATAGGCCAAAGCAACGGGGTCTTCCCCCTTTCGCTTCAAAGAATAACTACGCGGCCGGCTGGAGGACGTCCGGCACAAGCCGGAGCCGGCTGGCGCCCCAAACGGTTGGTCGAGGAGCCGACTCGACCCTCGGCCGGCTGGGCGTGCCTGACTGCCTCCAGGCCGCCTCTTCCATTGACCTTGGAACGGACATGCGACGTCCATCTCTTTGCGCGCGGGTACGATGACACAACACGACCAGCACGACCGGCGGCCCTGTGGCTAAAGTGGCCGCTGACGCACTGCAGCACGTGGCTACAGTCCAACCATCCCGGCCGCTGACCTTGGCGAGCGCAACCGGGCGTAGGAACAGTTCCGGCACGCCCTCGCCACTCAATTACTTACCCTGGCATGGCTACCACACGGACGGCCATACCGGAGACTTTGGCCGGCTGGCGCTAGACGACGCCTCCCCGGGCGACCCGTGTCGCGGCAAGTGGGCGAGGGCCAATCGCTAAGCCGGCTGGCGGGCCCCAACGGGAGATGGGACCGCTCGGCCGACGGACCCCACCAACGACGAGACGGCACGAATGGCGGGACCCTCTGGCCAGCTGGAGAGACTACCAGCCGGGTCCCCCACCTTTGTACTTAGAACATATTATAAGAGCCGGGGGGTTGGCCTATAAAACCCCCGAGCCCCCCATGCAACAGGGACGGACGATCACCTTCACACACACACACACAACCCCTTCTAGGTGGAGGAAGAGGAGCCGGCTGCCCCTTCTTCCTCCTCTAGACACAGCTCCAGGAGCACCATTTCTATCTATACCCATCCATCCAACTAAACCAAGCAGGACTAGGGGTATTAACTCCTTCGAAGGGCCCTGAACCTGGGTTCATCGTGTGTCGTCACCGCTTGTGCCCAATCTCGCACTCAGAGCCCGTCGGCGTCCTTCGTCCCCAACCACCTACGATAAGCCACCCTATGGCATCTGTCGTGAGAAAATGACGACACTAAGCTCCCTGGTGGTTAGAGCGCTGAGAGTCGATTGAGGCTATCGATTTCCATTTTGGTCTCTCAATTTTGACCAGGTAACTCTCCGGGGCCTTGTGAAGGGGACTCAGACTCCCACTAGATGGGGCGGCTGGATGGTGTGGACCTTGTTGTTGAAGGTGGAAAATGACCGATGGAAACACGCACCCATGCTCTTCTCCAATAGCACACCACCTTTCTCCAATTGATCTTTTTCTTTCCTCATCTCATATGTTGGTTCTTCCTTTCTCTGCATCGCCCTCGTCGCATGTACACCCCTTCCTCCTCACCCCGTGCCACCACCAACCCTAGCTTGCACAACACCTTTGCCGATATGCCCATGCTTCCTAACCAACAAAGCCATCATGTACTCCCCTCATCTACCCCATGATGATACATTGGATGTGTTCTCCTTGTTCCTTGATGTTGCTTGATCTGGTCGCCCCAATCCGTGGGTCCACGGTTTGGTGCACCACCTCTATGCCACCAAGTGAACACCTGAATGGTGGGAATGGGAGTTGGAGGGGATTCCGGAGCAGGAAGCGGCGGAAGATGAAGATTATGACAAGGGGGAGAAGGCCACGATGCTTCCCCAGTGAGGGTGTGGAAGGCGGCCACTAGACCCATTGTCCGCCAGTTTGACCTCCGCACTCCATGCCGCGAGGAGAGCAAGCGTGTATGTCGTAGACTTACATGCTCCTGATTTTGTTTGATGTGCACTTCATGTGGTCCAACGTGGTGCGTGCCCCCTCGACAAGCTAGCAGCACCGATTCCAGACTTGTAGGTGGTGGATGAGCTCGCGACCTTGCTGCACTCCCAAAAGTGTGGGTTGGTCTATCAATTATGTTTTATAGTGATTTTTTTCTTTTAGATGTCATTTTGGTTGGAACATCATTTTTATGTAAATATTTCTATTTAATCTACTCCCGTCCTGCCATGTGTTCTTACTTAGGATAATGTTGCGGAGACAACACACACTTGACCAGGGAAGAAAGATATGCAATCGTGAACACTCATTTTGGTATTGATGAGAAAATGATACTTTACTGGTTCATAATTGTTTTTCGCATTGTAACTTCCACCTATTTGGACTTTAGTCTGATGTCAATGGAACATAATAATCCTTGCCCAACAGGTCTTCTTTTCTGACTATTTACTTGTGTTCCTTTTTGTGTTGATCAGAACAAAGTCAAAGAGATGACCCAGAATCTCTAGGATATGTACTTATATACTTCCTCAGAGGAAGGTTGGTTTAATTATTGGGTTCTAATTAAGAACCATGTACCTTTTTCATGAATACTCAAAGCTTGTGTATCATTTCGTTGATAGGAGGAAGCAGAATGAGTATAGGAGAGGGCACAACACATGACACGAACGCAAAGAGGCGTGAGCATTGCACCTGGAGTAGAGAAAATGGATACTTGGCCCAAACAGAAGAAAAAACATTGCTAAACCCACAATGCCTACTTGGGAGGCAAGTCGAACCAGTGTTGCATCCAACATCTCGGAAACTAAACAAGAGGGACGCCTCGAGTAAACAAGATAGCGCCTTCAAGCAGAGAACGACCTCGTGCCATTGTGATCCGATCTGAAGAACTGGGCCCGGGGTTTCCCTCGGTGCTTGAAGAGGGGCACGGGTAGAGGCCATGGCAGTACCTCCAAGAAGAGAAACAACGCCCGTGATGTTGGGAGACGTAGTAGTAAATCAAAAAAATTCCTACGACCACCAAGATATATCTATGAAGAAACCAGCAATCAGTAGGGGAGAGTGCATCTTCATACCTTTGAAGCTCACAAAGCGGAAGCGTTACTAGAACGCGGTTGGTGGAGTCATACTCGCAGTGATTCAGATCACGGTGGAATCCGATCTAAGCGCCGAACAACGACGCCTCCGTGTTCAACACACGTGCAGCCCGGTGACGTCTCCTACGCCTTGATCCAGCAAGGAGGAAGGAGAGGTTGAGGGAGAGCTCCGGCAGCACGATGGCATGGTGACGGTGGTGCTGCGTGGTTCTCCGGCAGAGCTTCGCTAAGCACTACGGAGGACGAGGAGAGGGAGGACTAGGGTTGTGCCATGGGAGAGAGAGATGCGCGTGCCCGGCTGCCCCAAGGGCTCCACTATATATAGGAGGAGGAGGAGGGAGGGCTGCGCCCTAGGGTTCCCACCCTAGGGGCCGGCGGCAGCCCCAGATCACATCTTGTGCGGCGGCCAGGAGGGGAGAGGGGTGCGACTGCCCTAGGATGGGCCTTAGCGCCCATCTGCTCTAGGGTTTGCCCCCCTCCACCCTTTTGTTGCACCTTGGGCCATTGTGGGGGGCGCACCAGCCCACCTAGGGGCTTGTTCCTTCCCACTTGCGGCCCATGCAGCCCCCTGGGGCTGGTGGCCCCACTTGGTGGACCCCCGGAACGCTTCTAGTGGTCCCGGTACATTACCGGTAATTCCCGAAACACTTCCGGTGACCAAAACCTCACTTTCTATATATGAATCATTACCTCCGTACCATTCCGGAGCTCCTCGTGACATCTGGGCTCTCATCCAGCATTCCGAAAAACCTTTGGTAACCATGTACACTATTTCCCTATAACCCTAGTGTCATCGAACCATGAGTGTGTAGACCCGATGGGTTCGGGAGGCATGTAGACATGACCGAGACACCTCTCCGATCAATAACCAACAGCAGGATATGGATACCCATGTTGGCTCCCACATTCTCCACGATGATCTCATCGAATGAACCACGATGTCGGGGATTCAATCAACCCCGTATACAATTCCCTTTGTCTACCGTATGACACTTACCCGAGATTCGATCGTCGGTATCCCTATACCTTGTTCAATCTCGTTACCGGCAAGTCTCTTTACTCGTTCCGTAACACATCATCCCATGGCTAACTCCTTAGTCACATTGATTTCATTATGATGATGTCTTACCGAGTGGGCCTAGAGATACCTCTTCGTCACATGAAGTGACAAATCCCAGTCTCGATTCGTGCCAACCCAACAGACACTTTCGGAGATACCCGTAGTGCACCTTTATAGCCACCCAGTTACGTTGTGACGTTTGGCACACCCAAAGCATTCCTACGGTATCTAGGAGTTGCACAATCTCATGGTCTAAGGAAACGATACTTGACATTAGAAAAGCTTTAGCAGACAAACTACACGATCTTGTGCTATGCTTAGGATTGGGTCTTGTCCATCACATCATTCTCCTAATAATGTGATCCCGTTATCAACGACATACAATGTCCATGGTCATGAAACCATGACCATCTATTGATCAACGAGCTAGCCAACTAGAGGCTCGCTAGGGACATGTTGTGGTTTATGTATTCACACATGCATTACGGTTTCCGGTTAACACAATTATAGAATGAACAATAGACAATTATCATGAACAAGGAAATACAATAATAACCATTTTATTATTGTCTCTAGGGAATATTTCCAACAGTCTCCCACTTGCACTAGAGTCAATAATCTAGTTACATTGTGATGAATCGAACACCCATAGCATTCTGGTGTTGATCATGTTTTGCTCGTGAGAGAGGTTTAGTCAACGGATCTACGACATTCAGATCCGTATGTACTTTACAAATATCGATATCTCCTTCCTGAATGTAATCATGAATGGAGTTGAAGCGGCATTTGATGTGTCTTGTCTTCTTGTGAAACCTGGGCTCCTTGGCAAAGGCAATAGCTCCTGTGTTGTCACAGAATAGAGTCATCGGGCCCGACACATTGGGAATTACTCCTAGGTCGGTGATGAACTCCTTCATCAAGACTCCTTCCTTTGCTTCTTCTGAAGCAGCTATGTACTCCACTTCACATGTAGATGTCGCCACGACGCTTTGCTTGCTGCTACACCAGATGACTGCCCCTCCATTCAAAATATACATGTATCCAGTTTGTGACTTGGAGTCATCTGGATCTATGTCGAAGCTAGCATCGACGTAACCCTTTACGACAAGCTCTTCGGCACCTCCATATATGAGAAACATGTCCTTGGTCCTTTTTAGGTACTTCACGATATTATTGACCACTGTCTAGTGTTCCACTCCGGGATCACTTTGGTACCTCCCTACCAAACTTATGGCAAGGTTCACATCAGGTCTGGTACACAGCATGTCATACATAATAGAGCCTATGGTAGAAGCATAGGGGATGACACTCGTCTCTTCTCTATCCTTTGCCATGGTCGGGCATTGAGTCATACTCAATCTCACACCCTGTAACACATGCAAGAACCCCTTCTTGGACTGATCCATATTGAACTTCTTCAATATCTTGTCAAGGTATGTGCTTTGTGAAAGACCTATGAGGCGTCTCGATCTATCTCTATAGATCTTGATGCCTAATATGTAAGCAGCTTCTCCAAGGTCCTTCATTGAAAAACATTTATTCAAGTAGGCCTTTACACTTTCCAAGATTTTAATATCATTTCCCATCCATAATATGTCGTCTACTTGTAATATGAGGAATGCTACAGAGCTCCCACTCACTTTCTTGTAAATACAGGGTTCTCCATAAACTTGTATAAATCCAAACGCTTTAGTCACCTCATTAAAGCGAATGTTCCAACTCCGAGATGCTTGCACCAGCCCGTAGATGGAGCGATGGAGCTTGCATACCTTGTTAGCATCTTTAGGATCGACAAAACCTTCCGACTGCATCATATACAGTTCTTCCTTAAGGAAACCATTAAGGAATGTTGTTTTGACATCCATTTGCCAGATCTCATAATCATAAAATGCGGCAATTGCTAACATGATTCAGACAGACTTCAGCATCGCTACGGGTGACAAAGTCTCATCGTAGTCAACTACTTGAACTTGTCGATAACCCTTAGCGACAAGCCGAGCCTTATAGACGGTCACATTACCATCCGCGTCAGTCTTCTTCTTAAAGATCCATTTATTTTCTATGGCTCGCTTATCATCAGGCAAGTCCACCAGAGTCCATACTTTGTTCTCATACATGGATCCTATCTCGGATTTGATGGCTTCAAGCCATTTTTTGGAATCCGGGCCCGCCATCGCTTCTTCATAGTTTGAAGGATCACCGTTGTCCAACAACATGATCTCGAGGACAGGGTTGTCGTACCACTCTCGTGCGGAACGTGTCCTAGTGGACCTTTGATGTTCAATAGTAACTTGATCTAAAGTTTCATGATCATCATCATTAACTTCCTCTCTAGCCGATGTAGGCTCCACAGAAACAACTTCCTACGTTGTGCTACTCTCCGGTTCGAGTGGAGGTACAATTACCTCATCAAGTTCTATTTTCCTCCCACTTACTTCTTTCGAGGGAAACTCTTTCTCTATAAAGGATCCATTCTTGGCAACAAAGACTTTGCCCTCGGATCTGAGGTAGAAGGTATACCCAATAGTTTCTTGGGGGTATCCTATGAAGACGCACTTTTCTGCTTTGGGTTCGAGGTTCTGAGGTTGAAGTTTCTTCACATAAGCATCGCATCCCCAAACTTTTAGAAACGACAGCTTAGGTTTCTTTCCAAACCATAATTCATACGGTGTCGTCTCAACGGACTTTGACGGTGCCCTATTTAAAGTGAATGCGGCAGTCTCTAATGCATATCCCCAAAATGATAGCGGTAAGTTGGTAAGAGACATCATAGATCGCACCATATCCAATAGAATGCAAGTACGACATTCAGACACATCATTTTGCTGAGGTGTGCCAGGCGGCGTGAGATGTGAAACAATTCCACATTTTCTTAGGTGCGTGCAAAACTCGTGACTTAAATATTCTCCGCCACGATCAGATCGTAGGCACTTTACTTTCCTGTCACGTTGATTCTCTACCTCACTCTGAAATTCCTTGAACCTTTCAAAGGTTTCAGACCTGTGTTTCATTAAGTAGACATACCCATATCTGCTCAAGTCATTAGTGAGGGTGGGAACATAACGGTAGCCACCGCGAGCCTCGACGCTCATTGGACCGCATACATCTGTATGTATTATTTCCAACAAGTCAGTTGCTCGCTCCATTGTTCCGGAGAACGGAGCCTTGGTCATCTTGCCCATGAGGCATGGTTCGCACGTGTCAAATGATTCGAAATCAAGAGACTCCAAAAGTCCATCAGCATGGAGCTTCTTCATGCGTTTGACACCAATATGACCAAGGCGGCAGTGCCACATGTAAGTGGGACTATCGTTATCAACCTTACACTTTTTGGTACTCACACTATGAACATGTGTAACATCACGTTCGAGATTTATCAAAAATAACCATTGACCAGTGGGGCATGCCCATAAAACATTTCTCTCATATAGATAGAACAACCATTATTCTCAGATTTTAATGAGTAGCCATCTCGCATCAAACGAGATCCAGATACAATGTTCATGCTCAAAGCTGGTACTAAATAACAATTATTGAGGTTTAAAACTAATCCTGAAGGTAGATGTAGAGGTAGCGTGCCGACGGCGATCACATCGACCTTGGAACCATTCTCGACGCGCATCATCACCTCGTCCTTTGCCAGTCTCCGCTTATTCCGCAGCTCCTGCTTGGAGTTACAAATGTGAGCAACTGCACCGGTATCAAATACCCAGGAGCAACTATGAGCACTGGTAAGGTACACATCAATAACAAGTATATCACATATACCATTAACATTGCCGGCCTTCTTATCCGCTAAGTACTTGGGGCAGTTCCGCTTTCAGTGACTGGTACCCTTGCAATAAAAGCACTCAGTCTCAGGCTTGGGTCCATGCTTGTTCTTCTTCCTGGCAACTTGCTTACCGGGCGCGGCAATAGCTTTGCCATCCTTCTTGAAGTTCTTCTTACCCTTGCCTTTTTTGAAACTAGTGGTCTTATTCACCATCAACACTTGATGCTCCTTTTTGATCTCGACCTTCGCTGATTTCAGCATCGAGTACAACTCAGGAATGGACTTCTCCATACCCTACATGTTGTAGTTCATCACAAAGCTCTTGTAGCTAGGTGGAAGCAATTGGAGGATTATGTCAATCACCGAGTCATCCGGGAGATTAACTCCCAGCTGAGTCAAGCGGTTGTGCAACCCAGACATTTTGAGTATGTGCTCACTGACAGAACTATTCTCCTCCATCTTACAACTGAAGAACTTGTCGGAGACATCGTATCTCCCGACCCGGGCATGAGCTTGGAAGACCAGTTTCAGCTCTTGGAACTATCATATGCTCCGTGTTGCTCAAAACGCTTTTGGAGCCCCGATTCTAAACTGTAAAGCATGCCGCACTGAACCAGGGAGTAATCATCACAACATGACTGCCAAGCGTTTGTCACGTCTTGGTCCGCTGGGAAAATGGGCCGGTCACCTAGCGGTGCATCAAGGACATACAATCTCTTGGAAGCTATGAGGATGATCCTCAAGCTACGGACCCGGTCCGCACAGTTTCTCCCATCATCTTTCAGCTTGGTTTTCTCTAGGAACACGTTGAGGTTGAGGGTGACATTAGCATTGGCCATTCGATCTAAAATATAGATCGTAAAGACAATTTTATACTAAGTTCATGATAGTTAAGTTCACATAATCAAATTATTTAATGAACTCCCACTTAGATAGACATCTCTCTAGTCATCCAATTGACACATGATCCACGTCGACTAGCCCGTGTCCGATCATCACGTGAGACGGACTAGTCATCCATGATGAACATCTCCATGTTGATCGTATCTTCTATACGACTCATGTTCGATCTTTCGGTCTTCCGTGTTCCGAGGCCATGTCTGTACATGCTAGGCTCGTCAAGTCAACCTAAGTGTATCGCGTGTGTAAATCTGGCTTGCACCCGTTGTATGCGAATGTTAGAACCTTTCACACCACATCATCATGTGGTGCTTCAGAACAACGATCCTTAGCAACGGTGCACAGTTAGGGTGAACACATTTCTTGAAATTTTATTGAGAGATCATCTTATTTACTACCGTCATTCTAAGAAAATAAGATGTAAACATGATAAACATCACATGCAATCAATATACTGACATGATATGGCCAATATCATCTTGCTCCTTTGATCTCCATCTTCGAGGCACCATGATCATCACTGTCACCAGCATGACACCATGATCTCCATCATCGTGTCTTCATGAAGTTGTCTCACCAACTATTACTTCTACTACTATGGCTAATGATTAGCAATAAAGTAAAGTAATTACATGGCGTTTATGATTGACACGCAGGTCATACAATAAATTAAGACAACTCCTATGGCTCCTGCCGGTTGTCATACTCATCAACATGCAAGTCGTGAATCCTATTACAAGAACATGATCAATCTCATACATCACAATGCATCACATCACATCCTTTGGCCATATCACATCACAAGGCATATGATGCAAAAACAAGTTAGACGTCCTCTAATTTGTAGTTGCAAGTTTTTTACGTGGCTGCTGTAGGTTTTTAGCAAGAATGTTTCTTACCTACGCCAATACCACAATGTGATATGCCAATTGTTATTTACCCTTCATAAGGACCCTTTTCATCAAATCCATTCCGACTAAGGCGGGAGAGACAGACACCCGCTAGCCACCATATGCAGCATGTGCATGTCAGGCGATGGAACCGGGAACCGGTCTCACGTAAGCAAACGTGTAAAGTTGGTCCGGGCCACTTCATCCCACAATATTGTCGAATCAAGATAAGACTAGTAATGGTAAGCAAATTAACAAGATCTATGCCCACAACAACTTGTGTTCTACTCGTGCATAGATTCTACGCATAGACCTAGCTCTGATACCACTGTTGGGAGACGTAGTAGTAAATCAAAAAAAATCCTACGACCACCAAGATCTATCTATGGAGAAACCAGCAACGAGTAGGGGAGAGTGCATCTTCATACATTTGAAGATCGCAAAGCGGAAGTGTTACTAGAACGCGGTTGGTGGAGTCGTACTCACAGCGATTCAGATCATGGTGGAATCCGATTTAAGCGTCGAACAACGGCGCCTCCGCGTTCAACACACGTGCAGCCCGGTGACGTATCATACGCCTTGATCCAGCAAGGAGGAAGGAGTGGTTGAGGGAGAGCTCCGGCAGTACGACGGCGTGGTGACGGTGGGGCTGCATGGTTCTCCGACAGAGCTTCGCTAAGCACTACGGATGACGAGGAGAGGGAGGAGTAGGGTTGCGCCGTGAGAGAGAGAGAGATGCGTGTCTCTGGCTATCCCAAGGGCTCCACTATATATAGGAGGAGGAGGAGGGAGGGCTGCGCCCTAGGGTTCCCATCCTAGGGGCCGGCGGCAGCCCCAGATCACATCTGGTGCGGCGGCCAGGAGGGGAGAGGGGTGCGGCTGCCCTAGGGTGGGCCTTAGGGCCCATCTGCTCTGGGGTTTGCCCCCCTCCACCCTTGTGCTGCACCTTGGGCCCTTTTGGGGGGCACACCAGACCACCTAGGGGCTGGTTCCTTCCCACTTGCAACCCATGCAGCCCTCTGGGGCTGGTGGCCCCACTTGGTGGACCCCCGAAACCCTTCCGATGGTCCCGGTACGTTACCGGTAATTCCTGAAACACTTCCGGTAACCAAAACCTCATTTCCTATATATGAATCTTTACCTCCAGACCATTACGAAGATCCTCGTGACGTCCGGGATCTCATCCGGGACTCCGAACAACCTTCGGTAACCACGTACACTATTTCCCTATAACCCTATAGCCTCATCGAACCTTAAGTGTGTAGACCCTACGGGTTCGGGAGGCATGTAGACATGACCGAGACACCTCTCCGGTCAATAACCAACAGCGGGATCTGGATACCCATATTGGCTCCAACATGCTCCACGATGATCTCATCGGATGAACCACGATGTCGGGGATTCAATCAATCCCGTCTACAATTCCCTTTGTCTACCGGTATGACACTTGCCCGAGATTCGATCATCGGTATCCCTATACCTTGTTGAATCTCATTACCGGCAAGTCTCTTTACTCATTCCGTAACACATCATCCCGTGGCTAACTCCTTAGTCACATTGAGCTCATTATGATGATGTCTTACCGAGTGGTCCCTGAGATACCTCTCCGTCACACGGAGTGACAAATCCCAGTCTCGATTCGTGCGAACTCAACAGACACTTTTGGACATAGCCGTAGTGCAACTTTATAGCCACCCAGTTATGTTGTGACGTTTGGTATACCCAAAGCATCCCTACGGTATCTGGCAGTTGCACAATCTCATGGTCTAAGGAAACGATACTTGACATTAGAAAAGCTTTAGCAGATGAACTACACGATCTTGTGCTATGCTTCAGATTAGGTCTTGTCCATCACATGATCCCGTTATCAACGACATCCAATGTCCATGGTCATGAAACCGTGACCATCTATTGATCAAAGAGCTAGCCAACTAGAGGCTCGCTAGGGACATGTTGTGGTCTATGTATTCACACATGAATTACGGTTTCTGGTTAACACAATTATAGCATGAACAATAGAAAATTATCATGAATAAGGAAATACAATAATAACCATTTTTATTATTGCCTCTAGGGCATATTTCCAACACGTGAGTGTTGCCAATACTCCACGCAAGCCGAGCAGGGATTTCACCATGGCCTAAGTCCAAGCAATCCCAATGTCATTGAAGAAGGATTCTGGAGATGACGAAGTCGGGACACTAGTCAAGACCGCCACCACAAGAGGGGTGGCACTGCATCTACCGTCGAAGGGTGGCAGTCGACGCCGTCAAAAAAAGGTGGGCTTTAGATTTGGCCTAAGGACTCGCCAAGGTGGACGAGGTCGAGGGCAGCGGAGTAGAGAGCCGACGTGGACGGAGTGTCGGCTACCAGCGGTGCCGACAAGAAAGGAACCGGAGAAGGAGCGGAAGTCCGAGCTGCTAGGGATGGAGCTGCCGAAACAGCGACATGCCGAAGGAGCTGGAGGATGCATGTCCAGGGCTGTCGAAACCAAAGCAGCGCCGACAAGGAATCCACCAAGAAGAGTAAAGTGCCTGACGAGAAAACCACCGTGACCACACATAACCATCTCGTTGTAGCCGCCACCGACCCACCGTAGCCCAGAGGACGACGCTTTCAGAATATCGGCCTGCATCGAGGCAGAGCCAGACTCGTTCATCCCGACCAAAGCCGTCCACACAAGATCCTCACGAACACCCAACCAAAACCAACAAGAGAAAGAGATGCGCTGTCGGGCAGAGTGGGTCCAAGAGGGGAGGCGACGAAGGAGCAACCACGGGTCATGGCCCCACCGCCGCCTGGAACGAGCAGGGAAGGAAGCGGCAACAGGAGGGGGACAACCGTGTCACACATAATAGATATGTGTGGGGGTGCGAGGGGGTGGGGGTGCGCCGCGACAGGAACAAGACCGCCCCGGCGTCACCATCCCCCGGACAAAGCGTGACTTTGTCAGCAATCCCTCAGTCGGCGGCGATGCGGTGGGAGTTGGCAAAGGAGGATCCTAGGGGAGGCGTCTAGGGTTACCACCGTGCTGCTAGCTCGTTACGGGCGACGCGACAACATGGCCATGGATTGGTCAAATGTAACATTTTTTTGCAGCCTTCCTTGCTGAAAAAAATGTGAGTATCCTGTTTTGGGTATGGTGCAAAATTAAACAAGTTTTTGGCTACCCAAATCTTCTCTCTTCTCTACTAACCATAATCGATTTGTGTAGCCAAAATATGGATATGTTGAAAATGTCCTAAATGTACGCTGAACCTCCCCCACAGGTCCAGACCCTTGGGCCTTGGCACGTGCTTTCCCTTCTCCTTGCTTCTTTTCTTTCCCATCAAATATTCGTATGTCCTGGTCTTGATGCGAGCTATCTTCCATGGTTCCATGTTATATATATATATCCCCATAAGCCGGTTACACGCTCTGAAAATTATTTGTTTAACCAGGTCGTATGCTTTATGAAATGAAATGTGGCCATCTGTTAGAGACTTGAGAGTAGTCAGTTCCTGCACGCGGCACACAGGAACAAAATACAGTCAAAATCCAGCTGAGAATTGAACGACTTACTTGTGGCCATAGTTTTAAATAGCCAGCTATAGCCTTGCTATAGCCTTGCTATAACCTTTTCAGCAGGGCACCGCTAAATGGTCTCATATACAAAATACACGCTATAGCCTGCTATAGCCCGCTATAGCCTTTTTGGAGGTCCGCCGCTATTTGCCATAGCCCGCTATTTAAAACATTGCTTGTGGCAGTGCCGTGTCAACTATACCTAGCAATCTTCGACTCTGCATCTCCCACTCGATCTCTGCATGCATGATCAACAATCTACCATTATAGTCCTATATATTAGAGTCGATTGAGCTAATTCATCACACCAAATAACGGGCAAAGCAAGCGAGCTAATCCTTCATCAATATCCATCCACTCACCAATGGGGCCAGCCTCCATCCTACTCCTCCTCGCCGCAGCCCTCCTGGCCGGCCCGGCCGCGGCCACGGGAAAGACCGGCAACGTCGTCGTGTTCTGGGGCCGGAACAAGGACGAGGGGTCCCTCCGGGAGGCCTGCGACACCGGCACGTACACCATCGCCGTCATATCCTTCCTCGACGTCTTCGGCCGCGGCAAGTACCACCTCGACCTCTCCGGCCACGACGTCTCCGCCGTCGGCGCCGACATCAAGTACTGCCAGTCCAAGAAGTTCCTCGTCTTCCTCTCCATCGGGGGCTTCGGCGGCCAGTACTCCCTGCCGACCGCCCAGGCGGCGGCGGACGTCGCCGACTACCTCTGGAACGCCTACATGCTCGGCAGCCGCGCGGACGTATACCGCCCGTTCGGCGACGCCTATGTGGACGGCATCGACTTCTTCCTCGACGGCGGCGGGCGGCCCGGGCCGGACCCCTACGACGAGCTGGCCAGGCGGCTATGGGACTACAACAAGCCGTACCGCGGCACGGTGCCGGTGCAGCTGACGGCAACGTCGGGGTGCGGGGACAGGCGCGTGGGGCGGGCGCTCGCCACGGGGCTCTTCACCCGGATCTTCGTCAGGTTCTTCGACTACCCCCAGTGCGCCGCCAACTGGCAGCAGGAGTGGGGCAGGTGGACGGCGGAGCAACCGGGCGCGCAAATCTACTTCGGTCTGCCGGCTTCGGAGAAGACGGTCGGCTACGTCCACCCCCTGGACCTTTACTACGACATCATCCCGGTGGTGCAGAAGGCGGCCAACTACGGCGGCATCATGGTCTGGGACCGCAACGAGGACAAGCGCACCGGCTTCAGCAGCTTCGTCATCAATTGGGCTTGACCCTCTCCTCTCTCACTAGCGCCAGGGTCACCGTGTGAATTGCATGTGTTTGGGTTTGCTACTACTTTGCTTGTCTTTTTACGGTAGTACTGTATATAGCTGGTCAGTATTATCAGTGTGCAGTTGTGCTCGAAATGCTGTGCCATGTGCTTGTAAGAATAAAGCAAGACCTGTGTAGGTCTCGATTAATAAGTATTGTGTATTACTACAAATTGAACCGCAAAAAAGGCTTATATTTAGTATGCAGAGATATGTAATACTTCCCTGTCTCAAAATAAGTGACTCAAAAGTAACTCAACTTTGTATAAACTTGAGTCATTTTTGAGTCACCTGATTTGGAACGGAGGGAATACTAATTAATTGAGTTGTAGTTATCTATTCAATCTCCTCTTTTATCATCGTTCCAAATGAATTCGATGTGGACCTTATGGTGTGCCGTCAGGGACATTTTTTTATAAATGCGCTCTTTATTAGTCATGATGTTGCATCCAAAGAATACAAACCAACGAGGACACATCCAATCTTTATGTAACTAAGATGCACACAATCAATAAAGAAAACACAATGAAAATAAGAAAACGAGCGATAGGGTCTGGACGAGGAGAATGTAACAGGGCGGAACCGACGCTCCAGAAGATTCCCCTTTTATTTCATTGTCGTTGTGTGTTTTATTAGATTGTCGCATTTATCTTCACATCATTCGCATTGCATCATTTCGTCATGCCATCATGTCATTACAATTATTTTCCAACTCAAACAAATAAATGGTATGGATCTTTGATCCATTTAAATCGAGGAAAATTCACATGGTGATTTCTCTTTATAACTTATAATATCCTCCCAGTATGTTAGGGAGCAAAAATAATATTCCATTAATTTGGAATCATCGGAACACATTTGCATAATAAAGCCCATGCCTTTTCTGCTGAGTTTGACCTCCAAACCTTGTCAATACTTCTTTTTGCATTTATCGAGGCTCCACCTCAAATCTCAACATTTTTGGACCTATCCAAACCTTCGTCCGCGCCCTTCCCCTCCTTCATGCGGGTGCCTCGACCTCGAGCCCCGAGGCCTCCTCCTCCAGCCTCCTCACTGACCTCGAGCCAGCGAGCTGCCAGTGCCCTAGGTTGCGTCGCCCCGCCATGGCCTGCTGGCCTCGACCCCAAGCTTCCCTCCTCGCATCGCTGCACCCGTCGCCGCAAGCAGCAGCAACCAGCAAGCCCCGACGCGCGACGTCCTCTCCTCTCCCTTGCGACCCCTTCTCTACCGCTGTCCTCGTGAGCCCATGTCCGCGGATCTGTTGCTGGCCCTCGCTGCCGAGAGCCTTGTGCATGGCCTCCTCCTTGCCTTTGTTCCACCTGCACCTGCTCCGCACCCCTGCTTCCCCGCCAACATGGCTGCTGCGAGCCCCATGTCCACAAACCTGGGTGCCTCTGCGCATCCGCGCCGTTGTTGCGCTAGGACAACCAAGTTTGAAGATGCCTCGTCGCCTTGCCCGGAACCATCAAGTACCCGTTCAGATTCGTCAAGAAGGACTACCATCGACAAAGACCGCGAGTACGACTACGGAACGTGTACCACTACCATCGACCCCTGAAGATATTGGATTCGCCAAGATCCTCTCCGACAAGTATACGACTACCATCGCCGGAGAACTGACAAGACCGATGCCGTGTATCACTACCGTCATCAAGAGAACCTCGAATTCATCAAGTTCATCTTCGACACGTGTACCACTACTTCCATGACGTCCTTGACGACCCCGAACATCTACGGAGTGTGTACGACTACCGTCGCCGAAGACCCGTGTACAACTACTTTGTCCGCCTCGAAATGCTTGCTTCGAAGGTATAACACCGAGATGATGTTGTGATGAACGCACGTTTGATGATTGTATGAGATGCACCGCGCGTTTGCACCGGGTAGAATCGTTAGTTGCAGGTACCTCGACCCTTGCCAACGATATGTGGGAACCCGGAAAATGGGATCACCCCACCATCCTTGCATGACACGCACATGACCACACTTTCTTTTGCACCGGCATCTCAGCGAGTTGTCGGATCATCGGAATGTTGACGTGGCATCATTTCGTTTTCGTCACCATGACACCCATTTTTCTCTCCGTCGTGGTGACCAATGCTCTATATCATTTTGTGCCAACGTGTTCTTCAAATTGCATCGGTTTGATCATGTCATCCTCATGCATGTTAAAAAAACATTTAAAATGATGTTGCATTAAAAATTGCCTAATGACTTGCTACACGGTTTGTATCATAACTAAATAATCGTAGCTCCGATAAAAATGTTCCACGTATGTAACTTGGCTAGAAAAATGTGTAGAATCTCATGGTGACATATATTTTGCTGTTTAACAACTCTAAAATATGGTTAGTACAGATCTGGTCCAAATTCATAATATGCATATGGGGTTGTTTCGGAAATGATATATATTGCTTCCGGCCTCATTTAAAATGCCTAGATGTTGTAGTTGTTTTTGCTTCACCTCTTGCCATGTTAAACAACTTTAACATTGATGAGTACCTAAACGGGAGTAAACTGAATAATTCGAACGTGGAGTTTCGTCAATATGCAACTTGTTGCATATTGAGCTTCACTTGATCTGTAGTAGTTGTTTGAGGTGAATTGCCATGCCTTGCATATTTAAACCGGACATGCATCATATTTGTTAGCGCATCATGTCATGCATATGTTGTGGTGTATCTTGTGTTGATTGTTTGTTTCCGGATTGCTTCTTCTCGATAGAGTTCCGAAAGCGTTCGGAGTGTGAGGACTCGTTCGACTACGTTGGTCCATCTTCTTCATGGACTCGATCTTCTTCCAAGCGGGATCTCAGACAAGATAACACATTTCCCTGGATACCATTACTATCATTGTCATGCTAGATGTCCCATTTGTATCGCTATGTCATGCTACCTACCACTTGTTTGACAAGCCTCCCAACATTGCGATGAAAGCCTCTAACCCTTCACATCCTAGCAAACCATTGTTTGGCTATGTTACCACTTGCTTAGCCCTTCTTATAGCGTTTCTAGCTGCAGGTGTAATTGCTTCCATGTATCAACATGGAGATTCTTTTGATATCACAATATTATTTCTATTTAATTTAATGCACTTATACACTTGGTAAAGGGTGGAAGGCTTGGCCTTTTGCTTGGTGTTTTGTTCCACTCTTGCCGCCCCTAGTTACTTGTGAACCGGTGTTATGTTCCATAATTGAGCGCTCCTAACATGCTTAGGGTTGTTATGGGGACACCCTTGATTTTCGTTATGGGATAAAACTTGTCTGGCAAGGCCCAACATTGGTACTACATTTGCCTAATAATTAATAAAATTGCATAGGGACCCGCCGACACCCGTGGATCTTAATCAACAACCCGGGCCAGTGCTCCTCATGAGTGTTGGTCCAAACTAGAGCACCGTGCGGGGCCAACCCGGGGCAACTCGGGAGATGTCTATCAGGCCACCGTACGCTTCGCTTATCTGCCGTGTCCTGAGAACGAGATACGCGGCTCCTATCGGGTTCGTCGACACCTCGGGCGGCCTTGCTGGATTTGTTTTACCTTTCTCGAACGTCTTGAGTGAGGAATTCTGATCTTCTTCGGGCTATCTCGAGGTGTTGAATTTTCTTTGGAATTGCCTAGGAAGATCACAAGATCTGTGGTCGAGGTTATTCCCGCTGCGTGTGGTTAATTTGTGATGGATGAGTTGGAGCACCCCTGCAGGGTTAAATCTTTTCGAGAAGCCGTGCCCGCGGTTATGTGGCAGACTTGGATACTTTGCTTAACACCTGGTCATAGCAAACTTGAAGTAAACTCTAATAAAATACACCAACTGTGTGCATAACCGTGTCTGTCTCTTTTCATGAGTTCTTATCCGGAAGAGAACACGATGGGGTTATGTTTGACGTAAGTGCGTGTTCAGGATCAGTTAGTGATCATTACAAGTTCACGTCCGTTATGCGTAGACCTTCATACTTTACTTTCTGTATTCGTAAGTTAGCCACTCAAATAAATGCTTAGTCGCTTGCTACAGCCTCACCACTTAACCATACCTCACCTATTAAGCTTTAATAGTCTTGATACCCTTGGAAATGAGATTGCCGAGTCCGTGTGGCTCACAGATTACTACAACAACAGTTGCATGTACAGGTAATGTGATGCTTGAACGTGAGAGCGTTGCTTGTTTGTTGGAGTTCTTCTTTTTCATTAATCTAGGATGGGTTCCAGGCGGCAGCCTGGGATAGCAAGGATGGATGTCATTTTTGTCGTTTGTTTTCGTCCGTAGTCGGACCCTGCTCTTCTGTATGATGTTTGAGTATGTTGTTGTATTGATGTGACTCTGATGTAGCTTGTGGCGAGTGTAAGCCAATTCCATATACTCATCTCTTCTGTACATGTACTTGTAATGATATCCATTCTTGCAACATGACGAGATGCGCTTCTATCCCTGTCGAGGCCCTCGTGCCGAAATAAGGATAGAACCCCATCTTGGACGTGACAGAGAATAATTCACTGCAACGAAACATCAACTACTACCACCTATATTAGCAACGTCGGGATGACGAGGAGGTTCCCTCAACAGCAACACCTTTAGAAAGGAGACGGTGCGTGAACGTCATCATCGCTGGATCTAGCCACATAGGTCAGATCGTGGGTTTTCATTCAGAAGAGAAAGACCGTATGATCTAGACAATTCCTTCAACAAGGAAGCCCATCACTTCCAGGTACAACTAGAAAAGGTCAAACCTAGGTTTTTTTGCGTTGGAACTAGACCTAGTACTCGAAGAGTACCACAATAGACAAACTCCACTATGTGGTCGCCACCAACTTTCCAGAAAAGAAGTCTTGTTGCAATGTCCTGGTCACTACCGGAACACATGGATCAAAGTGAAGTCCACACATCGAGGAGTTGCAATGCCAGATCTATCTAAGTAGACAATGAGCATCCTAACACATCCACCGATGTGGGACACACTCCGACCATCACCAGAACACAAGGATATCCATCAAACGGTCCCACATGCATGTGGGAGGCATGCTGACAGGGACATGGTGCGGTGCTCAGAGCAAGATCAATGCATAGCCTCAAACCCCTGATAATTTAAGCAAAACCAATTTTTTAGGCAGAGCACAATCTGATATGTAGTGAACGATACGACTAGATTGACTCACTTCTGCTAGCCTTTGTCGGCTTGCTTTCCATGGTATTTTTTTGACGTTCATTTTCATGTAGTGGCATCCTATAGTGTTAGTTATAGCCACAAATTCTACACAAAACAACAATTTAAATGTAAGACAACTTAAAAAAACATGAATATAAAAATTGTTTGTGAATTTATTTATTTTCACAAATTTCAAAAATTATATAAATTATGGAAATGTTATCAAATTTAAAAAATATTCATGTATTTTATAATATAGATTCTGAAAAGTTCAGAAGTTTGAAAATTTAAATAAATTGCCGTGAATTCACAAAGTATTAGCAAATTTGAAATATTCCTATTTTTAACAAAAACTCTGGAGTTCCAAAACAAATCAGGAAAGAAAAAAGTACAAATAAAAATGGAAGGAAAAATAAGAAAACAAAAAAAAGGAAAGGAAAAAATATCTTCTGAAGTCTTCCAAAAACCTTATACTTCCTCTGTCTCAAATTACTTGTCATTGAAAATGGAAAAAATAGGATGTATCTAGAACTAAAAATATGTCTCGATACATCCACTTCTGCGACAAATAATTCCGAATAAAGGGAATAGAAGGTTCAAGAAGAGACTAGGTCCCCTACTCCCGCTAATAATGGGCCCGTCGGATCGAGAAACCTGTATTTTATCCTTTCCACAATATATTATAACATTAAGCTCCCTAATTTTAAAGAGCTAACATTCAATTAAGGTCTTCAATTATCATTGGGTCATCTGATTTTTGACCGGATCAACACTTTCTCATAACTCTCGCATTTGATTCTTTTGTTGGGAGACGTAGTAGTAAATCTAAAAAATTCCTACGTATCACCAAGATCTATCTATGGAAAAACCAGCAACGAGTGGGGAGAGATTGAATCTTCATACCTTTGAAGATCACTAAGCGGAAGCGTTACAAGAACGCAGTTGATGGAGTCGTACTCACAGCGATTCAGATCGCGGTGGATTCCGATCTTAGCGCCGAACAATGGCGCCTCCGCGTTCAACACACGTACAGCCCGGTGACGTCTCCCGCACCTTGATCCAGCAAGGAGGAGGGAGAGGTTGGGGAAGGGCTCCAACAGAAGCACGACGGTGTGGTGGCGGTGGAGTAGCAAGGTATTCCGGCAGGGCTTCGCCTAAGCGTTGAGGATGAGGAAGAAGAGAGGTAGGGCTGCGCCGTGGGAGAGAGATCAAATCTTGTTCCCAAAAGGCCAAAACCTCAAGTATATATAGGAGGAGGGAGAGGGAGGGCTGCCTTGGCCTCTCCTCCAAAGAAGAGAGGTTCGGCCAACCCTAGGGGAAGAGTCCACCTCCCACAAGGGAGGTGGATCTCATCTTTTTCAAACTTCTTTGCCATATCTCCTTATCTCCAGCCACATGGGCCTTTCTAAAAGGTCTTGGCCAGCCCAACAAGGGCTGGCACACCTCCTCTAAGGGCCCATGAAGTCCTATGGTCGTCACACCCCTCCCGGGGGTCCTCTGGCACCCTCCCGGCACTCCCGGTACACTACCGATGAGCCCAGAAACTTTCCGGTGACCAAAATTGGACTTCCTATAAATCAATATTTACATACGGACCATTCTGGAGCTCCTCGTGATGTCCAGGATCTCATCCGGGACTCCGAACAACCTTCGGTAATCACGTATATCATTTCCCTATAACCCTAGCGTCATCGAACCTTAAGTGTGTAGACCCTATGGGTTCGGGAGACATGTAGACATGACCGAGACACCTCTCCGGTCAATAACCAACAGTAGGATCTGGGTACCCATGTTGGCTCCCACATGATCCACGATGAACTCATCGGATGAACCATGATGTCGGGGATTCAATCAATCCCGTATACAATTCCCTTTGTCTATCGGTATGGTACTTGCCCGAGATTCGATCGTTGGTATCTCTATACCTTGTTCAATCTCGTTACCGTCAAGTCTCTTTACTCATTCCATAATACATCATCCCGTGGCTAACTCCTTAGTCACATTGAGATCATTATGATGATGTCTTACCGAGTGGGCCCAGAGATACCTCTCCGTCACACGGAGTGACAAATCCCAGTCTTGATTCGTGCCAACCCAACAAACACTTTCGGAGATACCAGTAGTGCACCTTTATAGCCACCCAGTTACGTTGTGAAGTTTGGCACTCCCAAAGCATTCCTACGGTATCCGGGAGTTGCACAATCTCATGGTCTAAGGAAACAATACTTGACATTGAAAAGCTTTAGCAGACGAACTACACGATCTTGTGCTATGCTTAGGATTAGGTCTTGTCCATCACATCATTCTCCTAATGATGTGATCCCGTTATCAACGACATCCAATGTCCATGGTCATGAAACCGTGACCATCTATTGATCAACGAGCTAGTCAACTAGAGGCTCACTAGGGACATATTGTGGTCTATGTATTCACACATGTATTACGGTTTCCGGTTAACACAATTCTAGCATGAACAATAGATAATTATCATGAACAAGGAAATACAATCATAATCATTTTATTATTGCCTTTAGGGCATATTTCCAACAGTCTCCCACTTGCACTAGAGTCAATAATCCAGTTCACATCGCCATGTGATTAACACTAACATCACCATGTGATCATATCATCATGTGATTAACACCCAATCAGTTCTCGGGTTTGATCATGTTTTGCTTGTGAAAGAGGTTTTAGTCAACGGGTCTGCGACATTCAGATCCGTGTGTACCTTGCAAACTTCTTTGTCCTACTATAGATACTGCTCCCACGCTCCACTTGGAGCTATTCCAAATGGTTACTCCATTATAGTATCCGAATTTCTACTCAGAGTCATCCGGATTGGTGTTAAAACTTGCATCATCGTAACCCTTTACGACGAACTCTTTATCACCTCCATAATCGAGAAATATTTCCTTAGTCCTCTAGTTACTAAGGATAATTTCGACCGCTGTCTAGTGATCCACTCCTGGATCACTCTTGTACCCCTTGACAGACTCATGGAAAGGCACACACATGTGCGGTACACAGCATGGCATACTATATAGAGCCTATGGTTGAAGCATAGGGGATGACACTCATCTTTTCTCTATTTTCTGCTGTGGTCGGGCATTGAGCTATGCTCAATCTCACACCTTGTAATACAGACAAGAACCGTTTCTCGGACTGATCCATATTGAACTTCTTCAATATCTTGCCAAGGCATGTACTTATTGAAAGTATTATCAAGCATCTTGATCTATCTCTATAAATCTTGACACCCAACAATTAGGTAGCTTTATCCAGGCCTTCCTTTGAAAAACTCTCTTCAAACAACCGTTTATGCTTTCCAGAAATTCTACATCATTTTTGATCAATAATATGTCAACTACATATTCTTATCAGAAATTCTATAGTGCTCCCACTCACTTTCTTGTAAATACAAGTTTCTCATAAACTTCGTATAAACTCATAAACTTTGATCACTTCATCAAAGCTCATATTCCAACTCCGAGAGGCTTGCTCCAGTCCATAGAAGGATCGCTGGAGTTTGCATACCTTTTAGCATCCTTAGGATTGACAAAACCTTCGGGTTGTATCACATACAACTCTTCCTCACGGAAACCATTAAGGAAGCCTTGTTTTTGACATCCATTTGGCAGATTTTCATAATCGAAAAATGCAGCAACTGCTAACATAATTTTAACAGACTTTTAGCATCGCTACGGATGAGAAAATCTCATCACAGTCAACTCCTTGAACTTGGCGGAAACATCTTTGTAACAAGTCGAGCTTTGTAAATGGTGACATTTCACCATTAGCGTCTGTGTCCATCTCAAAGGTCCATTTGTACTCAACGACTTGCCGTCCAACGAGCAAGTCCACCAAAGTCTATACTTGGTTTTCATACATGGATCGTTTCTCGGATTTCATGGCCTCTAAACATTTGTCAGAATCCGGGCCCATCATCACTTCTCCATAGTTCGTAGGTTCATCGTTGTCCAACAACATGACCTCCAAGACAGGGTTGTCGTACCGCTCAGGAGTAGTACACATCCTTGTCTACCTACGAGGTTTGATAGTAACTTGATCCGAAGCTTCATGATCATCATCATTTACTTCCTCTTCAACTAACGTAGGTTCCACAGAAACATCTTTCTGTGATGCGCTACTCTCTGGTTGAAACAAAGGTTCAACAACCTCATCAAGTTCTATCTTCCTCCCACTCATTTCTTTCGAGAGAAACTCTTTCTCGAGAAAGGACCCGTTCTTAGCCACAAACAATTTTGCGCTCGGATTTGAGATAGAAGGTATACCCAAAGTCTCCTTAGGGTATTCTATGAAGATGCATTCGTCTGCTTTGGGTTCGAGCTCACTAGGTGAAAAACCTTTTTCACATAAGCGTCGCAGCCCCAAACATAAGAAATGACAGCTTAGGCTTCTGTCAAACCATAATTCTCACGGTGTCATCTCAACAGACTTAGATTTTTCCCTATTTAAAGTGAATGGATTTGTCTTTAATGCATAACCCCACAACGATAGTGGAAAAACGATAAGAGACATCATAGTACTCACTACATCCAATAGAGCATGACTACGACGTTCAGACACACCATCACACTATGGTGTTCTAGGAGGCATGAGCTGTGAAACAATTTCCACATTGTCTAAAATTGCATACCAAACTCGTAACTCAGATATTCACCTCCACGATCATATCGTGGACATTTTGTCTTCTTGTCATGATGATATTTAACTTCACTCTGAAACTCCTTGAACTTTTCAAACATTACAGACTTGTGTTTCATTAAGTAAATATCCTCATATTCACTCAAATCATCAGTGAAGGTAAAGAAAATAACGATATCCACTACGTGTTTCAACACTCATTGGACCACATACATCAACATGTATCAATTCCAATAAGCCACCAGCCCGCTCCATCATACCGGAAGATGGGGTCTTAGTCATCTTGCCCAAGAGGCATGGTCCGCATGTCTCAACCGATTCGAAATCGACTGAGTCCAAAGATCCATCAGCATGGAGTTTCTTCATGCGCTTTACACCAATATGACGTTTGTGGCAGTACCACAAGAATGTGGTACTATCATTATTAACTTTGTATCTTTGGTACCAACGTTATGAGCATATGTGTTACTACGATCAAGATTCAATAAACCATTCCCATTGGGTGCATGACCATTGAAGGCATTATTCATGTAAACAGGATAACCATTATTCTCTAACTTGAATGAATAATCGTATCGCACTAAACACGATCCAATCATGTTCATGCTCAACGCAAACACCAAATAACATTTATTTAGGTTCATTACTAATCCCAAAGGTAGAGAAAGCGTGCGATGGTGATCACATCAACCTTGGAAACACTTCCAACACACATCGTCACCTTTCACTTAGCTAGCCTCCATTCATTCTGTAGCTTTTATTTCGAGTTGCTAACATTTAGCAACTGAACCGGTATCTTATACCCAAGTGCTACTAGGAGTACTAGCAAGGTACACATCAATAACACGTATATCAAATATACTTCTGTCGACATTGCCAGCCTTCTTACCAAGTATCTAGGGTTGTTCCACTTCAGCAACCGTTCTCCTCACAATAGAAGCACATAGTCTCGGGTTTGGGCTCAACCTTGGGTTTCTTCACCAGAGTGGCAACTGGCTTGTCATTCCTGAAGTTTTCCCGTTCTTGCCCTTGCCCTTCTTGAAACTAGTGGTTTTCACTTAACCATCAACACTTGATGCTCCTTCTTGATTTCCACCTTCGCGGTGTCAAACAACGTGAATAGCTCAGGGATCATTATCTCCATCCCTGGCATTTTATAGTTCATCACGAAGCTCCAGTAGCTTGATGGCAGTGACTTCGAGAACTGTACTAATCACTATCTTATCTGGAAGATTAACTCCCACTCAATTCAAGTGATTGTAGCACCCAGACAATCTGAGCATATGCTCACTGATTGAGCTATTCTCTTTTATCCTGCCGGCAAAGAATCTTGTTGGAGGTCTCATACCTCTCAACATAGGCACGAGCCTGAAATCCCAATTTCAGCTCTTTATAACATCTCTTATGTTCCGTGATGTTCAAAACGTTTTGGAGCCTCAGTTCTAAGTCGTAATGCATGACACACTGAACTATCACGTAGTCATCAAAAAGTGTCTGTCATATGTTCAACACATCTACAGAACAACACTTGAGGGAGTGGTGCACTTAGCGGTGCATCAAAGACATATGCTTTCTGTGCAGCAATGAGGACAATCCTCAAATCACGGACCCAGTCCGTATTATTGCTACCAACAACTTTCAACTTACTTTTCTCTAGTATCATATCAATAAAATAGGGGAGCTATAGCGCGAGCTATCTACGACATAATTTGCAAAAACACTTCTACGACATCTCTCTAGTCATCCAAGTGATACATGATCCATGTTCAACTAGCCCGTGTCCGATCATCACGTGAGACGGACTAGTCATCCATGGTGAACATCTCCATGTTGATCGTATCTTCTATACGACTCATGTTCAACCTTTCGGTCTTCCGTGTTCCGAGGCCATGTCTGTACATGCTAGGCTTGTTAAGTCAACCTAAGTGTTCCGCGTGTGTAAATCTGGCTTACACCCGTTGTATGCTAACGTTAGAACCTATCACACCCGATCATCACGTGGTGCTTCGGAACAACGATCCTTAGCAATGGTGCACAGTTAGGGTGAACACATCTCTTGAAATTTTATTGAGAGATCATCTTATTCACTACCGTCGTTCTAAGCAGATAAGATGTAAACATGATAAACATCACATGCAATCAATATAGTGACATGATATGGCCAATATCATCTTGCTCCTTTGATCTCCATCTTCGGGGAACCATGATCATCATTGTCACCGGCACGACACCATGATCTCCATCATCATGATCTCCATCATCGTGTCTTCATGAAGTTGTCTCGCCAACTATTACTTCTACTACTATGGCTAACGTTTAGCAATAAAGTAAAGTAATTACATGGCGTTTATGATTGACACGCAGGTCATACAATAAAATAAGACAACTCGTATGGCTCCTGCCGGTTGTCATACTCATCGACATGCAAGTCGTGAATCCTATTACAAGAACATGATCAATCTCATACATCACAATGCATCACATCACATCCCTTTGGCCATATCGCATCACAAGGCATATGCTGCAAAAACAAGTTAGACGTCCTCTAATTTGTAATTGCAAGTTTTACATGGCTGCTATAGGTTTCTAGCAAGAACGTTTCTTACCTACGCCAAAACCACAACGTGATATGCCAATTGCTATTTACCCTTCATAAGGACCCTTTTGATCGAATCCAATCCGACTAAGGTGAGAGAGACAGACACCCGCTAGCCACCTTATGCAACAAGTGCATGTCAGGCGGTGGAACCAGTCTCACATAAGCGTACGTGTAAAGTCGGTCCGGGCCGCTTCATCCCACAATACCGCCGAATCAAGATAAGACTAGTAGTGGTAATAAAATTAACAAAATAGACGCCCACAACAACTTGTGTTCTACTCGTGCATAGATTCTACGCATAGACCTAGCTCATGATGTCACTGTTGAGAGACGTAGTAGTAAATCAAAAAAATTCCTACGTATCACCAAGATCTATCTATGGAGAAACCAGCAACGAGTAGGGAGAGATTGCATCTTCATACCTTTGAAGATCGCTAAGCGGAAGCATTACAAGAACGCAGTTGATGGAGTTGTACTCGCAGCGATTCACATCGCGGTGGATTCCGATCTTAGCGCCGAACAATGGCGCCTCCGCATTCAACACACGTACAGCCCAGTGACGTCTCCCGCACCTTGATCCAGCAAGGAGGAGGGAGAGGTTGGGGAAGGGCTCCAACAGCAGCACGACGGTGTGGTGGTGGTGGAGTAGCAACGTATTCCGACAGGGCTTCGCCTAAGCGCTGCGGAGGAGGAAGAAGAGAGGTAGGGCCACGCCGTGGGAGAGAGATCAAATCTTGTTCCCAAAAGGCCAAAACCTCAAGTCTATATAGGAGGAGTGACAGGGAGGGGTGCCTTGGCCTCTCCTCCAAAGAGGAGAGGTTCGGCCGACCCTAGGGGAAGAGTCCACCTCCCACAAGAGAGGTGGATCTCCTCTTTTTCAAACTTCTTTGCCATATCTCCTTATCTCCAGCCGCATGGGCCTTTCTAGAAGGTCTTGGCCAGCCCAACAAGGGCTGGCACACCTCCTATAAGGGCCCATGAAGTCCTATGGTCGTCACACCCCTCCCGGGGGTCCTCCGGCACCCTCCCGGCACTCCCGGTACACTACCGATGAGCCCGGAAACTTTCCGGTGACCAAAACCGAACTTCCTATATATCAATCTTTACCTCCAAACCATTCTGGAGCTCCTCGTGACGTCCGGGATCTCATCTGGGACTCCAAACAACCTTCGGTAATCACGTATACCATTTTCCTATAACCCTAGCGTCATCGAACCTTAAGTGTGTAGACCCTACGGGTTTGGGAGACATGTAGACATGACCGAGACACCTCTCCGGTCAATAACCAACAGCGGGATTTGGATACCCATGTTGGCTCCCACATGCTCCATGATGATCTCATCGGATGAACCACGATGTCGGGGATTCAATCAATCCCGTATACAATTCCCTTTGTTTATCGGTATGATACTTGCCCGAGATTCGATCATCGGTATCTCTATACCTTGTTCAATCTCGTTACTGGCAAGTCTCTTTACTCGTTCCGTAATACATCATCCCATGGCTAACTCCTTAGTCACATTGAGCTCATTATGATGATGTCTTACCGAGTGGGCCAGAGATACCTCTCCGTCACACGGAGTGACAAATCCCAGTCTCGATTCGTGCCAACCCAACAAACACTTTCGGAGATACCCGTAGTGCACCTTTATAGCCACCCAGTTATGTTGTGACGTTTGGCACACCCAAAGCATTCCTACGGTATCCGGGAGTTGCACAATCTCATGGTCTAAGGAAACGATACTTGACATTGAAAAGCTTTAGCAGACGAACTACACGATCTTGTGCTATGCTTAGGATTGGGTCTTGTCCATCACATCATTCCCCTAATGATGTGATCCCGTTATCAACGACATCCAATGTCCATGGTCATGAAACCGTGACCATCTATTGATCAACGAGCTAGTAAATTAGAGGCTCACTAGGGACATGTTGTGGTCTATGTATTCACACATGTATTACGGTTTCTGGTTAACACAATTATAGCATGAACAATAGACAATTATCATGAACAAGGAAATACAATAATAACCATTTTATTATTGCCTCTAGGGCATATTTCCAACATCTTTTATACTCCTCTATAACACTATGCTCCTTAGTTTTAAAGAGTCCACACTCAATTGAAGTCTCCAATTAAAATTGGGTCACCCGATTTTGATTGGGTCAATAATTTCTTAAAACTCTCTCATTTAATACTTTAGACAATACACCATGCTTCCTAAAGGGGTTTGGTTTACGATTTTGACCAGAAAAATATTTTTTAAATCAATCAACAACAACTGTTCTCCAAAAACAAATCAATCAATCAACCACTCACTTAATTTTTTTCCACATATATAAGGTTGCTTAGCATATAATGCTGAACCACACCAGGAAAGTCCCATCAAATCATCCAATTATAAATGTAAATAAAACACACTATATTCACCCGCCAAACTAAATATTTTGTTAGTTCCAAAATATATGGGGTACTAGCTTTTTGGAAAGTCAAATTTCTTCAACTTTGACCGGTTAGCATATAATGTTAAATCACACAACGAAAGGCCCATCAAATGAGCAAATTATAAATATAAATAAAACAAACTCTATACACCTGCCAAACTAAATATTTCATTAGTTCCAACATATAAGGGGTATTAGTTTTTTGAAAAGTCATTTTTCTTCCACTTTGACCAAGTTTAAAGCAAAAATATCGACATGCACAATATTAAACAAAAAAGTATGAAAATTCATTTCGTGATGAATCTAATCATAGCTATTTGATATTATGAATTTTAATATATTTTTCTATAAATTTGATTAAACACAAAATATTTTTTTTAAAGATAATACACATTGTATTTTAAAACAAAGTGACTATATTTTTTTAACTAACGACACAACAAAGCGCGTCCAACCCATCTAATAAGGCTTGAAACATGGGCGAAGTGCATGGGTGGTCTTTGCATAGTCTAACAAACGAAAAATCTGGTAAACTGTCAACTGTTTTCATGCTATTATTCCTAAGTTGAGATCATCGAGGAATTTCATGTTGACAGGCTTCGACAAATTTTTTGTTGAACGCGAGGGTTATGTACTCCATCACAATAATACACCAATACTTGTATGTGCCGTAATACTTGTACTACGAGTAGTAGTGTACATCTACATCGCACGCAGTATATGCCTTTACACTTGCCAGCTAGCTTAGAGAATCTACAACCGCGGACAACAAATTCGGATTCTCAAACGTAAGTGGATGTGCTCAGCCGAGTTCGTTGACAGTGACTGGTCATGTTTTAAATAAACGATTCGACATATCCGGCATCCTATAGCCATACTGCGCATGCAACATGGTGAACTACTCTACATGATTAAACAACGGACAATGAAAACGACATCAAACAGACAATCGAATACACATAAACACACTTTATGTTATCCGAAAGATCATTGGAATTCATCACCGGAGAAGTTCTTAATTTAAACAACTAAAAAATGAAAATAAATGGAGGAGGAGCGTCTTCACCACTTTCTCGCCAGGCCTTTGCCGGTCACCGGGCAACTGTAGGCGTCCTCGGCTGGTGATGGGTCTTTGTCGTCATCGGAGGAGATGGAGTCATGGTCATCACCATCGAAGGACGAGGAGTTGGAGAGGGCGATGAGCCCCTTCATCCGGTAGACGGCCCTGTCCTGCTACCACATCATCTTGGCCACACCCGAGCCGCCTCCACCGCTGCCTTCGTCACCTCTTGCTCCGATTGTTCAATGGCATGCCGAAGCGCCTTCGTGTTTTTCCTGCGTAGGCAGTGAGCGTCCGTTTCCGCCGTCACCAGCGAACGGAGGTAGACCTAAGTAAGGAACCACTCTTCCTCGTTGGGCTCCGCCGACAACACACGATGACGGCGCAAGGAATCTACAACCCACGATGACGAGTTGACGACAACGCCGCCCATCGCTTCCGCCAATGTTGTCCTGCGGCTCTCGTCATCGCTCACCGTCCATGGCTAGCTACTCGTGGATCCGTGGATGTTGCTTGAAAATCATGGTATGGGTCGTCCGTATTTCATATGCACTAGTAACTGCTATTTTCTTTGGAGTATGTTTTTGCATCCTAATGTCTAGTTCCGTACACACGGTTATTGTTTTATCCGAAGAAAATGTGTAGTTTTATTTATTTTTCAGCCCCAATTTGCTTTTGGACACCCATATCCTGAACGTTCGCTCCGAGTATGAGCCCCCCCCCCCCCCCCTCAGGAATGCTTTAGTTCGGGGGAGTGGGGAATAGCGAGCGCGACGCACAGGAGGCCGGTCCACTAAGAGGCACCGCAAGTTGTGTTTGCAGCACTAAAAATGGCAAAATAGAAGGTGACGCTTCTAGGAATAAAGCCAGTGACCTCGCACTGCTACAGGAGCGCTGCTAACTACTAGAGCTAATGGCTACATCTGAGAGATTCCCTGCTGCATCAAGAACTTATTCAAAAACTAACTACTGCGGGATATTCCCTTTGCATGTTATTTTCTATACGTGTAAGGTAGCATATATTTTTTTGAAAATTTGAACACATTTCAGAAACAGAAAGTATTTTTGCACAAATGTGAACCAAAATTAAGATTTCAAATAGACTCTGAAATCATGAACCAAATTTGTTATTTCAACCAGATTGTGAGAAAATGTCAACATTTTCAAAAACAAGAAAACAAATTGTGAAGGTGATGTTTTTTACTTTCGAATAATTTTTAAAAATACTGAAGCACAATTTTTATTTTAGTTTTCTAATAAACTTTGAAATCATAACCAATTCCGAAACAATGGAAAAAATTGAAATTCCAAATATTTTTAATGATTGCTATTTTTTTTAATATTTGAATATACTTTGAGAAAAATGAACAAATTTTTTAAATGCAAACATTTACGTACTTTTGAAAAAATAATTAAAACTTGAACATTTTGTGAAAACGTGAACAGTTTAGGGATTTCAAAGCATTTCTTAAAATTTCAGACCATATCTAAAATTTTCAGACATGAACAATTTGGAAAATGGGAAAAATGAACACTTTTTTAGTTCAGAACAAAAAAGTTAAAACAGAAATTTTTTATTGAAAACAAAATTTGTATTCTATTTTTTTTGGAAATGCTATTTTATTAAACATGGGAATAATTTTTGAACTGCAAACAAATTAATGAAACCGCGAACAGTTTTTAAACATGAACATTTTTCTCAAACAGTGAACAAATATCAAAAACTAGAACAATTTTTGAAATTCCTGAAATTATTTTTAGCACGAACATTTCTCTGAAATTGTGATTTTTCGAAAACATAAACAGCTTTGGAAATTCTTGAAAATATTCGAAACACAAGCAATTTTCAAAATGATGAATAAGATTTTAAAACTAGAAGACGTTTCGAAATTTTCAACAAAATTGAAACACGAGCATTGTTTTTGAAATTACTGAAGACTTATTTATATACAAAGATTTTGTAAAACTTTCTAATATATTTGAAATTTCCAAACTGAATACAATAGGAAAAACAAAAAAAATGGAAAGAAAAAACAGAAGTTCCTCAAACCGATAAAAACCAACTGGGAATCTCGCTTGATCGCGAAACCGTAAACAGCTGCTACACTTTTGCCAACCTGGGTTCCTTGCTTGATCGCCGGCCTGTGCGAAATCTCGACAGTTTCACGCAAAATGCATGATATTCCTTAGTTCGGAGGGAGAGGATCGAAATCACTAACGCCACAGGCCCATAGGAAAATACAAAAAAGCCCAATAGCAAAACATAACAAGATGCCCAGAGTTTTGTCTTTTCATTGAAAAATAAAAAGACTAGTTTTCCTTGTACTACGAAAAACAATTAATCGAGTTTAGAAGCAGGAAAATTCCAGAAAAATGTTATTCGAGTTTGAAAAAACTATTTGATGGACTGCCATGACAAAAAATGCTCAAAGCATGTGTTTGAAAAGATTAATAATGCATGTGAGATATGTTGAACATTTATATAAGAAATTTTTATGATATGTAAAAATGCTTATTTTGCTCGAAAAATAGGAGATCAAAAAAATAATTTACAATTTTTTTCATTTATTTGAAAATGTATAACGTGTATGTAAAATTATACATGTGTTGAAGAAAAAAATGAAATGAAAAAACACAATAAAAAAAGTCAAACGGGGAAAATGGAGGAAAATCAAAAACGATAAAGACATAAAAAAACGTTGAAATCTTCAAGTAAACAGGTGCAACAGAGTGAAAATACGGTGAAAAACACATAGAAAATATTCGCTCCTCGATATTGTGTCTTGCAGCGGACCAATAGTGTCGAGATGTAGGCAATATGTATTATGAGTCATGTCCGGGTGATACTTAAGGGGCACCGCTCTGTCTAGTTTATAGCAAGACGTAGGGGAAACACCGTTCCAAGGCGCAATGGAGACTACAACCTCCTTTTTTCTTAGTTACTATGGTTTTTGTTTCATTTTTTCTTTTTCTTTCATTTTATTTACTTTTCAAAATATTCTAAGCAAATGTCTTACAAATATTATAAATAAACAGATTGAAAAAAATGTTGACCAAGTATTTGTAAAATGTTAAATATGCATAGAGAAAAACTTAATCACATATACGAAAATGTAGACAAAAAAACCTAAATTTGTGTGAATTTTTTTGAATGTGTATAGATAAAAGTTTCCTCGCGTATATGAAAAATGTAGATAAAAATATTAAATTTGTGTTAAAAAAAGTTAATCCTATATTTTTTAAAATCTAGCATTTCAAAAATGTTAAACAAGTTTTTGAAAAATGTTAATCAAGCATTAGACAATCTTAAATGTAGAAACAATGTTGACTATGTCCTTTATTTGAAAAATGTTTAAAAAGTTTATAAAAGAAATGTTGACCATGTATCAAAAAAAATGTCAAACTTGTATTTGAGAAATGTTCAACATGTATTAGAAAATTTTATTACATATCGACTAAAAATGTTGAATGAGGATAAAAAAAGTAGACATAATAAATATATGATTTTAAAAATATTTAATCATCTATTTCAAAATTTTCAACGTGTATATAAAAATGTTTCTGATGTATACAATTTTTCATTGAATGCATACTGAAAGCCTACAAATCGGCAAGAAAAGATCAGAAACTGAGCGACAAGAAAAACCAAAGAAAAACAGTGAAAACCAACTAAAAATGTAGAAACTGGGAAAAAAAGGAAAAAATCAAACAGAAAAAACCGTGACACAAAGAAAACCGGTAAGAACTGTTAAAAAATGAAGAAAAATGATGCATAGACAAACAAAATAGAAAATCAAACAAAAACAAGCTGTGAAGAACAATTTATAACGATTATCATGGAGCAACAGAAATTTATTGCTCCCATGTTTTTTTTTGGAGCAGGCATGTTTAAATGTTTGGTGAATTTGATGGGTCGCAGAGAGAAATGTTGGAGTAAAAAAGTTTTACACACAGGCATAGTTGTACACACAGACAATGTTGGAGTAAATGCCAAGTGACACTGTTGCATAGGCGGTTCTATTTTGCAGGGATTGAAGGTCCAGATATCGCATTTAAATAAGACTGAACAATGGAGTGATGGCCGGTTGGACGAAATTATTACCTGATAAAGAAGGCATACATAGATATACGAAATCGGAGCGACCGCACATGTCAAAACTATTTTGCGGTCTACTTTGCATCGCTCAAACGACAAATTGTATATTTATTACAACCTCAAGTAGTCGAGCGCGGTTTGGGATGACGAGGCCGACTTGAATGTTGTCCTGGACAAGCTGAAGAGCCCCTCCGTCTTGACAATCCTGTACAGCGGTGAGCGCGGTTTGGGATGATGAGGCCGACTTGAGTGTTGTCCTGGACAAGCTGAAGAGCCCCTCCGTCTTGACAATCCTGTACAGCGGTGAGCGCGGTTTGGGATGATGAGGCCGACTTGAGTGTTGTCCTGGACAAGCTGAAGAGCCCCTCTGTCTTGACAATCTTGTACAGCGGTGAGCGCGGTTTGCAATGATGAGGCCGACTTGAGTGTTGTCCTGGACAAGCTGAAGAGCCCCTCCGTCTTGACAATCCTGTACAGCGGTGAGCGCGGTTTGGGATGATGAGGCCGACTTGAGTGTTGTCCTGGACAAGCTGAAGAGCCCCTCCGTCTTGACAATCCTGTACAGCGGTGGCCGCTACCTTTGGTGACCACGGGCCCACATAACGCTGCGATATTCGCCCTGAAAAAAGCACACCACCGACAATACCGTCCTTGAGCACCACTATGACTCTATGAGGAAGCCAAGTTCAAAAAAAACATGACTCTATGAGGAAGCTGACTTCTAAGTGCCCGATCGCGCCCAGCATGAGGTATGACTCTCGGCATGCCGGGTAGTAGTGGAAGCCGAGCAGAAATGCCTCCAGGCAACACGTATCTGTGCGGCAACCCTAGAGCCTCAGACACTACGCTGAAGATGAAGCGCCCCAGCTGATGCATGAGCCTCGTGTACTCGCTCAGGCAAGACGCCCATGTACACCTGCGGCGGAATCTCCTCCACCAGCTGGCCTGCGTCGTTGATGTACTCCATAGTGTCACCTCACTTGGCTGTCGATGACCGGAACGGGTCGCGTTACAAATATACCTGATACGCCCTTACTCATCCCGCGTGTAGTAGAGGTCCTTAGCCTCCGCATGCTGCTCATGGAAGCCCTGCGCCGCCACCAGCATGTTCGACATAGCTTCCTCCGACACACCATGGTTCACCACCAGGACGAAGCCCAATTTCTCCACAAACTCCTTCACCGTGCTAACCACCTCCGCTCGTTGGCCCGAGTGGTCGATGACCGGGATGGCGACTTCGATGGAGAAAGGCACTGATGGGGCAAAGGACTCGGGAGGGTGGTGAAAGATGGTTGGGATGGCGGTGATGCCGGCATCGATGAGGCCTTTGACACCCGCCTTTGTTTCATCAAACGCCTTGACGGCATAGAGGCTCTCATGGTCAGAATCGAAGGCCATGGGTGTATTATTGATGGCACGCACGTCTGCACTGTCTGCGGGCCATTGAGGCACGACATGATGGCGTGAAGGATGTCGTCTGGCAGCGGGCTCAGCCGGTCGCCGGGGTGCCCTGTGCCAACATGCTTGGCGTGGACGCTTTGTTTCGGCAGAGGCGTCCGGGGAGCGCCTTGCCTCGATCATTTACCTTGGATTGGATCTGCTGGCACTTGCTACGCCGCCGTCATAAGTCAGGAGTGCAATATCACTAATTGAGGAGCACTCCTTTTAAGGATCACTCTCACCTCTCTAGGTTGCGACAAATGACGCACTGCATGTGTGTCACTTGTCGCAACCTGAGAGTTTTCCCTTTATATTCGTAGACCCGTTTTATGTCAAAATGTTTTATCTCTTAAACCGTGCGTTCAAATATCGAACCGTTTACACCATTAGATTCCTCACTCGAGATCTTCAAAAGTAGATAGGTTTTGACAAAAAAAAATCACGAAAAAAAACGGACAAAAAAACTGTGCCTCTCACGGAAGAAGAAAAAAGAAAACGTGTTTTTTTCCGTTTTCATGAGGCATGGCCGTGCCTCTCGTGAAAGCAAAGCTGTGCCTCTGACGAAAGCAAAAAAACGTGCCTCTCGTGAAAGAAAAAGAAACAGAAACCACATTTTCTTCCGTTTCCGAAAGGCACGGACATGCCTCTTGCGAAAGCGAAAACGTGCCTCTCGTGAAAGAAAAAGAAACAGAAACCACAGTCTCTTCCGTTTCCAAAAGGCACGGGCGTGTCTCTTGCGAAAGCAAAAACGTGCCTCTCATGAAAGAAAAAAACAGAAAACACGTTTTTTTCGTTTCCGAGAGGCGCGTCTGTGCCTCTCGTGAAAGCAAAACCATCCCTCTCTCGGAAAAATAATAATCAGAAAACACGTATTTTTTGTTTCCGAGAGGCACGGCCATGACTTTCGCGAAAGCAAAACCATGCCTCTCGTAAAAGAAAAACCGTGATTTTCGCAAAAAAAAGAAAACGTGTTTTTCCCCTTTTTTTTACGTCCAAAATCTAAGAAAGACCGTTGAAAAACCAAAACATCAAAAAAACCCGGAAAGAACACACCTAACAAGTCGAAAACACATGCGGAAAAATAAAATAAAACCCCCAAAAACGTTTAGAACGCAACACGTGACGGCGACTAAGAGCGCGTCAAATGACGACGCGTGGGAGTGATCGTTAGGAGGCTTATAAAGAAGCGCTCGCTAACATGTTGCTCGGAATTGAGGATGGATGAGCAGAGGATAGGATCAGGCCATTGGGTTGTACTCAGGCCCCTTTCTGTATCATTTTTCTTTATTGGTTATTGATTTATTTTAATCTTTTAATGGTTTTCCTCTTCTTTTTTTATTTCCCTTAACTCCCTTTTTTCGAGTTGTCTATGCATTTTTCATTTGCACATTTCACAACTCTTCTATTTTATTTCCATCTTAACTAGTTTCAATTTTTTATTATCTTATTTGTCTTTATCTTAATTATTGATTGTGTGGCAGTACTTTCTTTCTGTTGGAACACCTGCCTCGCGCTCACCTAGCACGCAAGAACCTGGAACGGTCCAGATGAGGCTACTCCCACCCATGGAGGCACCAGTAGGCGGTCCATCTGCTAGTCCCCACGGGTCCATCTCGCACGATGGACCCACACACATGCCTGGTAAAGACACCAACAAACCGGTCCAAACGCCCCGTTGCTATTGGCACACCAGGCAACACTTGGCCGGCGAGCGCTTCTGAAGCTACCCGATGATGACGATGCCAGTCCGATCATCATGGACCGATAATGTACACCTCTGGAGGCGACTCGGGCGGACCCCTGACCCCCGCCGCCGAAGCCACCCCCTCCTCCCGCTCCTCACTCGTCGCCGCCGACACACGTCGCTGGGCAAAGCCCACTGGCGGCTGGCGGCGGCGGGACCAGCCTGTTTTTCACCCGAGGAGCTCCTGAAGGCTGGTGACTGTTACTGGATCTCGCGGTGGTGCGTCGCAGCTGTCCGGCTAGGCGGACTCTTGAGTTGCGGCGGCTCGAGGTTTGCCAGTGTTGGCAGCTGTGCGGCACGTGTGGTGGAGCCGGGCTCGGCCTGGGTCGGTGCGGGCGCTCGTGCATCTGCCCAGGATCTGACGGGTATCGTGGCTCCAGATCTGGGCATGCGGCCGCATCCTGCGGCCTCCCTCCTGCCATCCTGTGCTTCTGCGTTGGTGGTGCCGTGCTGCCGGCTACAGCTAGTCCAGCTTTTTGTGAGGGTGGAGGTGGAGGGCGTTCCAGGCTTCATGACAAAGGCTCTTGCTTCCCGTGGAGCAGTGGAGGTGCTCCTCTCCCCTCCCCGGCAGGCTGCGGCGGCCAAAGGTGGCCCGGTCTTTGGATTTCGAGGCGAGGCGTTCGTGATTGGCTTCGTGTGAAACCTTCCAGAGACCTTGTTTGATGCCGGTGACACGCGGTGTCTCTTGGTGTTGTTCTCCTCCCAGTAGGCGCGTTGCTGAGGAGTCCATTTCAGCCAAATACCTCGAGTCCGGGGTCTCTAGGCGAAAGTCTATGATCTTGTTTTGCTGGATCGGATGACGACGGCGTCATTTACGTCGCTACCACCTTGGAGGCATCATCTTGGAGACCTTGACTATGGGTGGTAACCGACGGCTCTTTTGATTGGTTGGCGGTGGTGTGTGGTGCGGCCGGTTTGGGGTCGGTGTTTTTTGTGCTCTTCTTTGTGGAGCTCATGCTCGAGTGCTCCTTGGTGTGTCTTTGCTAGGCTTTTCTTTTTTGTCTATGCCGGTGGCACACAGGTACCGTGAACACAGGTGGTGTCATGGCGTTGTGCAGTCTAGGTTGCACAGAGCCATTCGATTGCGTCGACGGTGTAGTGCCATGTTTTGGTCCGCTTGGCGATGCTCTTTGACTATGCCGGTGGCACATAGGTGTCGTGGCGCCATCTTGGCCTAGTATGACCCTTCGAATGTGCACCATGACACAGGTGGTGTCGTGGCGTTGTGGAGTCTCATTGCGCGGAGCCTTTCAATTGCGTCGACGATGCATTGTCCTGGTTTGGTCTTGGCTGGCCGATTCCGTTCGATTACGCTGGCGGTGCTCTTTGTTTGTTTTATGTTGTGTTTTCCCTCTTTGTTCCCCCTGATGTGTTGTGTGTTGTTGGCGTGTGTTATTTTTTTTGCTTTATCACTTCTCCCCTTGTACCTGCTATACTTTTAGTTCATTTGATCCGATCCCTATCTTGCAAAAGGCTGCAAATTAGCCTTATAGACAAAATGAATACAATTCAGGTGGAAAAATTTACTTCTTCCTCCTGATGAAAATTTTAAAAAAATCATCATGGACCTACCAACTAGACGGCTCACATCGCGCCCGGAAAGCCCCGCGGCTAGCCAGCTGACATCACGGTCCACCGGTCATGGACGTAGCAGCCAGGGCAACCGTGCATGCGCCGCTCGATGGATTTCATCCTTCTTTTCGAAGAGTAATGTCACCGTGAGTATTACGTGCAAGCCAGTCATACATCAGTACATGTTGTTTTCTGCTGAATGTGACAAGGAAGGTGTCCCTTCTTAAGGGTGCCGTTGCGGAACAAGTCAATTTAGTAGTAGGTGTCAAAATCATAGCTTTTTTTTATGGCATTGGCCTTGTGCTACCATTAACTTTAATAAAGACGACAATGATAAAGAGACTGAGGGTTTTGTCCTCCTCTTCCTTCACGCGCGTGTACTTGTTGTTTCAGAGTAGAGAAATCACAGGTTGGATGGATAATGATGTTGTGGAAGCCGTTGGCCGGAGACGACGATGACGTGCAAGCCAATGCATTTTGTCCATACATGTGTCCGTGCATGTGTGTACTAGATGCATGAAATGATAGCCAGTGCATGGAAAAAACATAAGCTTTTGGTTGCATGCTAAACTGTATTACTTGTCATGATGTATACAGTTGTGCTTATATTCAGGTTTATTAGCACCTGACTAGTTAGTAATTAAATAAGCTAAAACCTCCAATAATTTGTCCATGGCCTCCGACCACGAGCGCCTCCGTGCCCTCAAGGACTTTGACGCCACCATGGCCGGCGTCAAGGGACTTGTCGACGCCGGCATCACCACCATACCAGCCATCTTCCACCAACCTCCTGATTCCTTTACCCCGTTGGCTTTCTCCACCGACTTTGCCATCCCGGTTATCGACCTCTCGGGTCAGCGATCAGAGGTGGTCAATGCGGTGAAGACGGCGGCAGAGACATTGGGATTCTTTCTCGTGGTGAACCATGGCGTGCCGGAGGCGGCCATGACGGAGATGCTGGCGGCTGTGCGGCGCTTCAATGATGAGCCGACGGAGGACAAGATGCTCTATTACACTCGGGACGAAAGGAGGCGCGTCAGGTACTCCTGTAACGGTGACCTCTTCCAGGCGCCGGCGGCCAAGTGGCGTGACAGCTTGTTCATTGATGAAGCGGACCAGCTGGCGGTAGACCTCCTACCGAGAGCGTGCAGGGACGTCATACCAGTGTACGCGAGGCTGATGCGGAGGCTGGGGAGCATGCTCCTCGGGATACTGTCGGAGGCCCTGGGGCTGCGGCCTGGGTACTTGGAGGAGGAGGTCGGCTGCCTGGGTTCACTTGACCTTGCCGGCCACTACTACCCTCCTTGCCCAGAACCGCACCTCACGTTGGGCGCCATCAAGCACTCTGACCCTAGCTTTCTCACTGTGCTGCTCCGAGACGGTGTCGTCGACGGCCTCCAGATGCTCATCGACGACGACAGGCAGCCGACATGGGTGGAGGTGCCGGAGGTGCCGGGGGCGCTGGTCGTGAACATCGGCGACTTCTTGCAGCTTGTGTCCAACGACAGGTTCAAGAGCGTCGTGCATCGCGTGGTGTCCAACAGAGTGGGGCCCAGAGTGTCAGTGCCGTGCTTCTTCATGGCAAAAGGCGCGACGGTGTGTAACCCGGTGGTCGTTGACGGGAGTTGTCCGCCGCGTTACAGGAGCGCCACGGCAGACGAGTTAGTCAAGTCATCGCGGACCTCGATCAAGTTGCAATTATCGTCTGGGACTGCGCTCCAGAACTTCAAGCTCTAGCTTGCTAGTGCTCTCAATTTATTACTTACCGACCTATATATCCAGGCAAAATAAACAGAATAATAAGTTATGTGTGTTTGATGAAATTTCATCTTTGTCTATGTCATTTGTTGAAAATAAGTCATGACAGAGCACGGCGTCGATGCGTCAGGTCGGGTATGTGCCGGTGTGACCGGTGTCGAGGCTGGGTCACGGCGTGTCTGACACCCTAGGCAGGATCGGAAATGAGGTCATAGTGTCTGTGTCGTATGGTGAGCGTGATCGCGACACCGTCCCCGGACTGGTATAAGATGTCGTGGCAGGTGGCGGTGGTGCTGGTTCCATTTCCATGTAACATGTGGAGGTGATCGGCGTTTTGGCAGGAAGAAGACATGGATAGCCACTGTGTGCTCGATGGTGGGTACTAGATCCATTGTAGGTTGAGGAGGGTGATCAGGATGCACTAGTAGAAAACAGGGCATTGGTTCGGGCCGGGCCAGCACATTAGTCCCGGTTCAGTCACGAACCGGAACCAATGAGGCAACGGTCTCGGTTCGTGAGGCAAGGGGGCCGGGCGGGCCACGTGGGGCATTGGTCCCGGTTCGTCTGGAACCTTTGGTCCCAGTTCCAGACACGAACCGGGACCAATGTGCCTCGCTCCTGGCCCACAATCATTGGTCCCGGTTCGTGGCTGGATCCGGGACCAAAGGGGGTCCTTTAGTCCCGGTTCCAGCCACGAACCGGGACCAATGAGATGCCTATATATACCCTCTCGCCAGAGAGCAGAGCACTCCACACTGCTTTGTTTTTTTGGCCGACGAGGGGAGAGCTTTGTGGTGCTCTAGCTCACCTCCTATGCACATGAGGTGTTTGATAAAATGCCCAAGCCAAACTTAAACTTTCTCCACTCGAAGCTCCTTGTCCAAACTCCATTTTCGTCAAGGTTTGTCTAGGTTTGGCGCTCTGTCCTGTCCCGTCCACGTCCTGAAACCGCCGTCGATCGCCCGCGCGTGGTGAGCCTCTTGATCTTATCTTCTTACTAAAAAATATACTTACTCGTATGATTTTCTTACTTTTATTATTGTTCACTTCTCTATTCATGATGTGTTGTAATGGTTTTTATTACACTTTATTACATAACGCACGCAGATGAACCGACAATGAATGTATGGTGACCGACGCACCTCCGAGTATATTAAGGGCCTGCATAATTTCTCGAAGCGGCTGAGGCAAACAAGCAGAATGGTTTTATGCCTTGTCCATGTACTGTCTGTGAGAATACGAAGTCTTTCTCCAACTCTAAAACCCTTCACTTCCACCTTCTTCAGAAGGGTTTTATGCCACACTATAATGTTTGGACCAAGCACGGAGAAAGAGGGGTTATGATGGAAGACAACGAAGAAGAAGAGGATGACGACAACTACCCTCCCCCTGAATACGATGATGCTGCAATGGGGAAAGCTGAAGATCAAGAGGAACCAGACGATGTGCCCGATGATGATCTTCGCCGGGTCATTGTTGATGCACAGAGAGAATGCGAAAGTGAAAGGGAGAAGTTGAAGTTCGATAGCATGTTAGAGGATCACAAAAAAGGGTTGTACCCAAATTGCGAAGATGACAACAAAAAGCTCGGTACCACACTGGAATTGCTGCAATGGAAGGCAGACAATGGTATATCTAACAAGGGATTTAGTTCGCTACTGAAAATAATGAAGAAGAAGCTTCCAAAGGATAACAAATTGCCCGACAGTGCGTACGCAGCAAAGAAGGTTGTATGCCCTCTAGGATTGGAGGTGCAGAAGATACATGCATGCCCTAATGATTGCATCCTCTACCGCGGTGAGTATGAGGAACGGAATGCATGCCCGGTATGCGGTGCATTGCCGTATAAGATCAGAAGAGATGACCCTGGTGATGTTGAGGGCCAGTGCACTGGGAAGAGGGTTCCTGCCAAGGTGATGTGGTATGCTCCTATAATACCATGGTTGAAATGTCTGTTCAGAAACAAAATGCATGTCGAGTTAATGCAATGGCACAAAAAAGACCGTAAGAAAGATGGAAAGTTGAGAGCACCCGCTGACGGGTCGCAGTGGAGAAAGATCGAGAGAAAGTGGAGCAACTTTACAGGTGACCCGAGGAACGTATGGTTTGTTTTAAGTGTAGATGGCGTTAATCCTTTTGGGGAGCAGAGCAGCCAGCATAGCACATGGCCTGTGACTCTATGTATGTATAACCTTCCTCCTTGGTTGTGCATGAAGCGGAAGTTCATTATGATGCCAGTGCTCATCCAAGGCCCTAAGCATCCCGGCAATGACATTGATGTGTACCTAAGGCCATTAGTTGATGAACTTTTACATCTATGGAATGGAAGAGGTGTTCGTGTGTGGGATGAGAACGAACAGGAGGAATTTGACCTACATGCATTGTTGTTTGTAACCATCAACGATTGGCCTACTCTCAGTAACCTTTCAGGACAGACAAACAAGGGATACCACACATTCACACACTGTTTAGATGACACCGACAGTATATATTTGGACAAATGCATGAAGAATGTGTACCTGGGGCATCGTCAACTTCTTCCGACCAACCATCAATGTCGACAGAAAGGAAAGCATTTCAAAGGTGAGGCAGATCACCAGAAGAAGTCCACCCTCCGTACTGGTGATCACATATTTGATATGGTTAATGATTTACTAGTAATATTTGGAAAGGGTCCTGGCAGACTATCTGTTCCAAATGACGCTGACAAATGGCACCCATGTGGAAGAAGAAATCTATATTTTGGGACCTACCCTATTGGAAATACCTAGAGGTCCTCTCTGCAATCGACATGATGCACGTGATGAAGAATCTTTGTGTGAACTTGCTAGGATTCTTGGGAGTGTATGGAAAGACAAAAGATACACCGGAGGCACGAGAGGAACAACAACGTGTGCATGAAAAAGACGACATGCATCCAAAGCAGTATGAAGGTCCTGCCAACTACGCTCTTACCAAAGAAGAGAAGGAAATCTTCTTTGAATGCCTGCTCAGTATGAAGGTCCCGTATGGCTTCTCGTCGAATATAAAGGGAATAATAAATATGGCAGAGAAAAAGTTCCAAAACATAAAGTCTCATGACTGCCACGTGATTATGACACAACTTCTGCCGGTTGCATTGAGGGGGATTATATTGAAAAAAGTTCGATTAGACATTGTGAAGCTATGTGCATTCCTCAATGCAATCTCTCAAAAGGCGATCGATCTAGAAATCCTGCCGAGGTTAAGGAGTGATTTGGTGCAGTGTCTTGTTAGTTTCGAGCTGGTGTTCCCACCGTCCTTCTTCAATATCATGACGCACGTCCTAGTTCATCTAGTCGACAAGATTGTCGTTCTGGGCCTGTATTTCTACACAATATGTTCCCCTTTGAGAGGTTCATGGGAGTCTTAAAGAAATATGTTCGTAACCGTGCTAGGCCAGAGGCAAGCATCTCCATGGGCCATCAAATAGAGGATGTCATTGGGTTTTGTGTTGACTTCATACCTGACCTTAAGAAGATTGGTCTCCCTCAATCGCGGTATGAGGGGAGACTGACTGGAAAAGGCACGCTAGGAGCAGACTCAATAATATGTAGGGACGGACATTCTTGGTCTCAAGCACACTACACAGTTCTATAGAATTCCACCTTGGTGACCCCGTATGTCGATGAACAAGAATATTATGCGCTCCAAACACCCGGAGCAGTGTGACGACTGGATTACATATGAACACATCGGAACTTTTGGCAGTTGGTTGCAAACACGTCTCATGGGTGACAACACTGTTTCTGATGAGCTGTACTCGTTGGCCAGGGGACCATCTTCGACTGTATTGACTTACAAAGGGTACGAGATAAATGGGAATACATTTTACATGATCGCCCAAGATGAAAAGAGCACCAACCAAACTAGCGATGTCCGCTTTGATGCAGCAACCAAGAGGGGAAAGGACACACATTATGGTTACATAGTGGACATATGGGAACTTGACTATGAACATGATTTCAATGTCCCTTTGTTTCAGTGTAAATGGGTTAATCTGCCAAGAGGCGGGGTACAGGAAGATCCACAGTACGGAATGACAACAGTGGATCTGAACAATCTTGGGCACACAGATAAACCACTCGTCCTAGCCAATGATGTGGCGCAGATTTTCTATGCGAAGGACATGTCTACCATACCAAGAAAAAGAAAAGATAAGGAAGCAAAAACATCATACGATGAGCCAAAGCGCCACATAGTTCTTTCAGGAAAAAGAGACATCGTGGGATTGGAGGGCAAGACAGACATGTCTGAAGATTATGAAAAGGGCCTGCATGATTTTCTCAAAGCGGCTGAGGCAACAAGCAAAATGGTTTTATGCCTTGTCCATGTACTATCTGTGAGAATACGAAGTCTTCCTCCAACTCTAAAACCCTTCACTTCCACCTACTTCAGAAGGGTTTTATGCCACACTATAATGTTTGGACCAAGCACGAAGAAAGAGGGGTTATGATGGAAGACAACGAAGAAGAATAGGATGACGACAACTACCCTCCCCCTGAATACGATGCTGCTGCAATGGGGAAAGCTGAAGATCAAGAGGAACCAGACGATGTGCCCGATGATGATCTTCGCCAGGTCATTGTTGATGCACAGAGAGAATGCGAAAGTGGAAGGGAGAAGTTGAAGTTCGATCGCATGTTAGAGGATCACAAAAAAGGGTTGTACCCAAATTGCTAAGATGACAACAAAAAGCTCAGTACCACACTAAAATTGCTGCAATGGAAGGCAGACAATGGTGTATCTGACAAGGGATTTAGTTCGCTACTGAAAATAATGAAGAAGAAGCTTCCAAAGGATAACGAATTGCCCGACAGTACGTACGCAACAAACAAGGTTGTATGCCCTCTAGGATTGGAGGTGCAGAAGATACATGCATGTCCTAATAGTTGCATCCTCTACCGCGATGAGTACGAGGAACGGAACGCATGCCCGGTATGATGTGCATTGCGGTATAAGATCAAAAGAGATGACCCTGGTGATGTTGAGGGCCAGCGCACCGGGAAGAGGGTTCCTGCCAAGGTGATGTGGTATGCTTGTATGATACCACGGTTGAAACGTCTGTTCAGAAACAAAAAACATGCCGAGTTGATGCAATGGCAGAAAAAAGACCGTAAGAAAGACGGAAAGTTGAGAGCACCCGTTGACGGGTCGTAGTGGAGAAAGATCAAGAGAAAGTGGAGCGAATTTACAGGTGACCCGACAAACGTATGGTTTGGTTTAAGTGCGGATGGCGTTAATCCTTTTGGGAAGCAGAGCAGCCAGCATAGCACATGGCCTGTGACTCTATATATGTATAACCTTCCTCCTTGGTTGTGCATGAAGCAGAAGTTCATTATGATGCCAGTGCTCATCCAAGGTCCTAAGCAACCCGACAATGACATTGATGTGTACCTAAGGCCATTAGTTGATGAACTTTTATAGCTATGGAATGAAAGAGGTGTACGTGTGTGGGATGAGAACGAATAGGAGGAATTTGACCTACATGCGTTGCTGTTTGTAACCATCAACGATTGACCTGCTCTTAATAACCTTCTAGGACAGACAAACAAGGGATACCACGCATGCACACATTGTTTAGATGACACCGCAAGTATATATTTGGACAAAGCAGGAAGAATGTGTACCTAGGGCATCGTCGATTTCTTCCGACCAACCATCAATGTCGAAAGAGAGGAAAGCATTTCAAAGGTGAGGCAGATCATCGGAAAAAGCCCGCCCTTCGTACTGGTGATCACATATTTGATATGGTCAATGATTTACAAGTAATATTTGGAAAGGGTCCTGGCGGACTATCTGTTCTGACTGACGCTGAAAAACGTGCACCCATGTGGAAGAAGAAATCTATATTTTGGGACCTACCCTATTGGAAAGACCTAGAGGTCCGCTCTGTAATCGACGTGATGCACGTGACGAAGAATCTTTGCGTGAACCTCCTAGGCTTCTTGGGAGTGTATGGAAAGACAAAACATACATCGGAGGCACGGGAGGAACAACAACGTGTGCATGAAAAAGACGGCATGCATCCAAAGCAGTATGAAGGTCCTGCCAACTACGCTCTTACCAAAGAAGAGAAGGAAATCTTTTTTGAATGCTTGCTCAGTATGAAGGTCCCGCCTGGCTTCTCGTCGAATATAAAGGGAATAATAAATATGGCAGAGAAAATGTTTCAGAACCTAAAGTCTCATGACATAATTTAGAAATAAAAATATGAATAAATATGGAAAAAAATCATCATTTTATCCTTAGTGGCAACAATACAAGACATGTCTTGTCCATTTCTGTCAATGGGGTATAGATCACCGCAAGATTAAAACACACTACAATGCACAACTCTCTTTAAAGTACTTCCCATCAAACTTGGACAAGTAAGACAAATATATTGTAGAGCATACAAATGTATTTAATTAAAAAACAAAGAAGCTTCAAAAGATTCAATGAATTTTAATGAAAAAACTGATAATAAAGTGACAATTCATCCTATCCCAGAACACATACTACCGATTGTATCAGATTGATGTTGATCATGTCAAACTGCTCACGAGAACTTTTTATTGAAGAGAGAGAGAGAAGAGATATAACCTAGCTACTGATATGTACCCTAAGGTCCTAAAGGAACTACTAACACATGATCATTGCGGCAGCAAGGTTGATGACGAAGTCTCTGACAATGGATTGCTCCTCGGCAGAGTGTTGGAACGTGCCTCTAGACTGAATTTCCTCACAATAGAAACTTGCCGCGGTGCAAAAGCTCATAGAAAATTGGTTCTAAGGGTTTCATGAAACATGTGATTCATAAACAAAAGAATGGACGAAAGGCGGTGCTCAGGAGGATCAGGCGGCCTAGGGGCATAGGCCAACTCCTGACCGCACCCCTACACTCGCGGGGCCCCTATGGGTCCCCTCGCCTGGCTCTGGTACTTTTCAGACTCTTCTATGGAGAAAAGAATCATATTAAATCCATCTGATTTTTTGATTACCGTCGATATGAATTTCTTGTGAAACAAATAACATGCAGAAAACAACACCTGGCTTTGGCACTAAATTAGCAGGTTAGTCTAGAAAATAATATAAATTTCTATAGAAAGTATACAAATGTGATATTATAATATCATTAAAGAATCCAAACTAATAAATATGTTTGAGATGTATCAGGGTTTTCTTTAGGAAGATTCACTCAAATCTTTTGGAGAGCGGAGCTGAGACAAACACTTTTCAAATCAAACGAAGCAGTCAACTAGCAACGGATGGTTGGGATGGCTATTTATAGCCGGATTAACCCTGGTAATGAAATCACTAATAAGGGCCTATGGCCCAAACCAATGTCCGCCGTACTAATTCGTCAACCTTTTTTTAGGGAAGTATTACTCCGTCAACCAATAGGGACCAGTCGGGGAGGAGCCCCCCCCCCCAGCCTATGATATCTTTGGCTATAACCTTAAATAGCTTTGTGAGTAACCTTTTGGCCAACTATCCTTTGGGCCATATCTTGTATGGACGTGGGCCTTTGGCTTAGCCATATATATCCGTGGGCCAACCCCCTCTGTACTCACTCGTCAAAATACGGTATGAGATAATTGGAAATAAAATAAAATTGTGAAACTAAACATGAACATTTATGAAAAAATAACGAGTGGTTCACAATATCAACCAAAATTTTACAAGTGACTGAAACAACTTTAGTAGAAAATATATTCAAAAATAGAAAATCTTTCACTACAGTTTAGCAATTCGGTAACATAATCGGTGATTAAATTGTTTTTGAAAACTTGACCAGGTCCTGCCTCCCCACATGGCAAAAATTACATTTAGCCATCTGCAATATGATATAAGATGAATGGATAATGTTTGTTTCATCCTTTTCAAATGGGATAAGGTGAATCAAGTCTTGTCATATTGCAAATGCAAAGGTTGAGTAACCGGATTTATTTCCATTCACGCTTCCTTCCATTTTCTTTGAATGCATTTATTCCTCATCCGTCCCAACTAATGGCATCCTACCTCTTCATCCTCGAAACCACCCTCGAGGTCGGTTGTTGTAACTGTTGACCCTCCCACTCACCTTCCTCAAATAGTGGATCCAACCCCCTTTGTCGAGCGCATCTGCTTCTACTGCCCGCCCCACCCCAAGAAAGCACCAACTCGTCGTCTGCCTCAAGGCCTCGCTCTCCATAGCTATCCATGTCTTCTTCCCACTAGCTCGCCAGCCATCTCCGTGTGATCCTGGGAAGTGGAACCAACACCGTCTAGGGTATGATGGACATTGATATCGTATAAGATAGGTTCTCACTCTATCATGAGAGGATGCAAGACTTTTATTGCTTAGTACTTCGGTGTGTAATTTATTGGTTATTGGTTGATAAAATCCTTTCTATTTCTTTCCCGCCAAAAAAAGTGCTCACTATTACTCCTTCCATAAACTAATATAAGAGCGTTTAGATCACTAAAGTAGTGATCTAAACACTCTTATATTAATTTACAGTGTGAGTATTAAATAAAATTTCTGTTTTCTAAGAAGTGTCTTTTACAACCGTCAATGGTTATTTTGTAAACACCATAAGTCGAAGCAGGGAAGAAATCAACATCTATCCAATGTCTCTTCGAAAAGGGTTGACTACACAAGAATCAACACATTCATCTTCAAATATGGAAGTTAACCAATTCTACTCGGGTTGACGATGACATATGAGTCCAGCCCAAGGAATCACTCGGTCATAAGATTTCCTTGTATCCAGAGGAATTGAGGATGCAATACTTAGGCGAGAAAACAAATTTACCAAAGATATGGACAAAGATGAAACTTTATCAATGACACATGCATAATTTATTATTCCATTTACTTTCCATTGATAGGTTGTTAAGTAATAGCGCTAGCAAGCTAGAGCCTAAAATTGTTAAGCGCAGTCCGAGACGGTAATTGCAACTTGACTGTGGTCCTGGTTGAGTAGAGCAACTCCTCCCCTGTGGCGCTCCTGTAATGCGGCGGACCACTCCCGTCGACGAACACCGGCGTGTAAACCTTCATGCCTTTCGCCATGAAGAAGCACGCCACTGACACTCGGGGTCCCACTCTGTTGGACACCACGCGATGCACAACACTCTTGAACCTGTCGTTAGACACAAACTGCAAAAAGTCACCGATGTTCACGACCAGCGCCCCTGGCACCTCCGGCACCTCCACCCATGTCGGCTGCTTGTCATCGTCGATGAGCATATGGAGGCCGCCGATGACACCGTCCCGGAGCAGCACGGTGAGGAAGCCAGCGTCAGAGTGCTTGATGGAGCCCAAGGCGAGGTGTGGTTCTGGGCAAGAAGGGTAGTAGTTGCCAGCAATGTTAAGCGCCTCCATGCAGCCGACCTCCTCCTCCAAGTACCCAGGCGGCATCCCCAGGGCCTCCGACAGTAGTCCGAGGAGCATGCGCCCCAGCCGCCGCATCAGCCTCGTGTACTCTGGTATGACGTCCCTGCACGCCCGTGGTAGGACTTCGACTGCAAGTTGCTCCGCGTCGTCCATGAACAAGCTGTCGCGCCACTTGGCCGCCGGCGCCTGGAAGAGGTCTCCATTGCAGGAGTACCTGACATGCCTCCGCTCGTCCCGCGTGTAGTAGGGCGCCTTGGCTTCTGTCGGCTCATCATTGAAGCACCGCACGGCCGTCAGCATCTTCGACATGGCGGCCTCCGGCACGCCGTGGTTAACCACCAGGAAGAATCCAAACGTCTCTGCCGCCATCTTCACCCCACTAACCACCTCCGACCGGCGACCCGAGAGATCGATGATCGGGATGGCAAGGTCGGTGGAGAAAGCCAGTGGAGTAAAGGAGTCGGGTGGTTGGTGGAAGATGGCTGGGATGGTGGTGACGCCGGCGTCGACAAGACCCTTGACGCCGGCCATGGTGTCATCGAAGTCCTTGAGGGCACGGAGGCGCTCGTGGTCGGAGGCCATGGACAGATTTTTGGAGATTTTAGCTATTTAATTACTAGCTAGGCAGGTGCTAATAAAGCTGAATGAGTAAAAGGCACCGGTGGTCTAAGAACTTTCTTTGCGTGTACACTTAAGTCACACTACATGCAAACCGAAAAAACCCGTCATAGAATTTACGTTGCGGGTGCACCTAGGTCACACTGGTCATTTGAACCGGCGAGCTGCCTGGTTTTCTCTATTGGGAGGTCACGCGAGGCACACGTGTCGCATGTGTGGGGTTGTTTTTTGCACAAAGGACCCTATTCTCTTTACTATTCACGTGGTGACGTCCCTGACTCCTTTGACCGCGTCTTCCCCCTTCCCCTTGGCGTGGCGTCGTGCCACACAGCGGCGCGACAGTTCCTCAAGGTGCAGGGCGCGCGCTTCGCCGACCGCCCCACCGTCGCCAGCGCCTGTGGACATCATGTACGGGTTCCAGACCATCGCATGCGGCATGAAGGGGCCCAGGTGGAAGCAGATGCGCAAGCTGTCAACCGTGTAGGTGCTCGGGGCGCAGGCCATGTCGGAGTGGGCGTCCATGCGTCGGGACGAGGCCGGCCGCGTGCCGCGCGACATCGCTAGGGCCTCCGTCTCCGGGGAGCTGGTCTCCGTGCCGAATGTTCTGGTGCGCTCGTTCGCCAACATCGTCGGGCAGATCACCCTGAGCAAGAGGCTGTTCGACACTCAGGGTGACGAGGCCAACAGGTAGGGTACTCTCACAATGCAATGCATGGGCACTCACTCACACAATCGACACGGACGTTGGAAGGAGGTTGGTTAGCTTAAAATGTTCAGATGATATGTATGCGCGCCCAGATACAAGGAGATGATCACGCTGGTGTAGAGTGAGTCCGGGCTATTCAACATCAGCGACTTCGTGCCGGCTGTGTCACGCTTCGACCTGCAGGGTGTTCAGGTGAAACTGCGGAAGATCCACCTCCACTTTGACGACATGATCACCAGCCTCCTGGACGAGCACTCGCGACGGCCAAGCAGTGGCAGGGCCGGCCGAAGTTCATCGACAAACTCAGGGCCAACATGGCAGAGAACATGGACAACAACGACACCAACACTATGTCCGAAGTCAACGTCAAGGGATTTGTATTTGTAAGGGGAGTGAAAGGCACTGGCGGGGCTCGATGTCACAGACCCTGCCTCCACACTGCTCACTCAATGCCGCCAAGCCCCCGCAGCTCCTCCTCGCCGACACCGGCCCCGTCGCCCAGCGGCTCTTCCTTAAGCTCCCTTGCTCCGATGAGGGCCCGCCCAAGGCCAAGGGGAAGGGGGTGGACGTGGTCAAAGGAGGCAGGGATGTCACCACGTGAATAGTAAAGAGAATAGGGTCTTTTGTGCAAAAAAAAACTCCACACACGCGACACGTGTGCCTTGCGTGACCCCGAACGGAGAAAACCGGGCGGCTGGCCAGTCCAAATGACCAGTGTGACTTAGATGCACCCGCAACGCAAGTTCCGTGACGGGTTTTTCGGTTTGCATGTAGCGTGACTTAAGTGTACCCACAACGTAAGTTCTTAGACCGCGAGTGACTTTTACTCAAGCTGAATAGAAGCACAAGTATACACGTCGACGTCCACCCACGCACAACTGTATACATCACGACAAATAATAGGGTTTAGCATGCAGCCGAAAGCTTTGGTGCTTTAGTCTTGTTTCCATGCACAAGGATGGTGCTAATCAAGGATGGTGCTAATCAAACTGAATAGAAGCACAACCGCACAAGTGTATATGTCGATGTTTAGTCTTGAAGCTTATCCTCTAAAGCACATGCATTACGACAAGTAATACAGTTTAGCATGCAGCCGAAAGTTGTCATGCACTAGCTACCATTTCATGCATCATGCATCGAGTACAGACATGCAAGGACTGACGTATGAATAAAATGTATTGGCTTGCACGTAATACTTATATTAAGATGTACTCCCTCCGTTCCAAATTAAGTGGCTAAAAAATGACTCAAATTTATATTAAAGTAGTATAAACTTGAGTCATTTTTTAGTCACTTAATTTGGGACGGAGGGAGTACATAGCTAACAGGTCACAACATCATTATCCATCCAACTTCTGATTTCTTCAGTATGTAACAAGCAGGAGCACACGTGAAAGAAGAGGAGGGCCCATGGAGGACGTCGCCGGACTAGATTGCATACCAGCTGTTAGAGATATGACACACAATTGATATGATGAAGAATAAAATCAAGCAAAGGGACACGAGATTTTAACGTGGAAAATCCTTCCAACACGAAGGGGGAAAAACCACGGACGCCAGCCAGCCAAACTTCACTATGATCGGAAGAGGTTACAATCGCCGGGATTCACAACTGATCAACTTATCCCTTCGGCCCAAGCCTACCGGCAATGGACCTCGCTCCGCTCTCTCGTCAAAAGTTGACCTTCCTCTTTATATTAGAATTTGAAGCATAACATAACACCAGCTGATAATATTTTTCTTTGGAAAGAAGGATGAAACCCTTAGTCTCGCTGCAACACTGTGTCATGTTTTTATTAAAATTGATGGTAGGCACAAGGCCAATTTCATCGAAACGTAAAGTACATAATAAAGATAAATATGACACGCCATGGAGGAGGGTTGGAGAATGCCTAGCCTGGATACTGTGTGTAACACGGGACCGGAATGGCTTTTGCATCTCCTGGAACGCTGCAGCGAGGACGAACGCCTACCTGTGTTCATGACGGTTTTGCGTACATGCCATGTCCAAAACGGGATAAAAGCATCTTGAGTTGCAGTGGGCTAATTCAGCCCTTCAAACGTCCGCGGACGGATCCGAACGCGTCCACGGGCACTAACCGGACACGTCTTATATTTTTTTCTTCACATTTACGCATATTATATCAGACACCTTATATTCATATTACACATTCAACGTTAAGCTATTCTATGTGATCAAATATCGGACAACAAAATCGAAATCAAACAAACAGAAGATTGGCGTTGAACGGACATCAAACATCACCCAAAAAATCATCTTAGTTAATCAGATATGGTTCTTAAATTTGTACAACTAAAAACTGTATAAACAATGCAGAGGGTGGGTGGGGGAGGGCAAATCACCACTTCCTCGCCGGTCCTTTGCCCCTTGGGTCGCCGGCACAACTATAGCCGACCGAGGCTAGCGGAGGTCCGTCGTCGTCGGAGGTGGAGCTGTCGCCGACGTCGGAGTGGGAGTCGGAGAGGACGATGAGGCCCTTCAGCTGACGAACCACCCTGTCCTACTCCCACTTAAGCTTAGCGATCCGGGCCCTCTCCTCCGCTACCTCCTTCAACTCACGCTTCGTTTGCTCAATAGCCAGCCAGAGCGCCTTGGCGTTCATCCATTGGAGGCGCAGAGCGTCCTTCTCCGCCGTGGTGAGGGCCCGGCGGAACACCCATGCATGGAGGGTTTCATCCTTGTGGGGCTTAACCGGCATCCTGCGACGGCGGCGCGCGACTGCTCCGCTCCACTTTCCCTTGCGCGCTGCCTCTCACGGCGGCCGGCACACGCCTCTGATCCTGGAGTGCGCGTGTGGGCCGGTAGCGCGGGCACTAGGACCCAACACTGCCCGCATGGAGGAGTGGGCGGCGGGGAAAGGAGAACGCGTGGGGCCGACACGGGAGCTGCGGCTTAGCTCCAAATCTGGAGCTATCGCTGGTCTCCACCTTGGACCACTCCAATGCAACGCGGATTGCTACTTCCTCAGAGTTGACATCGGTGTCGTCGGAGCGGCTGCCGGAGCTCGACATCGGAGTGGGTGGGATCGGAATCGGACAAGGAGAGGATGTGACGGAGCGAGAGAGAGAATGAACTAGGGTTCGAAATGAGACTCCTGAAGTGCGGATTTTTTGGGACAACGGTGGGTTGATGGTGGGACGGGCCTATCAGAAGGTTTCACGCAGGACATGAACTGATTCTTCACTCATCATATTGTTAAAAGAACTTAATATAGTTGCATGAATCAATTCTCCCCCCTCCCCCCCCCCCCCCCCCCCCCCCGACCCACTAGCGGATGCATCGCACACATCGCCAATTCTCCGCGGGAAAGTGTGCAAAATTTGGCTGGCGGTGAAGAGGCTAACAGCAGAAATGTGCCCCACCAGCGCCAGATACTGCCACTTCCCCTACCGTTGGGAGCGTCTGTGCGCACATGTCATTGTTCGTGCTCTGGTACAGGAAACATCAAGCCATCGCGTCGTCCATATCGTCCAAGGAGGCAGGCCATCGTGCCGCCACATCCACCAACATCGCGAGGGTGTTCAATGATGCCTCTACGTAGCTGACATGAGCTCTCTTCTATCCAAAACTGCATTGCCAACGATGCCTACCAACGCTGCAGATGTAAAGAAGCCGTCCTTGCTGACGCCCACCGCAGCACAAGGCAGAGTATCTAAAAAATAGTAAAAAAATGTTTAAACCATTTTAACAATATATCCGTGACATTTAAAATAATTGTTATCCAATGTAAATTTTGTTTTTGCTTCATTTATTAACATATTTCATATCATGGAAGAATTGTTTGAATGTATGTTTGAAAAATAATTAACAGTTATACAAAAAAATGCTCGAAGCATGTGTTTGAAAATGTTAATCATGTATTTGAGAGGTGTTAACATATATAGAAAAGGTTTGTGATGGAAATGTAAAATTTGTATGGAAAAGTAGATATCAAAAGAATACATTTGAGAAAATATTAATTTGAAAAATATTAAAAAGACAAAATAATGTTTCTACTTTAGAAAAAAATGTTCAAAGTGTATGAAAAATATATATTTGTTGAACAAAAGGCTAAAAATAAAATGGAAAACAAAAATCAAAACAAAATAGGAAGAAAACCGGTCAAAATGGAATAATATCTAAAAAGGTAATAAACATCAAAGAAAAAAATAGAAATCTTCAAGTAAACTAATCCAAAACAGTGAAAAGGCTGTGAAAAAAAAATCGAAAAATAAACCACTGCAAAACAGTAAATCATTGCTATTGTGTCCTGCTCGGGCCCAATAGTGCCGCGCTCTAGGCGAGATGTAGGTGATACACTTACATGATGTAGGGAAGCCTCGCGTGAAGGCTGGCACCAAATAGGCCGTTCTGGGCGCATGGGAAGGCACAACCTCATTTTTTGCATTTGTTTTACGTTTTTAGGTTTTTTGGTTTCTTGTTTTTCCTTTATTTCTTTTTTTTCAATTCTTCCAAATATCCTAAATAACCGTAATACATAATATTATAAATGAAAAATTATAAAAAATGGTTGACTAACGATTTGGAAAATGTTAAATGTGTATGGAGAAATGTTTTTCTCACGCATATATAAAATGTAGAAAACGTAGTTGTAAACAAGTATATGCAAAATTGTAAACAAGTTTTTAAGAAATGTTAATCAAGCATTTGAAAACTTTTAAATCTGTACAGAAAAATCTTGAACATGTATAAAATGAATTTTAATTGTGTGAAAATTTTAATCAAGCATTTGAAAACGTTAAATGTGTATAAAAATGTTGACCTTGTATTCAAAAAATTAATCTTTTATTTGAAAAATGTTGATCAAATATTTTAAAAACGTTAGAAATGTGCATATAAAATATGTTGATGATGCATTCAAAAATGTTAAACTTATATTTGGAAAATGTTGAATTTGTATTAGAAAATTGTATTAGGCATGTAACTAAAAATGTACAATGTGGACGAAAAACAAAGTAGACATAAAAATATAAGATATAAAACAGATGATGAATTTCAAAATGTTAATCGTGTATATAAAAATATTTCTGAAGAGTAGTTCATCTCGCATAGATAAGCATCGGCGTTTCAGAGGCAAAAACACGCACATGAATCGAGTAAGCATCAGACAAATACCCGTGTCAATGATTGAAGGGCTGGAGAAAAGTCGACATGTGCCCCTTCGTGTCGGGAAAACGAAGGCCGCCGGCCGGACGAATGGCCGATGGGAACCGCTGCTACTTTCTAGGTCTCTGGGTGGCCATGCGAGGCATGTTACTATGTCGTCTGGACCGTGGAAATCTGGAGGCCTTGTTCGAACAACAAGAAAGTGGTGGAGATGCTAGAGAAACATAAGATTAAGCTGCTAACTAGATGGAGATGCCAGAAGCCCAACCTCAATCGACTGGGCCATAGCTCAGTACGGTTGCTTCGGTATTTACCGATCTTATCTCGGGTTACAACTGAACTAACCAATCGCTCTTCCAGTTCGTCACCCTACCGAGAGTAGTGTCGTTTCCCATACCATTACGTAAATAAATAGTGTGGTATAAATTTCCCTTAACAATTAAAAATTGTTGCTATCTAGAGCCTCAAGTTGCCTATCGAGAGTACGTGTTAACGTCATGGTACATAAATAATGTGGTATAAATTTCCCTCAACAATTAGTAAATTATTGCTAGCTAAACCCTTAAGTTGTTGAGCTCTGTATTGAGGGGCGGACCAATAAACTTTTTGAGTGGGGGCAAAATACTTGGGTGGAGCATATTTCGACACATTTTGTACAGAATGAGAGAGTTTAAGCGTTTATTTTCTAAAAACACACCCAAATCCTACATGATTTTCAAAACTTGAGTGAGGGTCATGCCCCCCCCCCTCCCCCAATCCCCCACTCACATCAACGACAGTCCTCCAACGTGAAACTCAACCACATGTTGAATACCATTTGTAATGTTTTTCATGCAGCACTAGAAATTCATTGCTCGCCTATTTTCTTTATCTTGTGCGGGCATGTTTAAATATTTGGTGATTTTGATGGGTCGTAGAGAGAAATGTTAATAAAACCTCTACACATAGATACATTGTTGCATATGCAGTTATATTTTGCTATAATTAAATGGTCCAAATCTAACATTTAAATAAGACTGAACAATGAAGCAATGACTGATTTGATGAAATTATAACACGACAAACAAGACATACATAGTCAACTGCGTATCCGAAATCAGATCGGCCACACATATCAAAACTATTATTTGGTTTATTTTTCATCATTCAAACGACAAATTATATATTTACTAGTGGAAGGGACGCCACCTGGTGGCGCCTCTTGAGGCGTTATTGTGCGCACTAATCAAGCTTTCGTAATTGTTAACGTGCTGACAGTGCAGACAAGCGACAATGGTTAAAATATGAAACAACTTTACCGATGGCAACAAACAATAACACTAATCAAACATTTTTTGGTCTCTTTTAAATGACATTCATACACCTCTTATCAAGACACCAACATGGCAATTTCTTACTTCCCCTTGTTGTTGGGTCTCTCTACGTATCATAACAGTTCTGCGATCTAGGAAAGAGGCTAACTTCAAGAGCTGGTTGAAGCTGCACCAAATTTAGCGACAAAGTAACATTAAAACAATTGTGGTGGGCAACCTCCTATAGGAAGAAAATTACAGTTTGGTTGGGGATCTGTAGTCCATAGAATGGTCAGGTCCTGATGGATTCAGAAGGTAAATCAATCTTTATATCTATTTCGCATCTAGGATTGAGAAAGAAAATGATTTTACAGATGCTCCCTTATTTATGTAAGCTAATGGTGCATGCTGATGATAACTAATATCAGATCTTTGATTCTTTTGTAGACCAGGTCATACCTTCCATGACTATATTTGATTAGATCCTTAGGTACATTAAATTACATTCTCCAAGAGGGAACCGGAATTCTCAGCGCAAATACTGCTGTTCCGATCTCAGTTGAATCTCTATATAATCATATCGATTTCAGGTGTGCCTTTTATACATGCATAATCTTTGGATGGTACGTTTATGAAACTTAAAGATGAACTTAACTGTACAAATGGGCTAACAACTATCATCTTATGTGTTGAATTGGCTCGAACTTGAACACATGAACCGCTTGCTTATAAGCATACATAATCTGGAGTAGCATGGAGGTCATACTCTGTTATTTCTAAAAACAAGAAAGGAGTAAGGACCTGGCCACAAAGCGTCACGTCGCTGGATGAAGGCTGCCGCGGGATTAGACATCAGAACAAAATCAAGCCAGTACCTAAACATCATGCAAATCAATGTCCACATAATGCATCAAGTTATCTTACTTCTTAACCTACCAGAAAGGTATATGAGAAGTTATACCAACTAAACTTGTAGTTAAGCAGAGGGATGCATGGGTAGTGAATATACATATGGATGCCTACTTGAATGCGTAGAATTTACTTGTACATTCCAACTTATCTCAAGGCAATTGCAAATTTGACTGGGTCTGGACGTACTGGTTCATCACCGACGTCCTCTTGACCCTAACAAGGAACAATGGTTCATCATCAATGTCTTCCTGAACCTAATAAGAAACAAAAATGCACATGGATGAGTAGGGAATGTGAACTCCCAAATTGATGAGGCCAAAGCGGAGGCGCGGGTCTCGAGCGTCCTCACCTGGACCAAGGGAAGGGCTCCTCGCCTCCGTTCGTTGTGTGTCCTCGCCTCTGGTCCTCGTGTGCCCTCACCTTCAAGGGGGAGCACTGACGGTGGCAGCGACGCAGAGGAGAGAAAGATGAGAACGCACACGGCATATAGATGGAAGTGAGGGACTCGGCTGGGGTGCTAGGTTTTCACCTCCAAACGTTTTCCTTTTTCTTTCTTTTTACCCCTCTTATTGTTTTCCTGCCGAACCCACCCGCTCGACGTGGCATGCGTGTGCGATCGCCCTGCGTCTCGCGCTTGATGGATGTAATTAGAGCCTCAAGTAGTCAAGCGCGGTTTGGGATGATGAGGCCGACTTGAGCGTTGTCCTGGATGAGCCGAACAACTCCTTCGCCTTGACAGCCTTGTACAGCGGTGGCCTATTCCTTCAACGACCACAGGCGCACATAATGTTCCCGTATTCGCCCTGAAGAAGCATACTACCGACAATCTGGGGCTTGCATTGTTGGACACCACACGGTGTCAGACACTCTTGACCTTGTCATTGGACACCAGTTGCAGGAAGTCTCCCATGTTCACAACTAGCGCCCCTGTCATCGCTGGCACATCTACCCACACCTTCTGCTAGTTGTTATCATCAACGAGCAACTGCAAGCCGCCAGCAACACCATCCTGTAGAAGCACTGTGAGGAAGCTGGCGTCGGAGTGCTTGATGGCCACTAGTAGAAAATAGGGCATTGGTTCGGGCCTCCTAAGCCCATTAATTCCGGTTCGTTCACAAACTGGGACCAAAGGAGGCAACCATCCCGGTTCGTGAGCCCAGGGGGCTGGCCGGCCACATGGGCCATTGGTACCGGTTCGTCTGGCCCCTTTGGTCCTGGTTTCAGGCACGAACCAGGACCAATGCGCCTCGCTCCTGCCCACGACCATTGGTCCTGGTTTGTGGCTGGAACCGGGACCAAAGGGAGACCTATTGTCCCGGTTCCAGCCACGAACCGGGACCAATGATCTGCCTATATAAACCCTCGCCCGCCGCTGGCAGAGCCATGGAGTGCTCTGTTTTTCTAGGACAGCGGTGTTAGAGCTTTGTGGTGCTCTAGCTCACCTCCTATGCACATGAGGTGTTCGATGAAATTCCCGAGCCACACTTAAGCTTTTTTCTCTCGAAGCTCCTTGTCCAAACTCCATTTTCGTCAAGATTTGTCTAGGTTTGGCGGTCCGTCCTGTCCCGTCCCTGTCTTGAAACCACCGTCGATCGCCCGCGCGTGGTGAGCCTCTTGATCTTATCTTCTTTCTAAAAGAAAATATACTTACTCATATGGTTTTCTTACTTTAATTATTGTTTGTTATTATATAGTGGCATGGTTTGGTTTTAATGTGATGATGAACTTCTATTAATTTGGTCACTTCTATATTCCCGATGTTCTGTAATCTTTTTTTGACACACTTAATTATATGTAATGCACGCAGATGAACCGGCAATGGATGTACGGTAACAGACGCATCGACGAGTACATTAAGGGGGTGCACATTTTCTCGAAGAGGCCGAGGCAAACAAGAAGAATGGTTTTATGTGTTGTCCATGACCTACATGTGGGAATTTGAAGTCTTACTCTGACCAAAAAATCCTTCACAGGCACCTGTTTGTGAAGGGTTTCATGTCACACTATAATGTTTGGACCAAGCATGGAGAAATAGGGGTTATGATGGAAGATGGCGAAAAAGAAGAGGATGATAACAACTATGTGCCCCTGAATACGGTGGTGCTGCAACCGAGGAAGCTGAAGATCAAGAGGAACCAGACGATGTGCCCGATGATGATCTTTGTCGGGTCATTGTTGATGCAAAAAGACAGTGCGAAAGTGAAAAGGAGAAGCTGAAGTTTGATCGCATGTTAGAGGATCACAAAAAAGGGTTGTACCCCAATTGCGAAGATGGCAACACAAAGCTCGGTACCACACTGGAATTGCTGCAGTGGAAGGCAGAGAATGGTGTACCTGACAAAGGATTTGAGAAGCTACTAGAAATATTGAATAAGAAGCTTCCAAAGGATAACGAATTTCCCGACAGTACGTACCCAACAAAGAAGGTTGTATGCCCTCTAGAATTGGAGGTGCAGAAGATACATGCATGCCCTAATGACTGCATCCTGTACCGCGGTGAGTACGAGGAACTGAACGCACGCCCAATACGCGGTGCATTACGCTATAAGATCAGACGCGATGACCCTGGTGATGTTGAGGGCGAGCGCCCTAGGAAGAGGGTTACTGCCAAGGTGATGTGGTATGCCCCTATAATACCACGGTTGAAACGTCTGTTCAGAAACAAAGAGCATGCCAAGAATATGCAATGGCACAGAGAGGACCGTAAGAAAGACGGGAAGTTGAGAGCACCCGCTGATGGGTCGTAGTGGAGAAAAATCAAGAAAAAAGTACTGGCAGGAGTTTGCAGGTGATGCAAGGAACGTATGGTTTGGTTTAAGCGCGGATGACATTAATCCTTGTGGGGAACAGAGCAGCAATCACAACACCTGGCCCGTGACTCTATGTATCTATAACCTTCCTCCTTGGCTGTGCATGAAGCGGAAGTTCATTATGATGTCAGTTCTCATCCAAGGCCCTAAGCAACCCGGCAACGACATTGATGTGTACCTAAGGCCATTAGTTGAAGAATTTTTACAGCTGTGGAATGGAAACAATGTACGCGTGTGGGATGAGCACAAACAGGAGGATTTTGACCTACATGCATTGCTGTTTGTAACCATCAATGATTGGCCTGCTCTCAGTAACCTTTCAAAACAGACAAACAAGGGATACAATGCATGCACACACTGTTTAGATGACACCGAAAGTATATACCTGGACAATTGCAGGAAGTATGTGTACCTGGGGCATCGTCGATTTCTTCCGAACAACCATCAATGTCGAAAGAAAGGCAAGCATTTCAAAGGCAAGGCAGATCACCGGAAGAAGCCCGCCATCCGTACCGGTGATGACATACTTGCTATGGTCAATGATTTACAAGTAATCTTTGGAAAGGGTCCTGGCAGACTATCTGTTCCGAATGACGCCGAGGGACGCGCACCCATGTGGAAGAAGAAATCTATATTTTGGGACCTACCCTACTGGAAAGACCTAGAGGTCGGCTCTATAATCGACGTGATGCACATGACGAAGAATCTTTGCGTGAACCTGCTAGACTTCTTGGGTGTGTATGGGAAGACAAAAGATACACCGGAGGCACGGGAGGACTAGCAACGTGTTCATGAAAAATACGGCATGCCTCCAAAGAAGTATGAAGGTCTTGCCAGCTACGCTGTTACCAAAGAAGAGAAGGAAATCTTCTTTGAATGCCTGCTCAATATGAAGGTCCTGTCTGGCTTCTTATCGAATATAAAGGGAATAATAAATATGGCAGAGAAAAAGTTCCAGAACATAAAGTCTCATGACTGCCACATGATTATGACACAACTGCTCCCGTTTGCATTGAGGGGGCTTCTACCGAAAAACGTTCGATTAGCCATTGTGAAGCTATGTGCATTCCTCAATGCAATCTCTCAGAATTGATCGATCCAGAAATCCTACCAAGGTTAGGGAGTGATGTGGCACAGTTTCTTGTTAGTTTTGAGCAGGTGTTCCCACCATCCTTCTTCAATATCATGACGCACGTCCTAGTTCATCTAGTCAACGAGATTGTCGTTCTGGGACTTGTATTTCTACACAATATGTTCCCCTTTGAGTGGTTCATGGAAGTCCTAAAGAACTATGTCTGTAACCACGCTAGGCCAGAAGGAAGCGTCTCCATGGGCCATCAAACAGAGGATGTCATTGGGTTTTGTGTTGACTTCATTCCTGACCTTAAGAAGATTTGTATCCCTCAATCGCGGTATGAGGGGAGACTAAGTGGAAAAGGCACGCTAGGAGTGAAGTCAATAATATGTGGGGATGGGCATTCTTGGTCTCAAGCACACTACACAGTTCTACAGAATTCTACCTCCGTGACCCCGTATGTCGATGAACACAAGAACATTCTACACTCCAAACGCCCAGAGCAGTGTGACGACTGGATTACATGTGAACACATCAAGACTTTCGGCAGTTGGTTGCAAACACGTATCAGGTGTGACAACACTGTTTCTGATGAGCTGTACTCGTTGGCCAGGAGACCATCTTTGACTATATTGACTTACAAAGGGTTGGAGATAAATGGGAATACATTTTACACGATCGCCCAAGATCAAAGGAGCACCAACCAAAACAGCGGTGTCCGCTTTGATGCAGCAACGACCAATGGGAAGGTCGACACATATTATGGTTGCATAGAGGAGATATGGGAACTTGACTATGGACATGATTTGAAGGTCCCTTTGTTTCGATGCAAATGGGTCAATGTTACAAGAGGTGGGGTACAGGTAGACCCGCATTACGGAATGACAACAGTGGATCTCAAGAATCTTGGGTGCACAGATGAACCATTCGTCCTAGCCAATGATGTGGGACATGTTTTCTATGCTAAGGACATATCTACCAAACCGAGAAAAATAAAAGATAAGGAAGCAAAGACATCATACAATGAGCCAAAGCGTCACATAGTTCTTTCAGGCAAAAGAGACATTGTGGGATTGGAGGGCAAGACAGACATGTCTGAAGAGTATGAAAAGTCTCAGGAAATTCCTCCCTTCAAAGTAAAGGCTGACGCAAGCACCCTATTAAACAACAAAGATTATCCATGGTTACGACGCAATAAGCAAAGGACACAAGAGAAGAAAAAGTGAAGACTTTCTCTCCACAACTATTATGATGATGCCTTTGATCTAGAATATCACTACAGTTACATGTGAAGAAATGAAATGCCTTTTGTAACAGATGAGTTTCCGTCCGAAACCCTGATACTTCAAAACAGACTATCCGTTTTGTACACGAAGTGCATCCAGCTTTTGCCGTAACCATCTCAACTTTTTAACACATGCTATATGGGTGAAATGATGATAACATGCCAACTTTGAACCTTTTCAGAGTTCATTTGTAGTGCTTTTCAATTTCAGTGTCATTTAGCTAAGAAAAATCAATAACTGCATGAAAAGAAACAAATGAAGTCGGAAATGGTTGAAAATTGATGATGTGGCTTTGAATGGTGCATTTTGAACACACAAAAAGTCTGGAGTTCAAATAAGTTCAATAAAACGAAATGCCTTTTGTAACAGATGAGTTTCCATCTGGACCCGTGATACTTCGAAAGAGACTGTCCGTTTTGTACACGAAGTGCATCTAGCTTTTGCCGTAACCCTCTCATCTTTTTAGCGCATGCTATGTGCGTGAAATGATGTTACCATGCCAACTTTCAACCTTTTCAGAGTTTATTTGTAGTGCTTTTCAATTTGAGGGTCATTTAGCTCAAAAAAATATGTATTTTATTTAAACAACCATTTAAAATAACCTCAAAATTACCAAATTGAATATAATGTTAAAACAAAGTAATATTAAATAGCAAGAAAAAAGAATCACTCAAAACTCTATTTTTATAGTAAAGTTATTCACAAACTAGTGATTCACACAAATTTCAAAGAATTCAAATTTAAACTATTCAAATTTGAAAAATAACGGCACTAACAAAAAGTTTACAGTTTTTGTGACCTAAAAGAAAAAAGATGTTGGGAGACGTAGTAGTAAATCAAAAATTTTCCTACGATCACTAAGATCTATCCATGGAGAAACCAGCAACGAGTGAGGAGAGATTGCATCTTCATACCTTTGAAGATCGCTAAGCGGAAGCGTTACAAGAACGCGGTTGGTGGAGTCGTACTCGCAGCGATTCAGATCGCGGTGGATTCTGATCTCAGCGCCGAACAACGGCGCCTCCGCGTTCAACACACGTGCAGTGCAGTGACGTCTCCTACGCCTTGATCCAGAAAGGAGGAAGGAGAGGTTGAGGGAGGGCTCCGGCAACACGACGGCGTGGTGACAGTGGAGCTACGTGAACTCCGCCAGGGCTTCGCCAAGCGCTACGGAGAACGAGGAAGAGGAAGGGTAGGGCTGCACCGAGAGAGAAAGAAGTCGTGTCTCAAATCAGCCCAAACCCTTGCATATATATAGGAGGGGGGAGAGGGAGGGCTGCCTTGGCCCCTCCTCCAAGGAGGAGAGCTTCGGCCGAACTAGGGGGAGAGTCCACCTCCCACAAGGGAGGTGGATCTCCTCCTTTTAAACCTTTTTCAGCCCTATCTCTTATCTCCAGCCGCATGGGCCTTTCTAGAAGGTCTTGGCCAGCCCAATAAGGGCTGGAACACCTCCTCTAAGGGCCCATGAAGTCCTTTGGTCGTCACACCCCTCCCGGGGGTCCTCCGGCACCCTCCCGGCACTCCCGGTACACTACCGATAAGCCCGAAAACTTTCCGGTGACCAAAACTGGACTTCCTATATATCAATCTTTACCTCCGGACCATTCCGGAGCTCCTCATGATGTACGGAATCTCATCCGTGACTCCTAGCAACTTTCATTAATCACGTATACCATTTCCCTATAACCCTAGCGTCATCGAACCTTAAGTGTGTAGACCCTACGGGTTCGGGAGACATGTAGACATGACCGAGACACCTCTCCAGTCAATAACCAACAGTGGAATCTGGATACCCATGTTGGCTCCCACATGATGATGATCTCATTGGATGAACCATGATGTCAGGGATTCAATCAATCTCGTATACAATTCCCTTTGTCTATCGGTATGATACTTGCCCGAGATTCGATCGTCGGTATCTCTATACCTTGTTCAATCTTGTTACCGGCAAGTCTCTTTACTCGTTCCGTAATACATCATCCCGTGACTAACTCCTTAGTCACATTGATCTCATTATGGTGATGTCTTACGGAGTGGGCCCAAAGATACCTCTCCGTCACACGGAGTGACAAATCCCAGTCTCGATTCATGCCAACCCAACAGACACTTTTAGAGATACCCGTAGTGCACCTTTATAGCCACCCAGTTACGTTTTGACGTTTATCACACCCAAAGCATTCCTACGGTATTCGGGAGGTGCACAATCTCATGGTCTAAGGAAACTATACTTGACATTGAAAAGCTTTAGCAAACGAACTACACGATCTTGTGCTATGCTTACGATTGGGTCTTGTCCATCACATCATTCTCCTAATGATGTGATCCCGTTATCAACGACATCCAATGTCCATGGTCATGAAACCGTGACCATCTATTGATCAACGAGCTAGTCAACTAGAGGCTCACTAGGGACATGTTGTGGTCTATGTATTCACACATGTATTACTGTTTCCGGTTAACACAATTATAGCATGAACAATAGACAATTATCATGAACTAGGAAATACAATAATAACCATTTTATTATTGCCTATAGGGCATATTTCCAACAGTCTCCCACTTGCACTAGAGTCAATAATCTAGTTACATTGTGATGAATCATACACCCATAGCATTATGGTGTTTATCACCTTTTGCTCGTGAGAGAGGTTTAGTCAACGGATCTGCGACATTCAGATCTGTATGCACTTTACAAATATATACATCTCCCTCCTGAATGTAATCACGGATGGAGTTGATGCGGTGCTTGATGTGTCTTGTCTTCTTGTGAAACCTGGGCTCCTTCGCAAGGGCAATAGCTCCAGTGTTGTCATAGAATAGAGTCATCGGGCCCGACGCACTTGGAATTACTCCTAGGTCGGTGATGAACTCCTTCATCCAAACTCCTTCCTTTGTTGCTTCCGAAGCAGCTATGTACTCCGCTTCACATGTAGATGCCGCCACGACGCTTTGCTTGCTGCTGCACCAGCTGACTGCCCCTCGTTCAAAATATACACGTATCCGGTTTGCGACTTGGAGTCGTCCTGATCTGTGTCGAAGCTAGCATCGACGTAACCCTTTACGATGAGCTCTTCGGCACCTCCATATACGAGAAACATGTCCTTTGTCCTTTTCAGGTACTTCAGGATATTCTTGACCGCTGTCTAGTGTTTCGCTCCGGGATCACTTTGGTACCTCCCTACCAAACTTATGGCAATGTTCACATCAGGTCTGGTACACAGCATGGCATACATAATAGAGCCTATGGCTGAAGCATAGGGGATGACACTCATCTCTTCTCTATCCTTTGCCGTGGTCGGGCATTGAGTCGTACTCAATCTCACACCTTGTAACACAGGCAAGAACCCCTTCTTGGACTGATCCATATTGAACTTCTTCAATATCTTTTCAAGGTATGTGCTTTGTGAAAGACCTATGAGGCATCTCGATCTATCTCTATAGATCTTAATACCTAATATGTAAGCAGCTTTTCAAGGTCCTTCATTGAAAAACACTTATTCAAGTAGGCCTTTACACTTTCCAAGAGTTCTATATCATTTCCCATTATTAGTATGTCATCCACATATAATACGAGAAATGCTATAGAGCTCCCACTCACTTTCTTGTAAATACAGGGTTCTCCATAAACCTGTACAAACCCTAACGCTTTAATCACTTCATTAAAGCGAATGTTCCAACTCCGAGATGCTTGCACCAGCCCATAGATGGAGCGCCAGAGCTTGCATACCTTGTTAGCATCTTTAGGATCGACAAAACCTTTCGGCTGCATCATATACAGTTCTTCCTTGAGGAAGCCATTAAGGAATGCCGTTTTGACGTCCATTTGCCAGATCTCATAATCATCTAATGCGGCAATTGCTAACATTATTCGGACAGACTTCAGCATCGCTACAGGTGAGAAAGTCTCATCGTAGGCAACTCCTTGGACTTGTCGATAACCCTTAGCGACAAGCCGAGCCTTATAGACGGTCACATTACCATCTGCGTCAGTCTTCTTCTTAAAGATCCATTTATTTTCAATGGCTCGCTTATCATCAGGAAAGTCCACCAAAGTCCACACTTTGTTCTCATACATGGATCCAATCTCGGATTTCATGGCTTCAAGCCATTTGTTGGAATCCAGGACCGCCATCGCTTCTTCATAGTTCGAAGGTTTACCGTTGTCCAACAACATGATATCCAGGATAGGGTTGCCGTACCACTCTGGTGCGGAACGTGTCCTAGTGGACCTTCGACGTGCAATATCTGAAGTTTCATGATCATCATCATTAACTTCCTCTCCAGCTGATGTAGGCTCCACAGAAACAACTTCCTGTGTTGTGCTACTCTCCGGTTCGAGTGGAGGTACAATTACCTCATCAAGTTCTATTTTCCTCCCATTCACTTATTTCGGGAGAAACTCTTTCTCGAGAAAGGATCCATTCTTGGCAACAAATACTTTGCCTTCGGATCTAAGGTAGAAGGTATACCCAATAGTCTCTTTGGGATATCCTATGAAGATGCACTTTTCTGCTTTTGGTTCGAGCTTCTCAGGTTGAAGTTTCCTCACATAAGCATCGCATCCCCAAACTTTTAGAAACGACAGCTTAGGTTTCTTTCCAAACCATAATTCATACGGTATCGTCTCAACGGATTTTGACGGCGTCCTATTTAAAGTGAATGCGGCAGTCTCTAATGCATATCCCCAAAATGATAGCGGTAAGTCGGTAAGAGACATCATAGATCGTACCATATCTAATAGAGTGCAATTACGACGTTCAGACACACCATTTCGCTGAGGTGTGCCAGGCGGCGTGAGTTGTGAAACAATTCCACATTTCCTTAGGTGCGTGCCAAACTCGTGACTTAAATATTCTCCGCCACGATCAGATCGTAGGCACTTTATTTTCCTGTCACGTTGATTCTCTACCTCACTCTGAAATTCCTTAAACCTTTCAAAAGTTTCAGACTTATGTTTCATTAAGTAGACATACCCATATCTACTCAAGTCATTAGTGAGGGTGAGAACATAACGGTAGCCACCAAGAGACTCGACACTCATTGGACCGCATACATCGGTATGTATTATTTCAAACAAGTCAGTTGCTCGCTCCATTGTTCCGGAGAACGGAGTCTTGGTCATCTTGCCCATGAGGCATGGTTCGCACGTGTCAAATGATTCGAAATCAAGAGACTCCAAAAGTCCATCAGTATGGAGCTTCTTCATGCGTTTGACACCAATATGACCAAGGCGGCGGTGCCACATGTAAGTGGGACTATCGTTATCAACCTTACACTTTTTGGTACTCACACTATGGACATGTGTAACATCACGTTCGAGATTCATCAAAAATAAACCATTGACCAGCGGGGCATGACCATAAAACATCTCTCTCATATAAATAGAACAACCATTATTCTCAGATTTAAATGAGTAGCCACATCGCATCAAGCGAGATCTAGATACAATGTTCATGCTCAAAGCTTTTACTAAATAACAATTATTAAGGTTTAACACTAATCCCGAAGGTAGATGTAGAGGTAGCGTGCCGACGGCGATCACATCGACCTTGGAACCATTCCCGACGCGCATCGTCACCTCGTCCTTTGCCAACCTCCGCTTATTCCGCAGCTCCTGCTTGGAGTTACAAATGTGAGCAACAACACCAGTATCAAATACCCAGGAGCTACTACGAGCGCTGGTTAGGTACACATCAATAACAAGTATATCACATATACCTTTAATGTTGCCGTCCTTCTTATCCGCTAAGTACTTGGGGCATTTCCGCTTCCAGTGACCGGTACCCTTGCAATAAAAACACTCAGTCTCAGGCTTGGGTCCATTCTTGTTCTTCTTCTTCCCAGCAACTTTCTTACCGAGCGCGGCAACAGCTTTGCCGTCCTTCTTGAAGTTCTTCTTACCCATGCCTTTCTTGAAACTAGTGCTCTTATTCACCATCAACACTTGATGCTCCTTTTTGATCTCGACCTCCGCTGATTTCAGCATTGAGTACAACTCAGGAATGGACTTCTCCATCCCCTGCATGTTGTAGTTCATCACAAAGCTTTTGTAGCTAGGTGGAAGCGACTAGAGGATTCTGCCAATGACTGAGTCATCCGGGAGATTAACTCCCAGCTGAGTCAAGCTATTGTGTAGCCCAGACATCTTGAGGATGTACTCACTGACAGAACTATTCTCCTCCATCTTACAGCTGAAGAACTTGTCGGAGACGCCATATCTCTCGACCCGGGCATGAGCTTGGAAAACCAGTTTCAGCTTTTGGAACATCTCATATGCTCCGTGTTGCTCAAAACGTATTTGGAGCCCTGGTTCTAAACTGTAAAGCATGCCGCACTGAACAAGGGAGTAATCATCGTAACAAGAATGCCAAGCGTTCGCAACGTCTTGCTTTGCTGGGAGAAGGGGTGGGTCACCTATTGGTGCATCAAGGACATACAATTTCTTGGAAGCTATGAGGATGATCCTCAAGCCACGGACCCAGTCCGCATAGTTGCTTCCATCATCTTTCAGCTTGGTTTTCTCTAGGAACGCGTTGAAATTGAGGGTGACATTCGCGTTGGACATTGGATCTACAATATATATTGTGAAGATAATTTTAGACTAAGTTCATGATAATTAAGTTCACATAATCAAATTGTTTAATGAACTCCCACTTAGATAGACATCTCTCTAGTCATCTAAGTGACACATGATCCATGTCAACTAGCCCGTGTCCGATCATCACGTGAGACGGACTAGTCATCCATGGTGAACATCTCCATGTTGATCGTATCTTCTATACGACTCATGTTCGACCTTTCGGTCTTCCGTGTTCCGACGCCCTGTCTATACATGATAGGCTCGTCAAGTCAACCTAAGTGTTCCGCGTGTGTAAATCTGGCTTACACCCGTTGTATGCGAACGTTAGAGCCTATCACACCCGATCATCACGTGGTGCTTCGGAACAACGATCCTTAGCAACCGTGCACAGTTAGGGTGAACACTTTTCTTGAAATTTCATTGAGAGATCATCTTATTTACTACCGCCGTTCTAAGCAAATAAGATGTAAACATGATAAACATCACATGCAATCAATATAGTGACATGATATGGCCAATATCATCTTGCTCCTTTGATCTCCATCTTCAGGGCACCATGATCATCACTGTCACCGGCACGACACCATGATCTCCATCATCATGATCTCCATCATTGTGTCTTCATGAAGTTGTCTCGCCAACTATTACTTCTACTACTATGGCTAACGTTTAGCAATAAAGTAAAGTAATTACATGGCGTTTATGATTGACACGCAGGTCATATAATAAAATAAGACAACTCGTATGGCTCCTGCCGGTTGTCATACTCATCGACATGCAAGTCGTGAATCCTATTACAAGAACATGATCAATCTCATACATCACAATGCATCACATCACATCCTTTTGGCCATATCGCATCACAAGGCATATGCTGCAAAAACAAGTTAGACGTCCTCCAATTTGTAATTGCAAGTTTTACATGGCTGCTATAGGTTTCTAGCAAGAACGTTTCTTACCTACGCCAAAACCACAACGTGATATGCCAATTGCTATTTACCCTTCATAAGGACCCTTTTGATCGAATCCAATCCGACTAAGGTGAGAGAGACAGACACCCGCTAGCCACCTTATGCAACAAGTGCATGTCAGGCGGTGGAACCAGTCTCACGTAAGCATACGTGTAAAGTCGGTCCGGGCCGCTTCATCCCACAATACCGCCGAATCAAGATAAGACTAGTAGTGGTAAGAAAATTAACAAAATAGACGCCCACAACAACTTGTGTTCTACTCGTGCATAGATTCTACGCATAGACCTAGCTCATGATGTCACTGTTCAATACACGTGCAGCCCGGTGACGTCTCCTACGCCTTGATCCACCAAGGAGGAAGGAGAGGTGGAGGGAGAGCTCCGGCAACACGACGGCGTGGTGACGGTGGAGCTACGTGAACTCCGGCAGGGCTTCGCCAAGCGCTACGGAGAACGAGGAAGAGGAAGGGTAGGGCTGCACCGAGAGAGAAAGAAGTCGTGTCTCAAATCAGCCCAAACCCTTTCATATATATAGGAAGGGGGAGAGGGAGGGCTGCCTTGGCCCCTCCTCCAAGGAGGGGAGCTTCGGCCGAACTAGGGGGAGTGTCCACCTCCCACAAGGGAGGTGGATCTCCTCCTTTTAAACCTTTTTCAGCCCTATCTCTTATCTCCAGCCGCATGGGCCTTTCTAGAAGGTCTTGGCCAGCCCAATAAGGGCTGGAACACCTCCTCTAAGGGCCCATGAAGTCCTTTGGTCGTCACACCCCTCCCGGGGGTCCTCCGGCACCCTCCCGGCACTCCCGGTACACTACCGATAAGCCCGAAAACTTTCCGGTGACCAAAACTGGACTTCCTATATATCAATCTTTACCTCCGGACCATTCGGGAGCTCCTCATGATGTCAGGGATCTCATCCGGGACTCCGAACAACTTTCATGAATCACGTATACCATTTCCCTATAACCCTAGCGTCATCGAACCTTAAGTGTGTAGACCCTATGGGTTCGGGAGACATGTAGACATGACCGAGACACCTCTCCGGTCAATAACCAACAGCGGGATCTGGATACCCATGTTGGCTCCCACATGATGATGATCTCATCGGATGAACCACGATGTCAGGGATTCAATCAATCTCGTATACAATTCCCTTTGTCTATCGGTATGATACTTGCTCGAGATTCGATCGTCGGTATCTCTATACCTTGTTCAATTTCGTTACCGGCAAGTCTCTTTACTCGTTCCATAATACATCATCCCGTGACTAACTCCTTAGTCACATTGAGCTCATTATGATGATGTCTTACCGAGTGGGCCCAGAGATACCTCTCCGTCACACGGAGTGACAAATCCTAGTCTCGATTCATGCCAACCCAACAGACACTTTCGGAGATACCCGTAGTGCACCTTTATAGCCACCCAGTTACGTTGTGACATTTGGCACACCCAAAGCATTCCTACGGTATTCTGGAGTTGCACAATCTCATGGTCTAAGGAAACTATACTTGACATTGAAAAGCTTTAGCAAACGAACTACATGATCTTGTGCTATGCTTACGATTGGGTCTTCTCCATCACATCATTCTCCTAATGATGTGATCCCGTTATCAACGACATCCAATGTCCATGGTCATGAAACCGTGACCATCTATTGATCAACGAGCTAGTCAACTAGAGGCTCACTAGGGACATGTTGTGGTCTATGTATTCACACAGGTATTACTGTTTTCGGTTAACACAATTATAGCATGAACAATAGACAATTATCATGAACTAGGAAATACAATAATAACCATTTTATTATTGCCTCTAGGGCATATTTCCAACAAAAGAATCACTGAAAATCTATAAGTAGAAACAAAATAAAATAAATAAAGCAAAAAACAAAACAAAAAAAAGGATTTTTTTTAAGAAATGCCGCCTACTGGGCCACCACGGCCTGAATACGACTAGAAACCCAACAACTAGTTGGGCCAGGATTCAGGACCGCAGAAGGACCAGTAGGCCCACAGGCAGAGGAGAGTGCAATTAGACCCATAAGCCTGCAGTTGAGAGGAGCTCGAGAGGGTTGGTGCAGTCCGCCGGCTAACGAGGTGGGACTAAACATTTGCCCCCGGGCAGCACTCCGCCGGCTCACAAAAAGGGACCGTTGGTCCCGGTTGGTGGCACCAACCGGGACCAATGCCCCTTTGGTCCCTGTTTTCCGCCCTTTGGGCTGCTGAAAACAGGGCTTTGGTCCCGGTTCGTGGCACCAACCGAGACCAAAGGTGGGAATTGGTCCCGGTTAGTGCCACAAACCGGGACCAATGCTCCATCTATATAAGCAAACACTTAGCAGTTTTCGACCCATACTCTCCCCCGAAGGCCAGATCCCCACCCACACCGTCAGGCTGCCTGAATATCGCGCGCTCTTCGTCGCCGTCGCCGCCGCCGGCCGCCGTCCCCCGTTGCCCCGTCGCCGCCCCCGCCGCCCCCTTCACCGCCCCTCCCCCATCACCTCCCCCTCTACCCCTGTCGTCGTCGCCTCTCCATTGCCGCCCCGCCCCCGTCGCCGCCTCGTCGCCTCCGTGCCACCGCCCCTGCTGTGAGCCTTAGGGAAAATTAGTATGTGTGAGCCTTAGGGTTTATGTTTATATGATGAATGTTTATATTTTAGTTGTTTTATGTTTTATTTAATTATTAGGAGTGTTAGGAAAAATTAGTATATGTATGTTAGATTACAGATTTTTTTTGGGTTTTATGAAAAATTAGCGACTAAACGATAAGAAAACGTTCTCATAGGAATTTGTCGACGATGCCCGGACCACATCCTTTTCATCGAGTAGTACGTGAGAGCCTGCTTGATAGGCGCCATGTCCGGGACTGGGCTCCGCCGGGCTGGCACTGGGAGGTGCTACCTTACCGGGCTCGGAGGTTGGTGAGGAATCCAAGTCTCGTCGTCGACCCGGACCTTCTGTGGTGGTGGTCACGAGGACCACTTTCGGTGTGGAGGGAGCGGGCACCCTCGGAGGTGGTACATCGCCGTGTCAAGGAGGAGGACGAGCACGTCCGTCGCTACATGGCAGCGTTGGACGCTCGGTTCGATAATACCTGACAGATCCTTCAGGGATCTCACACGAGTTATGATGCCGTGATGGTTCCTTATCTTTAGGTGTCCACCGCCGGCGACTCAGAGACCGCTAGTGAACCGAGTTCACCGTCCTCCACTTTGGATTCTAGGATATTCGATTTGTATTAGTGATCTTATATGATAATATTCGAGATGTATTAGTTAATATTTGATGATGCATTAACTGGATTATTCAGGATGATGTATTAGTGGTATTATATTCGAGTTCATTATAAATATTAATGTATTTGTGATATTTTATCGGTATAATGCGTGTGTGACTTTCGGTGTGTCGTTACTCTTTGTGTGACTTTCATGTGTGTTTTCGATGTGTGTCTTCCGGAATCCCGACTGTTTATGTGGGGGATGCCTCCTCTTTTTTCTCTTCTTTGCGATATACTCGTCGATATATTGCGCAAGAAGAGAAGAGGGGGGGCGTCCATCACCGGCGGTCGAACTATTACTGTGAGAGAGTGCCCACCAACATATATACACCGCCATATCAGTGTGAGAGAGAACGCACCAATACACCATGAGATATGAGAGTTACTTAAGGAAAGCCTCGGCGGACCGAAAGTCACACACGCATTAGGATCGAAAGTGTGCCGTAATTCTTGAACTGGATTATTCGGTACGATGTATTAGTGATATTATATTCGAGTTCATTATAAATGTATTTGTGATTTGCAAGTCATTCCGGTAAAACATAGGGAATTTTTTCTATGTCATTGCTCGATATATGAAACGGGTTGACTTTAGGTCTGTTTTAGCTCCTTGTGTGTCTTTCAGTGAGGGAGAGTATCCACCACACACACACACACACACACACATACACACACATATAATCCCAACTGTTGTCGTGGGGTTGCTTCTCCTTCGTTCCAGTGTGATAGACATTTTGGTGTAATGCACTCTGGGATGAATGGAGGAGCCACCCTCATCGACGGTCGCAATATCAGAGGGAGTGCCCACCATATATGTGAGATGAGAGTTTAGGAAGGAAAGACTCAACATACCTAAAGTCAACCCGTTGCATATTGAGTAATAGTGATCTGTGTGTTGATCAGTTTTCTCGTAGTTTCCTTCGATCGATTTTAAATGTTTCAACTATGAACATAGGAAATGTCTAACGTCGAAAGGGAATTCGCTATGTGCGAATACTACGAAGACGAGCGTGGCCTGTGTGACAAGCCTTTCCTAGTTGATGGTAGGCGCTTCAGCATCATGCTGGATGAGACCTTCGAAGTGGATACACTAAGTCACAACGACAAGTTTTTTTTCGGAATTAAGCATGACTTCTGCTTCTTTTGCTTCAACTTATAATTTTATTTTTTTACTCTTCAACTAGCGTATCCCCTGCCATGCAAGAATTGCTGTCTTGGATAAGATTGATTTCAATACTAAAAAAACTATGGAGGTAAAGATAGTTCACTTGAGGACCAAGCATGGTTTTACTTTTGCGGTAAAATTGTACCACACAGACACCTACTGCTATTTTGAATGCAAAACTTGGAGAGCACCGTGCAAGGCTTATGCATTTGAATGCTTATCACATTTGATATTCGTCCGGAAGATGAAATTGAAGGTAATATCGATATCTGGGTCGATGTGCAGACGCCTCCAGTTCTACCATTATGTGAGTTTCTCAACCATATTTATTAAGTAATTTATATTTTTTATTTAAAAATAGTTGATAACTTATTTGCATTGACAACTTATTTTCATTCTTCAAAAAATGTACGGAAGATGGTAGACAGAACCTACTATTACAGTGATGAAGCAGAATTAACTTATAAGGAGAAAGATCATCTTACCGCATTTCTTAGTCATCTTGAGAATTACAATAGCTATTATTAAACTCCTCCACATTATGGTCAATACGTGCCACTAGTGCACGTGGTGAACTAAGGTAGCATCCATGGAGATTGCATGGTAAGATTTTCTACTATTACGACATCCATGCATCTTTTGCATAAATTCTTCTAAAACTAAACTACATTCCTAACTACAAAGTTATTATTATATTTTCAATAGAAAATCTCGAAGCATTGTGTGCCTCATCTGATGTTTCTGAGAGGTCGCGTTGTTGTTATGAGCTTAGGGCCACCACGGCCAGGTCAGCCTACGCATAACTCCTGTCCATACCGGATTTCTAAAACCGATGAAGAAAATGACAATCAAAGATTGGAAAAAATATGTGGTCAATCGTAGAGAGCTACTCGGAAGCAACATTGTGCGTAGGCCAAGAATGGGAGACATGATGATCTCCGTTCTCCATAATGGAGAGTCAGGGCCTATCTTTTTTTATGATATTATACCTAAGAGAGGGTAGAGTAGGTCCTATGAGAGAGGACTAGATCCTAGGTACAATGTGTTATTATGTGCTACAATGTGTTAGAGCTGATGATGATGATGAGGAGGAGTTGTGATTATGACTAGTGACCAACTTGTTATATGATGTCTCATTGACGAAAATGATGATTAAATAGTGTTATATGTTCTCTCTATATGTATATTACGTAGCGTCGTGACCAAGCACGGAGACAAGAGAGGTCACTTCTCTCTATTAGCTAGCTAACAAAATATATGAAACCCCTAAATTAACCCTCCAAAACCCTCAACACCCCCCCTTTTTAAAAAAACAGCTCCTCGGTTGCTGACGCGTGGACACTCTTTGGTTCCGGTTGGTGTTACCAACCGGGACCAAAGGCCCTCCTGCCTGGGCTCGACGGAGTGGCCACGTGTAGCCCCATCTTTCCCGATTCATAAGCGAACCGGGACTAAAGGTCATGGGCTTTAGTACCAACCCTTTAGTCCCGGGTCTAGAACCGGGATAGATGGGCCTCTGGAACCGGGACAAATGGGCCTTTTTCCACTAGTGGGCGCCCAACCTGAGGTGCAACTCTGGACACGCCGGGTAGTAGTGGCAGTTGAGGAGCAATTCATCCAGGCAACCCGTCTCCTCCTCCATGTATCCACGCTGCAACCCTAGAACCTCGGACATTATCCCGAAGAGGAAGCGCCCCAGCTTCCGCATGAGCCTCGTGTACTCACGAACGGCGCCCCTACACACTTGTGGCAAGATCTCCTCCGCCAACTGGTATGCGTCATTGATGTACATTGTGTCACACCACTTGGCTGCCGGTGACCGAAACAAGTCCGCATTGCCACTCTACCTGACGCGCCTCTCCTCGTCTCGCGTGTAGTAGAGCTCCTTGATCTCCGCAGGATGCTCACGGAAGCCCCGCACCGCCGCCAGCATGTTCGACATAGCTTCCTCCGGCACACCATGGTTCACCACCAGGAAGAAGCCCAATTTCTCCATGGCCTCTTTCACTGTGCTAACCATCTCCGATCGTCGGCATGAGAGGTCGATGACCAGGATGGCGACGTCGGTGGAGAAAGGCGCCAATGGGGCAAATGACTCGGGAGGGTGGTGAAAGATGGTCGGGATGGCGGTAATGCTGAAATCGACGAGGCCTTTGATTCCCGCCTTTGTTTCATCAAACGCCTTGAGGGCACGGAGGTGCTCATAGTCAGAGTCGAAGGCCATGGGCGTATTTTGTGTTGCTGGAGGTTAATTCCTCTATATGCCTACCAGTAGTGCAGTATAGTGTATATATAGATGATTCTAGCCAATACTAGAGCATTAATTATAGTATCCTACTACAAAGGATACGAAAGTATTAATTGAGTATCCCGCTATGTGTCCATGAGTAGTGCAGTATGGTGCATATATAGATGCTTCTAACCAATCTTAGAGTATTAATTGAGTATCCATGTGTTCTTATACACGGGATACATGAGTATTAGTTGAGTATCCATATATATGTCTAGGGGTGGTGTAGTATAGTGTATATAGATGCTTTTAACCGATTTTAAGTATTAATTGTATTTGGGTTTTGTGCCAACGGCGGAACAAGTCATATGTATTTTCAGGGTTCATGTTGTAGTTAGTTGGTGTTACTAGATTGTTCATAATTGCAGTTCTAGTGGAATTATCAGCCACATGACACATGCAATTCTGCCTTATGTCATGCGTGAGCTAGTAGTATGTTAGTTCAAATATGAAATCATTCATTAAATTGGTATAAAATAGATATGAAAACATCAAAAGTTATCATATTATTACAAAAAAAAACATTGATGTTGATCCATACAAAAAGACGGCGCATGTTGATCCATCCAAGCAAGGACTATTCTCATCAAGTATAGCACCGTTAACGTTCCTGCAAGGCATCGGCAAAACGTTGCTGAAAACTCTTCATGCTGCTTGTCGGTAATGAGATGCCCACTTCTATGCCGCCACCGTGGCTGCGCGCCTCCTCCACCGATATTGCCGAGGTTTTTGCCACGGACACCACATACACCTTCGCTGGCTTCCCGAATCCGAAGTCGAGGTTGTACACACGGAACCTCGGTGAATCAGCGACGGAGAGCACACCAGATTTCACTGCTTCCTTCACCCTCTCAACACACCCGTCCCACCTGTCCTGTGACCCCTCGCCCACCTCATCCTGGAGGGCGTCGGACAACGCCATGAACGCCGCGAAGAGGCCTCCCTTGCCGGTGGCCACAATCTCGTCATGGCGCGCGGCAGCAATGGCCGGACCTAGGCAGTTGCCTAGGTACTCGTTAGGGACGGGCGGCTTCAACCGAGCCCGGTGATCCACGGAGAAGAGGAAGTAGGTTGTTTTTGTTTGGTTCAGTTCCTGTTTGGCTCGGCAGTAGCAGGACCACATTAAACTGAAGGCGGCGAGCAGCGACGAGCATCTGGGAGACGGCACACCCTGCCTGGCAGCCTCATCGGTGAGCATGTCCTTGATGCCGCGCAGGAGCTCCTGAGGCAACGTGAATGTGGCGAGGAGCTGGTCACCCGGGATATCGGACACGCTGGTGCTCACGAACTCGATCTCGGTGCCGTCGCTCGGCAGTCCTTTGCAGTAGATGTCGTATAGACCTCTGGGGTCGGCGATGTGTGTGCGGTCAATGACGGGCGGCGGTGGCATGTCCCCGCCAGCGCAGGCCGCAGCCCAGGTGTCCATGAAGTGCGTGGAGCTGGCACCGTCGCAGGCGGTGTGATGCACGGTGACACCCAGAGCGAGGCCCTGCCCCTCGGATAGCACCGTGGCCTGAACGGCGAGCACCGCACGGCCCTTGGGCAGAGGTGGCACTAGAGGCGCGAGCTTGGCCACCTGGACAGGGTCGTCCTGGGCAAGCTCATCGATGTCCGCGTCGTACTCGGCGACGGTGAAGGAGACACCGTCGCCGGGCTGGTAGAAGAGCTCGTAGCGGTTGGTGTTGGCAGTGTCCGGGGTGAGGCGGACATGGCCGGCGAGCGGGTAGAAGAGGGTGAGGGCCTTGGAGAGCGAGGCCTTGAGGTCGGAGATGAGGTGCATGGCGTCTTGGTGGTGGTGGAGGCGGTAGAAGTAGAGGCGCTGGACGGGAGGTGGGCGGAGCCATTTGACGTCAAAGAAGGTGAGTGGGAGTGAGTGCGGCGGGAGGTGGAGGTTGGACGGCCTGACCACGCCGGCGTCCAGGACCCGGAGATTGCTATCAGCACCCATGTCGCTCACCTGGATGGATACGTGCATACTGTACATGTTATACTGTTCTATGCATGAGGTAGGTAGGTAGCATGCACCATGCAGCGTGGCAGAGAGAGTAGGTGATGGAGCGGAGCACGTGACGGTTGGTTGGGTTCATATCTGCCTTCTATGGATCCAATGCCCCATCCAATCTGTTGTGTACTGCATATATATGAGTGCTCTCTCATCCGCTTAATCAAACGGCTTTCCGTCCACCTTAATATGTCCACCTTAATATATAAAAGCAACCACACATAAAAAGTGATGGGTACCATTCAACAACAACGATCCCAAGAAAACGGATCACGCACGCGACTACACAACTGACAAAGAATACAGGAAGAACTGATAACCACAACTAGAATCAGGCTTGTTGCCGACAGCCACCGTAGGCATATGTCACCCTATGCCGACCACCAGCGGCTCACCGTCGGCGTAGATCACCCTATGCCGACAGCCACCATCAGCGTTGGCCGTCGGCATAGACACCCCGTCGGCGTATCAGTTGGCCCGACCACTCGATGGGTAACGACCGGTTGACGCCGTCAAAGATATGCCGACGGCCCTAACGGACACCGTCGGCATAGCTTTGATGGGCCACGTCATCGATCCGCGGGAGGTAGGTGCGGATCCGGGGGCGTAGCTACATTGACGGTTATGTCGCCGGCATACCTTTTTTGGCTACGCTGACGGTGTAACCGTCGATATAGGTACATATTTTTTTAGCTACCCGTCGGGCGTAGGTATATTTTTTTAATCTTTCCCTGTATTAATTAGGAAGCCTATAGCCCATGTCCATGTTATATATAGTCTACACATTTTTTTTTCAATGCATCGTCTATTTAGTTGTGTGTATAGACGCTAAAAAATCATGTTATATATAGCACATAGTCTTGACGGACGACGCTGTTGCTTGGACCTGAAGGGGGGAACGTTGGCGTCTGGTTGACACGGAGGGAATCTTGCGGTGGGTTGGGCCCGAACCTTATTCTAACCCCATCCGATGAAAGTCAAAGGGGTAGATCCGTTCGGTCACTAGTGTCAGGGTTAGACGGGACGGGGTACTTGGGGGGAGGGGGCAGCAATGCCGCCAGGTCTTGCCCTGGGCCCTCTTACAATGGGAAACCGTGGCATCGGGTCGATACCGAGGGAATCTTGTGGTGGGTTGGGCCTGGACCTAAAGCTAAGATGTTGCTATGGGCTGGCCTATCACATCCAGGTGAATATGTCCCTCGGTCAAACCCCGTCCGGTGAAAGTCAAAGGGGTAGAGCCATTAGGTCAACAGTGTCAGGGTTAGACGGGACGAAGTACTTGGGGGGAAGGGGGGTGGCAATGCCGCCAGGTCTTGCCCTGGGCCCTCTTACGGTGGGAAACTGTGGCATCGGGTCGATACAGAGGGATTCTTGCGGTGGGTTGGGCCCGAACCTTGTGCTAAGATGTTGCTATGGGCTGGCTTATCATAGCCAGGTGAAAATGTCCCTCAGTCAAACCCCGTCCGATGAAAGTCAAAGGGGTAGATCCGTCCCGACAACAGTATCAGAGTTAGACCGGACGGCATACTTGGGGTGTGGGGGTGGCAATGCCGCCAGGTCTTGCCCTGGGCCCTCTTACGGTGGGAAACTGTTGCATCGGTTTGATACCGAGGGAATCTTGCGGTGGGTTGGGCCCGGACCTTGTGCTAAGATGTTGCTATGGGCTGGCCTATCACATCCAGGTGAAAATGTGCCTCGGTCAAACCTCGTCCGGTGAAAGTCAAAGGGGTAGATCCATTCGGTCAACAGTGTCAGGGTTAGACCGGACGTGGGACCTGGGGGTTGCAATGCCGCCAGGTCTTGCCCTGGGCCCTCTTACGGTGGGAAACTTTGGCATCGGGTCGATACCGAGGGAATCTTGTGGTGGGTTGTGCCCGGACCTTGTGCTAAGATCTTGCTATGGGCTGGCTATCACAGCCAGGTGAAAATGTCCCTTAGTCAAACCCCGTCCGATGAAAGTCAAAGGGTTAGATCAGTCCAGTCAACAGTGTCAGGGTTAGACGGGACGGGGGACCTTCGCGGTGGCAATGCCACCAGGTTTTTCCCTAGGCCCTCTTACGGTGGGAAACTGTGGCATCGGTCGACACTGAGGGAATCTTGCGGTGGGCTGGGCCCGAACCTTGTGCTAAGATGTTGCTATGGGCTGGCCTATCACTGCGAGGTGAAAATGTCCCTCGGTCAAACCACGTCCGGTGACAGTCACAACTGACAACTGACAAAGAATACAGAAAGAACTGATAACCACTACCAGAATCAGGCTCATTGCTGACGGTCACCGTAGGCATATGTCACCCTATGCCGACCACCAGCGGCTCACCGTCGGCGTACTGAAAACCGTCGGCGTAGATCACCCTATGCCGACGGCCACCGTCGACGTACAAAGGACGTCGGCGTAGATTCATCTATGCCTATGATGGCCGTCGGCATAGACACCCCGTCGGCGTATCAGCGGGACCGACCACTCGATGGGTAATGGCCATTTGACGCCGTCAAAGATATGCCGACGGCCCTGACGGACACCGTCGGCATAGCTTTGATGGGCCACATCATGGATCCGCGGTAGGTGCCACGTCATCGATCCGAAGGAGGTGCGGATCCTAGGGCGTAGCTACGCCGACGGTTATGCCGCCTACATACCTTTTTTGGCTACGCCGACGGTGTAACCATCGGCATAGGTACATATTTTTTTAGCTACGCCGATGGTGTAACCGTCAGCGTAGGTAAATTTTTCTAAATCTTTCCTCCGTATTAATTAGGAATCCTATAGCTCATGTCCATGTTATGTATAGTTTATACAATGTTTTTCCAATGCATCGTCTATTTAGCTATGTGTATAGGCGCTAAAAAATCATGTTATATATAGCACACAGTCTTGATGGACGGTGGTGCCGCTTGCACGTGAAGGGGGAAACGCGGCCTCCGGTGATTCTTACCCCCTCCGCCAGAGTGCCGGAGAGGGCCATGATTGTTTTTTCGTGGCTCTGGAGGTGTGCGGCGATGAAAATCCCGATCTAGGTTATGACCCGGAGGTTTTGGAATATATGAGGATTTATAGAGCTGAGAGGGAGGACGGGGGACTCGCGAGGGGCACACAAGCCTGGTGGCCGCACCTAGGGGAGGCCGCGTCCCTGGGGCTTGGGGACTCCTCGACCTCCCTCTCGGTTGACTCTTTGCTCGAGTATTTTTTATATTTTCCAAAAATATTCTCTGTAAATTTTCAGCTCGTTCCTAGAACTTTTATTTATGCTCAAAAAATAACACCACGGTAGTTCTCCTGAAAACATCGTCGGTCCGGGTAAGTTCTAGTAAAATCATATCAAAATCATATAGAATTATTACAAACATGGCATGAATACTTCATAAATTATAGATACGTTGGAGACGTATCACCTTCCGGCGGGCCTGTAGACTTCGGATTCTTGGGTCCATCCCCCTTTCCGCCCGCCCTGGCCCTCTCCTCCGTGTAATATGTTTCGGGAGGGGCTAGGTTCTTGTCTGCCCATCTGGCAGCCCTGCTTGTTCGTGCAGTGCTGGTCCAGAGAGGTTAGGCCGGGCTTCTGCCGGGGGCCTCTCGCCATCTTTTTCTTCTTGTATCCCGCCTCTCCTTTCCATCTTTTTCTTCTTGTAATCTCCCCTAGGGGAGAAAGTCAAATAAAGATGTAGTTAGGAATTATTGAACTCTCGTTCGTCACTTATATAATTTTCTGAGGTTCTTAAAACAACATGGTAATTTTTTTAGGTTATGAATTTAGTCCTAATATAATGGGCATCCAGGAGGGATATAATAAGAACTTTCATATCAAGTGCATTAAAAACTACAGAAGTTTGATTTCTTGCATATAGTTTTGAGATAATAGGGATTGTAATATGAGAGTCATGCTAGTGAGTAATTGTGAATTGGAAGAGATACTTGTGTTAAAGCTTGTGATTCCCGTAGCATGCACGTATGGTGAACCGTTATGTAACGAAGTCGGAGCATGATTTGTTTAATGATTGTCGACCTTTGTGTGAGGGTCGGGAGCATGCGATGGTTAACTCCTACCAACCTCTCCCCTAGGAGCATGCGTCTAATGCTTTGTTTGATAATTAATGGACTTTTGCAATAAGTATGTGAGTTCTTTATGACTAATGTTGAGTCCATGGATTATACGCACTCTCACCCTTCTATCTTTGCTAGCCTCTCTAGTACCGCGCAACTTTCGCCGGTACAACAAACCCTCCTTCATCAAAACAACCACCATATATTCCTCAAAACAGCCACCGTACCTACCTATTATGGTATTTCCATAGCCATTCCGAGATATATTGCCATGCAACTTCCACCATGTAGTTTTTCATGACTTGCATCATCACTTCATATTGCATATAGAGTCATACTTTGTCATAGGTACCGAGTTGTAATTTTTCTTTTCTGAGTTATAAGTAAATAAAAGTGTGCTGATGTTCATTAATAGAGCATTGTCCCATGAGAGAAAAGGATGATGGTATCCATGACTCCCTCACAAGTTGGGATGAGCATCCGGACTTTACAAAAAAAAGAGGCCAGCGAAGCGCAAACAAAAAAATAAAAGAGGCCAAAGAAGCCCACCAGAAAAAAGGGTATATATATATTTATAATGAGAGAAAGAGAGAAGGGACAATTGCTACTACCTTTTTCCACACTTGTGCTTCAAAGTAGCACCATGATCTTCATGATAAAGAGTCTCCTATTTTATCACTTTCATATAACTAGTGAACATTCATTATGCACGACCACTTAGTTTTGTTTTTGAACTTTCATATACTTATAGCTCTAAGTGCATTTGTTGAATGGAAATCCCTACTCACTCACATTGATATCTATTGACGGCATCTCCATAGCCCGTTGATACGCCTAGTTGATGTGAGACTACCTTCTCATTTTCCCCCTTGCACCTCCTCCATATTCTATTCCACCAATAATGCTATATCCATGGCTCACGCTCATGTATTGCGTGAGAGTTGAAAAGGTTTGAAAACACCAAAAGTGTTAAACAATTGCTTGACTTGTTCATCGGGGTTGTGCATGATTTAGATACCTTGTGTGGAGAAGATGGAGCATAGCCAGACCATATGATTGTTTAGGGATAACTTTCTAAGGCCATGTTATTTCGAAAGACACGACTACCTTGTTGGTGTCCTCGAAGTATTACTGTTTTTATGTCAATATTAGACTATTGTTTTGAATCTTACAGATCTGAATATTCATGCCACAATAAAGAATATTACATGGATAAATATGTTAGGAAGCATTCCACATCAAAAATTATTTGTTTTTATCATTTACCTATTCGAGGACGACCAGGAATTAAGCTTGGGGATGTTGATATGACTCCAACATATCTATAATTTTTGCTTGCTTCATGCTGCTATATTATCATTCTTGGATGTTTTACAATCATTTTACTAAAACTTTATATTACTTTTGGGACTAACCTATTAACCTAGAGCCTAGTGCCAGTTCCTGTTTTTCCCCTTATTTTTGAGTTTTACAGAAAAGGGATATCAAACGGAATAAAAATTTATGGTGATCTTTTTGGACCAGAAGAGACCCACCGAGCATCGGGGTTGTGCCAGAAGGCCCACGAGGCATTCACAAGCCTCAGGGGCGCCGCCACCCCCGTAATTTCCTATAAATACCAAAAACCCCAATACAGAACCTAGATTGGGAGTTCTGCCGCTGCAAACCTCCAGAGCCACGAAAAACCAATCGGCAGCCCGTTCCGCCAACCTGTCGGCAGGGGAAACCATCACCGGAGGCCATCTTCATCATCCCAACGCTCTCCGTGACGAGGAGGGAATAGTTCACCCTCGGGGCCGAGGGTATGTACCAGTAGCTATGTGTTTGATATCTCTCTCTCGTGTTCTTGAGATGGCACGATCTTGATGTACTGCGAAATTTGTTGATATAGATTGAATCATATGGAGTGTTTCCCCTTTCTATCTAGTTGTGGTGAATTGAGTTTTTCCTTTGAAGTTTTCTTATCGGATTGAGTATTTAAGGATTTAACAACACTTGATGTATGTCTTGCGATGGGATATCTGTGGTGATAATGGATGTTCTATTGATCTACTTGATGTATGTTTTGGTGATCAACTTGCGGGTTCCGTGACTTTGGGAATCTATGCATAGGGGTTGGCACACGTTTTTGTCTTGACTTTCCGGTAGAAATTTCGGGGCACTCTTTGAAGTTCTTTGTGTTGGATTGAATGTAATGAATCTGAAATTATGTGATGCATATCATATAATCAAGCCCATGGGTACTTGTGGTGACATTGGAGTATCTAGGTAACATTAGGGTTTTGGTTGATGTGTATCTTAACGTGTTATTTTAGTACAAAATCTAGGGCTGTCCGTGACACTTATAGGGATAGTTCATAACATTGATCAGAAAGGATAACTTTGAGGTGGTTTCGTGCCCTACAATAATTTCTTCGTTAGCTCTCCGCTACATGTGACTCTGGAGTGAGCTCTTTGTCACACGAGAGGTACTTACATATGATTCAACTATGTCAATATTGTTGAGAGAAATTGCACTAGTGAAAGTATGAACCCTAGGCCTTGCTTTCAAGCATTGCAATATCGTTTTGCTCACTTTTGTTACTTGTTACCTTGCTGTTTTTATAGTTTCAGATTACAAAAACCTATATCTACAATCCATATTGCACTTGTATCACCATCTCTCCGCCGAACTAGTGCACCTATAAAGTTTACCATTGTATTGGGTGTGTTGGGGACACAAGAGACTCTTTGTTATTTGGTTGCAGGGTTGTTTGAGAGAGACCATCTTCATCTGACACCTCCCACGGATTGATAAACCTTAGGTCATCCACTTGAGGGAAAATTGCCGTTGTCCTACAAAATTCTGCGTTTGGAGGCCCAACACGAGTCTACAAGAAGAAGGTTGTGTAGTAGACATCAGTCTCTCATAGGTACCCATACCTCATTCGCCCCCCCACCAGCCCCCGGCAAAGCTGCACGCGAAGGGTCCTTCTGTCCTTTGAGAAAAATAAAGAAGATAAAATATGGGTATGGAACCTTGGCGGTCCGTTAGCCCTTGCCGGGATTAAGTGCAATGCAACACTTCAGATAAACATGCACATAAGTAAACATGAGAATCGAACAAGATTGCGGAACACTTATATTTATGTATCTACGCACAGGGGCTGAGCCTGGCTTTGTACCAAGGATTACATGATTCAACGACAAGACTTGCACAAAGGGTGGTTGCCGGGGTTGGCCCGACAACCGCGCCTCATGGGTAGAATTTTCGAAGATGTTCGATATTCCAGGAGTTGCTCACTGGAGCGCCATCCTCGATCTCCAAGCGGACTGCACCGGGTCTAGTGACTCGTACTACCGAATAAGGGCCTTCCCACTTCGACATCAACTTGTTTGGATTCTTGGCGGACTGAACTCGCCGAAGAACAAGGTCGCCTTCCTCAAGACTTCTGGCATTGACCTTGCGGCTATGGTAGTGATGCAAAGCCTGCTGGTAGCGTGCAGCTGTCACAGCAGCCTAAAGACGGTCTTCCTCAAGGAGCATCACGTCGTCTTGCCGCAACTACTCTTGCTTGAGCTCATCATAAGCGAGCACTCGAGGTGACCCGTATATGAGTTTCCTGGGGATAACTGCCTCTGCCCCATAGACAAGGGAGAACGGTGTCTGGCCGATAGCTCGATTTGGTGTCGTCCTGATTGACCAAAGAACCACCGACAACACATCAATCCAGTTCCTTACACACTTGTGCGTCCTATCAAAAGTTCTTGTCTTGAGACCTCGCAGCACTTCAGCATTAGCCCTCTCCGCTTGGCCGTTGCTCCTCGTGTGGGAACAGAAGCAAAAGAGATTTTGCTACCAAGTTCTTGGACATACTACATGAAGGTGCGACTCATGAACTGTGTGCCGTTGTTAGTGATGATCCTGTTGGGAACAACAAGGCGACAAACTAGTCCTTTAAAGAACTTGACGGTAGATTGTGCTGTCACCTTCCTCACTGCGTCCACTTCTGGCCACTTTGTGAACTTGTCGATTGCCACGTACAAGTACTCAAAGCCCCCGGCAGCACTGGGAAAGGGACCCAAGATGTCGAGCCCCCAGACCGAAAATGGCCAAGAGAGAAGGATTGGTTGAAGGGCTTGAGCTGGTTGATGTAGTTTCTTCGAATGAAACTGGCATGCTTCACACTTGGTTACTAACGCTGTTGCATCCTGGAGGGCAGTGGGCCAAAAGAAACCTTGCCGGAATGCCTTTCCGGCTTGTGCTCTTGATCCTATGTGGGAGTTACTATTGGGGAACGTTTCATGGAAAACAAAAATTTTCCTACGCACACGCAAATCTATCCATGGTGATGAGCATTGATGACCCACAAGTATAGGGGATCGATCGTAGTCCTTTCGATAAGTAAGAGTGTCGAACCCAACGAGGAGCAGAAGGAAATGAAAAGCGGTTTTCAGTAAGGTATTGTCTGCAAGCACTGAAATAGTCGGTAACAGATAGTTGTATGATAAGATAATTTGTAACGGGTAGCAAATAACAATAGTAACAAAGATGCAGAAATATGGCCCAATCCCTATAGTAGCAAGGGACAAGCCTGAACGAACTCTTATATAAAGTGAAGCGCTCCCGAGGACACATGGGAATTATTGTCAAGCTTGTTTTCATCATGTTCATATGATTAGCGTTCGCTACTTTGATAGTTTGATATGTGGGTGGACCGGTGCTTGGGTGCTTTCCTTACTTGGACAAACATCCCACTTATGATTAAACCCTCTTGCAAGCATCCGCAACTACGAAAGAAGAATTAAGACAAAGTCTAACCATAGCATTAAACTAGTGGATCCAAATCAGCCCCTTGCGACGCAACGCATAAACTAGGGTTTAAGGTTCTGTCACTCTAGCAACCCATCATCTACTTATTACTTCCCAATGCCTTCCTCTAGGCCCAAATAATGGTGAAGTGTCATGTAGTCGACGTTTCCATAACACCACTAGAGGAGAGACAACATACAACGCATCAAAATATCGAGTGAATACCAAATTCACATGACTACTATTAGCAAGACTTATCCCATGTCCTCAGGAACAAACATAACTACTCACAAAGCATAATTATGTTCATGATCAGAGAGGTATTGAATAGCATTAAGGATCTGGACATACGATCTTCCACCAAATAAACCAACTAGCATCAACCACAATAAGCAATTAACACTACTAGCAACCTTACAAGTACCAGTCGGAGTTGCGAGATGGAGATTGGATACAAGAGATGAACTAGGGTTTGGATATGAGATGGTGCTGATGAAGATGTTGATGGATATGAGTCCCCTCCGATGATAGGAGTGTTGGTGATGACAATGGCGATGATTTCCCTCTCCTGGAGAGAAGTTTCCCCGGCAGAACAGCCTTGCCGGAGCTCTAGATTGGTCCTTCTCAAGTTCCGCCTCGTGGTGGTGGCGTCTCCTCCCGAAATCTCTATATTGATTTTTCTTGGACGAAACCCTTCATATAGGAGAAGATGGGGGCCATAGGAGCTGTAGGGGGCCCACGAGCCCCCCAGGCGCAGCCAGGGGGGTAGGCCGCGCCTGGCAGGCTCGTGGCCTCCTGGTGGCTCCCCTCTGGTATATCTCCGGCCCAATACTTTTTATATATTCCAAAATAATTCCTCGTTGATTTTTACGGCTTTTGGAGTTGTGCAGAATAGACATCTCAAACTTGCTCCTTTTCCAGCCCAGAATTCCAGCTGCCGGCATTCTCCCTCTTCAGATAAACCTTGTGAATAAGAGAGAAAAGGCATGAATATTGTACCATAATGTGTAATAACAACTCGTGATGCGATAAATATCAATATAAAATTATGATGCAAAATGGACGTTTCAACTCCCCCAAGCGTAGACCTCGCTTGTCCTCAAGCGGAAACCAAGATCGATAAATATGCCCACATGTTTAGAGATAGAGGTGTCGATAAAATAAAATACGGACATGCAGGCATCATGATCATATTTAGAACAGCAATATCGTCATATAATCCCTTATGCTAAAGTGACAATTCATTCACAATGTAAAGAATGCATCAAGGATCTCATTGAGAATTAACAACCAATAGTCTTTAGTCATTGAAGCAATTGCAATTTATCATAACATCGGAAAGAGTCAAATAAGAGCTTGTAAAGCAAATACACATACTCAATTATCTTTTAGTCTTCTACAATTGCTAAAACTCATGCGATACTCACGAGATCAAAGTTTCAGTTGGACAGAGAGAAAGATAGGGGCTTATAGTTTCGCCTCCCAACTATTTACCTCAAGGGTAATGTCAACAATAATAATTCATGATTACTTACTTCCAAGTTGATATATGAATATAGATCTTTCCCTAGCACATGACGCTTGCCAAGATGATGGAAAAATAAGGAATTGGTGAAGATCACCATGACTCTTTCAAAGATAAAAAGTAAAGGTACAAGATAGGCCCTTCGCAGAGGGAAGCAGAGGTTGTCATGCGCTTTTAAGGTTTGGACGTGTGATCTCTTATGTGAAGGAACGTCAGTTTATATTGCCTCCTGTGATAAAGAACTTTATTATGCAGTCTGTTGCTTTTATGTCTTCCTCATCTCAGGTTCCTACAAAGCTTATTTTCCACACACTAACAGATCATACATATTTAGGGAGCAATTTTTATTGCTTGCACCGATGACAACTTACTTGAAGGATCTTATTCAATCCATAGGTAGGTATGGTGGACTCTCATAGAAAAACTGGGTTGAGGGTTTTAATGATGCACAAGTAGTATCTCTACTTAGTGCGGAAATTTTGGCTAATATGAGGTGGAAGCAAGCGTCACATGCTAAAGGATCCATAATCATATGTTATTGTTCGGAACCAGGAAAGCATAATTCATTATGTTGTCTTCCTTGTCCAACTTCTACTTCTTAGCATGTAATAGTTTAATGAGTGCTCACAATCATAGATGGTGTCAAAGATGATATATTTATATGTGAACCTCTCTTTCTTTATTACTTCCTATTAATTGCAACAATGACCAAGGTCTACGTTTGTCTACCCACAACAAGTTTCAGTCAACACTCTTTGTATATGTGAAGCCATCACTTCCCATAAGATCATCACATGATCTTTCATGATTTTGTTCTCTTATTATTTTATTTAGATCATGGCAAGAAGCAAAGCCCTTAACTAAAACACACTTTATTATATAACTCACGAACTCGATTACATTGGGGGTAACACAAAGCAAAACTCAAGCCTAGATCATACTAAAAACTTTAATCTACTAGATAAAGATATTACCAAAAGGATCGAACTAATATAAAGGTAAAGGTAAAGGTAAAAGTTTTGATGGTGATACGATACCGGGGCAACTCCCCCAAGCTTGGCACAAGCCAAGGGGAGTGCCCATACCCGTGTGTTTAATTGTCTTCCTTCGGAGGTGATGGTGGTGGAGTTGGAATACCGGTCGGCTTGTTCAAGCTAGCTTTCAGATCCAATAACTCACTGAGCATGCGCTGAATCATAATGGTGTTCTTCTGGATTTCTTCCAGAAGGTGTTTGTTGGTCGACCCCCATGAGCTTTCTCCTGCATTACTTTCACTTGGACGGGATATATCCCAATTGGAGGGTATGTGTGTACGGAGTGTATTTTCAACTCCATTGTTATGAATCAAATTGTGAAAGTTGTTCCGATGTAACCTGTGTAGCGACCTCCTAGGAAGGAGCCCTTCTCGTGCTTGCTGGTCTCCGCAATTGTTGATAGTGGCCATGGCCTGATGAGGATTTGGAATAGTGGAGATGCCAGCCAAAGTTCCCCGCTTCGAAGCCGGAGGGTGCACCTCAAAGGAATCCCCAACATCTTCCTCCATGTTTGTCTCATCAACTTCTGATCCTTGAGACTCCACCTGCATCAACCAAGCATCATCGTGCACTTGATTGGAGCCGAAAGACGACATGATGTTTGACCCTTGGAATCCTAACAGAAAACAGCTCGAAACAAAAACAGAGGATATTTGCGTGATATGAGGGTTAGACCTTTCGGGAGGTTATATAATGAATTTTTACCGACCATAAGGAGTGTTCCACCAGAAAACGGAGTCCGAGAGGCACACGAGGAGCTCACGAGCCCCCCAGGCGCGGCCAGGGGGTGGGCCCGCGCCTGGCAGGCTCGTGGCCTCCTCCTGCGCTTTTCGGACTACCTTAATTTTTTGTATTTTTTTAAATATTCCAAAACAGAGAAAAATTGCTATTGGAAAAGTTTTGGAGTCTGTTTGCTCACCGTATCACATACCTCTTCGTTTTTGGGGTTTGAAACAGGCTGGTAGACATCCCTTATGTACTCCTCCGGGGTTATGGTATTAATTATATTGCTTTCTATATTTATGGGAGTACCTGAGATATAATGCTTGATTCTTTGCCCATTCACAACTCTCGGAAACGTGCCTTCTGCGTTGTTGATTTTGATGACACCGGAACGATATACTTCCTCGACAATGTAAGGACCTTCCCATTTAGAGAGAAGTTTGCCTGCAAAAAATCTTAGACGAGAATTGTATAGAAAGACATAATCACCTACATTAAACTCACATTTTTGTATCCTTCTATCATGCCACCTTTTAACTTTCTCTTTAAACAACTTGGCATTTTCATATGCCTGAGTTCTCCATTCATCAAGTGAGCTAATATCAAATAACCTCTTCTCACCAGCAAGTTTGAAATCAAAGTTGAGCTCTTTGATTCCCCAATAAGCCTTATGCTCTAGCTCAAGAGGTAAATGACATGCTTTACCGTAAACCATTTTATACGGGGACATGCCCATGGGATTCTTATGAGCAGTTCTATAAGCCCACAGTGCATCATCAAGTTTCTTAGACCAATTCTTTCTAGACCTATTAACAGTCTTTTGCAGTATTAATTAATTTCTCTATTACTTAACTCTACTTGACCACTAGACTGAGGATTATAAGGAGATGCAATTATATGGTTGACATCATACTTAGCAAGCATTTTACGGAAAGCACCATGAATAAAATGTGAACCACCATCAGTCATCAAATATCTAGGGACTCCAAATCTAGGGAAAATAACTTCTTTAAGCATCTTAATAGAGGTGTTTTGATCAGCACTACTAGTTGGAATAGCTTCTACCCACTTAGTAACGTAATCAACAACAACTAAAATATGAGTATACCCATTGGACTTTGGAAAACGTCCCATAAAATCAAAACCCCAAACATCAAATGGTTCAATAACAAGTGAATAATTCATAGGCATTTCCTGACGTTTACTAATATTACCTATTCTTTGACATTCATTCCAAGACAAGACAAACTTACGAGCATCCTTAAAGAGAGTAGGCCAATAAAAACCGGATTGCAATACCTTGTGTGCAGTTCTATCTCTAGCATGGTGTCCTCCGTAAGCCTCGGAGTGGCACTTCTGTAGGATCTGTCCCTGTTCATGCTCAGGTACACAACATCTAATAACACCATCTGCTCCTTCTTTATATAGGTGAGGATCATCCCAAAAGTAATGTCTCAAATCATAAAAGAACTTTTTCTTTTGTTGGTACGTGAAACTAGGTGGTATATATTTAGCAACAATACAATTAGCATAATCAGCATACCATGGTGTACTGCGTGAAGCATTGATAACATTCAATTGTTCATCAGGAAAGCTATCATCAATAGGTTGTGGGTCATCAAGAACATTCCCTAACCTAGACAAGTTATCTGCTACGGGGTTCTCAGCACCCTTCCTATCAACAATATGCAAATAAAATTCTTGTAGCAAGAGAACCCATCTAATAAGTCTAGGTTTAGCATCTCTCTTTTCCATGAGATATTTAATAGTAGCATGATCAGTGTGAATAGTAACTTTAGAATCAACAATATAAGGTCTGAACTTATCACATGCAAACACAACTGCTAAAAATTCTTTTTCAGTAGTAGCATAATTTCTTTGAGCAATGTCTAGAGTTTTACTAGCATAATGGATAACATTTAATTTCTTATCAACTCTTTGTCCTAGGACAGCACCAACAGCATAATCACTAGGATCACACATAATTTCAAAAGATAGGTTCCAATCAGGTGGTTGAACAATAGGTGCAGTTATCAAGGCCTTCTTGAGTATTTCAAATGCTTCTTCACAATCATCATCGAAAACAAATGGAATATATTTTTGTAAGAGATTAGTGAGAGGCCTAGAAATCTTAGAGAAGTCTTTAATAAACCATCTATAGAAACCAGCATGGCCAAGGAAACTTCTTATACCTTTAACGTTTGTAGGGCATGGCATTTTTTCAATGACATCAACTTTAGCCTTATCAACTTCAATACCTCTTTCAGAAATTTTATGTCCCAAGACAATGCCTTCATTAACCATAAGGTGGCACTTTTCCCAATTCAAGACAAGGTTAGTATCTTCACATATCTACAAAACTCGATCAAGGTTGCTCAAGCAATCATCAAAAGAAGATCTGTAAACAGAGAAATCATCCATGAAAACCTCAACAATCTTTTCACAAAAGTCAGAGAATATAGCCATCATACATCTTTGAAAGGTAGCAGGTGCATTACATAAACCAAAAGGCATACGTTTATAAGAAAAGGTACCGAAAGGGCAAGTAAAAGTGGTTTTCTCTTGATCAGATTGTGAAACAGGTATTTGGGAGAAACCAGAATAACCATCTAGAAAGCAAAAGTGTGTATGTTTAGACAATCTTTCTAACATTTGATCAATGAAAGGTACAGGGTAATGATATTTCTTGGTAGTTTTATTTAATTTCCTAAAATCAATTACCATCCTATAGCCAGTGACAATTCTTTGTGGGATCAATTCATCTTTATCATTAGGAACAAAGGTAATACCTCCCTTCTTAGGGACACAATGCACCGGACTTACCCAATCACAATAAGTCAGAGGGTAAATAATACCTGCTTCCCGGAGCTTTAGTATTTCTTTTCTTACCGCCTCTTTCATCTTAGGATTCACTCTTCATTGGGGATCAACAACTGGTTTGGAATCAGGATCAGTTTTAGTTTTATGCTGGCATAGAGTGGGACTAATGCCTTTAAGATCATCAAGAGTATATCCAATAGCAGCACGGTGCTTCCTGAGAGTTTTCAATAATTTCTTTTCTTCATGCTCTGAAAGGTTAGCACTAATAATAACAGGATATATCCCTTTTTCATCAAGATAAGCATACTTAAGAGTATCAGGTAATTGTTTAAGCTCAAACACAGGATCACCCTTTGGTGGAGGTGGATCTCCAAGTAATTCAACAGGCAAATTATTCTTAAGGTAGGAATGATACGTCTCCAACATATCTATATTTGATCGTTCAATGCTATTATATTATCAACTTTGGATGTTTTCTAGGCATGAATATGCTATTTTATATTATTTTTGGGACTAACTTATTAATCCAGTGCCCACTGCCAGTTCCTGTTTTTTCCGTGTTTTTAACCTTTTTTAGATAGGAACATCAAACGGAGTCCAATTGGAATAAAACTTTCGCCGTGATTTTTTATGTAAAATATGAAAAATACCTGAAGAAAAAGATACCGGAGAGGCGGCCCGAGGGAGTCACGAGCCTGGGAGGCGCGGGCCCCCCTGGCCGCGGCTAGGGGGCTCGTGACCTCCTCGTGCCACCTCTCGACCTGTTCCCGACTCCATATGGCCTTATAAATACGGAAACCCTTGAAAATAAACCTAGATCGCATGTTCTGCTGCCGCAGACCTCCAGAGCCACCAAAAACGAATCGGGAGACCGTTCCGGCATCCTGCCGGAGGGGAATTCATCACTGGTGGCCATCTTCATCAACGCCATTGCCTCTCCGATGATGCGTGAGTAGTTCACATCAGACCTACGGGTCCATAGCTAGCAGCTAGATGGATTCTTCTCTCTCTTTGATCTTCAATACAAAGTTCTCCATGATCTTCATGGTGATCTATCCGATGTAATCTTCTTGTGCGGTGTGTTTGTTGAGATTTGATGAATTGTGGATTTATGATCAGATTATCTATGAATATTACTTGAGTCTATTCTGAATTCTTATATGCATGATTTCATATCCTTGTAATTCTCTTCAAGTTATGGGTTTCGTTTGGCCAACTTGATCTATAGTTCTTGCAATAGGAGAAGTGCTTGGTTTTGGGTTCATACCGTGCGGTGTCCTCACCTAGTGACAGAAGGGGTAGCGAGGCACGCATCCTGTTGTTGCCATCAAGGGTAAAAAGATGGGGTTTATATCATATTGCATGAATCTCTCCCTCCACATCATGTTATCTTGCTTAAAGCGTTACTCCGTTTATCATGAACTTAATACACTAGATGCATGCTGGATAGCGGTCGATGTGTGGAGTAATAGTAGTAGATGCAAAAAGTATCGGTCTATTTGTCTCGGACGTGATGCCTATATTTATGATCATTGACTTAGATACCGTCATGACTTTGCGCTATTCTCAATTGCTCAACAGTAATTTGTTCACCCACTTTAACACTTGCTGTCATGAGAGAAGCCTCTAGTGAACACTATGGCCCTCGAGTCTACTTTACACATTATATATTCAGACCTAAACATAAAAACACTAAAAATACCTTGCTGCACTTTTATTTACTAATTCATATTTATCTACTATCACTACGAGATCTCACTTGGCAAACAATCGTGGAGAGATTGACAAGCTCTTTATCGCGTTGGGTGCAAGTTCGTTTGTGTTTGTGCAGGTTCCTTGTTGCCTCATCTTGTTACTCCTACTGGATTGATACCTTGGTTCTCAAACTGAGGGAAATACTTACCTCTACCTTTCTGCATCACCCTTTCCTCTTCAAGGGAAAAACCAACGCAAGTCAAGAAATCTCACATCAACTAGCCAATTTCTGGTGACGTTGTAGACAAGTAGCAGGAAGAATTTCTAGCGCCGTTGCCAGGGAGTATTCAAGTGAAGCATATCTACAAGTACCTATCACAAACTTATCTCTTGAATTTACATTATTTGCTATTTACCTCTTGTTTTCCTCTCCCCCACTTCTAAAAAAACAAAAATTACAAAAATATGTGTCTTTCTTTATTTGCGTTTTTCCGTTTGCTTGTGTGCTTGTCTGCTTGCTAAGTCACCATGTCTGAAAACACTAAACGGTGTGACTTCTCTAATACAAATAATAATGATTTTATTAGTAATCCAATTTCTCCCGCCACTAGTGCGGAATCTTATGAAATTAATGCTGTCTTATTGAATCTTGTTATGAAAGAGCAATTTTCCGGCCTTTCGAGTGAAGCTGCCGCATCCCATCTTAATACCTTTATTGAGTTATGTGATATGCAAAAGAAAATATATGTGGATAATGATATGGTTAAATTGAAGCTATTTCCGTTCTCACTACGAGATCGAGGAAAAACTTGGTTTTCATCTTTACCTAAAAATAGTATTGATTCATGGAACAAGTGTAAAGATGCCTTTATTTCCAAGTATTTTCCACCTGCTAAGGTTATCTCTCTTCGTAATGATATCATGAATTTTAAGCAACTAGATCATGAACATGTTGCACAATCTTGGGAGAGAATTAAATTGATGATTAGAAATTGTCCCGCTCATGGGCTAAGTCTTTGGATGATTATACAAATTTTCTATGCTGGTTTGAATTTTGCTTCTAGAAATATCTTGGATTCCACCTCCGGTGGAAATTTTATGGAAATCACATTAGGAGAAGCTACAAAACTCTTGGATAATATCATGACAAATTATTCTCAATGGCACACTGACAGATCACCTACTAGTAAAAAAGTGCATGCTATAGAAGAAATTAACTCTTTGAGTGCTAAGATGGATGAGTTAATGAAATTGGTTGCTAGTAAGAGTGTTCCTCTATATCCTAATGATATGCCTTTATTTTCCTTGATTGAGAATAGCAATGAAAATTTGGATGTTAATTTTGTTGGTTGGAATAATTTTGGTAATAACAATGCTTATAGAGGTAACTTTAATCCTAGGCCTTTTCCTAGTAATCCCTCTAATAATTTTGGAAATTCCTACAACAATGCTCATGGAAATTATAATAAAATTCCCTCTGATCTTGAGAGTAATATTAAGGAGTTTATTAATTCGCAAAAGATTTTCAATGCTTCCATAGAAGAAAAACTGCTTAAAATTGATGACTTGGCTCGGACTGTTGATAGAATGTCTCTTGATATTGATGCTTTGAAATTAAGATGTGTTCCTCCCAAGATTAATATGGATGAAACTTTGAAAGCTATGCGTATTTCTATGAATGAGAGTAAAGAAAGAACCGCCCAAATTCGTGCTAGACATGAATGGCTCAAAAAGGCGTGCTCTCGTGATGAGAATCACGAAGATCTTGAAGTGCTTGATGTGACTCCTATTGAATCCTTGTTTTCTAATGTCAATCTTAATAATGATGGGGCTGTATGTTAATACACTTGGGTTGAGAAACACCCCAATGATTCGGGGTCTATTTATCTTGATGCTAAAAATACTAAAAGTGGAGTAGAAGATATCAAAACTTTGAATAGTGATGAAATTACTACTTTGGATCTCAAGGAATTTAAGTATGACAGTTGCTCTTTGATTGAATTTATTTCCTTGATGCAATCCATGCTTAACTCTCCACATGCTTATAGCCAAAATAAGGCTTTTACTAAACATATCGTTGATGCTATATAATGAAATCTCTTGAAGAGAAACTTGAGATGGAAATATCTATTCCTAGAAAACTTCATGATGAGTGGGAACCTACTATAAAAATCAAGATTAAAAATTATGAATGGCATGTTTTGTGTGATTTGGGTGCTAGTGTTTCCACAATTCCAAAATCTTTATGTGATGTTGTAGGTTTCAATGAGATTGATGAGTGCTCTCTTAATTTGCATCTTGCGGATTCTACTATTAAGAAACCTATGGGAAGGATTAATGATGTTCTTATTATTGAAAATAGGAATTATGTGCACGTAGATTTCATTGTGCTTGATATTGATTGCAATCCTACATGTCCCATTATTCTTGGTAGACCTTTCCTTAGGACTATTGGTGCGGTTATTGATATGAAGGAAGGGAATATTAAATTTCAATTCCCATTGAAGAAGGGCATGGAACATTTTCCTAGAAATAGAATAAAATTGACTTATGAATCTGTTATGAGAGCTACTTATGGTTTGAGCACTAAAGATTATAATACTTGATTCTATTGCCTTATGCCTAGCTAAGGGCGTTAAACATTAGCGCTTATTGGGAGGCAACCCAATGAATAGGTTTATTTTTTCTCATTTAATTTCTGTTTTGTTGAGTTAACACCATCATGATTCTGTTATGATTGTGTTTTTTATGTTTTAATTAGTGTTTGTTCCAAGTAGAACCTTTATGATTAGTTTTGGTGATAGTTGTTTAATCATGCTGGAAAAAGACAGAAACCTTGTGCTCACGAAATTATTTTTCATTTCTAGCAAGAAAGAGATTTGGAGTTTATTATTTTTGCTTATGATTGATATGAAAATTACCCTAATTTTCATATTTGTTTCAGAATTTTTGAGTTAACATAGGTATACGAAATATACAGATTGCTACAGACTATTCTGTTTTTGACAGATTCTGTTTTTGTTGTGTTGATTGCTTATTTTGATGAAACTATGGGTAGTATCAGGGGGTACGAGCCATGGATAAGTGAGAATACAGTAATATAACATCAATATAAATGGAAATTAAAGTTTAATACAGTACCTAAAAAGCTGGTGGTTTGTTTTCTTATGCTAATGCTATCACGAGTTTCTGTTTAAGTTTTGTGTTGTGAAGTTTTCATGTTTTGGGTGATGTTCTTATGGACAATGGAATAAAGAGTGGCAAGACCCTAAGATTGGGGATTCCCAAGGAATCCCAAGACAAATCCAAGGAAACCAAAAATCCTAAGCTTGGGGATGCCCCGGGAAGGCATCCCCTCTTTCGTCTTCAATCCATCGGTAACGTTACTTGGAGCTATATTTTTATGCACCACATGATATGTGTTTTGCTTGGAGCGTCGTGTATTATAAGAGTCTTTGCTTTCTGTTTTGTCACAATCAAATGCGCTGTCGTGGTGCGGTGGGATGTTTAGTCCCACCTCGCTAGTCGAGGGGCAGCCGTAGTGGTTTATTAGCGCTGATGCCTGTACCACTTCGAGCTTCTCTCAACCGCAGGCTTACGGGCCTAATCTGATACTCATAGCCTGTGGGCTTGCTAGGCCTGATGCGGGCCTGGATCCTGGCCCATTATAGGGTTTTTAGTCGTATCCAGGCCGTGTCAGCCCAGTAGTGGCATTTTTTCTCTGGAACAGGAACTTTAGTCCCGGTTGGCGCCACCAACCGGGACTAATAGAGTCTGGATTAGTCCCACCTCGCTAACCGAAGGATGGTTAGAGGTGTTTATAAGCACGGGCTGGCCTCCAATTACTATAGCATTGCAGGCATATTAAAAGTGGTAAACCGAGGAATTCAAACCTAGGGGGATACTATGTCTTCTTTAGTAGGCGGGCGATGGACCGTTCGTTCAACCAGCTTGAATAGACAGAGGTCCTTCTGTTGAAGCTAATGAAACAAATGTCCATCGTCCGATTGCTGAAAGATATATGTCACCCTCCTCGGGAGGATTCCTCTGTCTACCTCTTATAATAAATTTTCTATAGTTTTTATTTTTATATAATTTTAGTTTTAATAACGCGGACGAAATCTCATCTGTTACAAAGGCATTTCATTTTTCTAAATTTATTTGAACTCAAGAATTTTTGTGCATTCAATATGCACCATTCAAAGCAGCATACTAAAATTCGAACCCTTTCTGACTTAATTTGCTATTTTTCATGCATTTAATGATTTATTTTGAGCTTAATGACCCTGAAATTGGAAGGCACTACAAATGAACTCAGAATAGGTTGAAACTTGGCATGGTATCATCATTTGACCCACATAACATGTGTGCAAAAGTTGAGAGGATTACAATCTTGTTAGCTAGCTATCTGTTCACAATCTTCTTGCCCTTATTTTTCGCAAATGGAGTTCTTCTTTTGAATGGACATTCTTTAGGTAGGTGGTCCTGCTTCTTCTTGTGGTGTATGCTGGTACTTCATCGTCGTCGTCATGTTCCATCTTCGGGGCACCGTACTTGTCGAAGTCTTGCTCATTGGCGACTCCATCCATTCCAATGATCTTCCTTTTGCCTCTCCTCATGACAACACGACTGGGCTTTGACGGGTCAGTAATGAAGAAGCATTGGTCCACTTGGGAAGCTAGTACCCATGGCTCATTTTTCGCGGTGGCGCTTGCGCCCGCGGTCTTGGATTTGGCTTCGGGTATAGCCATGGTGGTGAAATACCGGTCTTCTTTTAGGACGCTCTTGGCCCATCTGACGCGGAACATTGGGACCTTCTCTCCAGTGTAGCTCAGCTCCCAGATCTCCTCGATCCTTCCGTAGTATCTGTCCTTGTCGTTACCGGTGTAGGATTCCATCGTTACCCCGAAGTTCTGATAACCATCGCTCTTCATGTCCTTTCCCTCGGTGTAGAATGTGTAGCCGTTGATATCGTACGCCTCATACATCATCAGGTTGTGCTCGGCGCCCTGTGACAAGGCAAATATGAGTTGTTCTTCCATGGAAGAATCCTCATGTAAAGCGTACGACAGAAGCTTCTTCTTGAACCAACGCATGAAACATGAGTTGTGCTCTTTGATTATGTCTCCGTCCGTCCTCTGTTGGCCTCGGTCATTGTACGTCTTCTCAAGGATCGACCACGTCTATGTTTTGTGCTCTACCACCCAAGGATCGACCACGTCTATGTGTTGTAGCACGAATAGGTTTGCTCTTTCAAAGTCGGCGAGTCAACCCTCGAGGTCGACATGCATTTCGCGGAGACCCTCATGGTGACCCCATCCAGCGAGCCTGCCGAGGTGCCTGTTGACAGGCAGACCAACGGGGTTCTCGATGCCTAGATAATTCGTGCAGTAGGAGATGCACTCTTCGGTCAGAAAGCCCCTGGCTATGCTTCCCTTTGGATGTGACATGTTGCGAACGTATCCTTTGATGACACCATTCATCCTTTCGAACGGCATCATGCTATGCAGGAACGTCGGCCCGAGTTGGATGATATCCTCCATGATATGGACCAGCAGATGCACCATAACGTCGAAGAATGCGGGCGGGAAGTACATCTCAAGCTCGCATAGTATCACCACGATCTCTTCCTGTAGCCTTCTGAGTTGCCTCACGCCAACCGACTTCCGAGAGATGACGTCGAAAAAGTTGCATAGGCCAAATAGCGTTTCACGGACGTGCGCATCCATGATCCCACGGATTGCAACTAGAAGTATCTGTGTCATCAGCACGTGACAGTCGTGAGACTTCATCCCGCCGAACTTTTGCTTCGCTGAGTCTAGGTATCTGCTTATCTTCCCCGCGTAACCGTAAGGAAGTTTTACTCCTACGAGGTAGGTGAAAAACAGATCGATCTCCTCCTGATTTAGAGTGAAGCACGCGGGAGGGAAGTCATTTCCGGTCTTCTTGGCCTTTTTGCCTTTGCGACGACTTTCCGTGTCCTGCTTCGCCTCATCATCATCATCATCATCATCGTCATCATTATTAGCGCGAAGCTCCTCCCTGATGCCCATTGATTTCAAGTCTGCCCTTGCTTTCAGCCCATCTTTGGTCCTCTCTGGCATGTTGAGCAGGGTACCAAGCAGACTCTCGCACACGTTCTTCGTGATATGCATGACATCAAGGCTGTGAGGCAGACGGAGGATCTTCCAGTATGGAAAGTCCCAGAAAATAGACCTCGTTTTCCATACCTTCAGCAGCTGCTCTGGCGCCTTTCGCTTCTTTCCCGGCTCTGGCGCCTTTCTCGGTGGTGGGAACTCTTTCCAATTTTTCAACAGCTTGTCTATTTCCTCGCCGCTCCTCGTACGCGGGCGTCTTCGGGGTTCAGTTTCAATATCGAACAGATCCTTGCGTTTTCTCCATTAGTCATCATCGCAAAGCCACCTTCGATTTCCCATGAACACGGTTTTAGAAGACCTGGGATCTCTATCTAGCTGGCGATACGTTGTGTCATCCATGCACCTGACGCATCCAGAAAATCCATGGACCACCTGCCCCCCAACATATCCGTAAGCGAGATAGTCGTGCACCGTCGTGAGCAGTGCGGCTCTCATAGGGAAATGTTGTTTCTCTACAGCGTCCCACGTATTTGCTGGCGTTTTCCACAGCGTGTCTAGCTCCTCTCTTAGCAGCCCCAGATACAGATTGATGTCGTTCCCTGGTTGATTCGGCCCTTCAATTAGCATACTCATGTGAATGTACTTCCTCTTCATGCACAACTAGGGGGGAAGGTTGTACATCCACACAAACACAGGCCAGGTGCTATGTGTGCTTCTCTGGCTGCCAAACGGATTGACTCCATCACTGCTCATGCCAAGCACGATGTTCCTTGGATCGTTCCCAAATTCTGGGTGTTTGAAGTTCAACGCTTGCCACTGGCTCGCATCCTTAGGGTGACTCAGCATCTTGTCTTTTTTATTTATCTCTGGATCATTTGTGTCATCTTCTCGCTTCTTCTCCTCCCTATCCACGTGCCAACGCAGGAGCTTTGCTACCTTAGGGTCCGCGAAATACCGCTGCAGACGAGGAGTGATCGGAAAGTACCACACCACTTTTCGAGGAGCTTTCTTCCTTTCTTGTATCGAGTGACGCCGCACACCGGACATATGGTAGACTCCTCGTGCTTGTCCCGATAAATGATGCAATTGTTCATGCACACATGGTATTTCACGTGCAGTAAATCCAGAGGACACACGATTTACTTTGCCTCCTCGAAACTGGTCGGGCACTTGTTCCCCTTGGGAAGACGTTCGTGCCAGAATGACATGTTCTCGTCGAAGCATGCGTCGGTCATTTTGTGTTTCACCTTCATCTCCAGAGCCATGAGCGTTACTTTCAGGCAGGTATCCTCGGGCCTGCATCCTTCATACAATGGAGTAACCGTGTCTATCTCTAGTTGATCCATCTTGGCTTTCTCTCGGGCGGCAGCTCTTTCATTATCCGTCTGCTTGAGAAGCAGCTCTTGAATATGAGGGTCCTGCACCCAGCCCATCGATGGTCCATCATCGTCTGCTCCGGCATCTTCATCTTCATGATCATGCCCTTTGTCTGCTCCGACATCTTCCTCATCGTCATGTCCAGCATCTTCTACATGATGACCGTGTACTGCATCTTCTTCGTGATCATGTCCTGGAGATTCTTCGTCTTCTCGCCTGCCCTTGCGGCGGTTGTCTTGCTCATGCCCTTCCTCATTTCTTGCCCGGCCCCCATGGACGACTTCATAATCATCATCATCACCTTGCCACCTATAGCCATCCATGAAACCACGCAAGAGCAGGTGGTCCCGCACCTGTACGGAATCCGGGTCCATAAGGCTCCTCAGTTTGCATCTTCGACACGGACATCTTATCTCCGTCTCGTTATTTTGAAGCATCTCGGCCATCGCGGAGCTCAAAAACCTATTCACGATGCCTTCGGTCATCTTGCGGACCATGGTCGCCTGCGGGGTAGAGAAAAACGATATTTTAGAACATAGAAATTTTTTGGCATGACTTTGCCTAAAAATAGGACCAAAAAGAATGCATAGTGCCAAATTCTCGCCGAAACGGAAATGAATCAACATTCCGGCAAAATATTGGCAACTATTAAATTTCAAATACCGGTACCTGCAAACACAAACATATATGCAACACCACAAACATATGCAACACCACAAACATACATAGATCTAGCTAGGCCATAAAAAGTGCATGTGCACGTTGTTGGAGGGAGAAAAAAGTAGATCTACAACATAAAAGCTTTCCCACTACTTACCTATCAAAAAAAGGTAATTTAACCACTTAATTTGGGTGAATCTATGATGCAAATGAGGTGAGGAGGAGGAGGCACCCGAGACAAGCTTGGAGGAGGAGGTGGAGAGAATGAAAGTGGGCAAACTGAGTGTGGTAGGTCGCTCTCCAAAATATCTGGCTGGTCCCAGGTTACTAATGGCGCACCACCTACAAATGCGCCATTAGTAACCCTTGTTACTAATGGCGCACCAGCTGGAGGTGCGCCATTAGTAGTTTGGCCAAAAAAAATAGTAGTGGCGCACTTGGTTAGTGGTGCGCCATTAGTAGTTAAACTACTAATGGAGCACTCTGCCCTGCTGCGCCATTAGTACTTTTGGAAAAATAACAAAAAAAAGTGTGTTAGTAGTGGCGCACCGAGTGTGTGGTGCACCATTAGTGTCCATCACAATAATGGCGCGCCAGCACATGGTACGCCACTGCTATATAGTAGTGGCGCACCACTTGTCTGGTGCGCCATTAGTGTCTATCTTATCTATAGCCCTTTCCCTAGTAGTGTAAGGAGTTAGCCACAGGATGATGTATTACGGAACGAGTAAAGAGACCTGCCGGTAACGATATTGAACAAGGTATAGGGATACCAACGATCGAATCTCGGGCAAGTATCATACCGATAGACAAAGGGAATTCTATACGGGATTGTCTGAATCCCCAACATCGTGGTCCATCCGATGAGATCATCGTGGGTCATGTTGGAGCCAACATGGGTATCTAGATCCCGCTGTTGGTTATTGACCGGAAAGGTGTCTCGGTCATGTCTACATGTCTTCTGAACCCGTAGGGTCTACACACTTAAGGTTTGATGACGCTAGGGTTATAGGGAAATAGTGTACGTGGTTACCGAATATTGTTCAGAGTCCCGGATGAGATCCCGGACATCACGAGGAGTCCCAGAATGGTCCGAAGACGAAGATTGATATATAGGAAGTGAGGATTTGGTTACCGGAAGTGTTTCGGGCGTCACCGGTAGTGTACTAGGACCACCGAAAGGGTTCCGGGGGTCGACCAAGTGGGCCCACCGGTTCCAGAGGGCTGCATGGGCCGAGGGTGGAGGGAACCAGCCCCTAGGTGGCCTGGTGCGCCCCTCCACTAGGCCGAAGGCGCAGCTGAAGTGGGAGGAGGGGCAAACCCTAGACTCAGATGGGCCTAAGGCCCACTAGGGCAGCCGCACCTCCTCTCCCTCCCTGTGGCCGCCGGCAAGATGCCATCTGGCGGCTGCCGCAAGTCCCTAGGGTGGAACCCTAGGGTATAGCCCCTCCCCTCCCCTCCTCCTATATATAGTGGTAGGTTTTAGGGCTGCCAACACACGAGTTTCTCTCCTCCCTGGCGCAGCCCTACTCCTTCCTATCCTCGTTCTCCGTAGTGCTTAGCGAAGCTCTGCCGGAGTACCACGCAGCTCCACCGCCACCACGCCGTCGTGCTGCCGGAGCTCTCCCTGAACCTCTCCTTCCTCCTTGCTGGATGAAGGCGTAGGAGACGTCACCGGGATGCACGTGTGTTGAACGCGGAGGCACCATTGTTTGGTGCTGAGATCGGAGTCCACCGCGATCTGAATCGCTACGAGTACGACTCCATCAACCGCGTTCTAGCAACGCTTCCGCTTAGCGATCATCAAAGGTATGAAGATCCAATCTCTCGTTGCTCATTGTTGGTTTCTACATAGATGGATCTTGGTGAACACGTAGGAAAATTTTGATTTACTTCTACGTCTCCCAACAAGCAGCTCGGCGACTGACTTGTTCATCCCGTGCATGTTATAGTTCATCAAAAAGCTCTTGTAACTAGGTGGCAGTGATTGAAGAACTATGACAGTGATCGCCTCTGGCGGAAGGGTAATTCCCAACTCTGCTATACGATTTGAATACCCAGACATTCTGAGTATATGCTCACTGATAGAGCCGTTCTCCTCCATTTTGCAAGCATAGAACTTATCGAAGGTCTCATACCTCTCGATCCGGGTATTCTTCTGAATGATAAACTTCAACTCCTGGAACATCTCATATGCTCCATGACGTTCAAAACGTCTTTGAAGTCCCGGTTCTAAGCCATACAATATTGCACACTGAACTATTGTGTAATCTGCAGTACGTGCCTCCCAAGCGTTCTTAACGTCTTCGGAGGTCATGTCTTCTGGTTGGCCAGCAAGCGGTGCATCAAGGACATATGATTTCTGGGAAGCCGTGAGGATAATCCTCAGGTTACGGGCCTAGTCAACAAAGTTACTTCCATCATCTTTCAACTTAGCTTTCTCTAGGAACGCATTAAAATTCAGGGGTGCTACTGCACGAGCCAATGATCTACAACGTAAAGATGCAAAGGTTACTTAGACTATTGTTAAAGATAATGAGTTTAGTTAATCAAATTACTAAATCTCCCACTCAAATTGACATCTCTCAGGTCATCTGAGTGTCGCATGATCCAAATTCACCAACTCAAGTCCGATCATCACGTGAGTTGAGGAGGCTTCAATGGTGAACATCATCATGTTGATTATATCAACTATATGACTCATGTTTGAACTTTCGGTCTCTTGTGTTCCGAGGCCATGTCTATACATGCTAGGCTCGTCAAGTTTAACCCGAGTGTTCTGCATGTGCAACACTGGCTTGCACCCGTTGTATGTGAACGTAGAGTCTATCATACCCGATCATCACATGGTGTCTCGACACGACAAACTTTTGGAACGGTGCACACTTGGGGAGAACAAAATTCATCTTGAAATTTAAGTGAGGGATCACCTTATAATGCTACCGTCATCCTAAGCAAAACAAGGTGCATAAAAGGATTAACATCACATGCAAATCATAAGTGACATGATATGACCACGAACTTGTGCTTTTGATGTCCATCTAGAAAGCACCGGCATGATCTCCATCGTCACCGGCACGACACCATGATCTCCATCATCTTGATCTCCATCAACGTGTCGCCATTGGGGTTGTCGCGCCCAACATGCTTCTACTACTATTGCTACCGTAGCGATAAAGTAAAGCATTACATAGCGCTTAATGATCGACGCGCAGGTCATACAATAATTAAATTCAACCCTATGGCTCCTGCCGGTTGCCGTACTCATCGACATGCAAGTCGTGATAATCTATACATCACATGATCATCTCATACATCACATATATCACATCATGTAATTGGCCATCTCACATCACAACATACCCTGCAAAAACAAGTTAGACATCCTCTAATTGTTGTTGCATGTTTTACGTGGCTGCTACGGGTATCTATCAAGAACAATTCTCATCTACGCAAAACCACAACGGTGATACACTAGTTGCTTTTCAACCTTCTCAAGGACCGCCTTTGTCGAATCCGATCCAACTAAAGTAATAGAAACTGGCACCCGCAAGCCATCTATGCAACAAGTTGCGGTCGAGGGAACCAGTCTCTCATAAGCGTACGAGTAATGTTGGTCACGCCCGCTTCATCTCACAATACCGCTGAACCAAAACATGACCAAGGGAGGAAGCAATCTAAGCATCAACGCCCACAAACTCTTTGTGTTCTACTCGAGATCTCATCTACACATAGACCTAGCTCATGATGCCACTCTTGGGGATCGTTGCGTGGGAAAAAAAATCATACGCACACGCAAATCTATCCATGGTGATGAGCATCTACGAGAGGGAGAGTGGATCTACGTACTCTTGTAGATCGTTAAGCGGGAAGCGTTTAGAAACGCGGTTGGTGTAGTCGAACGTCTTCGCGATCCAAATCGCCGAGCGTCCCGCGATCCAATCACGATCTGTCCTGCGATCCAATCACAATCCGTCCCTAGAACTTGATCACAATCCGTCCCACGAACTTGATCACGATCCGTCCCACGAGATTGATCACGATCCTTCCGATCTAGCGCCGAATGGACGACACCTCCGCGTTCAGCACACGTACAGCTTGATGACGATCTCCGCCATCTTGATCCAGCAAGATAGAGCAGAGAGGAATATGAGTTCTCCGGCAGCATGACGGGGCTCCGGCGATGGTGGTGGAGCTATTCCGGCAGGGCTTCGCCTAAGCACTGCAGAAATCCGATCTAGAGGAGAAACTATGCACTGGAGGAACGGGCAGCACGTGGCTAAAAATTCTACGCAAAAACCCTAAAACCTCTAGTATATATAAGAGGAAGAGAGGAGGAGGCTTGTCCCAAGGGCCAAGCCTGAAGGAGTCGGCCAAACCAAGAGGGAGAGGTGGAATCCACCTCCAATCCTAGTAGGACTAGGATTCGCCCTATTTTTGCCTTTTTCCAGTTTTTCTCTTTGGGCTTTTTCTCCCTAGCCGCATTGGATTTGCGTGGGACTTCCCCCAGCCCAGTAAGGGCTGGTATTCACTCTCCTACAGCCCATGTAGCCTCTTGGGTCGAAATACCCCTCCCGATGGTCTCCCGGTACACTACTGACACTCCCGGTACACTACCGATGAGCCCGAAACTTTTCCGGCGACCAAAACAGGACTTACTATATAGGAATCTTTACCTCCGGACCATTACGGAGCTCCTCGTGATGTCTGGGATCTCATCCGGGACTCCGAACAACCTTCGGTCACCACCATACATAACTCTACACTACCGAAACGTCACCAAACCTTAAGTGTGCAGACCCTGTAGGTTAGAGAACTATGTAGACATGACCGAGACACCTCTACGGTCAATAACTAATAGCAGGACCTGGATGCCAATATTGGTTCCTAAATATTCTACAAAGATCTTTATCGGTCGAACCTCTATGTCAAGGATTTAGTTAATCTCGTATGATGTTCCCTTTGTTATTCGGTATGTTACTTGCCGAGATTCGATCGTCGGTATCTCCATACCTAGTTCAACCTCGTTACCGGCAAGTCTCTTTACTCGTTACGTAATACAAGATCCCATGACTAACACTTAGACATTGCTTGCAAGTCTCATTGTGATGTTGTATTACCGAGTGGGCTTTGAGATACCTCTCCGTCACACGGAGTAACAAATCCTAGTCTTGATCCATGCCAACTCAACAGACACCCTCGGAGATACCTGTAGAGCACCTTTATAGTCACTCAGTTATGTTGTGACGTTTGATACACGCAAGGCACTCCTCCGATGTCCGTGAGTTGCATGATCTCATGGTCATAGGAACATATACTTGACATGCAGAAAACAGTAGCAATAAACTGACACGATCATATGCTACATTTGTAGTTTGGGTCTTGTCCATCACATCATTCTCCTAAAGATGTGATCCCTTTATCAAATGACATCCCATATCAATGGATAGGAAACCTTGACCATCTTTGATCAACGAGCTAATTCACTAGAGGCATACTAGCGACATAGCTAGTGTTGTCTATATACCCACACATATAATGTGTTTCCAATCAATACAATTCTAGCATGGATAATAAACGAATATCATGAACAAGGAAATGTAATAATAAACACTTTATTTATTGCCTCTAGGGCATATTTGCAACAGTCTCTCACTTGCACTAGAGTCAATAATCTAGTTCACATCACTATGTGATTTACATTGTAATGAATCGAACACCCATGCAGTTCTGGTGTTGATCATGTTTAGCCCTTGGAAGAGGTTTAGGCAACGGGTCTGCAACATTCAGATCCGTGTGCACTTTGCAAATATTTATGTCCTTCTCCTCGATGTAATCGCTGATGGAGTTGAAGTGTCGCTTTATGTGTCTGGTCCTCTTGTGAAACCTTGGTTCCTTGGCCAGAGCAATGGCACCGGTGTTGTCACAGAACAGGTTCATTGGATTCAGTGCACTGGGCACTACTCCAAGATCTGTCATGAACTGCTTCAACCAGACACCTTCATTCTCCACCTCCGAGGCTGCGATGTACTCCGCTTCACACGTAGAATCGGCTACCACGCTTTGCTTGGAACTGCACCAGCTTACCGCTCCCCCGTTGAGAATAAATACGTATCCGGTTTGTGACTTAGAGTCATCCGGATCAGTGTCAAATCTTGCATTGACATAACACTTTACCACGAGCTCTTCATCATCTCCATAAACGAGAAACATTTCCTTAGTCCTTTTCAGGTACTTAAGGATATTCTTGACCGCTGCCCAGCGCTCCATTCCAGGAACACATTGAAACCTTCCGTCGATACTTATGGCAAGGCTGAGATCGGGTCTTGTGCACAGCATTACATACATGATAGAGCCTATGGCTTAAGCATAGGGGATGACACTCATCTTTTCTCTATCTTCTACATTCACTGGGAATTGAGTCTTACTCAACTTCACACCTTGTAACACAGACAAGAACCCCTTCTTGGACTGATCCATGTTGAACTTCTTCAAAACTTTATCAAGGTATGTGCTCTGTGAAAGTGCTATTAAGTGTCTCGATCTATCTTTGTAGATCTTAATGCCTAATATGAAAGTAGCTTCTCCTAGGTCCTTCATTGAAAAACTCTTGTTCAAGTAGTCCTTCACGCTTTCCAGCATTTCTATATTGTTTCCAATCAGCAATATGTCATCCACATATAATATTAGAAACGCTATAGATCTCCCACTCACTTTCTTGTAAATACAAGCTTCTCCATAAACTTGTACAAACTCAAACGCTTCGATCACCTCATCAAAGCGCTTATTGCAACTCCGAGATGCTTGCACCAGTCCATAAATGCATCGCTGGAGTTTGCAAACTTTGTCAGCATTGTCTGGATCGCCAAAACCTTCTGGTTGCATCATATACAACTCTTCCTCAAGGAAACCGTTGAGGAACGCTGTTTTGACATCCATCTGCCAAATTTCATAGTCGAAATAAGCAGCTATTGCCAACATGATTCTGAGAGACTTAAGCATCGCTACGGGTGAGAATCTCTCATCGTAGTCAACTCCATGAACTTGTGAAAAACCCTTAGCCACAAGTCGAGCTTTATAGACGGTGACATTACCGTCCGCGTCTGTCTTCTTCTTAAAGATCCATTTGTTCTGAATGGTCTTTCGTCCTTCAGGTAATACTTCCAAAGTCCACACTTTGTTTTCATACATGGATCCCATCTCGGATTTCATGGCCTCTAACCATTTCTCAGAATCCGGGCCCATCACTGCTCCTCCATAGCTCGTAGGTCCATTGTTGTCTAACAACATGACCTCCAAGACAGGGTTGTCGTACCACTCAGGAGCAGTACACGCCCTTGTCGACCTACAGGTTCAATAGTAGCTTGATCCGAAGCTTCATGATCATCATAATTAACTTCCTCTTCTATTGTCGTAGGTTCCGCAAAAACATCTTTCTGTGCTGTGCTACTTTCTGGTTGAAGTAAAGGTTCAACAACCTCATCAAGCTCTATTTTTGTCCCACTCAATTCTTTCAAGAGAAACTCTTTCTCAAGAAATGTTCCGTTCTTAGTGACAAACACTTTGCCTTCCGATCTGAGATAGAAGGTATACCCGACTGTCTCTTTCAGGTATCCTATGAAGACACATTTCTCCACTTTGGGTTCCAGCAACTTTTTAGGCTGAAGCTTTTTGACATAAGCATCACATCCCCAAACTTTAAGAAATGACAACTTTGGCCTCTTGCCAAACCATAGTTCATGTGACGTCGTCTCAACGGATTTTGATGGTGCCCTATTTAAAGTGAATGCAGCTGCCTCTAATGCATAACCCCAAAACGATAGTGGAAAATCAGCAAGAGACATCATAGAATGCACCATATCTAATAAGGTTCGATTACGACGTTCAGACACACCATTACGTTGTGGTGTTCCGAGCGGTGTTAACTGTGAAACAATTCCATACTGTCTTAAGTGACTGCCAAACTCATAACTTAGATATTCACCTCCTCGATCAGATCGCTGGAATTTAATCTTCTTGTTACAATGATTCTCAAGTTCACTCTGAAATTATTTGAACTTTTCAAACGTTTCAGACTTTTGTTTCATTAAGTAAATATACCCATATCTACTAAAGTCATCAGTGAAGGTGAGAAAATAAGGATATCCACCACGCGCTGTAACATTCATTGGACCGCACACATCAGTATGCATGATTTCCAATAAGTCACTTGCCCGTTCCATTGTTCCAGAGAACGGCGTTTTAGTCATCTTGCCCATGAGGCATGGTTCACATGTGTAAAGTGATTCAAAATCAAGTGACTCCAAAAGTCCATCAACATGGAGCTTCCTCATGCGTTTTACACCAATATGACCTAAACGGCAGTGCCATAAGAAAGTGGTACTATAATTATCAACTCTACATCTTTTGGCATCAATGTTATGAACATGTGTGTCATCACTATCAATATTCAATATGAATAAACCCCTAACATTGGGTGCATGACCATAAAAGATTTTACTCACATAAATAGAACAATGTTTATTCTCTGATTTAAATGAGTAACCGTCTCGCAATAAACAAGATCCAGATATAATGTTCATGCTTAACACATGCACTAAATAACAATTATTTAGGTTCATCACTAATCCAGATGGTAATCGAAGAGAGAGCGTGCCGACGGCGATCACATCAACATTGGAACCATTTCCCACGCGCATCGTGACTTCATCCTTTGCCAGCCTTCGTTTATTCCATAGTTCCTGCTTTGAGTTGCAAATGTGAGCAACCGAACCGGTATCAAATACCCAGGCACTACTACGAGAGCTAGTAAGGTACACATCAATAACATGTATATCATATATACCTTGTTTGTCGTTGGCCGCCTTCTTGTCACCCAGGTACTTGGGGCAGTTCCGCTTCCAGTGACCAGTTCCCTTGCAATGAAAGCACTCAGTTTCTGGCTTAGGTCCATGGTTAGGCTTCTTTACAGGAGTAGCAACTGATTTGCCATCCTTCTTGGTTTTACCCTTTTTGCCTTTACCCTTGCCATTTTTCTTAAAACTATTGACCATCAGCACTTGATGTTCTTTCTGGATTTCAGACTCAGTGACTTTCAGCATCGCAAGTAGTGTTGGGAATATGCCCTAGAGGCAATAATAAAATGGTTATTATTGTATTTCCTTGTTCATGATAATTGTATATTATTCATGCTACAATTGTGTTAACCGGAAACCGTAATACATGTGTGAATACATAGACCACAACATGTCCCTAGTGAGCCTCTAGTTGGCTAGCTCGTTGATCAATAGATGGTCACGGTTTCATGACCATGGGCATTGGATGTCGTTGATAACGGGATCACATCATTAGGAGAATGATGTGATGGACAAGACCCAATCCTAAGCATAGCACAAGATCGTGTAGTTCGTTTGCTAAAGCTTTTCAATGGCAAGTATCGTTTCCTTTGACCATGAGATTGTGCAACTCCAGGATACCGTAGGAATGCTTTGGGTGTGCAAAACGTCATAACCTAACTGTGTGGCTATAAAGTTACACTACGGGTATCTACGAAAGTGTCTGTTGGGTTGGCACGAATCGAGACTGGGATTTGTCACTCCGTGTGACGGAGAGGTATCTCTGGGCCCACTCCATAAGACATCATCATAATGAGCTCAATGTGACTAAGGAGTTAGCCACGGGATGATAGATTACGGAATGAGTAAAGAGATTTGCTGGTAAAGAGATTGAACAAGGTATTGGGATACCGACGATCGAATCTCGGGCAAGTATCAGACCGATAGACAAAGGGAATTGTATACGGGATTGTCTGAATCCCCGACATCGTGGTTCATCTGATGAGATCATCGTGGGGCATGTGGGAGCCAACATGGGTATCCAGATCCAGTTGTTCGTTATTGACCGGAGAGGTGTCTAGGTCATGTCTACGTGTCTCCCGAACCCGGAGGGTCTACACACTTAAGGTTCGATGACGCTAGGGTAATAGGGAAATTGTGTACGTGGTTACCGAATATTGTTCAGAGTCCCGGATGAGATCCCGGACGTCACGAGGAGTCCTGGAATGGTCCGAAGACGAAGATTGATATATAGGAAGTGAGGATTTTGTTACCGGAAGTGTTTCGGGCGTCACCGGTAGTGTACCGGGACCACCGGAAGGGTTCCGTGGGTCCACCAAGTGGGCCAACCAGCTCCAGAGGGCTGCATGGGCCGAGGGTGGAGGGAACCAGCCCCTAGGTGGCCTGGTGCGCCCCTCCACTAGGCCGAAGGCGCAGCTGAAGTGGGAGGAGGGGCAAACCCTAGACTCAGATGGGCCTAAGGCCCACTAGGGCAGCCGCACCTCCTCTCCCTCCCTCTGGCCGCCGGCCAGATGCCATCTGGTGGCTGCCGCAAGTCCCTAGGGTGGAACCCTAGGGCGCAGCCCCTCCCCCCTCCTCCTATATATAGTGGTGGGTTTTAGGGCTGCCAACACACGAGTTTCTCTCCTCCCTGGCGCAGCCCTACTCCTCCCTATCCTCGTTCTCCGTAGTGCTTAGCGAAGCTCTGCCGGAGTACCACGCAGCTCCACCGCCACCACGCTGTCGTGCTGCCAGAGCTCTCCCTCAAGCTCTCCTTCCTCCTTGCTGGATCAAGGCGTAGGAGACGTCACCGGGCTGCACGTGTGTTGAACGCGGAGGCATCGTTGTTCGGTGCTGAGATCGGAGTCCACCGCGACCTGAATCGCTACGAGTACGAATCCATCAACCGCGTTCTAGCAATGCTTCCGCTTAGAGATATTCGAAGGTATGAAGATCCAATCTCTCCTTGCTTGTTGCTGGTTTCTACATAGATGGATCTTGGTGAACACGTAGGAAAATTTTGATTTACTACTACGTCTCCCAACAGTGGCATCATGATCTAGGTCTATGCGTAGAATCTATGCACGAGTAGAACACAAAGCAGTTGTGGGCGTCGATTTCGTTAATTCGCTTACCACTACTAGTCTTATCTTGATTCGGCGGTATTGTGGGATGAAGCGGCCCGGACCGACTTTACACGTACGCTTACATGAGACTGGTTCCACCGCCTGACATGCACTTGTTGCATAAGGTAGCTACCGGGTGTCTGTCTCTCCCACCTTAGTCGGATTGGATTTGATGAAAAGGGTCCTTATGAAGGGTAAATAGCAATTGGCATATCACGTTGTGGTTTTGACGTAGGTAAGAAACGTTCTTGCTAGTAACCTATAGCAGCCACGTAAAAACTTGCAACTACAAATTAGAGGACGTCTAACTTGTTTTTGCAGCATATGCCTTGTGATGTGATATGGCCTAAGAAAGTGATGTGATGCATTGTGATGTATGAAATTGATCATGTTCTTGTAATAGGATTCACGACTTGCATGTCGATGAGTATGACAACCGGCAGGAGCCATAGGAGTTGTCTTATTTATTGTATGACCTGCGTGTCAATCATAAACGCCATGTAATTACTTTACTTTATTGCTAAACATTAGCCATAGTAGTAGAAGTAATAGTTGGCGAGTAAACTTCATGAAGACACGATGATGGAGATCATGATGATGAAGATCATGGTGTCGTGCCGGTGACAGTGATGATCATGGTGCCCCGAAGATGGAGATCAAAGGAGCAAGATGATATTGGCCATATCATGTCACTATATTGATTGCATGTGATGTTTATCATGTTTACATCTTGTTTGCTTAGATCGACGGTAGTAAATAAGATGATCTCTCAATAAAATTTCAAGAGGAGTGTTCACCCTAACTGTGCACTGTTGCTAAGGATAGTTGTTCCGAAGCACCACGTGATGATCGGGTGTGATAGGTTCTAACGTTCGCATACAACGGGTGTAAGCCAGATTTACACACGCGAAACACTTAGGTTGACTTGAGGAGCCTAGCATGTACAAACATGGCCTTGGAACACGGAAGACCGAAAGGTCGAACATGAGTCGTATAGAAGATACGATCAACATGGAGATGTTCACCATGGATGACTAGTCCGTCTCACGTGATGATCGGACACGAGCTAGTTGACATGGATCATGTGTCAATTGGATGACTAGAGAGATGTCTATCTAAGTGGGAGTTCATTGAATAATTTGATTATGTGAACTTAATTATCATGAACTTAGTCTAAAATTCCCTTTACACTCTATATTATAGATCCAATGGACAACGCAAATGTCTCCCTCAATTTCAACGCGTTCCTAGAGAAAACCAAGCTGAAAGATGATGGAAGCAACTATGCAGACTAGGTCCGTGACTTCAGGATCATCCTCATAGCTTCCGAGAAATTGTATGTCCTTGATGCACCGCTAGGTGACCCACCTCTTCTCCCAGCAGAACAAGACGTTGCCAACGCTTGGCATTCTCGCTGCGATGATTACTCCCTTGTTCAGTGCGGCATGCTTTACAGCTTAGAGCCGGGGCTCCAAAAGCGTTTTGAGCAACACGGAGCATATGAGATGTTCCAAGAGCTGAAACTAGTTTCCAAGCTCATGGCCAGGTTGAGAGATATGACATCTCCGACAAGTTCTTTAGCTGTAAGATGGAGGAGAACAGTTCTGTTAGTGAGCACATCCTCAAGATGTCTGGGCTTCACAGCCGCTTGACTCAGCTGGAAGTTAATCTCCCGGATGACTCGGTCATTGATAGAATCCTCTAGTCGCTTCCACCTAGCTACAAGAGCTTTGTGATGAACTACAATATGCAAGGGATGGAGAAGTCCATTCCTGAGTTGTACTCGATGCTGAAATCAACGGAGGTCGAGATCAAAAGGGAGCATCAAGTGTTGATGGTAAATAATACCACTAGTTTCAAGAAAGGCAAGGGTAAGAAGAACTTCAAGAAGGACGGCAAAGATGTTGCCACGCCCGGTAAACAAGTTGCAGGGAAGAAGAAGAACAATAATGGAACTAAGCCTGAGACTGAGTGTTTTTATTGCAAGGGTACCGGTCACTGGAAGCGGAACTGCCCCAAATACTTAGCGGATAAGAAGGACGATAACGTTAAAGGTATATGTGATATACTTGTTATTGATGTGTACTTGACCAGCGCTCATAGTAGCTCCTGGGTATTTGATACCGGTGTAGTTGCTCACATTTGTAACTCCAAGCAGGAGCTGCGGAATAAGCGGAGGCTGGCAAAGGACGAGGTGATGATGCGCGTCGGGAATGGTTCCAAGGTCGATGTGATCTCCGTCGGCACACTACCTCTACATCTACCTTCGGGATTAGTTTTAAACCTTAATAATTGTTATTTAGTACCAGCTTTGAGCATGAACATTGTATCTGGATCTCGCTTGATGCGTGATGGCTACTCATTTAAATCTGAGAATAATGGTTGTTCTATTTATATGAGAGAAATGTTTTATGCTCATGCCCCGCTGGTCAATGGTTTATTTTTGATGAATCTCGAACTTGATGTTACACATATCCATAGTGTGAGTACCAAAAAGTGTAAGGTTGATAACGATAGTCCCACTTACATGTGGCATTGCTGCCTTGGTCATATTGGTGTCAAACGCATGAAGAAGCTCCATGTTGATGGACTTTTGGAGTCACTTGATTTCGAATCATTTGACACGTGCGAACCATGCCTCATGGGCAAGATGACCAAGACTCCATTCTCCGGAACAATGGAGCGAGCAACTGACTTGTTGGAGATAATACATACCGATGTATGCGGTCCAATGAACGTCGAGGCTCGCGGTGGCTACCGTTATGTTCTCACCCTCACTGATGACTTGAGCAGAAATGGTTATGTCTACTTAATGAAACACAAGTCTGAAACCTTTGAAAGGTTCAAAGAATTTCAGAGTGAGGTCGAGAATCAACGTGACAAGAAAATAAAATTCCTACGATCTGATCGTGGTGCAGAATATTTAAGTCACGAGTTTGGCATGCACCTTAGGAAATGTGGAATTGTTTCACAACTCAAGCCGCCCGGCACACCTCAGCTAAATGGTGTTTCTGAACATCGTAATCGCACTCTATTGGATATGGTGCGATCTATGATATCTCTTACCAACTTACCGCTATCATTTTGGGGATATGTATTAGAGACTGCCGCATTCACTTTAAATAGGGCACCGTCTAAATCCGTTGATACGACACCGTATGAATTATGGTTTGGAAAGAAACCTAAGCTGCCGTTTCTAAAAGTTTGGGGATGCGATGCTTACGTGAAGAAACTTCAACCTGAGAAGCTCGAAGCCAAAGCGGAAAAGTGCGTCTTCATAGGATATCCCAAAGAGACTATTGGGTATACCTTCTACCTACGATCCGAGGGCAAAGTCTTTGTTGCCAAGAATGGATCCTTTCTTGACAAAGAGTTTCTCTCGAAGGAAGTAAGTGGGAGGAAAATAGAGCTTGATGAGGTAATTGTACCTCCACTCGAACCGGAGAGTAGCGCAACACAGGAAATTGTTTCTATGGAGCCTACACCGGCTAGAGAGGAAGTTAATGATAATGATCATGAAGCTTCAGATCAAGTTGCTATTCGAAGGTCCACTAGGACACGTTCCGCACCAGAGTGGTAGGGGAATCCTGTCCTAGAGATCATGTTGTTGGACAACGGTGAACCTTCGAACTATGTAGAAGCGATGGCGGGCCCGGATTCCAACAAATGGCTTGAGGCCATGAAATCCGAGATAGGATCCATGTATGAGAACAAAGTATGGACTTTGGTGGACTTGCCTGATGATAAGCGAGCCACTGAAAATAAATGGATCTTTAAGAAGAAGACTGACGCGGACGGTAATGTGACCGCCTATAAGGCTCGGCTTGTCGCTAAGGGTTATCGACAAGTTCAAGGAGTTGACTACGATGAGACTTTCTCACCCGTAGCCATGCTAAAGTCTGTCCGAATCATGTTAGAAGTTGCCGCATTTTATGATTATGAGATCTCGCAAATGGACGTCAAAACGGCATTCCTTAATGGCTTCCTCAAGGAAGAACTGTATATGATGCAGCCGGCAGGTTTTGTCAATCCTAAAGATGCTAACAAGGTATGCAAGCTCCAGCGCTCCATCTATGGGCTGGTGCAAGCTACAAGAAGTTGGAACATTCGCTTTAATGAGGTGATTAAAGCGTTTGGGTTTGTACAGGTTTATGGAGAACCCTGTATTTACAAGAAAGTGATTGGGAGCTCTATAGCATTTGTTATATTGTATGTGGATGACATGTTGATAATGGGAAATGATATAGAACTCTTGGAAAGTATAAAGGCCTACTTGAATAAGTGTTTTTCAATGAAGGACCTTGGAGAAGCTGCTTACATATTAGGTATTGAGATCTATAGAGATAGATCGAGACGCCTCATTGGTCTTTCACAAAGCACATACCTTGAAAAGATATTGAAGAAGTTCAATATGGATCAGTCCTAGAAGGGGTTCTTGCCTGTGTTGCAGGGTGTGAGATTGAGTACGACTCAATGCCCGACCACGACAAAGGATAGAGAAGAGATGAGTGTCATCCCCTATGCTTGAGCCATAGGCTCTATTATGTATGCCATGCTGTGTACCAGACCTGATGTGAACCTTGCCATAAGTTCGGTAGGGAGGTACCAAAGTGATCCCGGAGCGGAACACTGGACAACGGTCAAGAATATCCTAAAGTACCTGAAAAGGTCAAAGGACATGTTTCTCATATATGGAGGTGCCGAAGAGCTCGTCGTAAAGGGTTACATCGACGCTAGCTTCAACACAGATCCGGACGACTCCATGTCGCAAACCGGATACGTGTATATTTTGAATGGAGGGGCAGTCAGCTGGAGCAACAGCAAGCAAAGCGTCGTGGCAGCATCTACATGTGAGGCGGAGTACATAGCTGCTTCAGAAGCAGCGAAGGAGGGAGTCTGGATGAAGGAGTTCATCACCGACCTAGGAGTGATTCCAAATGCGTCGGGCCCGATGACTCTACTCTGTGACAACACTGGAGCTATTGCCCTTGCGAAGGAGCACAGGTTTCACAAGAAGACAAGACATATCAATTGCCGCTTCAACTCCATCCGTGATTACATTCAGGAGGGAGACATAGATATTTGTAAAGTGCATACGGATCTGAATCTCACAGATCCGTTGACTAAACCTCTCTCATGGGCAAAACATGATCAACACCAGAATGCTATGGGTGTTCGATTCATCACAATGTAACCAGATTATTGACTCTAGTGCAAATGGGAGACTATTGGAAATATGCCCTAGAGGCAATAATAAAATGGTTATTATTGTATTTCCTTGTTCATGATAATTGTCTATTATTCATGCTACAATTGTGTTAACCGGAAACCGTAATACATGTGTGAATACATAGACCACAACATGTCCCTAGTGAGCCTCTAGTTGGCTAGCTCGTTGATCAATAGATGGTCACGGTTTCATGACCATGGACATTGGATGTCGTTGATAAAGGGATCACATCATTAGGAGAATGATGTGATGGACAAGACCCAATCCTAAGCATAGCACAAGATCGTGTAGTTCGTTTGCTAAAGCTTTTCAATGTCAAGTATCGTTTCCTTAGACCTTGAGATTGTGCAACTCCTGGATACCGTAGGAATGCTTTGGGTGTGCCAAACGTCACAACGTAACTGGGTGGCTCTAAAGGTACACTATGGGTATCTCCGAAAGTGTTTGTTGGGTTGGCACGAATCGAGACTAGGATTTGTCACTCCATGTGACGGAGAGATACCTCTGGGCCCACTCGGTAAGACATCATCATAATGAGCTCAATGTGGCTAACACTACTAGAAGAAGGCCTACTAGTGGCGCACCTATTGTGGCTACTAATGGCGCACTACAGGTGCGCCACTAGCATCATGCCATTAGAATTTTTTACTATTGGCGTGCCATAGGTGCGCCATTAGTATCTGGTATACTAATGGCGCACCATGTAGTGCGCCATTAGTATAGCTCACGGTGCGCCATTAGTATTCCTCCCAGGGGCCATATTTACACATGTGCTCTGGCTTACTAATGGCGCACCGATGATGGATGCGCCACTAGTGTGCGTTTTGCAGTGCGCCACTAATGTGCTGAGTGGTGCGCCACTAGTATGAATATTAGTTAATCTTCTTTTCTAATATTTGCACAGGTTACAAAACATATTACTGCACAGAATATAGAGAGCACAACATATAAACAACAGATTTATGGAATACAATAGAAGATTAGTCTCCGAATACAATTCATTATATTAGTCTCCGAATTTAAAATACCGAACAACGTTAGAACATTACAAGTCTCGACACCGCGAGTAGCGAGTTTGTCTTCACATTAGAAGTCGATATCGATCATCTAAACTACCATCACATAGAAGAGAGTTGCGGTCATCGCGATGAAACTGGTCTTCATCCGCTTCCTCCAACGCTCCCTCCTCTCTCCCGCTAGATAGCACGCGTATCTAGCTTCCGCCTCCGCCTCCGCCCTAGCTGTGTACCCTTTGTAACTGTTACCGCTGAAATGGTGAACCTGTCTTCGACACTCCTCCCAGTCTTCGTAGACTCCGGGAACCTTACCCTTGTACACGACATACGACGGCATCTCAATGCACTAGCCAATCAAAACGTTAGTAGCAATTCACAGACAATACATAAGCAATATATAAGTATGCAACAAAAGGATCGTAAGGCATGAGGTCGGGATCGTAAGTATGCAACAACGGGGCAGTGAGGGGATGACTTACTCGGGAAAGTAAGGCACGAGGAAGTTATCCTTATTTGGGTTTGCCAGAATGTCGCCTTCGGGGTGTAAACTCGCGACTTGCCAGTCCCCAGCGCTGCCCAAGATCTTGGCACGCATGTAGAAGGGGTCGACTATCACGATGCCCGGGGTCTTGTCTCTAATGATCCGCATCTCCATACTTAGCGAAAATAGCCGGACGAAGGTGTAGTGTAGCGGATGAAGGTTAAACATAGCGAAGATGTCACCAAACCGCAGGACGATCGTACCCCCGATGGCCCTATCCACAAAGCCCTTGCCCTCTGGCACCTTGGCCACGAAAACCGGGTATGCCACATCATTCTTGGAGAGACACCGCTTCTCGAAAGAAAGAACACTATCATGCAGACTCCGCATAGCACCAGTTGCAGCATTGAGCAGATTAGTCGGTAGCATCGGCCCACCTGCCACATGCACCCTCCTCGAGATATCCTTAGGTGAAGGTGGCCCGTCCTGAGCACGGATCGTACTCGGTGCCGGCTGGCTCGCACTGCCCTTGTTATTCTTTCTTTTTCGTCCCTTCTTCTGCTGTAATGGGATCGAGTTCTGCTCATAGACCGCCTTCTTGAGTGTGTTGGGGCTGATAATATTGCACACCTCGATTATCTGAGGCTCGGTGAAGGCGGCAGCTGGAGGCGTCTCCTGAGAACTGAATGCCAGACGACGCCTGTTGCAGTTGGGTTTCTCCGCGGTACCAGCTAGATTGCGGTCGTCTTTTCCAGGGTTGGGTTCTTGAGACGGAGGCCCGAAGAATTCGTCACTGTACCCATGTTCGGCAAAGTACTTATCGACGTTGGTATATGTACCGTCGTCGTCGTCGTCCGGATCCTATGCCATATGCATGTCCGGCATGTCCGGTAGCGTTGCGGCGGTCTTGCCATGGCTTGGTGCCGGCACGACTGGCGATTTTGTCTTTGGGGTGGTGTCCCCCGCCCCCAAACGAATCTAGCTCTTTGGCCAAAGTAGGGGCCAGCTTACGCAGGCGCTGAGGGTCATCACATCATCTTCGTCGGCCCCAGCGGGTCGAATCGGAGGTAACAAGTCATCGCAGCCTGGCAGCACCCGAACCAGTTCAACCCTATACACGGTGGGTGGCATCGGATTCCCGTGGAACACGGGGTTGCCCGGTTGAACGATTCTGCCCTTGGCGACATCGATCAACTCGCCGCCCATGAAGTGCAGGAGAGTGCATGGAACATCGGTGGCGCCCTGCGAAAACATGTAGGGTGTCAGGGATGCCCAGTCAAAGGCAAGGAGATGAAGTCATCGGTGGAGAGGCTTAGTTACCGTGATGGCGTCGAGCTCGGCTAATGTTGAGGCACCGCCAATGGCAGGCGTGCAACGGACGGAGGGGCCGCTTGCTGCCGAGGTGCCGGCCGGCGTACACCCGGGTGCATTAAGCTCCAATGCCTGTCCTGGCGCCGAACACAGCAATACCACCTCCGCCGGAGACACCAATGGCGCCGCCTGCGCATTGTGTGAGTTGCTGGCCATGAAGCTGGGAACCAGGGGCGGCCCTTGTTGGCCGCTCGCAATCCACCCCCGCAGCTTGAACCTCGCGCGACTGGCTTTCCGAGCTGGTCTTTCTCTCCTTTCGCCACCAGCGTTATAGTATGATGACCATTTTGTGGACAAGCCTTTGCCGGCCACACGACCAGCTGACGATGGCTTACTGAACTTATCCTTGTTTTTCATTACGTTCAACGCCCTATTTAAAGTGTTGTCCCAAGGGCAGCTGTGAGACGACCCCGTGCTACTGCTTTTATTCTCCTGCGGAAGGAATGTGAACCATTTAGAAATTTGGCTTCATTAATTAGAATGCAACCATATGGAGCTAATTACGCGGGGGTGTATTCCTTACCAGAACATGCTCAAGCGCCTTGGTCTTCGCATCCGTGGCAAGCTCCTTTCTTACCGGGTCCACCTTGTACTGGGCCCTAACATAGTTCCTGGTCTGCTTGTCATGATATTTCTCGAAGCGGGGCGGTAGGCCTTGCTCGGCACGCTCCGCATCCTCCTTGTCCCATATAGGTTGCGCCACTCTGTAACCGCCGGGACCGAGTTGGTGGACCCCTAAGTTCAACTCCCGCATATCTTTCCCCCACTGACTTGATTCTAGGGTTTCACTACTCTCGCACTTGATCTTGAACTCCTGGTAGTCATCTTCGCTGATCGAAGGATTTTTCGCCTTGAATGTAACATAGCACGTAGAATGTGTTATTGCTGCTACTTCTTCGCTCTTATATTGTTCTTCTCAAGACAACAAAATATGCACCGGTTATCTCACACACAAATATGCAAGTCTTGTATTATTCTCAAACTTCTCTGCATTTACATCTCACACACATGATGACAGATCGTTTTGCCATGTCTTATGATGTTCAACCTGGACCCCTTGCTTGGATCCAATAAACTTTTCTTTCATTTTTATTGTAGTTATTGATATGTTGCTAATACAATACCAACAAATTATTCTTTGTTGAGCCCAGAACGACAATAGCCATGGGAAGGCAAAGGGTAGACCTCCTTGTCCTCGTTTCAAACACCACACACCGGTCCCTAGCTATCTTGCCTATCTAGTAGACACATTTACCGTTGAGTCCCTGAACGCCTACGCCATGCATCGACATCGTATGTTTCCTCGCCTCCTATTCTCGCATCGTATATGTTCGGTACTATAGAAATGATTATAACAGCAAGCTAACCTCTTGTGGTCTTTAAGAACCTGGTGACGGCAAGGAACATCTCCCTTTGCTCCGGCTTGCCGATTCCCCAGTAGGCGACAAAGGCGTTGATGTTCTTGAAGGTGGGGACGACGCAGTCGGCGGCGGCCTTCCAGGCGGCTACGACGAGCTCGAGCGCCTTCCTGTAGACCAAGGCCTTGCCGGAGAGGCTCGGAAGCCGGTGGGGATGGGGATGGGAATGGACCGACGGGCGTGTCGCCGGCGCCGGCTGCCGCTCCGGGAAGGAGGCGAGGGGGGGTATACGTGCGGTGGAGTGAAGCCGAGCACCGACGCTGGTGGTGGTCGCTACAATGGGCGGGTGAGAGTCGGGGCAATGGGCGGGAAGATAAAAAGGGGGCAAGGGTTAGCAATGGCGCACCCACGAGTGGTGCGCCATTAGTAATCTTTTTTTTGTATAGCAATGGCGCATCGCCAGGAGGTGCGCCATTAGTAATCTTGCATTGGTCCCGGTTCGTAGCACCAACCGGTACCAAAGCGCACCTTTAGTTCCGGTTGATGCTACCACCCGGGACAATGGTCTCTTTTCAGCAGCTAAAATGGCGGGAAACACAGACCTGTGGTACCGGTTGGTGACAAGAGCCGGTACCAATGCCCCCTTTCGTGCCGGTTCGTAGCACCAACCGGTACCAAAGCCCCCCTTTCGTCCCGGTTTGTGCCACCAACCGGGACGAATAATGCGCTGCCGCGGTGCGGTGGGATGTTTAGTCCCACCTCGCTAGTTGAGGGGCAGCCGTAGTGGTTTATAAGCACTGATGCGCGTACCACTTCGAGCTCCTCTCAACCGCAGGCTTACGGGCCTAATCTGATACTCATTGCCTGTGGGCTTGCTAGGCCTGATGCGGGCCTGGATCCTGGCCCATTATAGGGTTTCTAGTCTATCCAGGCCGTGTCAGCCCAGTAGTGGCATTTTTTTCTCTGGAAAAGGACCTTTAGTCCCGGTTGGTGCTACCAACCGGGACCAATCGTATCTTTTCAGCAGCTAAAACGGCGGGAAGCAGAGACCTTTGGTACCGGTTGGTGACAAGAACCGGTAGCAATGCCCCCTTTCGTGCCGGTTCGTAGCACCAACCGGTACCAACGCCCCCTTTCGTCCCGGTTTGTGCCACCAACCGGGACGAATAATGCACTGCCGCGGTGCGGTGGGATGTTTAGTGCCACCTCGCTAGTCGAGGGGCAGCCGTAGTGGTTTATAAGTGCTGATGCGCGTACCACTTCGGGCTCCGCTCAACCGCAGGCTTACGGGCCTAATCTGATACTCATTGCCTGTGGGCTTGCTGGGCCTGATGTGGGCCTGGATCCTTGCCCATTATAGGGTTTCTAGTCTATCCAGGCCGTGTGAGCCTAGTAGTGAAAAGGACGTTTAGTCCCGGTTGGTGCTACCAACCGGTACCAATGGTCTCTTTTCAGCAGCTAAAACGGCGGGAAACACATACCTTTGGTACCGGTTGGTGACAAGAACCGGTAACAATGCCCCCTTTCGTGCCGGTTCGTAGCACCAACCGGTACCAAAGCCCCCCTTTCTTCTCGGTTTCTACCACCAACCGGGACGAATAATGCGCTGTCGTGGTGCGGTGGGATGTTTAGTCCCACCTCGCTAGTCGAGCGGCAGCCGTAGTGGTTTATAAGCGCTGATGCCTGTACCACTTCGAGCTCCTCTCAACCGCAGGCTTACGGGCCTAATATGATACTCATAGCCTGTGGGCTTGCTAGGCCTGATGCGGGCCTGGATCCTGGCCCATTATAGGGTTTCTAGTCGTATCCAGGCCGTGTCAGCCCAGTAGTGGCATTTTTTCTCTGGAACAGGACCTTTATTCCCGGTTGGCGCCACCAACCGGGACTAATAGAGTCTGGATTAGTCCCACCTCGCTAACCGAAGGATGGTTAGAGGTGTTTATAAGCACGGGATGGCCTCCAATTACTGTAGCATAGCAGGCTTATTAAAAGTGGTAAACCGAGGAATTCAAACCTAGGGGGATACTATGTCTTCTTTAGCAGGCGGGCGATGGACCTTTCGTTCAACCAACTTGAATAGACAGAGGTCCTTCTGTTGAAGCTAATGAAACAAATGTCCATCGTCCGATTGCTGAAAGATATATGTCACCCTCCTCGGGAGGATTCTTCTGTCTACCTCTTATAATAAATTTTTAGTTTTTATTTTTATATATTTAGTTTTAATAACGCGGACGAAAACTCATCTGTTACAAAGACATTTCATTTTTCTAAATTTATTTGAACTCAAGAATTTTTGTGCATTCAATATGCACCATTCAAAGCCACATACTAAAATTTCAACTCTTTCTGACTTAATTTGCTATTTTTCATGCATTTAATGATTTATTTTGAGCTTAATGACCCTGAAATTGGAAAGCACTACAAATGAACTCAGAATAGGTTCAAACTTGGCATGGTATCATCATTTGACCCACATAACATGTGTGCAAAAGTTGAGAGGATTACAATCTTGTTAGCTAGCTATCTGTTCACAATCTTCTTGCCCTTATTTTTCGCAAATGGAGTTCTTCTTTTGAACGGACATTCTTTAGGTAGGTGGTCCTGCTTCTTCTTGTGGTGTATGCTGGTACTTCATCGTGGTCGTCATGTTCCATCTTCGGGGAGTCGTACTTGTCGAAGTCTTTCTCATTGGCGACTCCATCCATTCCGATGATCTTCCTTTTGCCTCTCCTCGTGACAACACGACTGGGCTTTGACGGGTCGGTAATGAAGAAGGATTGGTCCACTTGGGAAGCCAGTACCATGGCTCATTTTTCGCGGTGGCGCTTGCGCCCGCGGTCTTGGATTTGGCTTCGGGTATAGCCATGGTGGTGAAATACCGGTCTTCTTTTAGGACGCTCTTGGCCCATCTGACACGGAACATCGGGACCTTCTCTCCAGTGTAGCTCAGCTCCCAGATCTCCTCGATCCTTCTGTAGTATCTGTCCTTGTCGTTACCGGTGTAGGATTCCATCGTTACCCCGAAGTTCTGATAACCATCGCTCTTCATGTCCTTTCACTCGGTGTAGAATGTGTAGCCGTTGATATCGTACGCCTCATACATCATCAGGTTGTGCTCGGTGCCCTGTGACAAGGCGAATATGAGTTGTTCTTCCACGGAAGAATCCTCATGTAAAGCGTACGACAGAAGCTTCTTCTTGAACCAACGCATGAAACATGAATTGTGCTCTTTGATTATATCTCCGTCCGTCCTCTGTTGGCCTCGGTCATTGTACGTCTTTTGAATAAAGGTTTTGTGCTTTACCACCCAAGGATCGACCACGTCTATGTGTTGTAGCACGACTAGGTTTGCTCTTTCAAAGTCGGCGAGTCGACCCTCGAGGTCGACATGCATTTCGCGGCGACCCTCATGGTGAACCCATCCAGCGAGCCTGCCGAGGTGCCTATTGACAGGCAGACCAACGGGGTTCTCGATGCCTAGATGATTCGTGCAGTAGGAGATGCACTCTTCGGTCAGAAAGCCCCTGGCTATGCTTCCCTTTGGATGTGACATGTTGCGAACGTATCCTTTGATGACACCATTCATCCTTTCGAACGGCATCATGCTATGCAGGAACGTCGGCCCGAGTTGGATGATATCCTCCATGATATGGACCAGCAGATGCACCATAACGTCGAAGAATGCGGGCGGGAAGTACATCTCAAGCCCGCATAGTATCACCACAATCTCTTCCTGTAGCCTTCTGAGTTGCCTCACGCCAACCGACTTCCGAGAGATGACGTCGAAAAAGTTGCATAGGCCAAATAGCGTTTCACGGACGTGCGCATCCATGATCCCACGGATTGCAACTAGAAGTATGTGTGTCATCAGCACGTGACAGTCGTGAGACTTCATCCCGCTGAACTTTTGCTTCGCTGAGTCTAGGTATCTGCTTATCTTCCCCGCGTAACCGTAAGGAAGTTTTACTCCTACGAGGCAGATGAAAAACAGATCGATCTCCTCCTGACATAGAGTGAAGCACGCGGGAGGGAAGTCATTTCCGGTCTTCTTGGCCTTTTTGCCTTTGTGACGACTTTCCGTGTCCTGCTTCGCCTCATCATCATCATCATCATCATTGTCATCATCATTAGCGTGAAGCTCCTCCCTGATGCCCATTGATTTCAAGTCTGCCCTTGCTTTCAGCCCATCTTTGGTCCTCTCTGGCATGTTGAGCAGGGTACCAAGCAGACTCTCGCACACGTTCTTCGTGATATGCATGACATCAAGGCTGTGAGGCAGACGGAGGATCTTCCAGTATGGAAAGTCCCAGAAAATAGACCTCGTTTTCCATACCTTCAGCAGCTGCTCTGGCGCCTTTCGCTTCTTTCCCGGCTCTGGCGCCTTTCCCGGCGGTGGGAACTCTTTCCAATTTTTCAACAGCTTGTCTATTTCCTCGCCGCTCCTCGTACGCGGGCGTCTTCGGGGTTCGGTTTTTCAACATCGAACAGATCCTTGCGTTTTCTCCATTAGTCATCGTCGCAAAGCCACCTTCGATTTCCCATGAACACGGTTTTCGAAGACCTGGGATCTCTATCTAGCTGGCGATACGTTGTGTCATCCATGCACCTGGCGCATCCAGAAAATCCATGGACCACTTGCCCCGCGACATATCCGTAAGCGAGATAGTCGTGCACCATCGTGTGCAGTGCGGCTCTCATAGGGAAATGTTGTTTCTCTGCGGCGTCCCACGTATTTGCTGGGGTTTTCCACAGCGTGTCTAGCTCCTCTCTCAGCAGCCCCAGATACAGATTGATGTCGTTCCCTGGTTGTTTCGGCCCTTCAATTAGCATACTCATATGAATGTACTTCCTCTTCATGCACAACTAGGGGGGAAGGTTGTACATCCACACAAACACAGGCCAGGTGCTATGTGTGCTTCTCTGGCTGCCAAACGGATTGACTCCATCGCTGCTCGCGCCCAGCATGATGTTCCTTGGATCGTTCCCAAATTCTGGGTGTTCGAAGTTCAACGCTTGCCACTGGCTCGCATCCTTAGGGTGACTCAGCATCTTGTCTTTTTTATTTATCTTTGGATCATTTGTGTCATCTTCTCTCTTCTTCTCCTCCCTATCCACGTGCCAACGCAGGAGCTTTGCTACCTTAGGGTCCACGAAATACCGCTGCAGACGAGGAGTGATCGGAAAGTACCACACCACTTTTCGAGGAGCTTTCTTCCTTTCTTGTATCGAGTGACGCCGCACACCGGACATATGGTAGACTCCGCGTGCTCGTCCCGATAAATGATGCAATTGTTCATGCACACATGGTATTTCACGTGCGGTAAATCCATAGGACACACGATCTACTTCGCCTCCTCGAAACTGGTCGGGCACTTGTTCCCCTTGGGAAGACGTTCGTGCCAGAATGACATGTTCTCGTCGAAGCATGCGTCGGTCATTTTGTGTTTCAACTTCATCTCCAGAGCCATGAGCGTTACTTTCAGGCGGGTATCCTCGGGCCTGCATCCTTCATACAATGGAGTAACCATGTCTATCTCCAGTATATCCATCTTGGCTTTCTCTCGGGCAGCAGCTCTTTCATTATCCGTCTGCTTGAGAAGCAGCTCTTGAATATGAGGGTCCTGCACCCAGCCCATCGATGGTCCATCATCGTCTGCTCCGGCATCTTCATCTTCATGATCATGCCCTTTGTCTGCTCCGACATCTTCCTCATCGTCATGTCCAGCATCTTCTACATGATGACCGTGTACTGCATCTACTTCGTGATCATGTCCTGGAGATTCTTCCTCTTCTCGCCCGCCCTCACCGCTGTTGTCCTGCTCGTGCCCTTCCAAATTTCTTGCCCGGCCCCCATGGACGACTTCATAATCATCTTCATCACCTTGCCACCGATAGCCATCCATGAAACCACGCAAGAGCAGGTGGTCCCGCACCTGTACGGAATCCGGGTCCATAAGGCTCCTTAGTTTGCATCTTCGACACGGACATCTTATCTCCGTCTCGTTATTTTGAAGCATCTCGTCCTTCGCCGAGCTCAAAAACCTATTCACGATGCCTTCGGTCATCTTGCGGACCATGGTCGCCTGCGGGGTAGAGCAAAACGATATTTAGAACCAAGAAATTTTTTGGCATGACTTTGCCTAAAAATAGGACCAAAAAGAATGCATAGTGCCAAATTCTCGCCGAAACAGAAATGAATCAACATTCCGGCAAAATATTGGCAACTATTGCATTTCAAATACCGGTACCTGCAAACACAAACATATATGCAACACCACAAACATATGTAACACCACAAACATACGTAGATCTAGCTAGGCCATAAAAAGTGCATGTGCACGTTGTTGGAGGGAGAAAAAAGTAGATCTACAACATAAAAGCTTTCCCCTTACTTACCTATTAAAAAAAGGTAATTTAACCACTTAATTTGGGTGAATCTATGATGCAAATGAGGTGAGCAGGAGGAGGCACCCGAGACAAGCTTGGAGGAGGAGCTGGAGAGAATGAAAGTGGGGAAAGTGAGTGTGGTAGGTGGCTCTCCAAAATATCTAGCTGGTCCCAGGTTACTAATGGCGCACCGCCTACAAATGCGCCATTAGTAACCCTTGTTACTAATGGCGCACCAACTGGAGGTGCGCCATTAGTAGTTTTGCAAACAAAAAAAATAGTAGTGGCGCACTGGGTTAGTGGTGCGCCATTAGTAGTTAAACTACTAATGGCGCACTCTGCCCTAGTGCGCCATTAGTACTTTTGGAAAAATAACAAAAAAAAGTTTGTTAGTAGTGGCACACCGAGTGTGTGGTGCGCCATTAGTGCCCATCACACTAATGGCGCACCAGCACATGGTGCGCCACTACTATATAGTAGTGGCGCACCACTTGTCTGGTACGCCATTAGTGTCTATATTATCTATAGCCCTTTCCCTAGTTGTGTAAGGAGTTAGCCACGGGATGATGTATTACGGAACGAGTAAAGAGACCTGCCGGTAACGAGATTGAACAAGGTATAGGGATACCAACGATCGAATCTCGGGCAAGTATCATACCGATAGACAAAGGGAATTGTATACGGGATTGTCTGAATCCCCGACATCGTGGGCCATCCGATGAGATCATCGTGGGGCATGTGGGAGCAAACATGGGTATCCAGATCCCGCTGTTGGTTATTGACCGGAGAGGTGTCTACGTGTCTCCCGAACCCGTAGGGTCTACACACTTAATGTTCGATGACGCTAGGGTTATAGGGAAATAGTGTACGTGGTTACCGAATGTTTTTCAGAGTCCCGGATGAGATCCCGGACATCACGAGGAGTCCCAGAATGGTCCGAAGACGAAGATTGATATATAGGAAGTGAGGATTTGGTTACCGGAAGTGTTTCGGGCGTCACCGGTAGTGTACCAGGACCACCGGAAGGGTTCCGGGGGTCCACCAAGTGGGCCCACCGGTTCCAGAGGGCTGCATGTGCTGAGGGTGGAGGGAACCAGCCCCTAGGTGGCCTGGTGCGCCCCTCCACTAGGCCCAAGGCGCAGCTGAAGTGGGAGGAGGGGCAAACCCTAGACTCAGATGGGCCTAAGGCCCACTAGGGCAGCCGCACCTCCTCTCCCTCCCTCTGGCCGCCGGCAAGATGCCATCTGGCGGCTGCCGCAAGTCCCTAGGGTGGAACCCTAGGGTGCAGCCCCTCCCCTCCCCTGCTCCTATATATAGTGGTAGGTTTTAGGGCTGCCAACACACGAGTTTCTCTCCTCCCTGGTGCAGCCCTACTCCTCCCTATCCTCGTTCTCCGTAGTGCTTAGCGAAGCTTTGCCGGAGTACCACGCAGCTCCACCGCCATCACGCTGTCGTGCTGCCGGAGCTCTCCCTCAACATCTCCTTCCTCCTTGCTGGATCAAGGCGTAGGAGACGTCACCGGGCTGCACGTGTGTTGAACGTGGAGGCACCGTTGTTCGGTGCTGAGATCGGAGTCCACCGCGATCTGAATCGCTACGAGTACGACTCCATCAACCACGTTCTAGCAACGCTTCCGCTTAGCGATCTTCAAAGGTATGAAGATCCAATCTCTCCTTGCTCATTGTTGGTTTCTACATAGATGGATCTTGGTGATCACGTAGGAAAATTTTGATTTACTACTACGTCTCCCAACAAGCAGCTCGGCGACTGACTTGTTCATCCCGTGCATGTTATAGTTCATCACAAAGCTCTTGTAACTAGGTGACAGTGATTGAAGAACTCTGACAGTGATCGCCTCTGGCGGAAGGGTAAATTCCCAACTCTGCTGTACGATTTGAATACCCAGACATTCTGAGTATATGCTCACCGATAGAGCCGTTCTCCTCCATTTTGCAAGCATAGAACTTATCGGAGGTCTCATACCTCTCGATCCGGGTATTCTTTTGAAAGATAAACTTCAACTCCTAGAACATCTCATATGCTCCATGACGTTCGAAACGTCTTTGAAGTCCCGGTTCTAAGCCATACAATATTGCACATCGAACTATTGAGTAATCTCTAAAACGTCTTTGTGTTCTACTCGAGATCTCATCTACACATAGACCTAGCTCATGATGCCACTCTTGGGGAACGTTGCATGGGAAAAACATTCCTACGCACATGCAAATCTATCCATGGTGATGAGCATCTACGAGAGGGAGAGTGGATCTATGTACTCTTGTAGATCGTTAAGCGGGAAGCGTTAAGAAACACAGTTGGTGTAGTCGAACGTCTTCGCGATCCAAATCGCCGAGCGTCCCGCGATCCAATCACGATCCGTCCCGCGATCCAATCACGATCCATCCCAGGAACTTCATCACGATCCGTCCCACGAACTTGATCACGATCCATCCCATGAGCTTGATCACGATCCTTCCGATCTAGCGCAGAATGGACGACACCTCCGCGTTCAGCACACGTACAACTTGATGACGATCTCCGCCGTCTTGATCCAGCAAGAGAGAGCGGAGAGGAAGAAGAGTTCTCCAGCTGCGTGACGGCGCTCCGGCGATGGTGGTGGAGCTATTCCGGCAGGGCTTCGCCTAAGCACTGCAGAAATCCGATCTAGAGGAGAAACTATGCACTGGAGGAACGGGCAGCACGTGGCTAAAAATTCTACGCAAAAACCCTAAAACCTCTAGTATATATAAGAGGAAGAGAGGAGGAGTCTTGTCCCAAGGGCCAAGCCTCAAGGAGTCGGCCAAACCAAGAGGGAGAGGTGGAATCCACCTCCAATCCTAGTAGGAGTAGGATTCGCCCTATTTTTGCCTTTTTCCAGTTTTTCTCTTTGGGCTTTTTCTCCCTAGCCACATGGGCTTTGTGTGGGACTTCCCCCAGCCCAATAAGGGCTGGTATTCACACTCCTACTGCCCATGTAGCCTGTTGGGTCGAAATACCCCTCCCGATGGTCTACCGGTACACTACCGACACTCCTGGTGCACTACCGATGAGCCCAAAACTTTTTCGGCGACCAAAACAGGACTTCCTATATATGAATCTTTACCTCCGGACCATTAAGGAGCTCCTCGTGACGTCCGGGATCTCATCCGGGACTCTGAACAACCTTCGGTCACCACCATACATAACTCTACACTACCGAAACATCACCAAACCTTAACTGTGCAGAGCGTGCGGGTTCGAGAACTATGTAGACATGACCGAGACACATCTACGGTCAATAACCAATAGCGGGACCTGGATGCCCATATTGGTTCGTACATATTCTATGATGTCAAGGATTCAGTTAATCTCGTATGATGTTCCCTTTGTTCTTTGGTATGTTACTTGCCCGAGATTCGATCGTCGGTATCTCCATACCTAGGTCAACCTCGTTACCGGAAAGTCTCTTTACTCATTACGTAATACAAGATCCCGTGACTAACACTTAGACACATTGCTTGCAAGTCTCATTGTGATGTTGTATTACCGAGTGGGCCTTGAGATACCTCTCCGTCACACGGAGTAACAAATCCTAGTCTTGATCCATGCCAACTCAACAGACACCCTTGGAGATACCTGTAGAGCACCTTTATAGTCACTCAGTTATGTTGCGACGTTTGATACACACAAGGCACTCCTCCGATATTCGTGAGTTGCATGATCTCATGGTCATAGGAACATATACTTGACATGCAGAAAACAGTAGCAATAAACTGACACGATCATATGCTACATTTGTAGTTTGGGTCTTGTCCATCACATCATTCTCCTAATGATGTGATACCGTTATCAGATGACATCACATATCAATGGATAGGAAACCTTGACCATCTTTGATCAACGAGCTTGTTCACTAGAGGCATACTAGCGACATAGCTAGTGTTGTCTATATACCCACACATGTAATTTGTTTCCAATCAATACAATTATAGCATGGATAATAAACGATTATCATGAACAAGTAAATATAATAATAAACACTTTATTTATTGCCTCTAGGGCATATTTCCAACAGTCTCTCACTTGCACTAGAGTCAATAATCTAGTTCACATCACTATGTGATTTACATTGTAATGAATCGAACACCCATGTAGTTCTGGTGTTGATCATGTTTAGCCCTTGGAAGAGGTTTAGGCAACGGGTCTGCAACATTCAGATCCGTGTGCACTTTGCAAATATTTATGTCCTTCTCCTCGATGTAATCGCGGATGGAGTTGAAGCGTCGCTTTATGTGTCTGGTCCTCTTGTGAAACCTTGGTTCCTTGGCCAGAGCAATGGCACCGGTGTTGTCACAGAACAGGTTCATTGGATTCAGTGCACTGGGCACTACTCCAAGATCTGTCATGAACTGCTTCATCCAGACACGTTCCTTCAGCACCTCCGAGGTTGTGATGTACTCCGCTTCACACGTAGAATCGGCTACCACGCTTTGCTTGGACCTGCACCAGCTTACCGCTCCCCCGTTGAGAATAAATACGTATCCGGTTTGTGACTTAGAGTCATCCGGATCAATGTCAAATCTTGCATCGACGTAACACTTTACAACGAGCTCTTCATCACCTCCATAAACGAGAAACATTTCCTTAGCCCTTTTCAGGTACTTAAGGATATTCTTGACCGCTGCCCAGTGCTCCATTCCAGGAAGACATTGAAACCTTCCGTCGATACTTATGGCAAGACTGAGATCGGGACTTGTGCACAGCATTACATACATGATAGAGCCGATGGCTGAAGCATAGGGGATGACACTCATCTTTTCTCTATCTTCTGCAGTCACTGGGCATTGAGTCTTACTCAACTTCACACCTTGTAACACAGACAAGAACCCCTTCTTGGACTGATCCATTTTGAACTTCTTCAAAACTTTATCAAGGTATGTGCTCTGTGAAAGTGCTATTAAGTGTCTCGATCTATCTCTCTAGATCTTAATGCCTAATATGAAAGTAGCTTCTCCTAGGTCCTTCATTGAAAAACTCTTGTTCAAATATTCCTTCACGCTTTCCAGCATTTCTATATTGTTTCCAATCAGCAATATGTCATCCACATATAATATTAGAAACGCTATAGATCTCCCACTCACTTTCTTGTAAATACAAGCTTCTCCATAAACTTGTATAAACTCAAACGCTTTGATCACCTCATCAAAACGCTTATTCCAACTTCGAGATGCTTGCACCAGTCCATAAATGGATCGCTAGAGTTTACAAACTTTGTCAGCATTTTCTGGATTGACAAAACCTTCTGGTTGCATCATATACAACTCTTCCTCAAGGAAACCGTTGAGGAACGCTGTTTTGACATCCATCTGCAATATTTCAAAGTCGAAACAAGCAGCTATTGCCAACATGATTCTGACAGACTTAAGCATCGCTACGGGTGAGAATGTCTCATCGTAGTCAACTCCATGAACTTGTGAAAAACCCTTAGCCACAAGTCGAGCTTTAAAGATGGTGACATTACCGTCCGCGTCTGTCTTCTTCTTAAAGATCCATTTGTTTTGAATGGCCTTTCGCCCTATAGGTAATACTTCCAAAGTCCACACTTTGTTTTCATAAATGGATCCCATCTCGGATTTCATGGCCTCTAACCATTTCTCAGAATCCGGGCCCATCACTGGTCCTCCATAGCTCGTAGGTTCATTGTTGTCTAACGACATGACCTCCAAGACAGGGTTGCCATACCACTCAGGAGCAGTACGCGCCCTTGTCGACCTACGAGGTTCAATAGTAGCTTGATCCGAAGCTTCTTGATCATCATCATTAACTTCCTCTTCTTTCGTCGTAGGTTCCACGGAAACATCTTTCTGCGCCGTGCTACTTTCTGGTTGAAGTAAAGGTTCAACAACCTCATCAAGCTCTATTTTTCTCCCACTCAATTCCTTCAAGAGAAACTCTTTCTCAAGAAATGTTCCGTTCTTAGCGACAAAAACTTTGCCTTCGGATCTGAGATAGAAGGTATACCTGACTGTCTCTTTCGGGTATCCTATGAAGACTCATTTCTCCACTTTGGGTTCTAGCAGCTTTTCAGGCTGAAGCTTTTTGACATAAGCATCACATCCCCAAACTTTAAGAAACGACAACTTTGGCCTCTTGCCAAACCATAGTTCATATGACGTCGTCTCAACGGATTTCGATGGTGCCCTATTTAAAGTGAATGCAGCTGTCTCTAATGTATAACCCCAAAACGATAGTGGCAAATCAGCAAGAGACATCATAGAACGCACCATATCTAATAAGGTTCGATTACGAAGTTCAGACACACCATTACGCTGTGCTGTTCCGAGCGGTGTTAACTGTGAGACAATTCCACACTGTCTTAAGTCACTGCCAAACTCGTAACTCAGATATTCACCTCCTCGATCAAATCGCAGGAATTTAATCTTCTTGTTACGATGATTCTGAACTTCACTCTGAAATTATTTGAACTTTTCAAACGTTTCAGACTTTTGTTTCGTTAAGTAAATATACCCATATCTACTTGTATCCACCACGCACTATAACATTCGTTGGACCGCACACATCAGTATGTATGATTTCCAATAAGTCACTTGCCCGTTCCATTGTTCCAGAGAACGGCGTTTTAGTCATCTTGCCCATGAGGCATGGTTCACATGTGTCAAGTGATTCAAATTCAAGTGACTCCAAAAGTCCATCAGCATGAAGCTTCCTCATGTGTTTTACACCAATATGACCTAAACGGCAGTGCCACAAAAAAGTGGTACTATAATTATCAACTCTACATCTTTTGGCATCAATGTTATGAACATGTGTGTCATCACTATCAATATTCAATATGAATAAACCCCTAACATTGGGCGCATGACCATAAAAGATTTTACTCACATAAATAGAACAACGTTTATTCTCTGATATAAATGAGTAACCGTCTCGCAATAAACAAGATCCAGATATAATGTTCATGCTTAACACATGCACTAAATAAAAATTATTAAGGTTCATCACTAATCCAGACGGTAATCGAAGAGAGAGCGTGCCGACGGCGATCACATCAACCTTGGAACCATTTCCCATTCGCGTCGTCACTTCATCCTTTGCCAGCCTTCGTTTATTCCATAGTTCCTGCTTTGAGTTGCAAATGTGAGCAACCGAACCGGTATCAAATACCCAGGCACTATTACGAGAGCTAGTAAGGTACACATCAATAACATGTATATCATATATACCTTGTTTGTCGTTGGCTGCCTTCTTGTCACCCAGGTACTTGGGGCAGTTCCGCTTCCAGTGACCAGTTCCCTTGCAATGAAAGCACTCAGTTTCTGGCTTAGGTCCATGGTTAGGCTTCTTTACAGGAGTAGCAACTAATTTTCCATCCTTCTTGGTTTTACCCTTTTTGCCTTTGCCCTTGCCATTTTTCTTAAAACTAGTGGTTTTATTGACCATCAACACTTGATGTTCTTTCTGGATTTCAGACTCAGCGACTTTCAGCATCGCAAGCAGTGTTGGAAATATTCCCTAGAGGCAATAATAAAATGGTTATTATTGTATTTCCTTGTTCATGATAATTGTCTATTATTCATGCTACAATTGTGTTAACCGGAAACCGTAATACATGTGTGAATACAGAGACCACAACATGTCCCTAGTGAGCCTCTAGTTGGCTAGCTCGTTGATTAATAGATGGTCACGGTTTCATGACCATGGACATTGGATGTCGTTGATAACGGGATCACATCATTAGGAGAATGATGTGATGGACAAGACCCAATCCTAAGCATAGCACAAGATCGTGTAGTTCGTTTGCTAAAGCTTTTCAATGTCAAATATCGTTTCCTTAGACCATGAGATTGTGCAACTCCCGAGTACCGTAGGAATGCTTTGGGTGTGCCAAATGTCACAACGTAACTGGGTGGCTATAAAGGTACACTATGGGTATCTCCGAAAGTGTCTGTTGGGTTGGCACGAATCGAGACTGGGATTTGTCACTCCGTGTGACGGAGAGGTATCTCTGGGCCCACTCGGTAAGACATCATCGTAATGAGCTCAATGTTACTAAGGAGTTAGCCACGGGATGATGTATTATTGAATGAGTAAAGAGAATTTCCGGTAACGAGATTGAACAAGGTATAGGGATACCGACGATCGAATCTCGGGCAAGTATCATACCGATAGACAAAGGGAATTGTATACGGGATTATCTGAATCCCCGACATTGTGGGGCATGTGGGAGACAACATGGGTATCCAGATCTCTCTGTTGGTTATTGACCGGAGAGGTGTCTCGGTCATGTCTACGTGTCTCCCGAATCCGTAGGGTCTACACACTTAAGGTTCGATGACGCTAGGGTTATAGGGAAATAGTGTACGTGGTTACCGAATGTTGTTCGGAGTCCCGGATGAGATCCCGGACATCACGAGCAGTCCCGGAATGGTCCGAAGACAAAGATTGATATATAGGAAGTGAGGATTTGGTTACCGGAAGTTTTTCGGGCGTCACCGGTAGTGTACCGGGACCACCGGAAGGGTTCCAGGGGTCCACCAAGTGGGCCCACCGGCTCCAGAGGGCTGCATGGGTCGAGGGTGGAGGGAACCAGCCCCTAGGTGGGCTGGTGAGCCCCTCCACTAGGCCCAAGGTGCAGCTGAAGTGGGAGGAGGGGCAAACCCTAGATTCAGATGGGCCTAAGGCCCACTAGGGCAGCCGCACCTCCTCTCCCTCCCTCTGGCCGTCGGCCAGATGCCATCTGGTGGCTGCCACAAGTTCCTAGGGTGGAACCATAGGTCACAGCCCCTCCCCTCCCCTCCTCCTATATATAGTGGTGGGTTTTAGGGCTGCCAACACACGAGTGTCTCTCCTCCTTGGCGGAACCCTACTCCTCCCTATCCTCGTTCTCCGTACTGCTTAGCGAAGCTCTGCCGGAGTACCATGCAGCTCCACCGCCACCACGCCGTCGTGCTGTCGGAGCTCTCCCTCAACCTCTCCTTCCTCCTTGCGGGATCAAGGCGTAGGAGACGTCACCGGGCTACACATGTGTTGAACGCGGAGGCACCGTTGTTCGATGCTAAGATCGGAGTCCACCGCGATCTGAATCGCTACGAGTACGAATCCATCAACCGCGTTCTAGCAACGCTTCCGCTTAGCGATCTTCAAAGGTATGAAGATCCAATCTCTCCTTGCTCGTTGCTGGTTTCTACATAGATGGATCTTGGTGAACACGTAGGAAAATTTTGATTTACTACTACGTCTCCCAACAGTGGCATGATGAGCTAGGTCTATTTGTAGAATCTATGCATGAGTAGAACACAAAGCAGTTGTGGGTGTCGATTTTGTTAATTTTCTTACCACTACTCGTCTTATCTTGATTCGGCGGTATTGTGGGATGAAGTGTCCCGGACCGACTTTACACGTATACTTACGTGAGACTGGTTCCGCCGCCTGACATGCACTTGTTGCATAAGGTGGCTAGCGGGTGTCTGTCTCTCCCACCTTAGTCGGATTGGATTCGATGAAAAGGGTCCTTATGAAGGGTAAATAGAAATTGGCATATCACATTCTGGTTTTGACGTAGGTAAGAAACGTTCTTGCTAGTAACCTATAGCAGCCACGTAAAAACTTGCAACTACAAATTAGAGGACGTCTAACTTGTTTTTGCAGCATATGCCTTGTGATGTGATATGGACAAAGAATGTGATGTGTTGCATTGTGATGTATGAAATTGATCATTTTCTTGTAATAGGATTCACGACTTGCATGTCGATGAGTATGACAACTGGCAGGAGCCATAGGAGTTGTCTTATTTATTGTATGACCTGCGTGTCAATCATAAACGCCATGTAATTACTTTACTTTATCTCTAAACGTTAGCCATAGTAGTAGAAGTAATAGTTGGCGAGACAACTTCATGAATACACGATGATGGAGATCATGATGATGAAGATCATGGTGTCGTGCCGGTGACAGTGATGATCATGGTGCCCCGAAGATAGAGATCAAAGGAGCAAGATGATATTGGCCATATCATGTCACTATATTGATTGCATGTGATGTTTATCATGTTTACATCTTATTTGCTTAGATCGACGGTAGTAAGTAAGATGATCTCTCAATAAAATTTCAAGAGGAGTGTTCACCCTAACTGTGCACCATTGCTAAGGATCGTTGTTCCGAAGCACCACGTGATGATCGGGTGTGATAGGTTCTAACGTTCGCATACAACGGGTGTAAGCTAGATTTACACACGCGAAACACTTAGGTTGACTTGACGAGCCTAGCATGTACAAGCATGGCCTCGGAACACGGAAGACCGAAAGGTCGAACATGAGTCGTATAGAAGATACGATCAACATGGAGATGTTCACCATGGATGACTAGTCCGTCTCACGTGATGATCGGACACGGGCTAGTTGACATGGATCATGTGTCAATTGGATGACTAGAGAGATGTCTATCTAAGTGGGAGTTCACTGAATAATTTGATTATGTGAACTTAATTATCATGAACTTAGTCTAAAATTGCCTTTACTATCTATATTGTAGATCCAATGGCCAACGCAAATGTCTCCCTCAATTTCAACGCGTTCCTAGAGAAAACCAAGCTGAAAGATGATGCAAGCAACTATGCGGACTGGGTCCGTGGCTTGAGGATCATCCTCATAGCTTCCAAGAAATTGTATGTCCTTGATGCACCGCTAGGTGACCCACCCCTTCTCCCAGCAGAACAAGACGTTGTGAACGCTTGGCATTCTCGCTGTGATGATTACTCCCTTGTTCAGTGCGGCAAGCTTTACAGTTTAGAGTCGAGGCTCCAAAAGCGTTTTGAGCAACACGGAGCATATGAGATGTTCCAAGAGCTGAAACTGGTTTTCCAAGCTCATGCCCGGGTCGAGAGATATGACATCTCCGACAAGTTCTTTAGCTGTAAGATGGAGGAGAATAGTTCTGTTAGTGAGCACATCCTCAAGATGTCTGGGCTTCACAGCCGCTTGACTCAGCTGGGAGTTAATCTCCCGGATGACTCGGTCATTGACAGAATCCTCCAGTCGCTTCCACCTAGCTACAAGACCTTTGTGATGAACTACAACATGCAAGGGATGGAGAAGTCCATTCCTGAGTTGTACTCGATGCTGAAGTCAGCGGAGGTCGAGATCAAAAAGGAGCATCAAGTGTTGATGGTAAATAAGACCACTAGTTTCAAGAAAGGCAAGGGTAAGAAGAACTTCAAGAAGGACGGCAAAGATGTTGCCGCGCCCGGTAAGCAAGTTGCCGGGAAGAAGAAGAACAAGAATGGACCCAAGCCTGAGACTGAGTGTTTTTATTGCAAGGGTACCGGTCACTGGAAGCGGAACTGCCCCAAGTACTTAGCGGATAAGAAGGACGGCAACGTTAAAGGTATATGTGATATACTTGTTATTGATGTGTACTTGACCAGCGCTCGTAGTAGCTCCTGGGTATTTGATACTGGTGCAGTTGCTCACATTTGTAACTCCAAGCAAAGGCTGCGGAATAAGCGGAGGTTGGCAAAGGACGAGGTGACGATGCGCGTTGGGAATGGATCCAAGGTCGATGTGATCTCCGTCGGCACGCTACCTCTACATCTACCTTCGGGATTAGTTTTAAACCTTAATAATTGTTATTTAGTACCAGCTTTGAGCATGACCATTGTATCTAGATCTCGCTTGATGCGTGATGGCTACTCATTTAAATCCGTGAATAATGGTTGTTCTATTTATATGAGAGAAATGTTTTATGCTCATGCCCCGCTGGTCAATGGTTTATTTTTGATGAATCTCGAACGTGATGTTACACATGTTCATAGTGTGTGTACCAAAAAGTGTAAGGTTGATAATGCTAGTCCCACTTACATGTGGCACTGCCGCCTTGGTCATATTTGTGTCAAACGCATGAAGAAGCTCCATGCTGATGGACTTTTGGAGTCACTTGATTTCGAATCATTTGACACGTGCGAACCATGCCTCATGGGCAAGATGACCAAGACTCCATTCTCCGGAACAATGGAGAGAGCAACTAACTTGTTGGAGATAATACATACCGATGTTTGCGGTCCAATGAACGTCGAGGCTCACGGTGGCTACCATTATGTTCTCACCCTCACTGATGACTTGAGCGGATATGGTTATGTCTACTTAATGAAACACAAGTCTGAAACCTTTGAAAGGTTCAAAGAATTTCAGAGTGAGGTCGAGAATCAACGTGATAGGAAAATAAAATGCCTATGTTCTAATCGTGGTGGAGAATATTTAAGTCACGAGTTTGGCATGCACCTTAGGAAATGTTGAATTGTTTCACAACTCACACCGCCCGACACACCTCAGCGAAATGGTGTGTCTGAACATCATAATCGCACTCTATTGGATATGGTGCGATATATGATGTCTCTTATTGACTTACCGCTATCATTTTGAGGATATGCATTAGAGACTGTCGCATTCACTTTAAATAGGGCACCGTCTAAATCCGTTGATACGACACCGTATGAATTATGGTTTGGAATGAAACCTAAGGTGCCGTTTCTAAAAGTTTGGGGATGCGATGCTTATGTGAAGAAACTTCAACCTGAGAAGCTCGAACCCAAAGCGGAAAAGTGTATCTTTATAGGATATCCCAAAGAGACTATTGGGTCTACCTTCTACCTACGATCCGAGGGCAAAGTCTTTGTTGCCAAGAATGGATCCTTTCTTGAGAAAGAGTTTCTCTCAAAGGAAGTAAGTGGGAGGAAAATAGAACTTGATGAGGTAATTGTACCTCCACTCTAAGTTGTTTCTATGGAGCCTACACCAGCTAGAGAGGAAGTTAATGATAATGATCATGAAGCTTCGGATCAAGTTGCTATTCGAAGGTCCACTAGGACACGTTCCGCACCAGAATGGTACGGGAATCCTGTCCTAGAGATCATGTTGTTGGACAACGGTGAACCTTCGAACTATGAAGAAGCGATGGCGGGCCCGGTTTCCAACAAATGGCTTGAGGCCATGAAATCCGAGATAGGATCCATGTATCAGAACAAAGTATCGAATTTGGTGGACTTGCCTGATGATAAGCGAGCCATTGAAAATAAATGGATCTTTAAGAAGAAGACTGACGCGGACGGTAATGTGACCGCCTATAAGGCTCGGCTCGTCGCTAAGGGTTATCGACAAGTTCAAGGAGTTGACTACGATGAGACTTTCTCACCTGTAGCGATGCTAAAGTCTGTCCGAATCATGTTAGGAGTTGCCACATTTTATGATTATGAGATCTCGCAAATGGACGTCAAAACGGCATTCCTTAATGGCTTCCTCAAGGAAGAACTGTATATGATGCATCCGGAAGGTTTTGTCGATCCTAAAGATGCTAAAAAGTTATGCAAGCTCCAGCGCTCCATCTATGGGCTGGTGCAAGCATCTCGGAGTTGGAACATTCGCTTTAATGAGGTGATTAAAGCGTTTGGGTTTGTACAGGTTTATGGAGAACCATGTATTTACAAGAAGGTGAGTGGGAGCTCTATAGCATTTCTTATATTGTATGTGGATGACATGCTGATAATGGGAAATGATATAGAACTCTTGGAAAGTATAAAGGCCTACTTGAATAAGTGTTTTTCAATGAAGGACCTTGGAGAAGCTGCTTACATATTAGGTATTAAGATCTATAGAGATAGATCGAGACGCCTCATTGGTCTTTCACAAAACACATACCTTGAAAAGATATTGAATAAGTTCAATATGGATCAGTCCAAGAAGGGGTTCTTGCCTGTGTTGCAGGGTGTGAGATTGAGTACGACTCAATGCCCGACCACGGCAAAGCATAGAGAAGAGATGAGTGTCATCCCCTATGCTTCATCCATAGTCTCTATTATGTATGCCATGCTGTGTACCAGACCTGATGTGAACCTTGCCATAAGTTTGGTAGGGAGGTACCAAAGTGATCTCGGAGCGGAACACTGGACAGCGGTCAAGAATATCCTGAAGTACCTGAAAAAGACAAAGGACATGTTTCTCGTATATGGAGGTGCCGAAGAGGTCGCGGAAAGGGTTACGTCGGCGCTAGCTTCGACACAGATCCGGACGACTCCATTTAGCAAACCGGATACGTGTATATTTTGAACGGAGGGACAGTCAGCTGGAGCAGCAGCAAGCAAAGCGTCGTGGTGGCATCTACATGTGAGGCGGAGTACATAGCTGCTTTGGAAACAGCGAAGGCGGGAGTCTGGATGAAGGAGTTCATCACCGACCTAGGAGTGATTCCAAAAGCTCGGGCCCGATGACTCTACTCTGTGACAACACTGGAGCTATTGCCCTTGCGAAGGAGCCCAGGTTTCACAAGAAGACAAGACACATCAAGCGCCGCTTCAACTCCATCCGTGATTACATTCAGGATGGAGACATAGATATTTGTAAAGTGCACACGGATCTGAATGTCACAGATCCGTTGACTAAACCTCTCTCACGGGCAAAACATGATCAACACCAGAATGCTATGGGTGTTCGATTCATCACAATGTAACTAGATTATTGACTCTAGTGCAAGTGGGAGACTGTTGGGAATATTCCCTAGAGGCAATAATAAAATGGTTATTATTGTATTTCCTTGCTCATGATAATTGTCTATTATTCATGCTACAATTGTCTTAACCGGAAACCGTAATACATGTGTGAATACATCGACCACAACATGTCCCTAGTGAGCCTCTAGTTGGCTAGCTCGTTGATCAATAGATGGTCACGGTTTCATGACCATGGACATTGGATGTCGTTGATAAAGGGATCACATCATTAGGAGAATGATGTAATGGACAAGACCCAATCCTAGGCATAGCACAAGATCGTGTAGTTCGTTTGCTAAAGCTTTTCAATGTCAAGTATCGTTTCCTTAGACCATGAGATTGTGCAACTCCCGGATACCGTAGGAATGCTTTGGGTGTGCGAAACGTCACAACGTAACTGGGTGTCTATAAAGGTACACTACGGGTATCTCCGAAAGTGTTTGTTGGGTTGGCACGAATCGAGACTGGGATTTGTCACTCCATGTGACGGAGAGGTATCTCTGGGTCCACTCGGTAAGACCTCATCATAATGAGCTCAATGTGACTAACACTACTAGAAAAAGGCCTGCTAGTGGCGCCCCTGTTTTGCCTACTAATGGCGCACTACAGGTGCGCCACTAGCATCATGCCATTAGAATTTTTTACTAATGGCGCACCACAGGTGCGCCATTAGTATCTGGTATACTAATGGCGCACCATCTAGTGCGCCATTAGTATAGCTCACGGTGCGCCATTATTATTCCTCCCAGGGGCCATATTTACCCATGTGCTCTGGCTTACTAATGGCGCACTGATGGTGGATGCTGCACTAGTGTGCTTTTTGCAGTGCGCCACTAATGTGCTAAGTGGTGCGCCACTAGTATGAATATTAGTTTTTTTTTCTTTTCTGATATTTGCACAGGTTACAAAACATATTACTGCACAGAATATAGAGAGCACAACATATAAATAGCAGATTTATCGAATACAATAGAAGATTAGTCTCCGAATACAATTCATCATATTAGTCTCCGAATTTAAAATACCGAACAACGTTAGAACATTACAAGTCTCGACACCGCGAGTAGCGAGTTTGTCTTCACATTACAAGTCGATATCGATCATCTAAACTACCATCACATAGAAGAGAGTTGCGGTCACGATGAGCATCATCGCGATGAAACTGGTCTTCATCCGGTTCCTCCAACGCTCCCTCCTCTCTCCCGCTAGATAGCCTGTCTCCGACACTCCTCCCAGTCGTCGTAGACTCTGGGAACCTTACCCTTGTACACGACATACGACGGCATCTCTATGCACTAGCCAATCAAAACGTTAGTAGCAACTGACAGACAATACATAAGCAATATATAAGTATGCAACAAAAGGATCATAAGAGAAAAGCAACACATTAATAGCACGATTCATTGTCCTACTAATAAATAGCATCGATTACATATAAGTTGAACGACTGTCCAAACCAAAGAGACATACAAGTTCACTAAAGTTTAATATTACAACATGAGCCAATCAACATTTCAGAACTACATAGCATCACTACTTTCGACTCGACTCAGGGACCGGAGCGTGGATGAAGCCGCCGTCTTTAGTGATGGTCATGAAATCGCGGGCGTTGTCAGCCTGCATTTGTAGCGTTGTTTCTATCTCACTGTTGGACGGTTGATATCTGAGGTAGAACTGCCCCGAGGTACGAAGGACATCTTGATGGATGATTTCCGCAAACTCCGACTGGATGCGATAGAATTCTTGTCTGATGTCCGCGTCCTGGATTGCCGACAAGCGTGTGGCCCACTCTTTGAGATTATTTGGTAGCAGAAGGTGATGCTGGTCCCGTACGATTGCCCGCATGTGATGGAGGGCGTAGTAGGCATCCTTCTGACTGCCAGGCGGCTGCTTGACGCAGGGGAACGTCGTATTGTGGGTGCACATGTGCTTGCCGTACCTACGAATTGTCCTGCTGAAGGTGCCTCCAGATCAGGCGTAGGCGGCAAGAATATCATCAAGAACTTTCTTGATATTTGTGTAGTCTTTCTTCGATTGGCGGTCTGAGTCGAAATACATGGCCATGGAATATTTTGGGCTTAAGAGGATGAGTGTGCAATGTGTGTCACTGCACAAAACACGGAATGTTAGAAAAAAAAAGAACGATCGAAATCTTAGAAATCATATGTTACGGGGCGGTGAGGGGATGACTTACTCGGGAAAGTAAGGCACGAGGAAGTTATCCTTATCTGGGTTTTCCAGAATGACGCCTTCGAGGTGTGAACTCGCGACTTGCCGGTCCCCAGCGCTGCCCAAGATCTTGGCACGCATGTAGAAGTGGTCGACTATCATGATGCCCGGGGTCTTGTCTCTAATGATCCGCATCTCCATACTCAGCGAAAATAGCCGAACGTAGGTGTAGTGCAGCGGATGAAGGTCAAACATAGTGAAGATGTCATCAAACCGCAGGACGATTATACCCCCGATGGCGCTATCCACAATGCTCTTGCCCTCTGGCACCTTGGCCATGAAAACCGGGTATGCCACATCATTCTCGGAGAGACGCCGCTTCTCCAAAGAAAGAACACTGTCATGCAGACTCCACATAGCACCGGTTGCAGCATTGAGCAGATTAGTCGGTAGCATCGGCCTACCCGCCACATGCACCCTCCTCGAGATATCCTTAGGTGAAGGTGGCCCGTCCTGAGCACGGATCGTACTTGGTGCCGGCTGGCTTGCACCGCCCTTGTTATTCTTTCTTTTTCGTCCCTTCTTCTGCTGTAATGGGATCGAGTTATGCTCACAGACCACCTTCTTGAGTGTGTTGGGGCTGATAATATTTCACACCTCGACTATCTGAGGCTCTGTGAAGGCAGCAGCTGGAGGCGTCTCCTGAGAACTGAACGCCAGACGATGCCTGTTGCAATTGGGTTTCTCCGTGGTACCAGCTAGATCGCGGTCGTCTTTACCAGGGTTCGGTTCTTGAGAAGGAGGCCCGAAGAATTCGTCACCGTACCCATGTTCGGCAAAGTACTTATCGATGTTGGTAAATGTACCATCGTCCTCGTCGTCCGGATCCTGTGCCATATGCATGTCCGGCATGTCTAATAGCGTTGCGCCGGTCTTGCCATGGCTTGGCAACGGCACGACTGGCGGTGTTGTCTTTAGGGTGGTGTCCCCCACCCCCAAACGAATCTTGATCTTTGGCCAAAGTAGGGGCCAGCTTACGCAGGCGCTGAGGGTCATCACATCATCTTCGTCGGCCCCAGCGGGTCGAATCGGAGGTAACAAGTCGTCACAGCCTGGCAGCACCCGAACCAGTTCAACCCTATACACGGTGGGTGGCATCGGATTACCGTGGAACACGGGGTTGCCCGGTTGAACGTTCTGCCCTTGGCGACATCGATCAACTTGCCGCCCATGAAGTGTAGGAGAGTGCATGGAACGTCGGCGACGCCCTCCGAAAACATGTAGGGCGTCAGGGATGCCCAGTCAAAGGCAAGGAGATGAAGCCATCGGTCGAGAGGCTTAGTTACCGTGATGGCGTCGAGCTCGGCTAATGTTGAGGCACCGCCAACGGCGGGCATGCAACTGACGGAGGGGCCGCTTGCTGCCGAGGTGTCGGCCGGCGTACACCCGGGTGCATTAAGCTCCAATGCTTGTGTCGGTGCCGGAGAGACCAATACCGCCTCCGCCGGAGACACCAATGGCGCCGCCTGCGCGTTGTGCGAGTTGCTGGCCGTGAAGCTGGGAACCGGGGGCGGCCCCTGTTGGCCGCTCGCAATCCACCCCCGTAGCCCCTCAACCAAGGTAGGCATAATGGCGGTGATCGTCACTCCCAGTTGGTCTCGCACTTGCCCTGAGACTATGTTGGGAATCCGCGCCACTTGTGCCTTGAGTTCTCGAACCTCGCGCAACTGGCTTTCCGAGCTGGTCTTTCTCTCCTTTCGCCCACCACCGTTATAGTATGACGACCATTTTGTGGACAAGCCTTTGCCGGCCAGACGACCAGCTGACGACGCCTTACTGAACTTATCCTTGTTTTTCATTACGTTCAACGCACTATTTAAAGTGTTGTCCCAAGGGGAGCTCTGAGACGACCCCGCGCTACTGCTTTCAGTCTCCTGCGGAAGGAATGTGAACCATTTAGAAATTTGGGTTCATTAATTAGAATGCAACCATATGGAGCTAATTACGCGGGGGTGTATTCCTTACCAGAACATGCTCAAGCGCCTTGGTCTTCGCATTCGTGGTAAGCTCCTTTGTTACCAGGTCCACCTTGTACCTGTAGCGACCCGACCTGAAAGGTCAAGTCTCCGGTGTTTCGTACCATCCCAAGATCATGCTGGTACACACACGGTACATCAATGTATATATCAAAGGGAAATCACACAGCATTATATTAATCGAAATCTCATATCGAGTCCTTTATTACAATAAATATTACAATAAAGTGGCCAAAGGCCAACTCATGAGAATATCTAAATCTTGCGGAAGCGTTGACGGTAGATGAGTCCATCCGACTCCAAGGGCATCTCACTGAGCATAGAACGCGTCCTCACTCCTGGTCGGAAAAAATACTCTGCAACATGATACGTTGCAGCCGTGTAGGTCAGCATATGGAATATGCCGGCAAAGTCACAAGAGAGGGGTGAAAATAATCAGCTAGTCTATATGCTTATATGGCAGGGGGAGGTGTAAGTTTTTGCGTAAAGCCAAGTTTTTCCTACATCAAGAGAGGGGCTAAGCAAAATATTACTAAGTTGGTTGATTAATGAGATGGTTCCACCAACCAATTCTCATACCCAAAATTGTTAATACCCACATCATCATATTAATTGTGTTGAGAGTTCCGGAAGTTTCAATTCCTTTGGCTCAAGTCGTCCATGACCGTGGACACGGCTAATCGATTAGGTTTGGAATACTCTGCAGAGTTTTGCACACGTTCCCCACAAGATTTGGTCGCCTCCGTTTGATTTCTCGCACTTCAGAGTGTTCGAGAAACGGATGACCAAAACATGGTCTTCCAAAGGGTTTCCCTGCGACTCTGTCGGTGCCCATCCTTTCCTACCGTTCTTCTACCTCTCGTAGCACCGCCTGTCCAGGGTCACCACGATATCCAACCAAGCCAGAGCCCATAATGACTTGTGGCTGTGCAGGTAAGCCTTGGGTTTTAAAGCATCCATCCATCTCTTTGTGCCTGGGTGGACCTTTCCGCGTGAATACTGGCCATCTCCAGCATCACCTAGGCAAATCCACTGGTTTCTCCAGGGTGCCGTTCAACCATCATCCACCCAGAGGTATGTTGAAAACTCGGAGTCTTGAATCTTGATCATTATGTAGGTCTTGAAATTATTAACTCTCTCAACTCTCATGAATCACACATCCACCCCCGTCTACTATTGGCATAGCAAAAGGTAAAACAACGTTTCCCGGGGCCAATGTGTCAAGAGGTTGAGGGGGGGGGGTACCTACCACATGATACTACTACAATGTAACCAAGTTTCCAACTAACCTATCTTGCATGCAACTGGGGAGATGGTAGAACTAATGCATATAAAACATGGGTAAAAAAAATGATCAAGGTGACTTGCCTGATTGATGATCTTCGTACGTGAGTGACTCTAAGTAACAAGCTTCGCACTCCGGATAATCTAACGAAACAAACAAGCACTCAATAAGCATACAACAAAATCACAACTCATAACATTCAGCAAAGAAGTATTAAACAATCAAGGCAAACAATGCAAAAAATCACTAGCAAGAAAAACACACAAGATTTTGTTTTCAAAAAGGTGAGAGGTGAAAACACTACTGACATAATGAAACCATTAGTATTATCTAAACATTAGTTGACAAAAAGAAAAACAATAAAATATTTTATTTATGAACAGAATAAAATCAATTTAAGTTTTGTTGGGAAAACTTTAGTAAAGTTTATACAAGTTTGTGATAAACACTATATGAATCAACTATAGTTATATTAACAAAAGAATGAAAAACTAAACTTGTTATTTATTAGCAAAACATGTTCTTAACAGAAAATAATTTAAAATTAAACCTGTCTTAGAAAGCAGAATTAAAATATACAAAACTTTGTTTGAAAGCAAAAACTATTACTAGTTAGTTGTTTTAATCAAATTATGCCTATTTGAAAAGAAGTTGTGATTCCTATGTTAAATAAAATTAAACTAAGCAAATTTATATATTTATTAACAGTGAGTAAAACACTAAATGTTTATTAACAGAACCTAATAAACAAATAAGACCAAATCTAATTTAAACTAATTAAAATTAAGTATATAAAATTATATTATAATACTAGACAGATTCTGTTTTTAACTGAAACACAAATCAAATATATCCTAAAAATCCTCAAACTAAACATGAAGGTAGTCCTAACTAATACCAAACAGTAGCAAAAATATTCATATCAAAATCTATTTTCAAACTCTAGTTATTCAGATTTGAAGATTTTGAGCAAATTTGATTAAATTCAAATTTTATAGTTCAAATTTGAAATTTAAAAGTAAAGGGTGAAACTACATGAAAATTTTGAGCTATTGCAAAAAGAATCAACTCAAAACACTAAATAGATTAAAAGTTATAAGCAAAACAAAATTTGAAAACATTCTGTTAATTAAAACAAAACTGAAAAAGAAACCTGACTTTGCAACGGCCAGGGAGGCTACGTGGCAGCACGTGAGTGGCTAAGGGGGTGTACGCGCGAGTGCTTTCGGGCGGGCGACCGATCGGTAGTGGGTACCGGTTCGGACTTAAGTCCGTTCTAATCTGGGTCGTTGGTTTTGGATCGGAGGGAGGGAAATGCTCACGAGGTAAAGTCGCCGGCGTCGGGGTTCTCCGGCGAGTCCGGTAGCGGCGAATGCGACGGCGAGGTGCTCCGATGGTCGGGGAAGACGGGGAAGTGGTCCGGGCGACGGCGACGGGCCTCCGGAGTCGACTGGTGGCAACGGTGGGGCGAACGGTGGTCGGACTCGGTGGCTACGGTCGATGGGAGGTCCGGTGAGGGTGGGAGCTCCGGCGAGGAATTGCGTAGCCTTCCGGCGAGAGGGAAGAGGGGTTTGGGAGGGAAATGAAAGGCGGGGCTGTGGGGCTCTTATATAGGTGCTCGGGGGTGCGGGGAGTTAAGAGAGGAGAGAGATCCGGCGAGGGGAGTGTTGGGGAACGTCGCATGGGAAACAAAAATTTTCCTACGCACACGCAAACCTATCCATGGTGATGAGCATCTACGAGAGGGAGAGTGGATCTACGTACCCTTGTAGATCGCTAAGCGGGAAGCGTTAAGAAACGCGGTTGGTGTAGTCGAACTTCTTCGCGATCCAAATCGCCGAGCGTCCCGCGATCCAATCACGAACCGTCCCGCGAACACATCATGATCCGTCCCGTGAACTCATCACGATCCGTCTCACGATCTTGATCACGATCTGTCCCGCGAACTCATCACGATCCGTTCCGTGATCACATCACGAACCGTCTCGCGATCTCGATCACGGTCCTTCCGATCTAGCGCCGAACGGACGGCACCTCCGCGTTCAGCACACGTGCAGCTTGATGACGATCTCCACCATCTTGATCCAGCAAGAGGAGGTGGAGAGGAGAGAGAGTTCACCGGCAGCGTGACGGCGCTCCGGTGATGGTGGTGGAGTGATTCCGGCAGGGCTTCGCCTAAGCGCTGCGGAAAACCGATCTAGAGGAGAAACTGTGCACCGGTGAAACGGGTAGCACGTGGCCGGAAATTCTGTCCAAAAACCACCCAATCCACTAGTATATATAGGAGGAGAGGAGAGGAGAGGCAGCCAAGGCCTTTGGGTCGGCCGAAATAGGAGGTGGGAGCAATCCTACTTCACCTCCAATCCTAGTTGGAGTAGGATTGCCTCCTATTGGCTGATTTTCCACTTTTTGCTTTAGGACTTTCTCTCCTGCGCCATGGGCCTTTGTGGCTGTTTTCCCAGCCCACTAAGGGCTGGTTATTATTCTCCCACAGCCCATGGACCTCTTGGGGTCGAAATACCCCTCCCGGAGGTCCTCCGGTACACTACCGGCACTCCCGGTACAATACCGATACTCCCGGTACACTACCGATGAGCCCGAAACTTTTCCGGAAACCAAACTGGGACTTCCTATATATGAATCTTTACCTCCGGACCATTCCGGAGCTCCTCGTGACGTCCGGGATCTCATCCGGGACTCCGAACAACCTTCGGTCACCACCATACATAACTCTACACTACCGAAACGTCACCGAACCTTAAGTGTGCAGACCCTGCGGGTTCGAGAACTATGTAGACATGACCGAGACACCTCTACGGTCAATAACCAATGGCGGGACCTGGACGTCCACATTGGTTCCTACATATTCTACGAAGATCTTTATCGGTCGAACCTCTATGTCAAGGATTCAGTTAATCCCGTATAACGTCCCCTTTGTTCTTCGGTATGTTACTTGCCCGAGATTCGATCGTCGGTATCTCCATACCTAGTTCAACCTCGTTTACTGGCAAGTCTCTTTACTCTTTCCGTAATACAAGATCCCGTGACTAACACTTAGCCACATTGCTTGCAAGGCTTGTTGTGATGTTGTATTACCGAGTGGGCCCTGAGATACCTCTCCGTCACACGGAGTAACAAATCCCAGTCTCGATCCATGCCAACTCAACAAACACCATCGGAGATACCTGTAGAGCACCTTTATAGTCACCCAGTTACGTTGCGACGTTTGATACACACAAGGCACTCCTCCGATATCCGTGAGTTGCATGATCTCATGGTCATAGGAACATATACTTGACATGCAGAAAACAGTAGCAATAAACTGACACGATCATATGCTATGTTTGTAGTTTGGGTCTTATCCATCACATCATTCTCCTAATGATGTGATCCCGTTATCAAATGACATCTCATGTCCATGGCTAGGAAACCTTAACCATCCTTTGATCAATGAGCTAGTCCATTAGAGGCATACTAGGGACATGGTTTTGTCTATGTATCCACACATGCATTTAAGTCTCCGATCAATACAGTTATAGCATGGATAATAAACGATTATCATGAACAAGGAAATATGATAATAACTAATTTATTATTGCCTCTAGGGCATATTTCCAACAGTCTCCCACTTGCACTAGAGTCAATAATCTAGTTCACATCACCATGTGATTCGCATTGTTATGAATCTAACACCCAATGAGTTTTGGGGCTCGATCATGCTTTGCATGTGAGAGAGGTCTTATAGTCAACGGGTCTGCGATATTCAGATCCGTGTGTACTTTGCAAATCTCTATGTCAAACCGTAATCACTGCTACCACACTCCACTTGGTACTATTTCCAAATGGCTGCTCCACTATACGTATCCAGATTGCTACTACTAGTCATCCGGATAGGTGTTAAAGCTTGCATCGACGTAACTATTTACGACGAACTCTTTATCACCTCCATAATCAAGAAACATTTCCTTAGTCCTCTGGTTACTAAGGATAATTCCGACCGCTGTCCAGTGATCCACTCCTGGACCACTCTTGTACCCCTTGACAGACTCGTGGCAAGGCACACATAGGTGCGGTACACAGCATGGCATAATATAGAGCCTATGGCTAAGGCATAGGGGACGACATTCATCCTTTCTCTTTCTTCTGCCGTTGTCGAGCTTTGAGTCTCACTCAACTTCACACCTTACAAATCAGACGAGAACTATTTCTCTGGCTGATCCATTTTGAACTCTTTCAAAATCTTGTGAAGGTATGCACTCATTGAAAGTCTCATCAAGCATCTTGATCTATCTCTATAGATTTTGATGCTCAACAATTAGGTAGCTTTATCCAGGTCTTCCTTTGAAAATCACTTTCCAAATAACCGTTTTATGCTTTCCAGAAACTCTACATTATTTCTGAACAACAATATGTCATCCACATATACTGATCAGAAATTCTATAGTGCTCCCACTCACTTTATTGCAAATACAAGTTTCTCATAAACTTTGTATAAACATCAAAACTTTGATCACCTCATCAAAGCGTATATTCCAACTCCGAGATGCTTGCTTCAGTCCATGGAAGGATCACCGAAGCTTGCACACCTTTTAGCATCCTTAGGCCTGACAAAACCTTCTGGTTGTATCACATACAACCTTTCCTCAAGTAAACCATTAAGGAAATGATGTTTTGACATCCATCTGTCAGATTTCATAATTGAAAACGCAGCAACTGCTAACATAATTCCAACAGACTTTAGCACCACTACGAGTGAGAAAATCTCATCGTAGTCAACTCCTTGAACTTGTCACAAACAACTTTGCAACAAGTCGAGCTTTACAAATGGTGATATTTACCATCAGCGTCTGTCTTCATTTTTAAAGATCCATTTGTACTCAACGACCTGCCGTCCAACGAGCAAGTCTACCAAAGTCTATACTTGGTTTTCATACATGGATCCTATCTCGGATTTCATGGTCTCATCCATTTGTCGGAATCCAGGCCCATCATCGCTTCTCCATAGCTCGTAGGTTCATCGCTGTCCAACAACATGACCTTTAAGACAGGGTTGTTGTACCACTCAAGAGCAGTACACGTCCTTGTCGACCTACGAGGTTCGATAGTAACTTGATCCGAAGCTTCATGATCATCATCATTAACTTCTTTCTTCAACTAACATAGGCTTCACAGAAACAACTTTCTGCGCTGCGCTACTCTGATTGAAACAAGGTTCAATAAGCTCATCAAGTTCTATCTTCCTCCCACTCAATTCTTTCGAGGGAAACCTTTTCTCAGGAAAGGATCCATTCCAGCAACAAACACTTTGCACTCGGATCTGAGATAGAAGGTATACCCAACTGTTCTTGGCGTATTCTATGAAGATGCATTTGTCCGCTTTGGGTTTGAGCTCATTAGGTGAAAACATTTTCCACACAAGCTTCGCAGCCCCAAACATCAAGAAATGACAGCTTTAGGTTTCTATCAAACCATAATTCACACGGTGTCATCTCAACGGATTTAGATGGTGCCCTATTTTAAAGTGAATGCGGTTGTCTCTAATGCATAACCCTAAAACGATAGTATTAAAACGATAAGAGACATCATAGTATGTGCTATATCAAATAAGGCATGACTACGACGTTCGGACACACCATCACACTATGGTGTTCCAGGTGGCGTGAGTTGTGAAACAACTTTCACATTGTCTAAATTTGTATGCCAAACTCGTAACCCAGATATTCACCTCCACGATCATATCGTAGAAATTTTTATCTTCTTGTCACGATGATCTTTAAACTTCACTCTGAACTTTGCTTTGAACCTTTCAAACAATTCAGACTTGTGTTTCATTAAGTAAATATACACTATATCTACTCAAATCATCAATGAAGGTAAGAAAACAATGATATTCACTGCAAGCTATAAACACTCATTGGATCGTATACATCAACATGCATTGTTTCCAATAAGTCACTTGCCCGTTTCATCAAGCCAGAAAACGGGGTTTAGTCATCTTACCAAAAGGCATGGTCTGCATGTCTCAATCGATTCAAAATCGAATGAGTCCAAAGATCCATCAACATGGAGTTTCTTCATGCGCTTTATACCAATATGAAATTCAGCGGCAGTGCCACAAGTATGTGGTACTATCATTATTAACTTTGCATCTTTTGGCATCATTGTTATGAACATGTGTATTACTATGATCAAGATTCAATGAACCACACTTACTAGGTGCATGACCATTGAAGGTATTTATTCATGTAAGCAGAATAACCATTATTCTCTAACTTGAATGAATAACCGTGTTGCAATAAACATGATCTAATCACGTTCATGCTTCAATGCAAAACACCAAATAAAATTTAGGTTCGTCACTAATCCCGAAGGTAGAGAGAGCGTGCGATGTTTGATCATATCAACCTTGGAAACATTTCCAACACACATCGTCACCTCACACTTAGCTAGTTCTCCATTTATTCCGTAGCTTTTATTTCGAGAAACCGAACCGGTATCCAATACCCAGGTGCTACTAGGAGTACTAGCAAGGTACACATCAATAACATGCATATCAAATATACTTCTGTCGACTTAGCCAGCCTTCTTATCTACCATGTATCCAGGGTTGTTCCGCTTCAGTGACCGTTCTCCTCATAATGGAAGCACTCAGTCTCGGGTTTAGGTTCAACTTTGGGCTGCTTCACTGGAGCAGCAACTGACTTGCCATCCATGAAGTTTCCCTACTTGCCCTTGCCCTTCTCGAAACTAGTGGTTTTTACTAACCATCAACACTTTGATGCTCCTTTTTGACTTCTACCTTCGCGGTGTCAAAACATCGCGAGAAGCTCAGGAATCATTTCTATCCCTGGCAATTTATAGTTCATCACCAAGTTCTAGTAGCTTAGTGATAGTGACTTGGAGAACTATATCAATCACTATCTTATCTGGAAGATCAACTCCCACTCGATTCAAGCGATTGTGGCACCTAGACAATCTAAGCACATGCTCAACTATTGAGCTATTCTCTTTCGTCTTGCAAGCAAAGAATCTTTGTTTGAGATCTCATATCTCATAACACGGGCACGAGCCTGAGATCACAATCTCAGCTCTTAGAACATCTCATATGTTCCGTGACGTTCAAAACGTCTTGGAGCCTCAATTCTAAGTCGTAATGCATGACGCACTAAACTATCAAGTAGTCATCAGAATGTGCCTGTCAGATGTTCACAACATCTACAGACGACGCTAGAGGGGGTGGCGTACCGAACGGTGCATTAAGGACATAAGCCTTCTGTGCAGCAATGAGGAAAATCCTCATATCACGGACCCAGTCCGCAATATTGCTACCATCATCTTTCAACTCTATTTCTCTAGGAACATATAAAAACACACGGGAGCTACAGTGCGAGCTAGTAATCTACAACATAATTTGCAAAGACACTACTGACTATGTTCATGATAATGAGTTCAATTAATCATATTACTTAAGAACTCCCACTCAAATTGACATCCCTCAGGTCATCTGAGTGTCACATGATCCAAATTCACCAACTCGAGTCCGATCATCACGTGAGTTGAGGTGGCTTCAATGGTGAACATCATTATGTTGATCATATCTACTATATGACTCATGCTCGACCTTTCGGTGTCTTGTGTTCCGAGGCCATGTCTGTACATGCTAGGCTCGTCAAGTTTAACCCGAGTGTTCCGCATGTGCAAATCTGTCTTGCACCCGTTGTATGTGAACGTAGAGTCTATCACACCCGATCATCACGTGGTGTCTCAACACGACGAACTTTCGCAACGGTGCACACTTGGGGAGAACACAATTTATCTTGAAATTAAGTGAGGGATCACCTTATAATGCTACCGTCGTCCTAAGCAAAACAAGGTGCATAAAAGGATTAACATCTCATGCAATTCATAAGTGACATGATATGGCCATCAACTTGTGTTTAAGATCTCCATCTTCGAAACACCGGCATGATCTCCATCGTCACCGGCACGACACCATGATCTCCATCAACGTGTCGCCATCGGGGTTGTCACGCCCTGCATGCTTCTACTACTATTGCTACCGTAGCGATAAAGTAAAGCATTACATAGCGCTTTAATGATTGACACGCAGGTCATACAATAATTAAAGACAACCCTATGGCTCCTGCCGGTTGCCGTAATCACCGACATGCAAGTCGTGATAATCTATACATCACATGATCATCTCATACATCACATATATCTCATCATGTAATTGGCCATATCATATCACAACATACCCTGCAAAAACAAGTTAGACGTCCTCTAATTGTTGTTGCATGTTTTACGTGGCTGCTACGGGTATCTAGCAAGAACAATTCTCACCTACGCAAAACCACAACGGTGATACACTAGTTTGCTTTTCAACCTTCTCAAGGACCGCCTTTGTCGGATCCGATCCAACTAGAGTAAGAGAAACTGTCACCCGCAAGCCAGCTAAGCAACAAGTTGCATCGCAGGAACCGGTCTCTCGTAAGCGTACGAGTAATGTTGGTCCGGGCCGCTTCATCTCACAATACCGCTGAACCAAAATCCGACCAAGGGAGGAAGCAATCTAAGCATCAACGCCCACAAACCTTTTGTGTTCTACTCGAGATCTCATCGAACCATCAACCTAGCTCATGATGCCACTGTTGGGGAACGTCGCATGGGAAACAAAAATTTTCCTACGCACACGCAAACCTATCCATGGTGATGAGCATCTACGAGAGGGAGAGTGGATCTACGTACCCTTGTAGATCGCTAAGCGGGAAGCGTTAAGAAACGCGGTTGGTGTAGTCGAACTTCTTCGCGATCCAAATCGCCGAGCGTCCCGCGATCCAATCACGAACCGTCCCGCGAACACATCATGATCCGTCCCGTGAACTCATCACGATCCGTCTCACGATCTTGATCACGATCTGTCCCGCGAACTCATCACGATCCGTTCCGTGATCACATCACGAACCGTCTCGCGATCTCGATCACGGTCCTTCCGATCTAGCGCCGAACGGACGGCACCTCCGCGTTCAGCACACGTGCAGCTTGATGACGATCTCCACCATCTTGATCCAGCAAGAGGAGGTGGAGAGGAGAGAGAGTTCACCGGCAGCGTGACGGCGCTCCGGTGATGGTGGTGGAGTGATTCCGGCAGGGCTTCGCCTAAGCGCTGCGGAAAACCGATCTAGAGGAGAAACTGTGCACCGGTGAAACGGGTAGCACGTGGCCGGAAATTCTGTCCAAAAACCACCCAATCCACTAGTATATATAGGAGGAGAGGAGAGGAGAGGCAGCCAAGGCCTTTGGGTCGGCCGAAATAGGAGGTGGGAGCAATCCTACTTCACCTCCAATCCTAGTTGGAGTAGGATTGCCTCCTATTGGCTGATTTTCCACTTTTTGCTTTAGGACTTTCTCTCCTGCGCCATGGGCCTTTGTGGCTGTTTTCCCAGCCCACTAAGGGCTGGTTATTATTCTCCCACAGCCCATGGACCTCTTGGGGTCGAAATACCCCTCCCGGAGGTCCTCCGGTACACTACCGGCACTCCCGGTACAATACCGATACTCCCGGTACACTACCGATGAGCCCGAAACTTTTCCGGAAACCAAACTGGGACTTCCTATATATGAATCTTTACCTCCGGACCATTCCGGAGCTCCTCGTGACATCCGGGATCTCATCCGGGACTCCGAACAACCTTCGGTCACCACCATACATAACTCTACACTACCGAAACGTCACCGAACCTTAAGTGTGCAGACCCTGCGGGTTCGAGAACTATGTAGACATGACCGAGACACCTCTACGGTCAATAACCAATGGCGGGACCTGGACGTCCACATTGGTTCCTACATATTCTACGAAGATCTTTATCGGTCGAACCTCTATGTCAAGGATTCAGTTAATCCCGTATAACGTCCCCTTTGTTCTTCGGTATGTTACTTGCCCGAGATTCGATCGTCGGTATCTCCATACCTAGTTCAACCTCGTTTACTGGCAAGTCTCTTTACTCTTTCCGTAATACAAGATCCCGTGACTAACACTTAGCCACATTGCTTGCAAGGCTTGTTGTGATGTTGTATTACCGAGTGGGCCCTGAGATACCTCTCCGTCACACGGAGTAACAAATCCCAGTCTCGATCCATGCCAACTCAACAAACACCATCGGAGATACCTGTAGAGCACCTTTATAGTCACCCAGTTACGTTGCGACGTTTGATACACACAAGGCACTCCTCCGATATCCGTGAGTTGCATGATCTCATGGTCATAGGAACATATACTTGACATGCAGAAAACAGTAGCAATAAACTGACACGATCATATGCTATGTTTGTAGTTTGGGTCTTATCCATCACATCATTCTCCTAATGATGTGATCCCGTTATCAAATGACATCTCATGTCCATGGCTAGGAAACCTTAACCATCCTTTGATCAATGAGCTAGTCCATTAGAGGCATACTAGGGACATGGTTTTGTCTATGTATCCACACATGCATTTAAGTCTCCGATCAATACAGTTATAGCATGGATAATAAACGATTATCATGAACAAGGAAATATGATAATAACTAATTTATTATTGCCTCTAGGGCATATTTCCAACAGGGAGAAGCGACCGGCGTCGGGTCCGGCGTGCGCGCGGGGGGGGGGGGGAAGAAGATGACCGTTCGGTCATTACGAGCGAACGAGGTGGGGTCCAGTGTCAGCGAATGGAGGCGTGTCCATTACGCGCGGTCGGTCGGCTTCTAATCAATTCGCGAGTAACTGTCGTGGGTCGGCCCGTTTAATACCGGAAACGGTTACCGTTTCCTTTTAATAATATTCCAGAGACATTCAAAAGCTTTTAAAGCATTCAAATCATCTCTAAATATAGGGGTATTATATATCAAAATTAACAGAATAATAAATTCTATTTAATGAACATTTCTATTCTGTTATTTGAACAATTTGAAAAAAATAATATTTTCAGAAATTGCCTAATTGTTTTTAAACCCTTTTTGCAAATATTTTCAAAATAACCCCTGGTTATTTTTGTTCAAATAAACCACCAATTAGTCCCTGGTGTGGAGTGTCATGTTCCTCCTCTCTTATTTGAACTTTTAACCAAAATTTCAAACAGGTGAAAGCAACTTAGGGAAAAGTAGAAAGAGCTTTCTGAAATCCAGAAGAGACATTTCAACTAACACATAAAATCAAGCAATGATGCTGCTAGATGCATAGCTATAATCATAACATTCCAAAATGGAATTTTGGGATGTTACAAACCTACCCACCTTAAGATGAATCTCGCCCTCGAGATTCGGGTTGGCTAGAAAATAGGTGCGGATGGTCTCTACGAAGATCTTCTTCGCGTTACCAGGTGGCTTCTTCCTCGGTATGGTGACTCCACAAAACTTTACAAAACTTGATAATCTTGCTGCGGGTAACTCGGTTGGATGTCTCGAGGATCTTGACAGGCTTCTCCTCGTAAGTCAGATCACTTTCAAGCTGTATGGCCTCTAGGGGCACGGTGTCTCGCAAATGGATGTCAGCCATCTCAGCATGGCATTTCTTCAGCTGGGACACATGGAACACATCATGAACCTCGGATAATCCTTCCGGCAATTCCAGTTTGTATGCGACTTCACCTCTACGTTCAAGAATTTTGTAGGGGCCTATGAATCTGGGTGCTAATTTTCCTTTAACACCAAATCTCTTGATTCCTCGAAGCGGGGATACACGAAGATATGCTCTGTCTCCCACTTCATATGTCACTTATTTACGTTTGCTGTCAGCATAACTCTTCTGTCGAGATTGAGCTATCTTGAGTCTGTCACGAATCAACTTGACTTTCTCTTCAGAATCTCGGATAAGGTCGGGACCAAAAAGTTGTCGGTCTCCAACACCATCCCATGTCAATGGTGTTCTGCATCTCCTTCCGTATAAAGCTTCGAAAGGGGCCATCTTTAGACTGGTCTGATAACTGTTGTTGTATGAGAATTCTGCGTAAGGCAAGTTATCGTCCCAACTAGAACCATAGTCTAGTGCACAAGCTCTCAACATGTCCTCCAAAATCTGATTGACTCTCTCAGTCTGTCCATCTGTCTGCGGATGAAAGGCTGTACTGAACTCTAGCCTTGTACCCACAGTTTCATGTAACTGATGCCAAAACTTTGAAGTAAATTGTGTTCCTCTATCTGACACGATACTCCTCGGAACTCCATGCAGACATACGATCCTGCTCATATATAACTTGTCTAGCTTAGCACTGGTATAGGTGGTCTTTACCGGGATGAAGTGAGCTACCTTGGTCAAGCGATCAACCACTACCCAGATGGAATCATAACCTGAACGGGTCCTGGGTAATCCTGTGATGAAATCCATACCAAGCTTTTCCCATTTCCACTCGGGTATCGGCAAAGGTTGGAGTAACCCTGCTGGTTTCTGATGTTCTGCCTTCACTCGCTGACAAACATCACATATTGCAACATGTTCCGCAATATCTTTCTTCATACCTGTCCACCAATAACTTTCCTTTAAATCCAGATACATCTTGGTGTTGCCTGGGTGTATCGAGTAAGGTGAATCGTGGGCTTCCTGAAGTATCAACTTCCTGAGCTCTAGTTCATTGGGCACATAGATTCGGTTCTCAAACCACAAAGTTCCGTGTTCATCCTCACGAAAACCTTTAGCTTTACCCACTTCCATTCTCTGCTTTATCCCAGCTATCTCCTTGTCCGATTTCTGGGCTTCACGAATTCTTTCGGTCAAGGTGGACTGAATTTCCAGTGTGGCAATATATCCTCTTGGTACTATCTCTAGCTTGAGCTCTCTGAGATCATCGACTAACTCTTGGGGTAATCTTCCAGCTGTGAGTGTGTTCACATAAGTTTTACGACTCAAGGCATCGGCTACAACATTAGCCTTACCTGGATGGTAGTGTAATCTCATGTCATAGTCCTTGATTAACTCTAACCATCGTCTCTGTCTGAGGTTCAACTCTTTCTGCGTGAAGATATACTTCAGGCTCTTATGGTCGGTGTAAACATCACAACTATTTCCTACAAGGAAATGTCTCCAAGTCTTGAGTGCATGCACTACGGCTGCTAGTTTCAAATCATGCGTGGCATAATTCAACTCATGAGGTCGTAGTTGTCTGGATGCATAGGCTACAACTTTTCCATCCTGCATAAGTACTCCTCCAAGTCCTTGACGTGAGGCATCACAGTAAACTTGGAAATCCTTCCGAATATCGGGCAAGATCAATACTGGGGCTGTGACCAAACGTTCCTTTAACTCCTGGAAACTGGCTTCACCTTCCACAGTCCAAACATACTTGGATTCTTTTTTCAACAACTCTGTCATGGGCTTGGCAATCTTTGAGAAATTCTCAATGAATCTCCGGTAATATCCTGCAAGTCCGAGGAAACTACGGATCTCCTTAACTGAGGTAGGGGACTTCCACTCGGTGACGGCTTCAACCTTAGCAGGGTCCACTGCTATTCCATCTCCGGAAATAACATGTCCAAGGAATCCGACTTCCGTCAGCCAAAATTCACATTTGCTGAACTTGGCATATAACTGATGCTCTCTTAGCTTCTCCAGAACTAAACGCAGATGTTCCTTGTGCTCTTCCTCGTTCTTGGAGAATATCAGAATGTCATCGATGAACACCACAACAAACTTGTCCAAATATTCCATAAACACTTTGTTCATCAAATTCATGAAGTAGGCAGGAGCATTAGTCAATCCAAAAGACATGACCGTATACTCATACAAGCCATACCTCGGGGTGAAAGCTGTTTTGGGTATATCCTGTTCACGAATTTTCAACTGGTGATACCCTGATCGAAGATCGATCTTGGAGAATACTTTGGCTCCTACTAGCTGATCAAACAAATCATTAATCATCGGCAGAGGATACTTGTTCTTGATAGTCAGCTCGTTCAAAGCACGATAGTCCACTACCATTCTCAAAGATTTATCCTTCTTCTCCACCAAAAGTACTGGGGCTCCCCAAGGTGATGAACTTGGGCGAATATACCCCTTGTCCAATAACTCCTTGATTTGCTTCTTTATTTCCAACAGATCATTTGCGGGCATCCGATAGGGTCTCTTGGAAATTGGTGCTGTCCTTGGCTGTAGCTCTATTAAGAACTCAATCTCCCTATCTGGTGGCATTCCTGGTAATTCTTCCGGAAATACATCTGGAAAGTCTTTTACCACAGGTACTTCCTCCTGAACAACTCCCGTGAGGGCATTTAACCTAGCACTCATACGTGTGCGTTGGGATACATACTTAATCCTCTTGTTCTCCGGGGTGGTGAGTGAAACAGACTTGCTGAGGCAATCAAGATTTCCTTCATACTTGGTCATCCAATCCATGCCTAGGATTACATCCAATCCTTGTGACTCTAAGACGATGAGGTCGGTGGGAAAAACATGATTTCCTATATTGAGTTTCAAGGCATGGCATCCTATCCCTGCCATCATCATACCTCCTGGGGAACTGACCTTAATGGGCTGACTAAGGGTTTTGGTGGGCAAACCATACTTATCCACAACTACCCTTGATATGAATGAATGAGTTGCACCGGAATCAAAAAGTACTGTAACCGAACGTGAATGCAATAAAAACTTACCAACCACAGTCTCGGGTTGATCATAGACTTCTTCCACGTCGAGGTGGTTCACCTGGGCACGAGGAAAAGGGTTTGGCTTCTTGGCTGCAGAGTTGCCGTTGTTGTTGCCGTTTCCACTGCCTTGCTTGCTCTGGGGACACTCAGTAGCATAGTGCCCTGTCTTCTGGCACTTGAAACAGGTGATGTGACTCAGATCCTTCTAAGTAGGAACTTGACGGTGCTGGTTGTGGTTCCCATTCCCATTGTCACTCTTGAAGTTACCATGGTTGGGACGGTTGTTCCCATTTCCTTCATGATGGTGGCCTCCATGGTTGTGCACAACATGAGTGTGCCTTCCAAACTTACTGGTACCTGATCCGGTATTTCCTGAGTACGGGGAGTAGCGAGCCTTCTGATGAGCTCCAGAGTTGAACTTCCCCTGAGTGTACTTCCGCTTGCGGTTCTCAATTTGCTGTTGTTTACCCTCCAGAATAAGGGCCTTGTCCACCAACTCTTGGTAGTTGTTGAAAGTAGTCACTACCAGCTGTATGCTCAACTCGTCGTTGAGTCCTTCCAGAAACTTTTCTTGCTTGGCCGCATCATCGGCCACATATCCTAGGGCATAACGGGCCAACATGCTGAACTCTTCCACATATTGGGCCACAGAGCGATTACCCTGGTGCAAGTTGCGAAACTCGCGCTTCTTTAGACTCATGGCTCCAGCTGAAACATGAGCGGTGCGGAAAGCAAGCTTGAACTTCTCCCAAGTCACATCTGCAATAGGATAAGTGGTGGTGTAGTTCTCCCACCATGAAGCTGCTGGTCCTTCCAGTTGATGTGCGGCAAATCGCACCTTCTCAGCGTCAGTGCATCCAGCGGTGATCAGCTCTCTCTCCATCTTGCGGAGCCAGTCATCTGCCACAATGGGCTCAGTGCTGCTGTAGAAAATTGGAGGGTTCAACCTCAGAAAACGGGTGAGATTGTCAGACTGGGGTGGATGGTGGTTGTGGTTATTGTTGTTCTGATTGTTGGTCTGATTCTGAATCAATAGTTGCATCAGTGCATTCTGTTGCTGAAGGAGTTGAGTGAGTTCCGGCGGAAAAGTGAAGTCGGTCTCACGTCGTGGAGGCATCTTTCTGTTTTCAGAGGGATGAGAATTAGAATAGAACAAGGGTCTAGAAGAAATAATCACTACCCATATGCAATGCAACAAACATATCACACCAAACACTCATTCATTTATTCAATCAATGTCAAACATTGGGAATACAAACCTCAAACAACTAAGCATCGACCTACGCTTTAACGACTAAAATAAAAGATACATTGGAGGGCATAACTAAGGTTCCCCTCAAAAGTGCATAGTCGTAGGTCCTCCGGTGGTGCTTTCCTCATAGTCTTCATCATCGCTGATGAAGGGTGCCATGTCTCCTTCGGGATGAAGGTTTTCCCCCATGTCTAGCTGCTCCTCCAAAGTTGTGATGCGTGCATTCTGCTCATCAATCCTCTCTAGGAAGTCCTTCACTTCATGCTCGTGTTCATAGTTGGCCTCTCGCAGATCAGCTTCAAGGTCCAGCTCGCGGTTCATCAGATTCTTGATTGTCTTCATATCAGCATGAACTCGAAGCTCCAGAGTCCTGATGTGAGTCTCCAGGGTCTGGATATAGGAAATAGTGGTTTCTACAGTGGGAGGAGTTATGATGTTTCCATTGGCATCTCTGCGACAAACCACGCTGAGTCCTGGTGAAATGGTTCCACCTCTGTATTCCTCCTGAATACGTCCAAGGGCACGATGAATGGCCATGTCTCTTCCAAGTATCCAACTGGGTGCCACGAACTTGAGATCTATGGGTTCCTTCCGATTCCCAAAAGTCTTCCCTGGGATATGCACCTCGATCCTGTAGCGTCCATCTTGGGGAAATGACATGATAGGAATCCCGGTGATGCTCGGCAAAGCAATCCTTACGTCCTTGACGATCCTCATCAGCTCCTTACCAAAGGGCATCGTTGCGTCAGGCTGGCAAAACTCCGTGATCAACACTGGGATGAAGGTGGCCATCTATAAATTTTGAAATAATCGGAGAGGAATCAGAAACGAATAGATGAGAGTATAAGAATTTTAAAGACAAAGAGAAACAATCCTAAGGCTTTCCAATCCTAGAGGTTACGTCCTATGGTCAGCGTGTGCTCTGATACCATTTCTGTAGCGACCCGACCTGAAAGGTCAAGTCTCCGGTGTTTCCGTACCATCCCAAGATCATGCTGGTACACACACGGTACATCAATGTATATATCAAAGGGAAATCACACAGCATTATATTAATCGAAATCTCATATCGAGTCCTTTATTACAATAAATATTACAATAAAGTGGCCAAAGGCCAACTCATGAGAATATCTAAATCTTGCGGAAGCGTCGACGGTAGATGAGTCCATCCGACTCCAAGGGCATCTCACTGAGCATAGAACGCGTCCTCACTCCTGGTCGGAAAAATACTCTGCAACATGATACGTTGCAGCCGTGTAGGTCAGCATATGGAATATGCCGGCAAAGTCACAAGAGAGGGGTGAAAATAATCAGCTAGTCTATATGCTTATATGGCAGGTGGTGGTGTAAGTTTTTGCGTAAAGCCAAGTTTTTCCTACATCAAGAGAGGGGCTAAGAAAAATATTACTAAGTTGGTTGATTAATGAGATGGTTCCACCAACCAATTCTCATACCCAAAATTGTTAATACCCACATCATCATATTAATTGTGTTGAGAGTTCCGGAAGTTTCAATTCCTTTGGCTCAAGTCGTCCATGACCGTGGACACGGCTAATCGATTAGGTTTGGAATACTCTGCAGAGTTTTGCACACGTTCCCCACAAGATTTGGTCGCCTCCGTTTGATTTCTCGCACTTCAGAGTGTTTGAGAAACGGATGACCAAAACATGGTCTTCCAAAGGGTTTCCCTGCGACTCTGTCGGTGCCCATCCTTTCCTACCGTTCTTCTACCTCTCGTAGCACCGCCTGTCCAGGGTCACCACGATATCCAACCAAGCCAGAGCCCATAATGACTTGTGGCTGTGCATGTAAGCCTTGGGTTTTAAAGCATCCATCCATCTCTTTGTGCCTGGGTGGACCTTTCCGCGTGAATACTGGCCATCTCCAGCATCACCTAGGCAAATCCACTGGTTTCTCCAGGGTGCCGTTCAACCATCATCCACCCAGAGGTATGTTGAAAACTCGGAGTCTAGAATCTTGATCATTATGTAGGTCTTGAAATTATTAACTCTCTCAACTCTCATGAATCACACATCCACCCCCGTCTACTATTGGCATAGCAAAAGGTAAAACAACGTTTCCCGGGGCCAATGTGTCAAGAGGTTGAGGGGGGGGGTACCTACCACATGATACTACTACAATGTAACCAAGTTTCCAACTAACCTATCTTGCATGCAACTGGGGAGATGGTAGAACTAATGCATATAAAACATGGGTAAAAAAATGATCAAGGTGACTTGCCTGATTGATGATCTTCGTACGTGAGTGACTCTAAGTAACAAGCTTCGCACTCCGGATAATCTAACGAAACAAACAAGCACTCAATAAGCATACAACAAAATCACAACTCATAACATTCAGCAAAGAAGTATTAAACAATCAAGGCAAACAATGCACAAAATCACTAGCAAGAAAAACACACAAGATTTTGTTTTCAAAAAGGTGAGAGGTGAAAACACTACTGACATAATGAAACCATTAGTATTATCTAAACATTAGTTGACAGAAAGAAAAACAATAAAATATTTTATTTATGAACAGAATAAAATCAATTTAAGTTTTGTTGGGAAAACTTTAGTAAAGTTTATACAAGTTTGTGATAAACACTATATGAATCAACTATAGTTATATTAACAAAAGAATGAAAAACTAAACTTGTTATTTATTAGCAAAACATGTTCTTAACAGAAAATAATTTAAAATTAAACCTGTCTTAGAAAGCAGAATTAAAATATACAAAACTTTGTTTGAAAGCAAAACTATTACTAGTTAGTTGTTTTAATCAAATTATGCCTATTTGAAAAGAAGTTGTGATTCCTATGTTAAATAAAATTAAACTAAGCAAATTTACATATTTATTAACAGTGAGTAAAACACTAAATGTTTATTAACAGAACCTAATAAACAAATAAGACCAAATCTAATTTAAACTAATTAAAATTAAGTATATAAAATTATATTATAATACTAGACAGATTCTGTTTTTAACTGAAACACAAATCAAATATATCTTAAAAATCCTCAAACTAAACATGAAGGTAGTCCTAACTAATACCAAACAGTAGAAAAAATATTCATATCAAAATCTATTTTCAAACTCTAGTTATTCAGATTTGAAGATTTTGAGCAAATTTGATTAAATTCAAATTTTATAGTTCAAATTTGAAATTTAAAAGTACAGGGTGAAACTACATGAAAATTGTGAGCTATTGCAAAAAGAATCAACTCAAAACACTAAATAGATTAAAAGTTATAAGCAAAACAAAATTTGAAAACATTCTGTTAATTAAAACAAAACTGAAAAAGAAACCTGACTTTGCGACGGCCAGGGAGGCTACGTGGCAGCACGTGAGTGGCTAAGGGGGTGTACGCGCGAGTGCTTTCGGGCGGGTGACCGATTGGTAGTAGGTACCGGTTCGGACTTAAGTCCGTTCTAATCTGGGTCGTTGGTTTTGGATCGGAGGGAGGGAAATGCTCACGAGGTAAAGTCGCCGGCGTCGGGGTTCTCCGGCAAGTCCGGTAGCGGCGAATGCGACGGCGAGGTGCTCCGATGCTCGGGGAAGACGGGGAAGTGGTCCGGGCGACGGCGACGGGCCTCCGGAGTCGACTGGTGGCAACGGTGGGGCGAACGGTGGTCGAACTCGGTGGCTACGGTCGATGGGAGGTCCGGTGAGGGTGGGAGCTCCGGCGAGGAATTGCGTAGCCTTCCGGCGAGAGGGAAGAGGGGTTTGGTAGGGAAATGAAAGGCGGGGCTGTGGGGCTCTTATATAGGTGCTCGGGGGTGCGGGGAGTTAAGAGAGGAGAGAGATCCGGCGAGGGGAGAAGCGACCGGCGTCTGGTCCGGCGCGCGGGGGGGGGGGGGGGAAGAAGAAGACCGTTCGGTCATTACGAGCGAACGAGGTGGGGTCCAGTGTCAGCGAATGGAGGCGTGTCCGTTACGCGCGGTCGGTCGGCTTCTAATCAATTCGCGAGTAACTGTCGTGGGCCGGCCCGTTTAATACCGGAAACGGTTACCGTTTCCTTTTAATAATATTCCAGAGACATTCAAAAGCTTTTAAAGCATTCATATCATCTCTAAATATAGGGGTGTTATATATCAAAATTAACAGAATAATAAATGCTATTTAATGAACATTTCTATTCTGTCATTTGAACACTTTGAAAAAAAATATTTTCAGAAATTGCCTAATTGTTTTTAAACCCTTTTTGCAAATATTTTCAAAATAACCCCTGGTTATTTTTGTTCAAATAAACCACCAATTAGTCCCTGGTGTGGAGTGTCATGTTCCTCCTCTCTTATTTGAACTTTTAACCAAAATTTCAAATAGGTGAAAGCAACTTAGGGAAAAGTAGAAAGAGCTTTCTGAAATCCAGAAGAGACATTTCAACTAACACATAAAATCAAGCAATGATGCTGCTAGATGCATAGCTATAATCATAACATTCCAAAATGGAATTTTGGGATGTTACAGTACCGGGCCCTGACATAGTTCCTAGTCTGCTTGTCACGGTATTTCTCGAAGCGGGGTTGTAGGCCTTGCTCGGCACGCTCCGCGTCCTCCTTGTCCCATATAGGTTCCGCCACTCTGTAACCGCCGGGACCGAGTTGGTGGACCCCTAAGTTCAACTCCTGCATATCTTTCCACCACTGACTTGATTCCAGGGTTGCGCTGCTCTTGCACTTGATCTTGAACTCCTGGTAGTCATCTTCGTTGATCGCAGGATTTTTCGCCTTGAATGTAACATAGCACATAGAATGTGTTGTTGCTGCTACTTCTTTGCTCTTATATTGTTCCTCTGAAGACATCAAAATATGCACCGGTCATCTCACACACAAATATGCAAGTCTTGTATTATTCTCAAACTTCACTGCATTTACATCTCACACACATGATGACAGATCATTTTGCCATGTCTTATGATGTTCAACCTGGACCCCTTGCTTGGATCCAATAAACTTTTCTTTCATTTTTATTGTAGTTATTGATATGTTGCTAATACAATACCAGAAAATTATTCTTTGTTGAGCCCAGAACGACAATAGTAGGACTAAAACCGTGGAATGCAGTGAAGTTTGAGAATAGTCGTCCCCGACAGGAAGTTGGAGTTGTGGAGGCAAACCTTGGAATCGAAAGGTTTTAGACTTAGTAGGACTAAAACCGAGTACATGAGGTGCGCTTTCAGTACTACTAGGAACGAGGAGGGGGAGGATGTTAGCCTTGATGGGCAAGTGGTGCCTCAGAAGGACACCTTTCGATATTTGGGGTCAATGTTGCAGAAGGATGGGGATATCGATGAAGATGTGAACCATCGAATTAAAGCCGGATGGATGAAGTGGCGCCAAGCTTCTGGCATTCTTTGTGACAAGAGGGTGCCACAAAAGCTAAAAGGCAAGTTCTATAGGACGGCAGTTCGACCCGCAATGTTGTATGGCGCTGAGTGTCGGCCGACTAAAAGGCGACATGTGCAACAGTTAGGTGTGGCGGAGATGCGCATGTTGAGATGGATGTGTGGTCACACAAGGAAGGACCACATCCGGAATGATGATATACGGGATAAAGTTGGGGTAGCGCCAATTGAAGAGAAGCTTGTCCAACATCGTCTGAGATGGTTTGGGCATATTCAGCGCAGGCCTCCAGAGGCCCCAGTGCACAGCGGACGGCTTAAGCATGCTGATAATGTCAAAAGAGGCCGGGGTAGACCGAACTTGACATGGGAAGAGTCTGTAAAGAGAGATCTGAAGGACTGGAGCATCACCAAAGAACTAGCCATGGACAGGGGTGCGTGGAAGCTTGCTATCCATGTGCCAGAACCATGAGTTGGTCGCGGGATCTTATGGGTTTCACCTCTAGCCTACCCCAACTTGTTTGGGACTAAAGGCTTTGTTGTTGTTGTTGTTGTTGTTGTTGTTGTTGTTGTTGTTGTTGAGCCCAGAACGACAATAGCCATGGGAAGGCAAAGGGTAGACCTCCTTGTCCTCGTTTCAAACACCACACACCAGTCCCTAGCTATCTTGCCTATCCAGGAGACACATTTACCGTTGAGTCCCTGAACACCTACGCCATGCATCGACATCGTATGTTTCCTCGCCTCCTATTCTCGCATCGTATATGTTCGGTACTATAGAAATGATTATAACAGCAAGCTAACCTCTTGTGGTCTTTAAGAATCCTGGTGACGGCAAGGAACAGCTCCCTCTGCTCCAGCTTGCCGATGCCCCAGTAGGCGACAAAGGCATCGATGTTCTTGAAGGTGGGGACGACTCAGTCGGCGGCGGCCTTCCCGGCGGCTGCGGCGAGCTCGAGCGCCTTCCTGTAGACCAAGGCCTTGCCAGAGAGGCTCGGAAGCCGGTGGGGAAAGGGATGGGGATGGGGATGGGGATGGAACGACGGGCGTGTCGCCGACGCCGGCTGCCGCTATGAGAAGGAGGCGAGGGGGGTATACGAGTGGTGGAGCGGAGCCGAGCGCCGGTGCTGGTGGTGGTCGCTGCTGCTGCTGCGGGGGCAGCGGCGGAGGCGCGGGGGCGCGGCGGCGGCGGTGCAGTACGGGTCGGGGCAGTGGGCGGGTGAGAGTCGGGGCAGTCAGCGGGAAGATAGAAAGGGGGCAAGGGTTAGCAATGGCGCACCCACGAGAGGTGGGCCATTAGTAATATTTTTTTTGTATAGCAATGGCGCATCGCCAGGAGGTGCGCCATTAGTAATCTTGCATTGGTCCCGGTTCGTAGCACCAACCGGTACCAAAGCCCACCTTTAGTTCCGGTAGATGCTACCAACCAGGACCAATGGTCTCTTTTCAGCAGCTAAAACGGCGGGAAATAGAGACCTTTGGTACCGGTTGGTGACAAGAACGAGTACCAATGCCCCCTTTCGTGCCGGTTCGTAGCACCAACCGGTTACAAAGCCCCCCTTTCGTCCCGGTTTGTGCCACCAACCGAGACGAATAATGCGCTGCCGCGGTGCGGTGGGATGTTTAGTCCCACCTCGCTAGTCGAGGGGCAGCCGTAGTGGTTTATAAGCGCTGATGCGCGTACCACTTCGAGCTCCTCTCAACCGCAGGCTTACGGGCCTAATCTGATACTCATTGCCTGTGGGCTTGCTGGGCCTGATGCGGGCCTGGATCCTGGCACATTATAGGGTTTCTAGTCTATCCAGGCCGTGTCAGCCCAGGAGTGGCATTTTTTTCTCTGGAAAAGGACCTTTAGTCCCGGTTGGTGCTACCAACCGGGACCAATGGTCTCTTTTCAGCAGCTAAAACGGCGGGAAACACAGACCTTTGGTACCGGTTGGTGACAAAAACCGGTACCAATGCCCCCTTTCGTGCCGGTTCGTAGCACCAACCGGTACCAAAGCCCCCCTTTCCTCCCGGTTTCTACCAACAACCGGGACGAATAATGCGCTGCCGCGGTGCGGTGGGATGTTTAGTCCCACCTCGCTAGTGGAGGGGCAGCCGTAGTGGTTTATAAGCGCTGATGCACGTACCACTTCGAGCTCCTCTCAACCATAGGCCTATGGGCCTAATCTGATACTCATTGCTTGTGGGCTTGCTGGGCCTGATGCGGGCCTGGATCCTGGCCCATTATAGGGTTTCTAGTCTATCCAGGACGTGTCAGCCCAGTAGTGGCATTTTTTTCTCTGGAAAAGGACCTTTAATCCCAGTTGGTGCAACCAACCGGGACCAATGCTCTCTTTTAAGCAGCTAAAACGGCGGGAAACATAGACCTTTGGTACCGGTTGGTGACAAGAACCGGTACCAATGCCCCCTTTCGTGCCGGTTCGTAGCACCAACCGGTACCAAAGCCCCCCTTTCGTCCTGGTTTCTACCACCAACCGGGACGAATAATGCGCTGCCGCGGTGTGGTGGGATGTTTAGTCCCACCTCGCTAGTCGAGGGGCAGCCGTCGTGGTTTATAAGCGCTGATGCGTGTACCACTTCGAGCTCCTCTCAACCGCAGGCTTACGGGCCTAATCTGATACTCATTGCCCATGGGCTTGCTGGGCCTGATGCGGGCCTGGATCCTGGCCCATTATAGGGTTTCTAGTCGTATCCAGGCCGTGTCAGCCCAGTAGTGGCATTTTTTTCTCTGGAAAAGGACCTTTAGTCCCGGTTGGCGCCACCAACAGGACTAATAGAGTCTGGGACGGCAGATCCCCCAAAAGGTCCCGTCAAGTGCTAACGGTCCTTTGCCGTCCGCCGTACCACCCTTTGCCATCCGCCGTACCACCCTTTGTCGTCCGCCGTATGTGGGCCGACGACAAAGGGAGCACTGCCAGCCCCCCCCCCGCCACCTTTGCTGTCAGCCATATGGGCTTCCCTTTGCCGTCTGCCGACCCTCCTTTGCCATCAGCCTATGTACTAGGCCGACGACAAAGGCGTGCTCCCAGCGTGGCTCAGCCAGGCTGCTTGAGCCTTTGTCGTCTGCCCTACGGCCTTTGCCGTCTGCCCTCCGGCCTTTGCCGTCGGTGGGCGGACGGCAAAGACTCAAACAGCCCCCCTTTATTTTTCTTTCTATTATATCCACCAATTTTCACAATAATCAGGATATATATATATACGATAGGAATAAATTTGTTTCCGTACTCATAACCATATTAAAATAACTTTCATCCATAGTACATACATATTATTCAAGTTGCATCCGTACCAAACCATATATTACACCAGTTTCATCCATATGCATACACAGTTTCATATATATCCATATACTACAATAGTTTCAATACAAGCTTCCATGAAGCCGTGGTACAAGAAATCATATTCAAGCATTCCATCAATATAATCCAAGCTTCCCGTGAAGTGAATGTAATCTGCGAAATGACAAATAAGAAAGTTAGAAGAAGAATACTAGATGAAGAAGAGAAGTATATATAGGTTATTTCGGAGAGAACTTAGCTAAGTTAGGTGGAATATGTCATCTTGGAGCTACATAGCCTTATTATGTCATTTAGGATAGAACTTAGCTAGGTATAGGTCATTCTAGAGCTAACTTGGATAAAATATGTCATTTTTTAACCAACTATGATTATTAAATCCATTTTGCCCTTATTATGTCATTTTGGAGCTAAATTAGTCATTGTAATGAGCTAACCAAGGTTCTTATGATGTTTTTACCTAACTATGCTAATTATGTCATTTTGGAGGATCATTAGCTAAGTATAGGTCATCTTTTATTAAATAGGCCATTTTGGAGCTAAGAAAGCTAATTATGTCATTTTGTTGGATAATTAGCCAATTTAGTCTTTTTTGGATGAGTCTAAGCTACGTAGAAGTAGACAAAGATAAGAAGCAAGAAGAGAAGAAGAAGGAGAAGTAAAAGAAGAAGGAGGAGGAGGAGTAGGAGAAGGAAAAGGAGAAGGAACGGGAGAAGAAGAGGAAAAGAAGAAGGACGAGAAGAAGGAGAAGAAGCTTCTCTCCTCCTTCTTCTCCTTCTTCTTCCTCCTTCTCCTTCTCCTTCTTCTTCTTCTTCCTTTTTTTCATTTCTCCCCTTTGTTCTCCTCTTGTCCCTTCTTTGGGCTAAATTAGCTAATCATGCCTTTTTGGAGCTAATTATTTCATTTTGGAGGATAAATAGCTAAGTATAGGTCATTTATTATTAAATAGGCCATTTTGGAGCTAACTAAGCTAATTATGTCATTTAGGTGGAAGCCAAGCTAAGTACAGGCCATTCTAGAGCTAACTTGGGTAAAATATGTCATTTTGGAGCCAACTATGATTATTAAATCCATTTTGACCGTATTATGTCATTTTGGAGCTAAATTAGTCATTGTAATGAGCTAACCAAGGTTCTTATGATGTTTTTACCTAACTATGCTAATTATGTCATTTTGGAGGATAATTAGCTAAGTATAGGTCATTTTTTATTAAATAGGCGATTTTGGAGCTAAGAAAGCTAATTATTTAATTTTGTTGGATAATTAGCCAATTTAGTCTTTTTTGGATGAGTCTAAGCTACGTAGAAGTAGACAAAGAGAAGAAGCAAGAAGAGAAGAAGAAGGAGAAGTAAAAGAAGAACGAGGAGGAGGAGGAGAAGGAGAAGGAGAATGAAGAGGAGAAGAAGAAGAAAATAAGAAGGAGAAGAAGCTTCTCTCCTCCTTCTTCTCCTTCTTCTCCTTCTTCTTCCTCCTTCTCCTTCTCCTTCTTCTTCTCTTCTTCTTCTTCTTCCTTTTTTTCATTTCTCCTCTTTCTTCTCCTCTTGTCCCCTTCTTCGGGCTTAATTAGATAATTATGCCTTTTTGGAGTTAATTATTTCATTTTTGAGGATAAATAGCTAAGTATAGGTCATTTATTATTAAATAGGCCATTTTGGAGCTAACTAAGCTAATTATGTCATTTAGGTGGAAGCCAAGCTAAGTATAGGCCATTCTAGAGCTAACTTGCGTGAAATATGTCATTTTGGAGCCAACTATGGTTATTAAATCCATATGCATACAGAGTTTCATATATATCCATATACTACAATAGTTTCAATACAAGCTTCCATGAAGCCGTGGTACAAGAAATCATATTCAAGCATTCCATCAATATAATCCAAGCTTCCCGTGAAGTGAATGTAATCTGCGAAATGACAAATAAGAAAGTTAGAAGAAGAATACTAGATGAAGAAGAGAAGTATATATAGGTTATTTCGGAGAGAACTTAGCTAAGTTAGGTGGAATAGGTCATCTTGGAGCTACATAGCCTTATTATGTCATTTAGGATAGAACTTAGCTAGGTATAGGTCATTCTAGAGCTAACTTGGATAAAATATGTCATTTTTTAGCCAACTATGATTATTAAATCCATTTTGCCCTTATTATGTCATTTTGGAGCTAAATTAGTCATTGTAATGATCTAACCAAGGTTCTTATGATGTTTTTCCTAACTATGCTAATTATGTCATTTTGGAGGATAATTAGCTAAGGATAGGTCTTTTTTTATTAAATAGGCCATTTTGGAGCTAACAAAGCTAATTATGTCATTTTGTTGGATCATTAGCCAATTTAGTCTTTTTTGGATGAGTCTAAGCTACGTAGAAGTAGACAAAGAGAAGAAGCAAGAAGAGAAGAAGACGGAGAAGTAAAAGAAGAAGGAGCAGGAGGAGGTGAAAGAAGGAGAAGGAAGAGGAGAAGAAGAAGAAAAGAAGAAGGAGAAGAAGCTTCTCTCCTCCTTCTTCTCTTTCTTCACCTTCTTCTTCCTCCTTCTCCTTCTCTTTCTTCTTCTCTTCTTCTTCGTCTTCCTTTTTTTCATTTCTCCTGTTTCTTCTCCTCTTGTCCTCTTCTTCGGGCTTAATTAGCTAATTATGCCTTTCTGAAGCTAATTATTTCATTTTGGAGGATAAATAGCTAAGTATATTTCATTTATTATTAAATAGGCCATTTTGGAGCTAACTAAGCTAATTATGTCATTTAGGTGCAAGCCAAGCTAAGTATAGGCCATTCTAGAGCTAACTTGGGTAAAATATGTCATTTTGGAGCCAACTATGATTATTAAATCCATTTTGACCTTATTATGTCATTTTGGAGCTAAATTAGTCATTGTAATGAGCTAACCAAGGTTCTGATGATGTTTTTACCTAACTATCCAATTTGGAGCTAAACATACCATTATCGTCATCACGACGATGAAGCACGGCGGCTCTGGCTTGTTTCACCTGGAGAAGGCTGCCCTGGAGAACGCTCCACTGTAGAAGGGTCATGCAATGCCTTTCGGGAGATATTCTGCACCAAAAATCGTTTGCAATCTGTCGTTAGCATGATGCCACTCTTAATTAAGATCACTTCATTGAAATGAAACTCACCGTCCCCGCCATGTTAATGACTGGCATCCATGCCGGAGTACCACGCAGCTCCACCGCCACCATGCCGTCATGCTGCCAGAGCTCTCCCTCAACCTCTCCTTCCTCCTTGATGGACCAAGGCGTAGGAGACGTCACCGGGCTGCACGTGTGTTGAACGCGGGGGCACCATTGTTCGGTGCTGAGATCGGAGTCCACTGCGATCTGAATCGCTACGAGTACGACTCCATCAACCACGTTCTAGCAACGCTTCCGCTTAGCGATCTTCAAAGGTATGAAGATCCAATCTCTCCTTGCTCGTTGCTGGTTTCTACATAGATGGATCTTGGTGAACACGTAGGAAAATTTTGATGTACTACTACGTCTCCCAAAAAGCAGCTCGGCGACTGACTTGTTCATCCCGTGCATGTTATAGTTCATCACAAAGCTCTTGTAACTAGGTGGTAGTGATTGGGGAACTCTGACAGTGATCGCCTCTGGCGGAAGGGTAATTCCCAACTCTGCTATACAACCTGAATACCCAGACATTCTATGTATATGCTCACTGATAGAGCCGTTCTCCTCCATTTTGCAAGCATAGAACTTATCGGAGGTCTCATACCTCTCGATCCGGGTATTCTTCTGAAAGATAAACTTCAACTCCTGGAACATCTCATATCCTCCATGACATTCAAAACGTCTTTGAAGTCTTGGTTCTAAGCCATACAATATTGCACACTGAACTATTGAGTAATCTCCAGTACGTGCCTCCCAAGCGTTCTTAACATCTTCGGAGGTCATGCCTTCTGGTTGGCCACCAAGAAGTGCATCAAGGACATATGATTTCTGGGAAGCCATGAGGATAATCCTCAGATTACGGGCCTAGTCAACAAAGTTACTTCCATCATCTTTCAACTTAGCTTTCTCTAGGAATGCATTAAAATTCAGGGGTGCTACTACGCGAGCCATTGATCTACAACGTAAATATGCAAAGGTTACTTAGACTATTGTTCAAGATAATGAGTTTAGCTAATTAAATTACTAAAGCTCCCACTCAATTTGACATCTCTCAGGTCATCTGAGTGTCACATGATCCAAATTCACCAACTCAAGTCCGATCATCACGTGAGTTGAGGTGGCTTCAATGGTGAACATCATCATGTTGATTATATCAACTATATGAATCATGTTCGACCTTTCGGTCTCTTGTGTTCCGAGGCGATGTCTGTACATGCTAGGCTCGTCAAGTTTAACCCCGAGTGTTCTGCATGTGCAGCACTGGCTTGCACCCGTTGTACGTGAACATAGAGTCTATCATACCCGATCATCACATGGTGTCTCGACACGACGAACTTTCGCAACGGTGCACACTTGGGGACAACAAAATTCATCTTGAAATTTAAGTGAGGGATCACCTTATAATGCTACCGTCATCCTAACCAAAACAAGGTGCATAAAAGGATTAACATCACATGCAAATCATAAGTGACATGATATGGCCACGAACTTGTGCTTTTGATCTCCATCTAGAAAGCACCGGCATGATCTCCATCATCACCGGCACGACACCATGATCTCCATCATCTTGATCTCCATCAACGTGTCGCCATCGGGGTTGTCGCGCCCAACATGCTTCTACTACTATTGCTACCGTAGCGATAAAGTAAAGAATTACATAGCGCTTAATGATTGACACACAGGTCATACAATAATTAAAGACAACCCTATGGCTCTTGCCGGTTGCCGTACTCATCGACATGCAAGTCGTGATAATCTATGCATCACAAGATCATCTCATACATCACATATATCACATCATGTAATTGGCCATCTGACATCACAACATACCCTTCAAAAACAAGTTAGACATCCTCTAACTGTTGTTGCATGTTTTACGTGGCTGCTACGGGTATCTAGCAAGAACAATTCTCATCTACGCAAAACCACAACGGTGATACACTAGTTGCTTTTCAACCTTCTCAAGGACCGCCTTTGTCGAATCCGATCCAACTAAAGTGAGAGAAACTGGCACCCGCAAGCCATCTATGCAACAAGTTGCGATTGAGGGAACCAGTCTCTTGTAAGCGTACGAGTAATGTTCGTCCGGGACCCTTCATCTCACAATACCGCTGAACCAAAACATGACAAAGGGAGGACGCAATCTAAGCATCAACGCCCACAAACTCTTTTTGTTCTACTCGAGATCTCATCTACACATAGACCTAGCTCATGATGCCACTCTTGGGGAACGTTGCATGGGAAAAAAATAATTCCTATGCACACGCAGATCTATCCATGGTGATGAGCATCTATGAGAGGGAGAGTGGATCTACGTACTCTTGTAGATCGTTAAGCGGGAAGCGTTAAGAAACGCGGTTGGTGTAGTCGAACGTCTTCGCGATCCAAATCGCCGAGCCTCCCGCGATCCAATCACGATCCATCCCGCGATCCAAGCACGATCCGTCCCATGAACTTGATCACGATCGGTCCCACGAAATTGATCACGATCCGTCCCACGAGCTTGATCACGATCCTTCCGATCTAGCGCCGAACGGATGACACCTCCGCGTTCAGAACACGTACAGCTTGATGACAATCTCTACCGTCTTGATCTAGCAAGAGAGAGCGGAGAGGAAGAAGAGTTCTCCGGCAGCGTGACGGCGCTCCGGCGATGGTGGTGGAGCTATTCCGGCAGGGCTTTGCCTAAGCACTGCAGAAATCCGATCGAGAGGAGAAACTATGCACTAGAGGAACGGGCAACACGTGGCTAAAAATTGTACGCAAAAACCCTAAAACCTCCAGTATATATAAGAGGAAGAGAGGAGGAGGCTTGGACCTTGGTCCAAGCCTCAAGGAGTCGGCCGAACCAAGAGGGAGAGGTGGAATCCACCTCCAATCCTAGTAGGACTAGGATTCACCCTATTTTTGCCTTTTTCCAGTTTTTCTCTTTGGGCTTTTTCTCCCTAGCCGCATGGGCTTTGTGTGGGACTTCCCCGAGCCAACTAAGGGCTGGTATTCCTCTCCTACAGCCGATGTAGCCTCTTGGGTCGAAATACCCCTCCCGATGGTCTCCCGGTACACTACCGGCACTCCCGGTACACTACCGATGAGCCTGAAACATTTCCAGCGACCAAAACAGCACTTCCTATATATGAATCTTTACCTCCAGACCATTAGGGAGCTCCTCGTGATGTCCAGGATCTCATCCGGGACTCCCAACAACCTTCGGTCACCACCATAGATAACTCTACACTACCGAAACGTTACCAAACCTTAAGTGTGCAGACCCTGCGGGTTCGAGAACTATGTGGACATGACCGAGACACCTCTACGGTCAATAACCAATAGCGGGACCTGGATGCCCATGTTGGTTCCTACATATTCTATGAAGATCTTTATCGGTCGAACCTCTATGTCAAGGATTCAGTTAATCCCGTATGATGTTCCCTTTGTTCTTCGGTATGTTACTTTCCCGTGATTCGATCGTCGGTATCTCCATACCTAGTTCAACCTCGTTACCCGCAAGTCTCTTTACTTGTTCCGTAATACAAGATCCTGTGACTAACACTTAGTCACATTGCTTGCAAGGCTTATTGTGATGTTGTATTACCGAGTGGGCCCTGAGATACCTCTCCGTCACACGGAGTAACAAATTCCAGTCTTGATCCATGCCAACTCAACAAACACCCTTGGAGATACCTGTAGAGCACCTTTATAGTCACCCAGTTACGTTGCGACATTTGATACACACAAGGCACTCCTCCGATGTCCGTGAGTTGCATGATCTCATGGTCATAGGAACATATACTTGACATGCAGAAAACAGTAGCAATAAACTGACACGATCATATGCTACGTTTGTAGTTTGGGTCTTGTCCATCACATCATTATCCTAATGATGTGATCACGTTATCAAATGACATCACATGTCAATGACTAGGAAACCTTGACCATCTTTGATAAACGAGCTAGTTCACTAGAGGCATACTAGGGACATAGTGTTGTCTATATACCCACAAATGTAATGTGTTTCCAATCAATACAATTAGAGCACAGATAATAAACGATTATCATGAACAAGGAAATATAATAATAAACACATTATTTATTGCCTCTAGGGCATATTTCCAACAGTTACATATGCCTCCGTGTATCTCTGCCAACAGCTCCAGTCCATCCTCCTGGGAAATGCACTTGAATTTCACGCCATTCGGTCTCTTTCTGTAAAGGACGTTGTCTACGAACTCGTACCTATGAGACCGGCAGGCTACCTTCTGTGCTTCCTCTTGTTCCTCAGGGAGTTCTCCTGTTTGATGGATTTGGACAATGTGTTGTGCCCATGCTGGAGCCTGGGGCTCGACAACAAGGACTAAAGGCATATCCGTTGTCAGGGTAGCATTTGCCTCGACGGTAATTGCCTGAGGGCCTGCCGGAGTCTGCTGCGTCCCAGCAAGCCTAGCGGGAGCGTATGCTTCCACGGCAAGATTCTGGGGCTCCACCGGAGCACGATGCTCACCGACAAGCCTGATGTTCTCTTCAGCAATTTCCTCGCCGGTGGCTCCAGGGAGCTCTATCGGGAAATACTTGTCGAGAACTTAACTTTCTTATTTTCTCTTGTCTAGTTGATGGTGTCACAGAGGGTTTAGTCAGTTGGAGCATGAAAGTCCCTAGTTCCACTCATTACTTAAGGGAAGCAAACTTTGACAGGCCATCGACAACGTCGTTCTTTGCACGTGGAACGTGCTCAAATTTGTAGGCCCTCAAAATGCTCTTCCAACTTCCTCACTTCATCTACATAAGCGTCCATCAACGGGCTCTGGTAATCTTTGTTCACTTGCCTGATGACAAGTTGAGAATCACCTCTGACAATAAGTTTCTTGATCCCAAGGTCCGCCGCGATCCTGAGACCAGCAAGCGGCCCTTCGTACTCAGCAGTGTTGTTCATTGATCTCTCCCAGGGAAAGTGCATCCGGACCACATATCTGAGGTGCTCTCCAGTGGGTGCGACAAGAAGCACTCCGGCACTAGCGCCTTCCAGCAAGAAAGCTCCATCAAAATACATGATCCATTCTCGACCAGTCTCCTTGGCAGGGAGAGTTGACTCTGGAATCTCTTCATCGGGCATTGGGGTCCATTCTGCAATGAGGTCCGCCAAGGCCCTGCTCTGAATGGTCGAAGTGCTTTCAAACTTAAGACCAAAGCTTGACAGTTCCAAAGCCCATTCCACAATCCTGCCCGTAGCTTCTGGGTTTCGCAATATCCACTACAGCGGGAAGCGGGTGATAACGGTGATCTCATGTGCTTGAAAGTAATGGCGCAGCTTCCTCGAGGCCATAAGAAGGCCGAAGAGAAATTTTGCATGCCATATTACCTTGATCTAGTGCCCTGCAAAAAGGAGCTGACGAAATAGACTGGTTGCTGCACCACTTTCTTCTTCTGGAATATCTCAGTCGACTGTGCAGATCCTTCTTTCCGGTACCAGACCCCGTCGGAAACTGCCCTGGCTCATCGCTTGGCGTTCCTACCATAGCCGCTGCTTCTTCGTCAACTTCTGTTTCAGCCACTAGTGCAACACTTACCACTTGACTCGTTGCCGCTAGTTACATCAGCAACGGCTCTTGTGGTTTTGGCGCAACTAGGACTGGTGGAGAGGGAAGGTACTTCTTCAAATCCTGCAGCACGGCCTCTACTTCCGGAGTCCATTTCATTGGACCTGCTTTCTTCATGATTTTCAAAAAGGGCAGGGCTCACTCAAGAGATTTTGAGATGAACCTACTGAGAGTAGCAGCACAGCCGACAAGGCGTCGTACGTCCTTGACTCGTCTTGGTGCCTCAATTTGCTCAATTTCCTTGATCTTGTAGGGATTCGCTTTGATTCCTCGTTGAGACACAAAGAACCCGAGAATCTTGCCAGATGGGACGCCGAACACACATTTCTCGGGGTTGAGCTTCATGTTGATCTGGTGCAGATTGGCGAATGTTTCTTCTAAGTCTCATATGATGTAGCCTTGTCCTTGGTTTTGACCACTATATAGTCCATATAAGCCTCCATATTTCTATGCAGCTGGGGCTCAAAACCAATCTGGACTGCTCTTGCAAAGGTAGAACCATCGCTTTTCAACCCAAAAGGCATACGCAAAAATGCGTACACACCACATGGGGTGATAAACGTGCTCTTCTCTCCATCTTCCTTGGCCATAAAGATCTGATGATAACCGGAGTAGTCCTCCTGTGATCAGGCCAGCTGACTCTAACTTCTTGATTTCTTCGAGAATAAACTGTTTCCATTCCAAAGCTTGCTTCTGGACCTTCTTCTTGACGGGCCATGCATGTGGGTAGATGGCAAGGTGGTGTTCAATCACCTTCCTGGGAACACCATGAATATCAGATGGTTGCCATTCAAACACATCGACATTCGCCCGTAGGAAGGCGACGAGCGCACTTTCCTATTTGTCGTCAATGGTGGAACTTACGGTGAAAGTCCCCCCCCCCCCCCCCGTGCCATACTCCTTAGTGGGCACCTTCTTGGTCTCTGGCGGGGCAGCCTTGGACTTCTTGCTCTTGCCGGTGGAGGTCTCTGGCACATCGACGATGGGAGCGCAGCACCCCAAGGGGGCAAGCTTGCCGGAATGTGCACCAAAGGCCTTGCCGGTCTTCTTCCCCTCGGGAGCTTCAGCGGCAGGAGCAAGTGCCCTTGCGGCAAGTGCTGCAGCTGCCCCTTGGTAGAGTTTGTCGGCGCAGATAAGCGCACTTTTTTTGTCAGAGTTGATGGTAATGATGCTCGCTGGTCCGGGTATCTTAAGCACGTTGTAAGCGAACTGGGTGGCCACCATGAACTTGGCCAGTGCCGGACGGCCAAGAATGCCGTTGTATGGCAACGATATATCGACAACATCAAAGAAGATCTTCTCCGTTCTGAAATTGATGTCGCTGCCAAATGTCACCGGTAGCATGGACTTACCTTTTGGTCGAGCCCTTCCCGAATTGACCCCTTGGAAAGCGCCTGTCGGCTTGAGATCTTCCTCAGGAATCTGCAGCCTCTAAATCACATTGGGCAAGATCAAGTTTAGGCTGGCCCCACTATCGACTAACATCTTTGTCACCTTCAGTTTGTGGATTTTTGGTGAGACCAACAACGGCAGGCACCCGACCACAGTTATGCGATCAGGGTGGTCCTCGGCGTCGAAGATAATAGGAGTGTTGGACCATTTCAGAGGTTTCTATGCGCCAATAGAGGGCTCTGCCACATTAACCTCATGCACCTACTATTTAAGTTGGCAGTGAGAGGAATGTGATGATGCTCCTCCTTCTATGCAGATCATCTTCGTAGCCTTCTGAAACTCATGCTCACTGGACTCGTCGTCCTCTTCGACATCATCATCGTCTCCTTCTTGGTTGTCGCGGGCATGGGATGGTCAGTCTTTCTGTTGCTTGGGCTTGCCGCGGCGACCTCCTCGGCCAACACGCTTCTTGCCGGACCCCTTAGCACCATCCTGACCCTTCTCCTTGTTGCGCCTTTCATATTTGGCCGTCTGCTTCTAGGCAAGCTGCTCAACCTGCCGACAGTCTTGGAGGTCGTGGCCTTTGGTGCGGTGGATCTTGCAATACTGCTTGCCGGAGTGTTATGGCTTGCCGGCAGCCACCGGGGCGTGGCAGGAAGCGCACCCGGCAACATCGTTGCCGGGGTCATCGAACTTGCCTTTCTTGGCAGCGCCGGGGTTGCTCGATCCTTCGACGGCTAGCACGGTCTTGCCCTTGTGCTTCTTGTGTTCCCGTCGGCCCTTCTTTGTCGGGGCAACGGTGTCTTAATCTTCGGAGTCGACCTCTGCGTCGGCGTCTTCACCGGGGATCCTCCTCCCTTCTTCAGCCCGAGCACATTTGTCTGCCAAAGCATAAAGCTCAGCGACGTCCCTGACTCTACTCATCGCCAACTCTTCCCGCGTCCATCGAGTGCGCACGTTCTGATGGAACGCGCTGATAACAACAGCAGGGTGAACGTCTGGGATATTGTGGTGAACGCGTCTAAACCTCTGGATGTACTTGCGCAGAGTTTCGCCTTCCTTCTGGGGAATGATGTGCAGATCGCTCTCCTGGCCAGGAGATTGATGACCTTCGGTGAAGGCGCCAACGAAGTCGTGACACAGGTCCACCCAGGAAGAGATGGACCCCTCCGGCAAGTGCATCAGCCATGACCTAATGTTGGGCTTAAGCACCAAAGGGAAGTAGTTGGGTAATATCTTGTCGTCGCGGCCCCCGGCAGCCTGCATTGCAATGGTGTATACGCTCAAGAACTCTGATGGATGGGTCTTGTCGTCATACTTCTCTGGGACTTCTGGTTTGAACATGCGGGAGTTGGGCCATTGGACTTCCCACAGCTAATGGGTAAACGCTGGACAACCCACCTCGTAAGGTAGGCTGACAAGGTACCCCACCACGGACTACAGTGGGGCCCCCACGCTTGCCCGATTGGAGGCACGCTTCCCGTCGCCGCTCGATCGCGGTTCGGCATCTTCTTTGCCACGGTCCCGAACAACATGACGCTAATCACGGCGCGTCCGTTGGTAGACGATGCCGTTGAGTAACCATCATAGGCATCGGTCCGTCGGGTCGGCGACCAGCGATGTTGTCGCGGAGGAGAGTGTGCTGAGGTCACGCCGACTCTGGGCAATTCACCACTGGTTTGAGGCGGCCCAATGGGCCGAAGCTTATCTGCAAGGCCGAGGAGGCTCTGAATGGTGGCTCCCCATTCATCGAGCTTCTCCGCAACAGGAGGGAAGTTCAGGAGTAGCTGCGCTCGTGCCATCACTTCCTCTGCCGTGGGTGGCAGTGAGCGGCGCGAGGAACACAAGGTGCTCTAACTCCTAACCATGTTAGAAGAAGCACCACCGCGGTCCCGCACCGGCATGCTACTCCCACTTGCACGCAGGTCCCTTGCATCTTGGGAATGATGCGCACGAGCTTTCCGTGGGGACGCTGAAAACTGCGGGCGCCATGGCAAGGCTCTTCACGCGCGTCTCGAGAAGGTCGCAGCATAGGCGCCGGTGTGGGTGCCCTAGGAGACACTCTTCCGACCCCGGAGTTCGACGTACCACCCGCAGGCGGTACCGCTCCGACCTGAGACCCGGGGCATGGGGGTTCCAACCGTCGCCATGGGCATCTCCACGACGATCGTCGCTACTTGCATGGCCTTGGTCACCGGAGGGTCGCGGAAGTTCCGAACCTCCGCCACCTCCTCCCCCACGCGCGTCTACGCCGTCTCCTATCCGCGCAGATACAGGGACGGCGGACGTGGATGGGCCAACTGCTGTGAGGCCCTTCTTTTTGGGGGCCATGGCGATGATGGAGCTGGGGCGCGGATTACCAGAACGGGTTCGCACCACTCAAGCGCCCCCTACCTAGAGCGCCAAAGATGCCATGGAGAATGAACACTTATGGGATCGTGGGGATCTCTTTCGGTTCGGCAGGGGGCGCGAGCTCGCACAAAGAGCCGGTCTGGTAAGCAGTGCACGGGAAGTTTTTATCGAGGTTTGGGCCGCATGGATGCATAAAACCCTACTCCTGCTCGGTTGTATTGATCATGAACGAGGGTTCCTGCTACAAGAGCGCCATGAACGTCCGCTATGTGAGCTTGGTCACCTCCAGTTGTATAACTGTCGGGCTGCCCGGTTGTCTAACCTTCTAACTATCTGATTGTCTGACCTTCCAAAAGTCCTTCTCTTTAACGTCGTCGGCCTCCTTTTATACTTAAGGGGATCCCAACAGTGGCGTACAATGTGCACACGGGATGCACACTGCTGCTACAGTGCTATCATACCTAACTCTGGCGGAGTAGGACAAGAGCATTCAATGCACCGTCAGGCGCCTCAGTCCGTCAGTGGGACGAGACACGAGCCCGTCCCATCAGCGCTGCTTAGCTCCCTCCAACTTTGATGCCGAGACATGTGTCCAGGTGAATTGACACCTGGCCTATGAGTTGGCTGATCTTGCCGGGGCCTTCCCTTGCCGGGTCTTTGCCTTGCTGAGGGCCTTGTTTCGCCTGGGGCTCTATAGCCCTCTCGGCAAGCTCTTGCCGATAGTCTTGGGTCTTCCGTGCTGGTGTTTGATAAGTCTTCGTTGGGTCCTCCTGCCGGGGCGGCTACTATTGCCCATGCACGACTAAAAGGGGCACTAGATGGTCCAAAAACTCTAGTGCACCGACAATGGTCCTCCGCCCAAGCGCGATCCGATTGCTTGGTGTCAGCTCTTCATACCATCATCCCGTCCCTATCTTCTCCCATGCTAATGACCATTCTCGGCTTTCCTTGGCGAACGGCACTCGCAGCCGTCCTTGCCTGAAAAAGGTACGCCTATCATGCACACATATAATTGTCATACACGGCCAGGGGCTCTTCACTGGTAGAATGTCTATCTATATTACCGTATTATCACTTTTCCATGGCTCGTACCCCCTGATACTACCCATAGTTTCATCAAAATAAGCAATCAACAGAACAAAAACAGAATCTGTCAAAAATAGAACAGTCTATAAAAATCTGTATATTTCGTATATCTCTGTTAACTCAAAAATTATGAAAAAATTATGAACATTAGGTGAATTTCCTTATCAATCAGAATCAAAAAGAATCAACTCAAAATCTCTTTCTGGCTAGAAATGAAAAATAATTTCGCGAGCACAAAGTTTCTGTCTTTTTCCAGCATGATTAAACAACTATCACCAAAACTAATCATAAAGGACCTACTTGGCACAAACACTAATTAAACATAAAAAACACAATCATAACAGAATCATGATGGTTTTAACTCAACCAAACAGAAGTGAAAATAAAAAATAAATCTATTCATTGGGTTGCCTCCCAACAAGCGCTATCGTTTAATGCCCTTTGCTAGGCATAACGATTTCAATGATGCTCACAATAAGAGTAGTAATTGAGATATGCAAAAGAGTGTAATGAATAGCATGAAAAACACATTTAGGTCTAACCCATTTCCTATGCATAGGGATTTTTTGAGCAAACAATTTATGGGAACAAGAATCACTTAGCATAGCAAGGCAAAATAAGCATAAGTTCAAAACTTTGAACATATAGAGAGGAAACTTGATATTATTGCAATTCCTACAAGCATATGTTCCTCCCTCATAATAATTTTCAGTAGAATCATGAAGGAATCTCACAAAATAACTATCACATAAAATATTATTTTCTTGATTAACTATAGCATACGTGTCATCACCAAAACTTGGGGAACAAAAAATATCATCTTCATCAAGCATAGCATCCCCAAGCTTGTGGTTTTGCATATCATTAGCATCATGGATATTCAGAGAATACATACTAACAACATGGCAATCATGATTTTCATTCAAGGAACTATCATAAATCTCCTTATAAATTTCTTCTGTCAATACTTCATCAAAAATTCCACATTCATGATTTTCAAACAAAACTTCATAGAGATAATCAAGTGCACTCAACTCACTAGAAATTGGTTCATCATAATTTGGTCTTTTGAAGAGATTAGCAAGTGTATGAGGATCCATATCAATAGATTTTTAGCAAGCGAAGATGCCAGAAAATAGAAGGCACATGGCAACACAAGCAAACATAGCAACGAAAAGGCGAACTGAAGAAAGGTGAATAAAAAGGCAAATCTTTTTGTAATTTTTGTTTTAGAAGTGGGCGAGAGGAAAACGAGAGGCAAATAGCAAATAATGTAAGTGCAAGAGATGAGTTTGTGATAGGTACTTGTAGATATGCTTCACTTGAATACTCCCCAGCAACGGCGCCAGAAATTCTTCCTGCTACTTCTCTACAACGTCACCAAAACTTGGCTAGTTGATGTGAGATTTCTTGACTTGCGTTGGTTTTTCCCTTGAAGAGGAAAGGGTGATGCAGCAAAGTAGCGGTAAGTATTTCCCTTTGTTTGAGAACCAAGGTATCAATCCAGTAGGAGTAACAAGATGAGGCAACAAGGAACCTACACAAACACAAACGAACTTGCACCCAACGCGATAAAGAGGTTGACAATCTCTCCATGATTGTTTGAAAAGTGAGTTCTGATAGTGATAGTAGATGAATATAAATTAGTAAATCAAATTGCAGAAGGGTATTTTTCGTTTTTTATGTTTAGATCTGAATATATAATGTGTAAAGTAGACCCGGGGGCCATAGTGTTCACTAGAGGCTTCTCTCATGAAAGCAAATATTATGGTGGGTGAACAAATTACTGTTGAGCAATTGATAAAATAGCGCAAAGTCATGACGATATCTAAGGCAATGATCATACATATAGGCATCACGTCCGATACAAGTAGACCGATACTTTCTGCATCTGTTACTATTACTCCACACATCGACCGCTATCCAGCATGCATCTAGTGTATTAAGTTCATGATAAACGGAGTAACGCTTTAAGCAAGATGACATGATGTAGAGGGATAGATTCATGCAATATGATATAAATGTTGGAAATATGCCCTAGAGGCAATAATAAAATGGTTATTATTGTATTTCCTAGTTCATGATAATTGTCTATTCTTCATGCTACAATTGTATTAACCAGAAACCGTAATACATGTGTGAACACATAGGCCACAACATGTCCCTAGTAAGCCTCTAGTTGGCTAGCTCGTTGATCAATAGATGGTCATGGTTTCATGACCATGGACATTGGATATCGTTGATAACGGGATCACATCATTGGGAGAATGATGTGATGGACAAGACCCAATACTAAGCATAGAACAAGATCGTGTAGTTCGTTTGCTAAAGCTTTTCAATGTCAAGTATCGTTTCCTTAGACCATGAGATTGTGCAACTCCCGGATACCGTAGGAATTCTTTGGGTGTGCCAAACATCACAACGTAACTGGGTGGCTATAAAGGTGCACTACGGGTATCTCCGAAAGTGTCTGTTGGGTTGGCATGAATCGAGACTGGGATTTGTCACTCCGTGTGACGGAGAGGTATCTCTGGGCCCACTCGGTAAGACATCATCATAATGAGCTCAATGTGACTAAGGAGTTAGCCACGGGATGATGTATTACGGAACGAGTAAAGAGACTTGCCGGTAACGAGATTGAACAAGGTATAGGGATACCGACGATCGAATCTTGGGCAAGTATCATACCGATAGACAAAGGGAATTGAATACAGGATTGATTGAATCCCCGACATTGTGGTTCATCCGATGAGATCATCGTGGAGTACGTGGGAGCCAACATGTCTATCTAGATCCCTCTGTTGGTTATTGGCCGGAGAGATGTCTCGGTCATGTCTGCGTGTCTCCCGAACCCGTAGGGTCTACACACTTAAGGTTCGATGACTCTAGGGTTATAGGGACATGGTATACGTGATTACCGAAGGTTGTTCGGAGTCCCAGATGAGATCCCGGACGTCACGAGGAGCTCCGGAATGGTCCGGAGGTAAAGATTGATATATAGGAAGTTCAGTTTTCGTCACGAGAAAGTTTTCGGGCTCATCGGTATTGTACCGGGAGTGCCGGGAGGGTGCCGGAGGACCCCCGGGAAGGGTGTGACGACCAGAGGACTTCATGGGCCCTTAGAGGAGGTGTGCTAGCCCTTATTGGGCTGGCCAAGACCTTCTAGAAAGGCCCATGCGGCTAGAGATAAGAGATAGGGCTAAAAAAGTTTTAAAAGGAGGAGATCCACCTCCCTTGTGGGAGGTGGACTCTCCCCCTAGTTCGGCCGAACCTCTCCTCCTTGGAGGAGGGGCCAAGGCAGCCCTCCCTCTCCCTCCTCCCATATATACCCAAGGGTTTTGCCTCTTGAGGATAGATCTGAACTCTCTCTCTCACGGCGAAGTCCTACCTCTCTTCTTCCTCCTCCGCAACGCTTGGCGAAGCCCTGCCGGAATACCTTGCTACTCCACCACCACCATGCCGTCGTGCTGTTGTAGGAGCTCTTCCCCAACCTCTTCTTCCTCCTTGCTGGGTCAAGGCGTAGGAGACATCACCAGGCTGCACGTGTGTTGAATGCGGAGGTGGCGTTGTTCGATGCTAAGATCGGAATCTACCGCGATCTGAATCGTTGCGAGTACGACTCCACCAACCATGTTCTTGTAACACTTCCGCTTAGCGATCTTCAAAGGTATGAAGATGCAATCTCTCCCCTCTCGCTGCTGGTTTCTCCATAGATAGATCTTGGTGACATGTAGGAAAATTTTGATTTACTACTACGTCTCCCAACAATAAACCCCATCTTTTTACCCTTGATGGAAACAACACAATGCGTGCCTCTCTACCCCTTCTGTCAGTAGGTGAGGACACCGCACGGTATGAACCCAAAACCAAGAACGTCTCCTATTGCAAGAACTATAGATCAAGTTGGCCAAACGAAACCCATAACTCGAAGAGAATTACACGGATATGAAATCATGCATATAAGAATTCAGAATAGACTCAAATAATATTCATAGATAATCTGATCATAAATCCACAATTCATCGGATCTCAACAAACACACCGCACAAGAAGATTACATCGGATAGATCACCAAGAAGATCATGGAGAACTTTGTATTGAAGATCAAAGAGAGATAAGAAGCCATCTAGCTACTAGCTATGGACCCATAGGTCTGAGGTGAACTACTCACGCATCATCGGAGAGGCAATGGTGTTGATGAAGACGGCCACCGGTGATGAATTCCCCTCCGGCAGGATGCCGGAACTGTCTCTCGATTGGTTTTTGGTGGCTCTGGAGGTCTGCGGTGGTGGAACTTGCGATCTAGGTTTATTTTCGAGGGTATCCGTATTTATAAGGCCATATGGAGTCGGGAACAAGTCGAGAGGAGGCACGAGGACGTCACGAGCCCCCTAGCCGTGGCCAGGGGGCCGCGCCTCCCAGGCTCGTGACTCCCTCGGGCCGCCCCTACGGTATCTTTTTCTTCAGCTATTTTTCTCATTTTCTATAAAAAAATCACGGCGAAAGTTTTATTCCATTTGGACTCCGTTTGATATTCCCATCTGAAAAAGGTCAAAAACACGGAAAAAACAGGAACTGGCACTGGGCACTCGATTAATAAGTTAGTCCCAAAAATAATATAAAATAACATATTCATGCATAGAAAATATCCAAAGTTGATAATATAATAGCATGGAACCATAAAAAATTATAGATATGTTGGAGACCTATCAAGAGGTTACGGCAAAAACTGGATGCACTTCGTGTACAAACTGGACAATCTCTTTCGAAGTATGAGGGTTTCTGACGAAAACTCGTCTATTACAAAGGGATTTCATTTTTAATAACTTATTTTAACTCCATACTTTTTGTGTGTTCTATTTTTTACCATTCAAAGGAAGATCATCAATTTTAAACCATTTCTTACTTCATTTGATATTTTTCATGCATTTAATGATATATTTTGAGCTAAATGACCCTGAATTTGAAAAGCAGTACAAATGAAATCTGAAAGGTTGTAACTTGGCATGACATCATAATTTCATCCACATAGCAACTTCAAAAGATTTTTGAGAGGGTTACGGCAAAAACTGGATGCATTTCGTGTACAAACTGGACAATCTCTTTCGAAGTATGAGGGTTTCGGACGCAAACTCATCTATTACAAAGGCATTTCAATTTTAATAACTTATTATAACTCCATACTTTTTGTGTGTTCAATATGCACCATTCAAAGGCACATCATCAATTTTCAACCCTTTCTGACTTCATTTGATATTTTGCATGCATTTAATGATTTAATTTGAGCTAAATGACCCTGAATTTGAAAAGCAGACAAATGAACTCTGAAAAGGTTGTTACTTGGAATGACATTATAATTTCACCCACATAGTAACTTATAAAGAGTTGAGAGGGTTACGACAAAAACTGGATGCACTTCGTGTACAAACTGGACAATCTCTTTCAAAGTATGAGGGTTTCGGACGAAAACTCATCTATTACAAAGGGATTTCAATTTTAATAACTTATTTTAACCCCATACTTTTTGTGTGTTCAATATGCACCACTCAAAGGCACACCATCAATTTTCAACCCTTTCTGACTTCATTCGATATTTTTCATGCATTTAATGATTTATTTTGAGCTAAATGACCCTAAATTTGAAAAGCGGTACAAATGGACTCTGAAAAGGTTGAAACTTGGCATGACATCGTAATTTCACCCACATAGCAACTTCTAAAGAGTTGATAGGGTTACGGCAAAAACTGGATACGCTTCGTCTACAAACTGGACAATCTCTTTCGAAGTATGAGGGTTTCAAACGAAAACTCGTCTATTACAAAGAGATTTCATTTTTAATAACTTATTTTAACTCCATACTTTGTGTCTCTTCAATATGCACCATTCAAAGTCACATCATCAGTTTTAAACCCTTTCTAACTTCATTTGATATTTTTCATGCAATTAGTGATTTTTTTGAGCTAAATGAACTTGAAATTGAAAAGTAGTACAAATGAACTCTGAAAAGGTTGAAACTTGGCATGAAATCATAATTTCACCCATATAGAAACTTCTAAAGAGTTGAGAGGGTTACAGCAAAAACTGGATGCACTTCGTGTACAAACTGTTACAAAGATATCATGCTAGAAAATGCATGCATGTCCTTCACATAGAAAATGATGATGGTGAAGCTGGTCACATCCCAGAGTGGGATCTCGTGGTGTAAGACTTTTTGTGCGTGTTTTTCCCTTGCTTATGATTGCGCCGTAACCATGGAGAATCTTCATCATCTAACATGATGTTTGGGCCAGTCTTCACTTTGAAGGGATGGATTTCATGAAACTTTTCACAATCTTCTGACATGTCTGTCTTGTCCTCCACTCCCACAATGTTTCTTTTCCCTGAAAGAACTGTGTGGCATTTTGGCTCGTCGTATGATGTATTTGCTTCCTTATCTTTTTTCTCCTCGATTTGCTAGACATGATAGAAAACCTGAGCCACATCATTGGCTGGGACGAATGAGTTGTCTGTGTACCCAAGATTGTTGATATCCACCGTTCTCATTCCGTACTACGGATCTACTTGTACCCCACCTCTAGTATATTTGACCCATTTGCATCGAAACAAAGGGACCTTAATATCAGGTCCATAGTCAAGTTCCCATATCTCCTCTATGTAACCACAATATGTGTCTTGAAAGTTGGTTGCATCATAGCGGACACCACTGTTTTGGTTGGTGCTCTTTTTATCTTGGGTGATCATGTAAAATATATTCCCATTTATCTCATACCCTTCGAAAGTTGTTACAGTCGAACTTGGTGTCTTGGCCAACCAGTACAGTTCATCTAGAACATCGTTGTCATTGATGAGCTTTGTTTGCAACCAACCGGCGAAAGTCTCCACGTGTTTACGTTCAATCCAGGGGTCATACTGCTCCGGGTTCTTCTACCGTACAGTATCCTTGTGTTCCTCGATATATGGAGTCACCAAGGTGGAATTTTGTAGAACCGTGTAGTGTGCTTGAGTGAAAGAATGCCCGTCCATATTTATTGCTTCTTTCTTTCCTAGTGTGACTTTTCCACCTAGTCTCCCCTCATGCCGCGATTCAGGAAGACCAATCGGCTTAATGTCAAGAACAAAGTCAACAAAGAACTCAATAACCTCCTCTATTCCATATCCCTTGGCGCTGCTTCCTTCTGGCCTAGCACGGTTATGAACATATTTCTTTAAGACTCCCATGAACCTCTCGAAGGGGAATGTGTAGAGATAGAGGACCCATAATGTTAATCTCTTTGAGTAGGTGTACTAGGACGCGCGTCGTAATATTGAAGAAGGATAGAGGGAACACCAACTCGAAACTGAGAAGACATTGGACCAGGTCATTCTGTAACCTTTGTAGGATTTCGGGATCGATTACCTTCTGAGAAATTGCATTGAGGAATGCACATAGCTTCACAAATGGCTAATCGAACATTTTCCGGTAGAAGCCCCCTAAGTGCAACCGGAAGTAATTGCGTCATAATCACGTGGCAGTCATGAGACTTTAGATTTTGAATTTTTTTCTCTGTCATATTTATTATTCCCTTTATATTCGACGAGAAGCCAGAGGGGACCTTGATACTGAGAAGGCATTCAAAGAAGATTTCCTTCACTTCTTTCGTCAGAGCATAGCCGGCAGAACCTTGATACTGCTTTGGAGGCATGCCATCTTTTTCGTTAATTCTTTGCTTGTCCTCCCGTGCCTCCGGTGTATCTTTTGTTTTTCCATACATGCCCAAGAAGCCTAGCAGGTTCACACGAAGATTCTTCGTCACGTGCATCACGATGATTGCATTGTGGACCTCCAGGGCTTTCCAATATTCAAGTTCCCAACATATAGATTTATTCTTCCACATGGGTGTGTGTCCATTGGCGTCATTCAGAAAAGATTGTCCGCCAGGACCCTTTCCAAAGATTACTTTTAAATCCTTGACCATATCAAATATATATTCATCAGTACGGAGGCCAGGGTTCTTTTGGTTATCTGGCTCACCTTTGAAATGGTTGCCTGCCTTTCGTAAGACATGCTTGATCGGCTCAACACCAATGTCAATGAAGTATGTTGTTGCAGATGGCTCAATGCCAGAATGCCGTCGCCGATGTAATGTACACACTCGTACGCTGCCCCCGGTGTCCACCGTACATCGCAGTAGATGAAGGAATGTTGCGATGATGTCACCAACATCATGAGCACAGGGGGTTTGCTGCCCCCGGTGCCCGACATATGTCGGAGTAGATGATTGAATTCTGGGACGTCATCGGCAATGTCATGGACACACTGGGTTTGCCACCCCCAGTGTCCAAACTTATGTCAGAGGAGAGGATCGAATGCCGGGATGTCATCGGTGGTGTCATGGACGCGGTCTTATTGCTGTCCAATTCTTTGTTGGCGTAGGCTCAAAACGATGGCTGCACCAATGATGAAATCAAGTGTGCATGCAAGAATATTTATGTAATGGAATATGTAAAAAAATAATGTACTTTTTCGATTGTATGAAGATATTGGCGCTCCTTATAATCACCAGCTATAAATGTGTCATTAGAAAAGGCTACCAAAGGGCTTGTCATCGGGAACCGTCGGAACGACTATGATGGTTGCAAGTTAACAGTTAAATAAGCTTTGGTGTACGTGATGAAGACGCCATGCTTCATAGATGCTTCTGAAAGGCAATAAAAAAATCATAACCTAGCCCATCGTGGTATGGAGAAACCCCATAGCTCGATCATGCCCCATGCGCAATGGCTCAAGAACCCAAAGACTTCGGTGAGATTGATTAGGGTGATGGTTATGGGATAAGGGCTTGGCAATTTTTCTTCATGCCTTAATGAGGGATGGTGAATGGCTATCTTCCGCCTTCTTTCCAGTGGTTCCCCTACTTCTCAGGATCATCGGACTTGCTTCTTGGCAGATGGGAAATTTTCCTCTTCTAAGTTGCTTCTTAGAATTCGAGGAGATTTCCTCTATTGTGAGGATTGCATGCATGGGCAGACTACATGGCCCTGGACTTCATGAGTTTTCTTTTCATTTGTGGATATTTGCCTCAACTTCTTCAGGGAACACTTTCCACGCTTGCTTGGGTACTCACCTTGAGAACTTGGAAGGCAACCGTTCACCTTTGTGTACTAAGGAAACCCTCTGGCACTCTATCTGGCGCTTTTGGTGGCACGCCCCGGGGTTGCCATGTGGCTACACACTGAATCAACTTGTGTTGGTCCAGGTAGCCTTTTCATGATCTTTTCCTATAGTCTTCCCTGGGGCGCCAGCCTCTGTGAACTTGAGACATGCCGGGAAACATGAGGGGCGTAGGGTCTCGATAATAGAAGTGCCCAAACAGTCTTCTTTACTGCCTCCAGAAGCATACACTTGACACGTGTTGTGCGTTCACTAGTAGAAAACAGGGCATTGGTTCGGGCCGGGCCAGCATATTAGTCTCGGTTCAGTCACGAACCGGGACCAATGGGGACAACAGTCCCGGTTCGTGAGGCCAGGGGGCCGGGCGGGCCACGTGGGGCATTGGTCCCGGTTCGTCTGGAACCTTGGTCCCGATTCCAGACACAAACCGGGACCAATTTGCCTTGCTCCTGGCCCACAACCATTGGTCCCGGTTAGTGGCTGGATCCGGGACCAAAGGGGGTCCTTTAGTCCCGGTTCCAGCCACGAACCGGGACAATGAGATGCCTATATATACCCCCTCGCCAGCGAGCAAAGCACTCCACATTGCTCTGTTTTTCAGGCCAGCGAGGGGAGAGCTTTGTGGTGCTCTAGCTCACCTCCTATGCACATGAGGTGTTTGATGAAATACCCAAGCCAAACTTAAGCTTTCTCCTCTCGAAGCTCCTTGTCCAAACTCCATTTTCGTCAAGATTTGTCTAGGTTTGGCGGTCCGTCCTATCCCGTCCCCATCCTGAAACCGCCGTCGATCGCCCGCGCGTGGTGAGCCTCTTGATCTTATCTTCTTACTAAAAGACAATATACTTACTCGTAGGATTTTCTTACTTTTATTATTGTTTGTTATTATATAGTGCCATGGTTATGGTATCCGCCCACGTCGGCCCTCGTCCAGTCTATTATTCAGATGTCGAATATTATCTTTTATATAACTATTTCACATATCTAATGTCTATGACAATTAATTATGCCACCAACTTGACATAGATGTTTTTATCTATAGGAACTAGTTGAACCAGAAATTCCAACCGACTATGCAATTCTGCTCGAAAAGTTAACAGAAGCTGAAAAAGAAATCGATCATTTGAAAGAAAAATCGAAAAGAACTGAAGATGACAAGATGGGATTGGAGTTGCATGTTGCCAATATAGTCGACGATCACAAGACCAAGATGGATGCAATGCGCTTGAAGCTTAGAAAGATTAAAAAATATGCCATTCATACTGAGGCTTTGTATCATTATGCCATTGGATCAATTGGTATTTTAGTAGCGGTTATGATTTCATTTGTTGTTGCATTTGAATTTTTTACGTACTTTCGTTGTATGTTTTAATTAGATGCTCTAGGTAGCTATATGTTGTTCAATAATGATAACTATGTATGAACTGTATGTATTTATTTTGGTCATTACTGTACTTTGGCTTTAATGTGATGATGAATTTCTATTAATTTGGTCACGTCTCTATTCATGATATGTTGTAATGATTTTAATATACTTTATTATATAACACACGCAGATGAACCGACAATGGATCTACGATGACCGACGCACCTCCGAGTATATTAAAGGCCTGCATAATTTTGAAAACACAAAAAATCTGGAGTTCAAATAAGTTCATGATAATGAAATGCCTTTTGTAACCGATGAGTTTCCATCCGGAACCCTGATACTTCGAAAGAGACTGTCCGTTCTGTACACGAAGTGCATCCCGCTTTTTCCGTAACCCTCTCAACTTTTTAGCACATGCTATGTGGGTGATATGGTGATACCATGCCAAATTTTAACCTTTTCAGAGTTCATTTGCAGTGTTTTTCAATTTCAGGGTTATTTAGCTAAAAAAATCAATAACTGCATTAAAAATAACAAATGATGTCGGGAAGGGTTGAAAATTTAGGATGTGGCTTTGAATGGTGCATTTTGAACACATAAAAAATATGAGTTCAAATAAGTTCATGAAAATGAAATGCCTTTTGTAACACATGAGTTTCCGTCCGGAACCCTGATACTTCGGAAGAGACTGTCCGTTTTGTTCACGAAGTGCATCCAGCTTTTGTCGTAACCCTCTCTACTTTTTAGCACATGCTATGTGGGGGGCATGATGATATCATGCCAACTTTCAACCTTTTCAGAGTTCAATTGTAGTGCTTTTCAATTTCATGGTCATTTAACTCGAAAAAAATCAATAACTGCATGAAAAATACCAAATGAAGTCAGAAAGGGTTGAAAATTGATGATGTGGCTTTGAATGGTGCATTTTGAACACACAAAAAGCCTGGAGTTCAAATAAGTTCAAGAAAATGAAATGCATTTTGTAGCACATGAGTTTCCGTCTGAAACCCTGATACTTCGAAAAAGACTGTCTGTTTTGTACAGGAAGTGCATCCAACTTTTGCCATAACCCTCTCAACTTTTTAGCACATGTTATGTCGGTGAAATGATGGTACCATGCCAACTTTTAACCTTTTCAGAGTTCATTTGTAGTGCTTTTCAATTTCACGGTCATTTAGATCAAAAAAATCAATAACTGCATAAAAAATACCAAATGAAGTCAGAAAGGGTTAAAAATTGATAGTGTGGCTTTCAATGGTGCATTTTGAACATACAAAAAGCCTGGAGTTCAAATAAGTTCAAGAAAATGAAATGCCTTTTGTAACCGATGAGTTTCCGTCCAAAACCCTGATACTACGAAAGAGAATGTCCGTTTTGTACACGAAGTGCATCCAGATTTTGCCGTAACCCTCTCAAATTTTTAGCACATGCTATGTGGGTGAAATAATGATACCATGCCAACTTTCAACCTTTTCAGGATTCATTTGTAGTGCTTTTCAATTTCAGGGTCATTTAGCTCAAAAAAATCAATAACTAAAATTATAAACCTCTAGTATTTTTGAAACTAAAATTATATAAAACCTAAAAATTACCAAATTGACTATAATGTTAAAACAAAGTAATATTAAATAGCAGGAAAAATAGCAAAGAAATTACATAACAAATAGCAAAAGTGAAAATAGATGCGCTTACAGTGAAATTCAACCTAAATTCAAAGTGCTAGTTAGGCACCTAACTTGCATTTTGAATTTAGGTCAAATTTCGTGTATAAGGGCATCTATTTTCACTATAAGGGGAGCTTGACAGGTCAAGCGCATCGGGGCTTATAAAAGGTGTTGTCTCCCCTCGACTAGCGTGGTGGGACAAAACATTTGCTGCTTCCCCGCCGGCCGACGAAAAGGGACCAGTGGTCCCAGTTGGTGGCACCAACCGGGTCCAATGCCCCCTTTCATCCCGGTTGGTGCCACCAACCGGGACCAAAGGTCCCTGTGTCCCGCCCTTTGGGCTACTGAAAACAGGGCTTTGGTCCCGGTCCCAGTTGGTGGCACCAACCGGGACCAATGCCCCCTTTCGTCCTGGTTGGTGCCACCAACCGGGACCAAAGGTCCCTGTTTCCCGCCCTTTGGGCTACTGAAAACAGGGCTTTGGTACCGGTTGGTGGTACCAACCGGGACTAAAGGGGGCAATTGGTCCCGGTTTGTGCGACCAACCGGGACCAATGATTCTTCTATATAAGAAGCACTTAGGAAATGTCACAGTTTTCATTGCCACTTTGCTGAACCCGCCGTCCTCGTCCCCCTCGTCGCTTGCCGCCCCGAGCCCCCGTCGCCGCCCCGTCCCCGTCACCTCCCCCGTTGCCGCCCCGCTCCCGTCGCCGCCCCTCCCCCGTCGCCTCCCCTGCCGCCCCCGTCGCCGCCCCGCCCCCGTCGCTGCCCCATCGTCGCCCCCGCTGTGGGCCGCCTCCGCCCCCGCTCTGTGCAATTTCTTTTTAAAATATATGTTGATTTTTTATATGGTGAATGTTTATGTTAGAATAGTATGTGTATGTTAGATTACAGAATTTATTTATTATGAATGTCTATGTTAGAGTAGTATGTTTATGATGAATGTTTATGTTAGATTAGTATGTTTATCACGAATATTTATGTTAGATTAGTATGTTATTTTATGTTTTATTTAATTATTAGGAGTCCTAGGAAAAATTAGTATGTGTATGTTAGATTACAGAAATTTTTGGGGTTTACTGAAAAATCAGTGATTAAACTATAAGAAAACATTCTCACAGGAATTTGTCGATGATGCCTGGCCCGCATCCTCGTCGTCGAGTAGTCCGCGAAAGCCTGCTTGATAGGCGCCATGTCCAGGACTGGGCTCCGCCGGCTGGCACTGGGAGGTGCTACCTTTCCGGGCTCGGAGGTTGGTGAGGAATGGAGGTATCGTCGTCGCCCCGAACCTTCTGTGGTGGCGGTCACGCGGGCCACTTTCTATGCGAATGGAGCGGGCACCCGCGGAGGTGGTACGTTGCCGTGTCAGGGAGGAGGACGAGCACGTCCGTCGCTACATGGCGGCATTGGACGCCCGGTTCAACAATACCTGTCAGATCCTTCAGGGATCTCACTTTAGTTATGATCCCGTGATGGTTCCTTATCTTTGGGTGTCCACCGCCGGCGACTCAGAGACCGCTAGTGAACCGAGTTCACCGTCCTCCACTTTGGATTCTAGGATATTCTATCTGTATTAGTGATCTTAGATGATAATATTCAAGATGTATTAGTTAATATTTGATGATGCATTAACTGGATTGATCGGGATGATTTATTAGTGATATTATATTCGAGGTCATTATAAATATTGATGTATTTGTGATATTTTATCAGTATAATGCGTGTGGGACTTATGGTCTGTCGTTGCTCCTTGTGTGACTTTCATGTGTGTTCTTGAGGGAGGAATCTCGACTGTTGTCGTGGGGGGTGCCTCCTCTTTTTTCTCTTCTTTGCGATATACTCGTCGATATATTGCGCAAGAAGAGAAGAGGGGAGGCGTCCATCACCGGCGTTCGAACTATTACTGTGAGAGAGTGCCCACCAACCTATATACACCATCATATCAGTGTGAGAGAGAGCGCACCAACACACCATGAGATATGAGAGTTACTTAAGGAAAGCCTCGATGGACCGAAAGTCACACATGCATTAGGATCCAAAGCGTGCCGTAATTCTTGAACTGGCTTATTCGGAATAATGTATTAGTGATATTATATTGGAGTTCATTATAAATGTATTTGTGATTTGCAAGTTTTTGGTAAAACATAGGGAATTTTTCTATGCCATTGCTCGATATATGAAACGGGTTGACTTTAGTTCTATTTCGGCTCCTTGTGTGTCTTTGAGTGAGGGAGAGTGTCGACCATATATATATATATATAGAGAGAGAGAGAGAGAGGAAGAATCCCGACTGTTGTCGTGGGGTCGCTTCTCCTTCGTTTCAGTGTGCTAGACATTTTGGTGTAATGCACTTTGGGACGAATGGAGGATCCACCATCACCGACGGTCGCAATATCAGAGGGAGTGCCCACCATATACATGAGACGAGAGTTTAGGAAGGAAAGACTCGACACACCTAAAGTCAACCAGTTGCATATTGAGTAATAGTGATCTGTGTGTCGATCAGTTTTCTCGTAGTTTCCTTCAATCGATTTTAAATGTTTCAACTATGAACATAGGAAATGTCTAACGACGAAAGTGAATTCGGTATGTGCGAATACTCCGAGGACGAGTGCGGCCTGTATGACAAGACTTTCCTAGTTGATGATAGGCGCTTCAGCATCATGCTGGATGTTGGATGAGACCGTCGAAGTGGATACATTAAGTCACAATGCCAAGTCTTTTTTCGTGATTAAGCATGACTTTTGCCTCTTTTACTTCAACTTATAATTAATTTTAATTTTTTACTATTCTACTAGCATATCCCATGCCATGCAAGAATTGCTGTCTTGGATAAGATTGGTTTTAATACTAAAAAAGATATGGAGGTAAAGATAGTTCACTTGAGGACCGAGCATGGTTTTACTTTTGCGGTAAAATTGTACCATGCAGACACCTATTGCTATTTTGAATGCAAAAGTTGGCAAGCACCATACAAGGCTTATGCATTTGAGCCTAATATGTTTATCACCTTTGATATTCATCCGGAAGATGAAACTGAAGGTAATATCGATATCTGGGTCGATGTGCAGACGCCTCCAGTTCTACCATTATGTGAGTTTCTCAACCATATTTATTAAGTAATTTATATTGTTTATTTAAAAATAGTTGACAACTTATTTGCATTGACATTTTCATTCTTTAAAAAATGTACGGAAGATGGTAGACAGAACCTACTACTACAGTGATGAATCAGAATTAACTTATAAGGAGAAAGATCATCTTACCGCATTTCTTAGTCAGCTTGAGAATTACGATAGCTATTATCAAACTCCTACACATTATGGTCAGTATGTGTCACTAGAGCACGTGGTGAACTACGGTAACATTCATGGAGATTGCATGGTAAGATTTTAATTCTGCTATTACGAAAGGCGTACATCTTTTGCATAAATTCTTCTAAAACTAAACTACATTGCTAAATAAAAAGTTATTACTATGTTTTTTAAACAGAAAATGTCGAAGGATTGTGTGCGTCATTTGTTGTTTCCGATAGGTCTCGTTGTTGTTACGAGCTTAGGGCCACCACGGCCAGGTCAGCCTACACATCACTCCTGTCCATACCGGATTTCTAAAACCGATGGAGTCATGACAATCAAAGATTGTAAAAAATATATGCTCAATCGTAGAGAGCTATTTGAAAGCAATATTGTGCGTATGCCAAGAATGGGAGACAGAATGGTCTCCGTTCTTCATAATGGAGAGTCGGGGCCTATCTTGTTTTATGATATTGTACCTAAGAGAGGGTAGAGTAGATCCTACGAGATAGGAGTACGTAGGTCGTAGGTACAATGTGTTATTACGTGCTACAATGTGTAAGTATAGTATGTAGCGTGTGACTAGTGACCAACTTGTTATATGATGATGATGATGATGAGGAAGAGTTGTGATTATGACCAGTGACCAACTTGTTATATGATGTCTCATTGACGAAAATAATGATTAAATTGTGTTATATGTTATATCTATAATTATAGTACGTAGCGTGTGACCAAGCACGGAGATAAGAGAGATCACTTCTCTCTATTAGCTATCTAACAAAATATATGAAACCCCTAAATTAATCCATCAAAACCTTCAACCCCCTTTTTTTTTAAAAAGCTCCTCAGTTGTTGACGCGTGCACGCTCTTTGGTCCCGATTGGTGTTACCAACCAGGAACAAAGGCCCTCCTGTTTGGGCTCAACGAAGCGACCACGTGTAGCTCCATCTATCCCGGTTCGTAAGTGAACCGGGACTAAAGGTCGTGGGTTTAGTCCCGACACATTAGTGGGACAAATTGGCCTTTTTCTACTGGTGGTTATGGATATAGGACCTGCTCTACTTGCAACGTGGCACATCATGCCGCCCTTCAACAATCCCTTGGGTAGCCAATTACTGAAATACTAGCATGGAATTGTGAGGAAAGCCACTATTTCTGTTCGGAATTGCCTCAAATCATGTAAACATGTGAGAAAGATGTGATGGATGTGATGTAAATTGCAAAGAGAATGCAATATGAGAAGGCTATATATGCCATAGTTCTTCAAGTTGAACCTGTGCCTGGTGAATATTTCCGCTCAACATTTCGCCATCACATCAAGGCACCAGTTGGTTGGAAGAGATGGCACATCAGGTTGGGTACTATTGAGGGTGTGTTGATGATGACTTCTTTACGTACGAAACGCCACCTCATTTTATGTAGGCTTCGCCGACTGGAGCTTGTAGTCGCGATTAACAACGCTCGCCCCTGACTCAGGAAGTGCCCCTGGAACATTGGGCGTGGAGATGAGGTCGCTGAAGACCGTGAAAATATGTGGATTAATGTATTCATCCACATTGGGCGTGGAGATGAGGTCGCTGATGACGGCGTGGCGGTGTAGTCGGCGCCCACGCTGGGTGTGAAGCCGAAGAAGATGATGACATCATGTGGACGTCGGTGGTGCCGTCGTAGACGGCGCTAGATGAAGAGTCGATGAAGATTCTGACGCCGTGTCGATGTAGTCAAATGGCGGCGTGTCGGTGTAGTCGGCGCCCACACCGGGTGTGAAGCCGACGAAGATGATGACGGCATGTTGATGTCCGATGGTGCCCAAGTAGACGGCGCCAGAAGAAGAGTCGAAGATGGCAAAGTCGGTTTGATTTAGAAGCTTTCCTCGTCGAGTCCGGGGGTTGGTGATGACGGCACCGGCAAGGTTGATGAATGGCGTGACTTTAATCTTCCCTCGCTGAGGTAGATGATGGTACAGCCTTGGACGACGGCCTCCTCTGACCTTCTTGTGCACCACTTCTGACGTTTGTCGTTGTCGTCGCGGTCTTCATGGGCGCGCACCAGGTCGCCGCCATCTTGAGCCTAGTACTACCTCGCTGACGCGAGTGTCTCATCGACCACATGGAGATGGCATCGAAGCTTCTTCTTCATGTGCACGTGAATATCTCCTGCCCAGCTCTTGGACGCGATGTGTCACTGCTCTCCACTTTGATGCAGGTTGATGTTGGAGGAGGAAGTCGGCGCTAAGCTGTAGGTCAGCAGCTTCGACGTTGTCGTGGTGCCGTAGATGCCGCCGGGCCACATGCCGGCAGGGTGGAGATGGCGCCGAGCCGGATGCTCGCTGCTGAGGTGGAGTTGGCGCCGTGCTACTCGCCGGCAGCTTCGCCGCTGTCTTGGTGGTGTAGATGATGTCGGGCCAGATGTTGCCGGCTTCGCCGATGTCGCTGCCGGGTGGACTTGGCGTCGTGCTACTTGGCGGCAGCCTCGCCGCTGTCTTAATGGTGTAGATGATGTCGTGACGGATGCCGCCGGCCTCTCCGATGTCACCGCCGGGGTGGAGTTGGCGTCGTGCTACTCACCGGCAGCCTCGCCTCCGTGGTGGTGGTGTAGATGATGTCGGGCCGGATGTCGCCGACATGGTGGAGATAGTGCTGGGCTCGAGACCGGCAGCTCCGACGTTGTCGTGGCAGTGTAGATGGAAGGAAGCATCGCCGGTTCGTTCTCCGGTGTCACCGTTGAGGTATAGTTGGAGCTGAGCCACTCGTCGACGGCCCCGCCGTTGTGGTGGATTCGTACATGGAAGAAGACACCGCCAGCGAGCTCTCCGGCGGACGTCCGTCGACGTCATGAAATGTCCACGGGCTGCCTTGCTAGGGCCTCTTCTACGGCTCCCCCTCTCCCAGGTGCAATCTCTTGATGGCCTTCACGTCTCCTCTTGCTGCGTTCTTGTGCAGATTTCTTGCTTGATCTTCTCAGTTAACGTTCTTGTGCAGATTTCTTGCTTGATTTTCTCAGTTAACCGTGTAGGCAGCTCCATGTCACCTGAAAAATTAGGGATGGAGAGAACAATATATAGTACATACGTTTAAACCATGAATTAAGAAGAAATGCATCGTGCATGTTCATGAGTATGTATGAGATGTCTTCGGATGATGATTTTCGTGGGGCTAGTTTGGACGAGACCACATGAAGCGGCCATGTGTACGTCATCCAGCGCACCGCCGTTTGCATCGATTGACCATGCTCTCCGCGGTTTCGCGCCGTCGCCGCCGCTGCCGCCGCCATGGACTGCGTGCATCTTGCGACCAGACGCGATCGTTCGCGACCTTGACGCTTGGTCGCTGAAGCGTCTACCTTTGGGATCTCATGGGATAATGTATGATCTGATCGCCCTTGCCTTTGGGCTCTCCTCGACTACGCTGCCACGGACGCATCTCTTCTGTGTGTTGCCCCTGAAATGCGCTATCCGTCATCGCTGCCCGGCCTGAAATGAGAGATTTAATGAAGGCAAAAAAATTAGTGAGAATATTAGTTATATAGGCATGATCAGGAAGGATGCTCATATGAACGAAAACTTGGCTGGGCTCGCCGGAAGACGTCTGTCGTCATTGCGCACGCCGGCACGTCGTGTGCGGCAGTCCGGCTCCGAGTGCATCGATGCCGAGCGCATGGTCTATTGGCGCGGTCCACGCGGCCTCCGTCGGAGCGTGCGGTCGCTGCCTCTTGCCTTCTCTTCCAGGGCGCACTTGGTGCTGCCGTCTGTGAGGCGTCCTCTGCCTAGCTGCTTCCCGTCCTCTCCTGTTTGGTGCTCTGGCCTCAGGCCCGGCCCATAGGTCGGGCATACGGGGCACCCGCCCTGGGCCCCGAGCAGACAGGGACCCCAACCCAGGTAGTGTTCTTCGACAAGTGTGACGATAAAAAGCGACAAAAGGCCCCACTCGCCAGCCCAACGAAGGAATCAATGGCTAGTCAGAGTCCGCAGTTGACACTAGACCCAAGACCATAGTTCTCCTCTCCTCCGCGACTCCTGAGCTTCCCCAAAACGCGAACTCCTAGAACAGCGCAGCCCCTCCATCTCCTCTTTGACTCCAAGGTCATACATCCACTAATGGATACCTAAGGCGTGCATGCATTCCCCAGTCGCTTCTCCTTCCTTCTCAACGTTCTGCTCATTCCCCATCAACTAGATGTTGGAGAAACTGAGATGGTACGTGTCCTTATATCTTTTAATCTGGTTCTTCAATCAAAGATTCACTCATAAATTAGCTCTTCCCTCCGGCACCGGCAATTGCGCATCGCACATCGGCCACATCCGCATGGATCTTCTTCTGCTCTTGCTCAGATTGGATCTGAGGATAAGAGAGGAATTTTATTCACTTCATGGCGTCATGTTCTTGTTTGGTTGCTGCAGCCTGCCGATCAAGCTAGTCACATACGTCCACATAAATCCGTCTCCAGGTGCTTTTGTTCCCTGTATTAAAAAATTTAATGCGGCCTGTTTAGTTAAATGCATGTCTCCAAGAAAGTATTTGTCTGCTAGTGGCATGTCCTTATGTTCTGCTCCCCATGGTGTAAACACGAAATACAGTTTGCTTTACTATGCCTTATGCAGGATAGTTTGGAAGAGATGAGTTATTATTCGTTTTTTACTGAACAATACGGTAGATTAGGGAGAATCCAGAAAGAAATGTCATGCATTAGCTTTATACTATATCTCATGGTAGCAGAATACTTTTAAGGAGCAACCAGTTTTGACAAAGGGAAAAAAGTGATGTATCCATTGTAACAGTTATGAATCGACTTTTGTGTGAGCTATATTGCCAGTTTTAGAGTCTAATGATCATAAATCTATGTTATGTACCAGATATTTACTTTGTTATTAAAGTGTATTTTTTGAGCTTCCGTGTGTCATGAAGGGCCCCTTAATCTTAACTTGCCCCTGGGCCCCGTATATCTGTGGGCCGGCCCTGTCTGGCCTCCGCCGGCGCTGTACTTACTACTTAGCCGCCATCTGGTCATGTGTGGTCGTCTTGCGTGAGTATGTGTTGGCTCTCTCCGCTGGGGCACGCTCTACGCGTCATCGCTCCCCGCTGAAACGACAGATGAAAAGAGAGAATAAATAGTGAGATGATCAATCATGTATGCACGTCATTGACAAAGATAGATGCATGTGTTAAGATGTGTGGCAGCCTATATGAAAGAAGGCTTGGCCGGGCCTTCCGGGGGGCGTTCGTCGCCGTCGTGGATGTCGGCATGTCGTCCGCGACCATCCTTGCTACGAGTGCACGGAGCTCATGGTCTTTCTCGACGCGATACCCGCAGCCGTCGTCGGCGCGTACAGTCGCTGCCTCATTCTTTCTTCAGTCTCGCCTGGGTGCCCCACCGGGACTCTGAGTTCCCCCCTGAGCTTATCGATCCGCTCTAGTATTTATAGGCAGAGGGTAAGGCACCGGCGAGCTCGTCGTTGCCGATTTTCTCGTCGTTGCCGATTTCCTTGGAGCAGATATGTACGATCTTGTGCAGGTCATAGTTATCTGCTTCCTGGTGCTTATCCGTCCGGTCATTAAGTTGTGACGCGTATGTACGCGCTAAGCATGCGGTGCACAACTTGATCGATCAGGCATGCACGAATATGTGGTCATTTGCTTTCTGTACAACTTGACCATTTAATTAGTGGGTATATACTAGCACGTACCGCATGGATACACACATAATATTCTTCATTCTTCATCGCGCAACTGAGTCATGCATGGCTCATTGCATGAACAGCTAGCTAATCAAATTGATTAGATTAACGTACAAGTAGGATTGTAACAAAAATGCATCGAACAATTATTAGCATGCTTTAGCCGTCTGCTATGCATTGGGCCGGGCTTATGTAGGCCTGTGTGCAATATGTCCAAACCATCTCACACGATGTTGGACAAGCTTCTCTTTAATTGGCGCTACCCCTACTCTATCTCGTATATCATTATTTCGAATTTGGTCCTTACTTGTGTGGTGACACAACCATCTCAACATGCGCATCTTCGCCATATCGAAGTGTTGCACATGTTACTTTTTACTCGGCCAACACTCAACGTCATACAACATTGTGGGTCGAACCGCCGTCCTATAGAAGTTGCCTTTTAGCTTTTATGGCATCCTCTTCTCACAGAGAATGTCAGAATCTTGGCGCCACTTCATCCATCCGGCTTTAATTCGATGGTTCACATTGATAACCCACAAGTGTTGGGGATCGTTTGTAGCCTTTTTCGATACGTAAGAGTGTCGAACCCAATGAGGAGATAAAGGTAGAACAAATATCCCCTCAAGTTCTATCGACCACCGATACAACTCTACGCATGCTAATGCTTGCTTTACCTAGAACAAGTATGAAACTACTTTGCGAGAATAAAACTAGAAGTACTTTGCAAGATAATAAAGAACGTGGAAATAAAAGTTAGGTGTTGTTTTAATAAAAGACCAATAAAAGTAAATAACTTAGTAGTAAACTTTTTGTGTAATGCAAGATTTTTGTGTAACGCAAGAGAAAGATTGTCCCTATGCAATTGAATATAATATGATAGATAGTTGTCATATGCAATGGGGGAGAGGCATACGCTAACACACTTTCTATACTTTGATCATATGCACTTATGACTGGAACTCTAGCAAATATCCGCAACTACCAAAGATCATTAAGGTAAAACTCAACCATAGCATTAAGTATCGAGTCATCTTTACTCCCATGCGCAACAACCCACCTATTTGTGTTTATGCTTCTGTCACTCAAGCAACCCATCATAGGCAAATCATGAACATATTGCAACACCCTACATCACGAATCCATCACGTTTGCGTGACATGGAGGGCACCATAGGACAGCACCATATAAACATACAACTCACATCCATAACATCATATCACAATTAACCCATAGGACAAAAGAGATCTACTCAAACATCATAGGATAGCCAAATATCATTGGGTAACAATATATGAAGTTGAGCACGATGTTTAAATAGAGATTACAACAGGGAAGAGAGGTGTTACACCGCTGCGTAGAGGGGGGAGAGTTGGTGTTTACGGCGGTGAAGTTGTTGGAGTAGATCACCATCACGATGATTGCACCGACGGCGTTCCGGTGCCATCGGGGGAGATAGGGAGAGAGCCCCCCTCCTTCTTCTTCTTCCTTGCCCTCCTAGATGGGAGGAGAGTTCCCCCACTGGTTTGTAACCTTTATGACGGCGGAGGGGCAGAAGCCCCTCCTAGATTGGATCTTCCTCTCTGTCCTCTTCTATTTCCCGTTCCAATTTTTTGGCAGAAAAACCGTTTCTTATATACCTGGAGATCCATAAATCCAATCGGGCTGATATTCTGAGGAGATTTTTATCAAAAACTTATCTTCCTTGTGCCCGAAGGAGAGATCCAACCGACGTATGAGGTGGGCATAAGCCACCAGGGCACGCCTGGGGCCCCTGGCCGCGCCCTGGTGTCTTGTGGGGGCTGTGGGCCTCCGTTTGTATCGATTCCACTTCTCAAAATTCAAAAATATTCCAAAAAAATGTCCATCAATTTCTATCGCGTTTAGACTTTGTTTGATATGGATATTCTATGAAACAAAAAACATGCAACGAAAGGAACTGGCACTAGGCACTGGATCAACATGTTAGTCCACTAAATCATATAAATTTTTGCCCAAAATATGTGAAAGTTGTATAATATTGTCTATCAGCATCCCCAAGATTAATTCCTGCTCGTCTTCGAGTAGGTAAATAATAAAAAAGATAATTTTTGATGTAGAATGCTATCTAGCATAATGTTGATCATATATCTAATCATGGCATGAATATTAAGACACGAGTGGTTCAAAACAATAGTCTACTTTTGACATAAAGACATTAATACTCAGGCATCCCAACAAACAATCATGTCTTTCAAAATATCAAGGCTAAAGAATGCTATCCCTACAAAATCATATAGCCTTGTCATGCTCTTGTTGGAAATATGCCCTAGAGGCAATAATAATGTCGTCGTTTTCTCACGACAGATGCCATGGGGTGGCTTATCGTAAGTGGTTGGGGCCAGAGGACGCCGACGGGCTCCGGGTGCGAGATTGTGCACAAGCGATGGTGACACACGTCGTACCCAGGTTCGGGGCCCTCTGTGGGAGGTAACACCCCTAGTCCTGCTTGGTCTAGTTGGATGGATGGGTATGTGTACAAGGATGCTCCTGGAGCTGTGTCTAGAGGAGGAAGAAGGAGCAGCCGGCTCGTCTTCCTCCACTACGAGAGCGGGTATGAGAGTCCTGTGGGTGGGTGTCAGTGATCATCCATCCGTTCGTCCCCGTTGCATGGGGGCTCGGGGGGTTTAATTGGCCAACCCCCCGACTCTTACAATATGTCATAAGTACAAAGGTGGGGGGACCCAGCCGACAGTCTCTTCAGCTGGCCAAAGGGTCCCGCCGCTCGTGGCGCCCCGTCGCTGGCAGGGCCCTCCGACAGAGCGGTCCCATCTCCCGTTGGGGCCACCTAGCCGGCTCTGCGATTGGCCCTCGCCCACCTGGCGCGGCACGGGCCACCCGGGGGGCGTCGTCTAGCGCCAACCAGCCAAAGTCTACGGTATGCCCGACGACACTGTAGCCATGCCGGGGTAGGTAATCAAGTGGCAAGGGAGTGTCGGCACTATTCCCTCGCCTGGTCGTGCTCACCAAGGTCAGCGGCCGGGACGGTCGAACTGTAGCCATGCGTCGTAGTGCATAAGCGGCCACTGTAGCCATAGAGCCGCCCCTCGTGCCAGTCACGTCGCATCCTCGTACCCGCGCGCAGAGGGACAAGATGTGGCATGTCTGTCCCAATGTCAACGGAAGAGCCGGCCCGTGGGCAGCCGGCCGCGACCAGCTGGCCGAGGGCCCAACCGGCTCCTTGTTTAGCCGGCCGGGGCGCCAGCCGGTGCTGGCTTGCGTCGGATGTCCTCCAACCGGCCACGGCCAGCCGGCCGCGTAGTTTTTCTTTGAAGCGAAAGAGGAAGACCCCGTCAGTAGTCCCCGAGGCGGACGGAGGGGAGCCAGCGGCTTCCCCTCAACACCACCCGACCCCGGCTCGAAGGCAGCCGGGTCGGCCGTTGGACCCGACGCCTCGGGTTCCGGCGCGCCGCCCTGGGACCCGTGCCGGCGCGCGGCACGCCACGCGGCGTGCAATGATGAGATGGGTCCCGCTAGGACCCAGGCGTAGCCCAATAGGCCTCGGGGCACAGGGCTAGATCCTCTGCGTCCCGAAGTGGCCGTTACGGCCCGGGGCCACCCATACGCGCGGAGTTTCCGGTGGGAGTGGGCACAATTGATCCCATGTCCGCCAGTCGTGGCCTCCCCTATAAAAGGGGAGGAAGGGCAGGAGGCGGAGGTACCCTCGCCCCACTTGCCTCCTCGCTGCCCTTCTTCACTGTCGCTCTTCCTTCTCCGCATGCCATCGCACCCGCGCCCGCACGCCACGCCGTTGTCGCGATGGCCAACGGACGCAACAGCAACTGGGGTGGCTCTTTCTTCACCGAGGCAAACATCGCCGAGCTGCGCCGGGCACGCATGCTGCCGCCGGCGGAGTGAGTGGCCGCATGCGCGCCGGGCGGCGAGGTAGCACCGACGCCATAGCGAGGGGAACGCATCGTGTTCCTCTGGCACTTCTCTCGGGGCTTTAGGCTTCCGGTGAGCATCTTCTTCCGCCTTCTCCTCGACACTTTTGACCTCTAGCCGCACAACCTCAGTCCAAACTCGATTTTGTACCTCTCTGCCTTCGTGGCATTCTGCGAGGGGTACCTTGGCGTCCTCCCTTTCCTTGATCTTTTCAATGCCATCTTCTATCTCAAGCCTTTGAAGAGCGACGCGTGCGGGGGCACGGTGGTGTGCTGCCGCGACGTCGCTTGCTTCCCCCCCTCTCTCTGATCGACCCGTCAAGGGGTGGCACCGAATGTTCTTCTATGTGAAGAATGTCGACTCGAGGATTGATTACATCTGGCTGCCGCCGTTCGAGGACAGGCAGTCCTCTCAGCAGAACCGGCTGGGGTCTGCCCCGCGCGGCGTGGCCTTGGACGAGCTTGCTTGGCTCACGCAGCTGAAGAGCGCCGAGGGTCTAGTCGTCGCCGACTTGGTGGCGGCCTTTGTCTCGCGCCAGGTCTCTCCAGATGAGGCCACACCGGATCTGCGACATGTCCAGACGGCACGACCCCTGCCGGTAGTCCACCGTTAAACTGACGCCGGCTCAGGTGGCGAAGCGGGTGAACGCCCTTACGACGTTCAAGCTGAAGCCCACCTCGTGGTCCTTCGGCATGGAGCCATACGACCGCATCAACCGGCCTCCCCTGGTGAGTTTTTCGTCGAGGCGGTTCTATCTTGTTTGGTATTCCCCAGCCGGCAGCCGGCTTGAGAGCTTACGTTGAAGTGCTAACCGCAGCTGCTGGTGCGACAGAACACGCCAGACGGCCCGCACCTGCAGATCATCGAGACGGAGCGCGAGGACTCCGACTCTGAAGACTTCCAGACGGGAGGTCCCGCGGAGGAAGGATTGGACTCCTCGGGAGGAGCCGACGAGCCGGCGGATCTGCGTGGCGGCCCTCCTGGTGGAGCCGGAGGGTCCGGAGCAGCCGGGGAACCCGGTGGAGCGGGTGAGTTCCATCTTAGCCCCTCCATCCGGGACTGGATAGACGACGACAACGCTGATGACGATTTGACGATCTTAGACGGGCCTCCTCCTGCAGCGCACCAGGACCGGAGGAGCGAGGAGCGATCGGCTCGAGGCCCGGCAGCCGAAGCGGCCGGCCGGGGCAAGAGGCTGGCTCACGAGGGGCCGGCGGTCCCGCCGCCCGGCCCGAAGCGGGTCAAGATGGTCGCGTGGGAGCCGCCGCCCCGTGCCAAGCGAGCCTTGCCCCTCGTCATTACGTAAGTTCTTTGTTTCCGCGCGAGTTTTCTTGTTTTTGCCTCGCGAGCCGGTTAACGACCGGTCCTTGTGCGTTGCAGCGACCCCACCGAGATCCACGAGGAGGAGGCGGCGGGGGAGCAGACGGATGCCGCTAGCCGGCTAGCTGGCGAGCACGCGGCCACCCAGCGGGAGGAGAAGAGGAGGCTCGCAGAGCTGTGAGCCTCCAGGTTCAGAATGCGGGGAGGGGCCGCGCATTCCAGCACCTCGACCGGCTGGCGGCGAAAGGGGTCGGCCGAGCCTTCGCAGGCTTCGGACTCGGCAACGGAGTCCACTCGCATGTCGAGGCCCCCGTCGAGCGAGCTGCGAGGGGCGGCTATGGACCCGCCAGCGCAAGAGACAGTCCAGGCGAGGGAGGCATCGACGGAGCTGGCTCACGAGGCGACCCGGCCTGAGGTGCCGGAGGTGACCCCGCCTACGGCCGAACCGGCCTGGGTCGAGGTGCCGGAGGTTCCAGCGGCCCCGGAGGTAGCGGCGATGGAGGTGGAGGTGCCCTCCGGAGTGAGCGACGCGCCAGAACGGCCGGGAGAGGAGGCGGCGACAGCACCGGGCGGGAGGGGGGCGGCGGGAGGCGACTCCCGGCCCCTTGCCGTCATCAACCCACCCCTGGCGGCCGGAGCCGCGATGAGTCCGGGCGGCAGTGGCGGCCAGGCCCGGAGGACCCTGCGATCGGTGCAGGAGGTCGTCCGGGACTGGGATGCGCTGGCGAGGGTGCCGGCCCTTCAGGCTCCTAGGCAGGCGGCCCGGTCCCTTCCCTCGTGCATCTGGGGAGTGTCTTGGACCCGTGCCAGCAGGAGCTGGCCCGGTTTGCGGAGGCGGTGGACGCCGCCCTTTAGTGTGTGGAGGTAAGCCAGCACCTTGCCTTAGAGTTTTTAGTGGGGGCACGCAAGCGCACCAACTGGGTGTAGCCCCCGAGATGCGGGCCGGCTGACCAGCTGATGGGCAGCCGGGCCGGATCTCCTTGAGCATGTCTTGACCTTTGCTTCTTTTTTTGTGATAGGAGGGAACCTCCCTGCGGTAGAAGCTCTTCGCGGAAGCGGTCACCATCCACGACCGCGGCAAGTTTGGCTTCTACCGCCTGGATGAGGAGCTGGCGCGGGTGCAAGGTAGGTTGCACTTCGTAGGAGAGGCATATAGCCCCCGAGAGTCGGCTGCTGCCGCCGCCCACTAACGTTGGTAGTGTCTTGTAGGCGAGCAGGCCACCCTTCGAGCGGAGAAGACCGGACTCGTCGCCGAACAGGACCGGCTGACGCGGGACATCCAGGCGGCTACGCAGGAGATGGACCGACTGGCCGCGCTGCTAGTCAACAGGTAGGCGGCCCGGGACCGCCTCAAGGCCAAGGCAGCAAAGGAGGTCGCGGCCCGGGAGGCGGTCGTCAAGGAGGCAACTGACGCCGCCTTGAGGACCGCTGCCCTTCAAGGCGAGGTGACCCGCCTTGAGAGGACGCTCGAGGAGGTCAAGGGTTCCCTCGCCGCCTCGGAGGTGACACAGAAGTCAGAGCGCGAGGCGGCGCTCCACTTCGCCATCGGAGTGGATGATGCGGTCGAAGGTATGTGCCAATCTCTCTCCTTCCCTAGCCGGTTGCTCTTCCCTTTGCTGTTTCTCGTGTTTCATCTTGCTTTTTCTATCCTTCTCTTCTTCTTCCTTCTAGCGTGTTTCTCGGAGACTCATCGCCGCGCCGCATGCGCCATTGAGGACCATCGGGAATACCTTCGGGAGTGCGGTTGCTCCAACGAGGAGCACGCCGCGTGGGACATGGACGAGATTGGGATCGCCGTCGAGATACGGATGACCCATGTCAAGCGGAGCGTGGACCGGCTCAAGACCGCCGGCAAGGAGGTCATCGCCGCGCTGTGGACGGGCCGCGGGGGAGCTCCGATGTACCGAGTGGCTTAGTGGCTGGAGCACGCCGTCCCCCACCTCGAGGCCTGGAAGGCATCGGCCGCCCGGGCCGGGGTGCTGATGGCCCTCCTGTTGGAAATATGCCCTAGAGGCAATAATAAATAGTTATTATCATATTTCCTTGTTCATGATCATCCTTTATTATCCATGCTATTATTGTATTGATCGGAGACTTAGATGCATGTGTGGATACATAGACAAAACCATGTCCCTAGTATGCCTCTAATAGACTAGCTCGTTAATCAAAAGATGGTTAAGGTTTCCTAGCCATGGATATGAGATGTCATTTGATAACGGGATCACATCATTAGGAGAATGATGTGATGGACAAGACCCAAACTACAAACATAGCATGTCAAGTATATGTTCCTATGACCTAGAGATCATGCAACTCACGGACACCGGAGGAGTGCCTTGTGTGTATCAAACGTTGCAACGTAACTGAGTGACTATAAAGGTGCTCTACAGGTATCTCCAAAAGTGTCTGTTGGGTTGGCATGGATTACGACTGGGATTTGTTACTCCGTGTAACAGAGAGGTATCTCAGGGCCCACTCGGTAATACAACATCACAATAAGCCTTGCAGGCAATGTGACTAAGTGTTGGTCACGGGATCTTGTATTACGGAACGAGTAAAGAGACTTGCCGGTAACGAGGTTGAACTAGGTATGGAGATACTGACGATCGAATCTCGGGCAACTAACATGCCGAAGAACAAAGGGAACATCATACGGGATTAACTGAATCCTTGATACAGAGGTTCGACCGATAACGATCTTCGTAGAATATGTAGGAACCAATATGGGCATCCAGGTCCCGCTATTGGTTATTGACCGTAGAGGTGTCTCGGTCATGTCTACATAGTTCTCGAACCCACAGGGTCTGCACACTTAAGGTTTGGTGACGTTTCGGTAGTATAAAGTTATGCATGGTGGTGACCGAAGGTTGTTCGGAGTCCCGGATGAGATCCCGGACGTCACGATTTGCTCCGGAATGGTCCAGAGGTAAAGATTGATATATAGGAAGTCATATTTTTGTCGCCGGAAAAGTTTCGGGCTCAACGGTAGTGTACCGGGAAACCACCGGGAGGGGTATTTCGACCCAAGAGGCTTCATGGGCTGTGGGAGAGTGAATACCAGCCCTTAGTGGGCTGGTGGAAGTCCCACACAAGGCCCATGCGGCTAGGGAAAGAAAAGCCCAAAGGAAAAGGTGGAAAAAGGTAAAAATGGGAGGAATCCTAGTCCTACTATGATTGGAGGAGGAGGAGTCCTCTCCTCCCCATTTCGGCCGACCCACGGAGGCTTGGCCCTTGCGCCAAGGCCTCTCCTCCTCTCCTCCTATATATACTAGAGGGTTTTAGGGTTTTTGCACCAGATTTTTAGCTATGTTCTGCCCGTTCCTCTAGTGCATAGTTTTCCCTCTAGATCGGTTTTCTGCAGTGCTTAGGCGAAGCCCTGCCGGAATAGCTCCACCACCATTGCCGGAAAACTTTTCTACCTCTCCTCTCCCTCTTGCTGGATCAAGAAGGCGGAGATCGTCATCAAGCTGCACGTGTTCTCAACGTGGAGGTGCCGTCCCTTCGGCGCTAGATCGGAAGGACCGTAATCAAGATCGCGAGACGGACCGTGATGACATCATGGGATGGATCGTGATGAGTTCGCGGGATGGATCGTTCTTGGATCTCCAGACGGATCGTGATGAGATTGCGGGATGCTCGGCGATTTGGATCACGAAGACGTTCAACTACACCAACCGCGTTTCTTAACGCTTCCCACTTAGCGATCTACAAGCATATGTAGATCCCATCTCCCTCTCGTAGATGCTCATCACCATGGATAGATCTTGCGTGTGCGTAGATTTTTTTTCCCATGCAACGTTCCCCAACAGTGGCATCATGAGCTAGGTCTATGTGTAGATGAGATCTCGAGTAGAACACAAAGAGTTTGTGGGCATTGATGCTTAGATTGCTTCCTCCCTTGGTCGTGTTTTGGTTCAGTGGTATTGTGAGATGAAGCGGCCCGGACCAACATTACTCGTACGCTTACGAGAGACCAGTTCCCTCAACCGCAACTTGTTGCATAAATGGCTTGCGGGTGCCAGTTTCTCTCAGTTTGTTGGATCGGATTCGACAAAAGGCGATCCTTGAGAAGATTGAAAAGCAACTAATATATCACCGTTTTGGTTTATGCGTAGGTGAGAATTGTTCTTGCTAGATACCCATAGCAGCCACGTAAAACATGCAACAACAATTAGAGGACTTCTAACTTGTTTTTGCAGGGTATGTTGTGATGTGATATGGCTAATTACATGATGTGATATATGTGATGTATGAGATGATCATGTGATGTATAGATTATAGCGACTTGCATGTCGATGAGTACGGTAACCGGCAGGAGCCATAGGGTTGTCTTTAATTATTGTATGACCTGTGTGTCAATCATTAAGCGCTATGTAATGCTTTACTTTATTGCTACAGTGGCAATAGTAGTAGAAGCATGTTGGGCGCGACAACCCCGATGGCGACACGTTGATGGAGATCAAGATAATGGAGATCATGGTGTCGTGCCGGTGACGATGGAGATCATGTCGGTGCTTTCAAGATGGAGATCAAAAGCACAAGTACATGGCCATATCATGTCACTTATGATTTGCATGTGATGTTAATCCTTTTATGCACCTTGTTCTGCTTAGGAGGACGGTAGCATTATAAGGTGATCCCTCACTTCATTTCAAGATAAAATGTGTTCTCCCCGAGTGTGCACCGTTGCGAAAGTTCGTCGTGTCAAGACACCACATGATGATCGGGTGTGATAGAATCTACATTCACATACAACGTGTGCAAGCCAGTGTTGCACATGCAGAACACTCGGATTAAACTTGACGAGCCTAGCATCACAAACATGGCCTCGGAACACTAGAGACCGAAAGGTCGAACATGAGTCATATAGTAGATATGATCAACATGATGATGTTCACGATTGAAGCCACCTCAACTCACGTGATGATCAGACTTGAGTTGGTGAAATTTGGATCATGTATCACTCGAATGACCGGAGGGATGTCAATTTGAGTGGGAGTTCTTAAGTAATATCATTAATTGAACTCATTATCATGAACATAGTTAATAGTGTCTTTGCAAATTATGTTGCAGATTACTTGCTCGCGCTATAGCTCCTTTGTATTTTTATATGTTCCTAGGGAAATAGAGTTGAAAGATGATGGTAGCAATATTGCGGACTGGGTCCGTGACCTGAGGATTGTCCTGATTGATGCACAGAAGGCTTATGTCCTTAATGCACCGCTCGGTGAGCCAACCCCTCTTGCATCGTATGTAGATGTTGTGAACATCTCACAGGCACATTCTGATTACTACTTCATAGTTTAGTGCATCATGCATTACAGCTTAGAATTGAGGCTCCGAAACGTTTTGAACGTCACGAAACATATGAGATGTTTCTAAGAGCTGAAATTAGGATCTCAGGCTCGTGCCCCTGTTGCGAGATATGAGATATCCAACAAGATTCTTTGCATGCAAGATGAAAGAGAATAGCTCAATCGTTGAGCATGTGCTCAGATTGTCTAGGTGCTACAATCGCTTGAATCGAGTGGGATTTGATCTTCCACATAAGATAGTGATTGATATAGTTCTCCAAGTCGTTATCACTAAGCTACTAGAACTTGGTGATGAACTATGAAATGCCAGGGATAGAATTAATGATTGTTGAGATGTTCCCGATGTTTGACACCGCAAAGGTAGAAATCAAGAAGGAGCATCAAGTGTTGATGGTTAGTAAAACCACTAGTTTCGAGAAGGGCTAGGGTAAGGAGGAAAACTTCATGGACGGCAAGTTAGTTGCTGCTCCAGTGAAGCAACCCAAAGTTGAATCCAAACCCGAGACTAAGTGCTTATATTATGAGGAGAGCGGTCGCTGAAGCGGAACAACCCTAGATACTTGGTATATAAGAAGGCTGGCAACGTCGACAAAAGTATATTTGATATACGTGTTATTGATGTGTACCTTGCTAGTACTCCTACTAGCACCTGGGTATTGGATACCGGTTCGGTTGCTAAATGTTAGTAACTCGAAGTAAAAGCTACGAAATAAACGGAGACTAACTAAGTGAGAGGTGATGATGTGTATTGGAAATGTTTCCAAGGTTGATGTGATCAACATCGCACGCTCTCTCTACCTCCGGGATTAGTGACAAACGTAAATAAATGTTATTTGGTGTTTGCATTAAGCATGAAACATGATTAGATCGTGTTTATTGCAACACGGTTATTCATTTAAGTTAGAGAATAATGGTTGTTCTGTTTACATGAATAATACCTTCAATGGTCATGCACCCAGTGAAAATGGTTTGTTGAATCTTGATCGTAGTAATATACATGTTCATAACATTGATGCCAAAAGGATACAAAGTTAATAATGATAGTACCACATACTTGTGGCACTACCGCTAAATGTCATATTGGTATAAAGCGCATGAAGAAACTCCATGCTCATGGATCTTTTGACTCATTTGATTTCGAATCGGTTGAGACATGCGAACCATGCCTCTTTGGCAAGATGAGTAAGGACCCCGGTTTTTTGGATTGATGGAGCGGGGAAGTGATTTATTGGAAATGATACATGTTGATGTATGCAATCCAATGAGTCTTGTAGCGTGCGGTGGATATCGTTATTTTCTTAACTTCACTGATAATTTGAGTAGATATAGTGTATATTTACTCAATAAAACACAAGTTTGAATCATTTGAAAGGTTCAGGCAAATTCAGAGTGAAGTTTAAGATCATCATGACAAGAAGATAAAAATGTCTGCGATGTGATCGTGGAGGTGAATATCTGAGTTACGAGTTTGGCATACAACTTTAGATGATGTGAAAGTTGTTCCACAACTCGCACCACCTGGAACACCATAGTGTGATGGTGTGTCCGAACATCATAGTCGTGCTCTATTGGATATGGTGCGTGCTATGATGTCTCTTATCGTTTTGTTACTATAATTTTGGGGTTATGCATTAGAGACAACTACATTCACTTCAAATATGGCACCATCTAAATCCAATGAGATGACACCGTGTGAATTATGGTTTGATAGAAACATAAGCTGTCATTTCTTGATGTTTGGGGCTGTGACGCTTGTGTGGAAAATGTTTTCACCTATTGAGCTCGAACCCAAAGAGGACAAATGCATCTTCATAGAATACCCTAAGAACAGTTGGGTGAACCTTCTATCTCAGATCCACGCATAAAGTGTTTGTTGGTAAAACGGGTCCTTACCCGAGAAAAAGTTTCTCTCGAAAGAATTGAGTGGGAGGAATATAGAACTTGATGAGGTTGTTGAACCTTTGTTTCAACCAGAGAGTAGGGCAGCACAGAAAGTTATTTGTGTGGAACCTACGTCAGTTTAAGAGGAAGTAAATGATGATGATCATGAAGCTTCAGATGAAGTTACTATTGATCGTCGTAGGTCGACAAGGATGCGTACTGCTCCGGAGTGGTACGACATCCCTGTCTTGGAGGTCATGTTGTTGGACAATGATGAATCTACGACATATGGAAAAGCAATGATGGGCCCGGATTCCGACAAATGGTTAGATCCCATGAAATCCATGTATAAAATCCAAGTATAGACTTTGGTAGACTTGCTCGTTGGATGGCAGGTCATCGAGTACAAATGGACCTTTAAGATGAAGACAGACACTGATGGTAAATGTCACCATTTATAAAGCTCGACTTGTTGCAAAGAAGTTTACGACAAGTTCAATGAGTTGACCGCGATGAGTGTTTCTCACTCGTAGCGATGCTAAAATCTGCTGGAATTATGTTAGTAGTTGCTGCATTTTTTAATTATGAAATCTGGCAGTGGATGTCAAAACATTGTTTCCTTCCTTGAGAAAATGTTGTATGAGATACAACCAGAAGGTTTTGTCAGTGCTAAGGATGCTAAAAGGTGTGCAAGCTTCAGTGAGCCCTCTATGGACTGAAGGAAGCATCTCGAAGTTGGAATATACACTTTGATGAGCTGATCAAAGTTTTTAAGTTTATATAAAGTTTACGAGAAACTTGTATTTACAATAAAGTGAGTGGGAGCACTATAGAATTTCTGATAAGTATATGTGGATGGCATATTGTTGATCGGAAATAATGTAGAATTTTCGGAAAGCATAAACGGTTGTTGGAAAGTGATTTTCAAAGCAAGACCTGGATAAAGCTACCTAATTATTGAGCATCAATCTACAGAGATAGATCAATATGCTTGATGAGACTTTCAATGAGTACATACCTTGACAAGATTTTGAAAGAGTTCAAAATGGATCAGTCAGAGAAAGACTTCTTGCCTGATTTGTAAGGTGTGAAGTTGAGTGAGACTCAAAGCTCGACCACGGCAGAAGAAAGAGAAAGGACGAACGTCGTCCCCTACGCCTTAGCCATAGGCTTTGTATAGTATGGCATGCTATGTACCGCACCTGTGTGTGCCTTCCCATGAGTCCATCAAGGGGTACAAGAGTGATCCAGGAGTGGATCACTAGACAACGGTCAAGATTATCCTTAGTAACTAAAATACTAAGAAGATGTTTCTCGATTATGGAGGTGATAAAGAGTTCGTCGTAAAGAGTTACGTCGATGCAAGCTTTAGCACCAGTCTGGATGACTCGTAGTAGCAATCTGGATACGTATAGTGGAGAAGCCATTTGAAATAGTACAAAGTGGAGTGTGGTAGCAGTGTTTACAGTTTGACATAGAGATTTGCAAAGTACACACAGATCTAAATGTCGCAGACCTGTTGACTATAAGACCTCTTTCACATGCAAAGCATGATCGAGCCCCAGAACTCATTGGGTGTTAGATTCATAACAATGCGAACCACATAGTGATGTGGACTAGATTATTGACTCTAGTGCAAGTGGGAGACTGTTGTAAATATGCCCTCGAGGCAATAATAAATTAGTTATTATCATATTTCCTTGTTCATGATAATCGTTTATTATCCATGCTATAATTGTATTGATCGGAGACATAGATGCATGTGTGGATACATAGACAAAACCATGTCCCTAGTATGCCTCTACTAGACTAGCTCGTTAATCAAAAGATGGTTAAGGTTTCCTAGCCATGGACATGAGATGTCAGTTGATAATGGTATCACATCATTAGGAGAATGATGTGATGGACAAGACCCAAGCTACAAACGTAGCATATGATCGTGTCTGTTTATTGCTACTGTTTTCTGCATGTCAAGTATATGTTCCTATGACCATCAGATCATTCAACTCACGGAAACTGGAGGAGTGCCTTGTGTGTATCAAACGTCACAACGTAACTGGGTGACTATAAAGGTGCTCTACAGGTATCTCTGCGGGTGTCTGTTGGGTTGGCATGGATCAAGACTGGGATTTGTTAGTCCGTGTGACGGAGAGGTATCTCAGGGCCCACTCGGTAATACAACATCACAATAAGCCTTGCAAGAAATGTGACTAAGTTTTGGTCACGAGATCTTGTATTACGGAAAGAGTAAAGAGACTTGCTGGTAACAATGTTGAACTAGGTATGGAGATACCGACGATCGAATCTCGTGAAAGTAACATACCGAAGAACAAAGGGAACATCATACGGGATTAACTGAATCCTTGACATACAGGTTCGACCGATAAATATATTCGTAGAATATGTATGAACCAATATGGGCATCCAGGTCCCGCGATTGGTTATTGACCATAGAGGTGTGTCGGTCATGTCTACATATTTCTCGAACCCGCAGGGTCTGCGCACTTAAGGTTTGCTGATGTTTCGGTAGTATAGAGTTATGCATGGTGGTTACCTAAGGTTTTTTGGAGTCCCGGATGAGATCCCGGACGTCACGAGGAGCTCTGGAATGGTCCGGAGGTAAATATTGATATATAGGAAGTCCTATTTTGGTCGCTGGAAAAGTTTCGGGCTCATCGGTAGTGTACCGGGAGACCATCGGGAGGGGTATTTCAACTCAAGAGGCTTCATGGGCTGTGGAATAGTGAATACCAGCCCTTAGTGGGCAGGTGGAAGTCCCACACAGGGCGCATGCGGCTAGGGAAAGAACAGCCCAAAGGAAAAGGTGGAAAAAGGCAAAAAGGGGAGGAATCCTAGTCCTACTATGATTGGAGGAGGAGTCCTCCTCTCCTCCCCACTTCGGCCGACCCAAGGAGGCTTGGCCCTTGCAACAAGGCCTCTCCTCCTATCCTCCTATATATACTAGAGGGTTTTAGGGATTTTGCACCAGATTTTTAGATACGTGTTGCCCGTTCCTCTAGTGCATAGTTTCTCCTCTAGATCGGTTTTCTGCACTGCTTAGGCGAAGCCCTGCCGGAATAGCTCCACCACCATCGCCGGTGTGCCGTCACGCTGCTGGAGAACTCTTCTACCTCTCTGCTCCATCTTGCTGGATCAAGAAGGCAGAGATCGTCATCAAGCTGCACGTGTGCTGAACGCGGAGGTGTCGTCCGTTCGGCGCTAGATCGGAAGGACTGTGATCAAGATCGCGAGACGGACCGTGATGAGATCGCAGGAAGGATCGTGATGAGTTCGCGGGATGGATCGTGATTGGATCGCGGGACAGATCATGATGAGATCGCGGGATGCTTGGCGATTTGGATCGCGAATATCTTCGACTACACCAACCGCGTTTCTTAACGCTTCCCGCTTAGCGATCTACAAGGGTATGTAGATCCACTCCCCCTCTCGTAGATGCTCATCACCATGGATAGATGTTGCGTGTGCGTAGGAAATTTTTTGTTTCCCATGCAACGTTCCCCAATAGCTTCGGTTCGTCACGTCTTGGTACCGGGGCGTGGACCTAGGCTGGCTGGCGACTATGCGGGACGTGCCGGCCACAGAGCGGGAGGCCCGCGAGCCGGCCCTTTTCCAGCGGGCCAAAGAGCTCGTGTCATACGTTGACGCGGACGAATTCCTGCCGGCCCTCGGCAAGGATGGCGAGCCGTTGCCCGAGGACTCCTTTGGCATTCCTCAGGGCCCGGCGAATGACGAAGTCGCCGACGAAAGCACCGACTCGAGCGGCGAGACGGCCGAGACCGAGGGGCCTACCTCGAAAGCCAAGGAGGCCGACCCGAAGGCCATGACCACTTTCGAGGCAAGGACCGAGCCGCCCCGCGACACTCCGGCTGGGGGCATGCTGGCTGGCGACGCGCCGGTGGCCTGAGCCCCCAGGCATCTTTTTTATCCTTTTTCCTGCATGTAACCAAATGCTGGCCATGGGCCAATTTTGCCTTAATGTTTATGCCATGAATATTCTCTCATGCTTGCCTTGTGACTCATGCTGCCTCGTTCTTATCAATTTTTACCCGCCTCGACTCTTTCCATTTCTATTCCTTTTCCCCTTTGGTTTTGGCCCCGCCAGCCCGCCAGCCGGGAGCCGGACTGTAGCTGGGTCGTGGTGTCCGTCTCAAGGGAGCCGGTTCAAAAGTTAGGAATCGCGGGTTTTTTCGGGATAAGTAGAGCGGCAGAGACGCGGCGATGGTCCGACTGGGCCCCGAAGGGGTCTCCCTTTGTTTAGACCTTTCGTGTGAGACAAACCTTGCTGCCCTAGGGCCCCATCAGCCGGACAGCCGGGGGCGGTTCTATAGCTGGTAAGGGTGGAGAAGTTTGGCCTGCTCACATTACTTAGCCATTTTCCAAAGAGGCACTTCTAGGCCCAGCCGGCTAGCCCCCGGACCCGGGAGCCGGGTCGGGGAGCCGGTGAGTGAAGAACACTTTTGAAAGAAACGAAACGGGGCGCGCCCCAAGAGCCAGCTTGGGGCGCTCATTGCAGTCATAAGCCCAAAAGGACGGAGATACATACAAGAAACAATATCAGGCTCATTGCATAAATTCTATTGAAAAATCTTCATCTATTATTATTGGATGCTTTGAATTCCCTGTACGTACTGTCAAGATGACATATGATATACTTATTGTTGGGGATATGCATATCCCCATTGAGGTAACCTAGTGATTTTTCGAAAATTCTCCGGTTTCATGTGATTCGGAAAAAGTTTGTCAAGGAGACTTGATGAACCTCATTGATGGATTTCTTTTGATGACCATGAGATGGATGAATCTAGAAGTAACAATCTTCTGCTACTAACTTTTACTTTTAGTTACTTAGTAGAAAAATAATAAAAATAGCATTATATTCCTGTTTTCTGCATTATCCGTCCAATAAAAAATGACCTGAAAATAAAAGTTCTTCAAATGCCCTGAAATTCAAGTATGATTTTTTTCTGGAATATATAAGAATTTCTGAGATAGATTACTATCGAGGGGGATGCACCAGTGGGCCACGAGCCCAGGAGGCGCGGCCACCCACTGGCCGCGCCTGGCAGGCTGGTGGGGCCCACGTGGACCCCCTCCACTTATTCCAGCCCCCATCTCCTTCTTCTACCTCCAGAAAAAATCATCCCACAGCTCAAACCCGTGTTCTTGCTCATTTTGCTGCGTTTTTCGATCTCCTTGTGCAAAGCCCCATTCACCAAACTGTTTTAGGGAATTGTTCCTTTGTATGTGACTCCTTCATTTGTCCAATTAGTTTTTGTTCTAGTGCTTTATTCATTGCATATTATTTCTGCCTTTGTGACCCTGTTCTTGAGCTTTGCATGTTAATTTTATTTGGTCCTAAGTAGTTTTGATGCAAGATATGGCCTCTAGGCACTTGTAGGAGTAGTTGCTATGAGTTTTGTTAAGTTTTGTTCACTTTTATTTTGAGTCACTAAAATTTCATAATTATTTCAGAAAAAGGAAAATGTTTAGGAAGAACTATCATGGTGGTTCCTCAAGCAAGAGGGGTCCCCGTCCCGCGATTCGGGAGCCTGATGCTTATCAGCCGAGGGATGCATCGGTGCAACCATGTGAATGGCCTTCCGATGAATTCATGATTGATGCAGGTTTCAAGGATGAGTTTGATACATTTATTCGCAACGCCGGGCTCGAAGAATTCATCTCGAATAAATGTGAACAATATACTTCACTCACTGCCTCTTTTGTTCGTAGATTCAAATTTTCAGTTGGCCGTGACACATCCATACTGTTTGATCTTTATGATAAATTGTATACTATGGATTTAGAGGATTTTAATAGAATATGTAAGATGCCTGATTGGGGTAGTCCCAATGACCCTCCTAAGTCCTCGGTTAGATATTTTATTTCTAGTATAACTGTTGGAGAGACTAGCGATATTACGCAGGCTACCATGGGGAGCATTCATTTTCCTGCCTTACATTATTTTGCCCTCTTCATAGGTAAATGCATTAATGGTAAGCATGATCATAGCCACCTCTGCGCACCTGACCTCAGTATACTTAAGAGTGCAGTAATAGGTGATAGAAGTTTTAACATGGGAGCTATAATTTCTAGGAGATTTAATAACAATGCTAATGAAGGAGATTTCTTTGGTGGGATCTATGCCACTCGCCTAGCTAATTATTTTAAAATACCCATCCATACTGGAGATCCCCCGCTTCAAAGTGCTTTCCTTGATCGTGGTGCTATGATACGCTTCCAGTTCCTTGAGAGGAACAATGAGTCCCTCCTATACCGGTTAATATTTAACCGACAACGTGTTTTTCATATTACCCTTCCTGCTCCTGCCTTCTTTGATTTTTAGAGTAAACGGAGGTATTACATAACTAGAGAAGATGCAGAGGAGTATGAGAGAGTAGTGAAGGCTGCTCACCTCCGTGAGGTATCTATTGAGGCGGTAGCTGCCGCGTCCCAGTACAACCCACATTATGATTTTGGATATCGCTTGGAGTACCAAGGAGCTGGCTACTTTCCTCCTGGGGAGTAGACCAACTTAGGCCAAAAGCCTAAGCTTGGGGGATTATGATGTCTACTATGCAACCTTCTCCTTGTAGACATTGTTGGGCCTCCAAGTGCAGAGGTTTGTAGGACAGTAGCAATTTTCCTCAACGTGCAAAATGGATGGTAGATATAGGTTTTTGTAATCTGAAAATATAAAAACAGCAACGTAATTAATAGTAAAAGTGAGCACGAACGGTATTGCAATGCGTGGAAACAAGGCCTAGGGTTGATACTTTCACTAGTGAAGTTCTCTCAACAGTAATAACATAATTCGATCATATAACTATCCCTCAACGTGCAACAAAGAGTCACTCCAAAGTCACTAATAGTGGAGAACAAACGAAGAGATTATTGTCGGGGTACGAAACCACCACAAAGTTATTCTTTTTGCTCGATCTATTCAAGAGTTCGTAGTAAAATAACACGAAGCTATTCTTTCCGTTCAATCTATCCTAGAGTTCGTACTAGAATAACACCTTAAGACACATATCAACCAAGACCCTAATGTCACCTAGATACTCCACTGTCACCTCAAGTATCCGTGGGCATGATTATACGATATGCATCACACAATCTCAGAATCATCTATTCAACCAACACATAGAACTTCAAAGAGTGTCACAAAGTTTCTACCGGAGAGTCAAAACGTTTGCGAACCCCTATGCATAGGTTCCTGAGGTCACAAACCCTCAAGTTGATCACCAAAACATACATCAAGTACTCACATGAATATCCCATTGTCACCACAGATAGACAGGTCCAAGAAATACATCAAGTGTTCTTAAAGACTCAATCCGATATGATAACTTCAAAGGGAAAACTAGATTCATTACAAGAAGGGAGAGGGGGAAGAATATCATAAGATCCAACTATAGTAGCAAAGCCCGTAGTACATCGAGATCAAGACATCTCAAGAACACGAGAGAGAGAGATCAAACACATATCTACTGGTACATACCCGCAGCCCCAAGGGTGAACTACTCCCTCCTCGTCATGGAGATCGCCGGGATGATGAAGATGGCCACCGGAGATGGATTCCCCCTCCGGCAGGGTGCCAGAATCGGCTCCCGATTGGTTTTTGGTGGCTCTGGAGGTTTGCGGCGGCGGAACTTGCGATCTAGGTTTAGTTCTGGTGGTTTTAGTATTTATATGACCATATGGCATTGAGAATAAGTCAGGAGGGGCCACGAGGGAGTCACGAGCCTCCCAGGCGCGGCCAGGGGGGTGGCCGCGCTTCCCAGGCTCGTGGCTTCCTTGAGACTCCTCTCCGGTATCTTTTTCTTCTGGTATTTTTGTTTTTTCCAAAAAAAATCACAACGGAAGTTTTATCCCGTTTAGACTTTGTTTGATATTCCTATCTGAAAAAGGTCAAAAACACGGAAAAAACAGGAACTGGCACTGGGCTCTAGGTCAATAGGTTAGTCCCAAAAATAATATTAAATAGCATATAAATGCATATAAAACATCCAAAGTTGATAACTTAATAGCATGGAACAATCAAAAATTATAGATGCGTTGGAGACGTATCAAGCATCCCGAAGCTTAACTCCTACTCGTTCTGGAGTAGGGAAGTGATAAAAACAGAATTTTTGATGTGGAATACTAGCTAGCATATTTATTCTTATAATCTTCTTTATTGTGGCATGAAGGTTCAGATCCATAAGATTCAAAACAAAATTTTAATATTGACGTGAAAACAATAATACTTCAAGCATACTAACAAAGTAATCATGAACTTTCAAAATAACATGGCCAAATAAAGTTATCCCTACAAAATCATATAGTCTAGCTATGCTCCATCTTCCTCACACAATGAATTTAAATCATGCACAAACTTGGTATTGGTCAAGTAATTGTTTTCGCACTCTTATTTTTTCAAACTTTTTCAACTCTCACGCAACACATGAGCGTGAGCCATGGATATAGCACTATAAGTGGAATAGAGTGTGTTGGAGGTTGTGAGGAAAAAAGGAGGAGATGGTCACATCGACTCGGCGTATCAATGGGCTATGGAGAGGCCCATCAATAGATATCAATGTGAATGAGTAAGGATTGCCATGGAACGGATGCACTAGAGCTATAAGTGTATGAAATCTCAAAAATAGAAACTAGTGGGTGTGCACCCAACTTGCTTGCTCACGAAGACCTAAGGCAATTTGAGGAAGCCCATCATTGGAATATACAAGCCAAGTTATATATTGAAAATTCCCACTAGTATATGAAAGTGACAATATATGAGACTCTCTATCATGAAGATCATGGTGCTACTTTGAAGCACAAGTGTGGAAAAAGACAGTAGCATTGTCCCTTCTCTCTTTTTCTCTCAATTTTTTTGGTTGGGCTCTTTGGCCTCTTTTTTTATTTTTATTTTTTGGTGGGCATCTTTGGCCTCTTTTTTATTTCCTCACATGGGACAATGCTCTAATAATGATGATCATCAAACTTTAATTTACTTACAACTCGATACTTAGAACAATAATGACTTTATATGAATGAAAGTGATAGCACATGTCATGAGACGGAACGGTGGAAGTTGCATGGCAATATATCTCGGAATGACTATGAAAATGCCATAATAGGCAGGTATGGTGGCTGTTTTGAGGAAGGCATATGGTGGGTTTGTGCACCGGCAAAAGTTGCGCGACACTAGAGAGGGTAGCAATGGTGGAAGGTGAAAGTGCATCTATACGATGGACTCACATTAGTCATGAAGAACTCATATACTTATTGCAAAAGTTTTATTAGTAATCGACACAAAGTGCTAAACGCATACTCCTAGGGGAAGGGTTGGTAGGAGTTAACCATCGCGCGATCCCGTCCGCCACACAAATGATGGCAATCAATAAAAACATCCTGCTCCGACTTCCTAACATAGCGGTTCACCATACCTGCATGCTACGGGAATCACAAACTTCAAAACAAGTATTTCTAGATTCACAACACTCTACTAATATGACTCTAATATCACCATCTCCATGTCTCAAAACTAGATGCAAGGAATCAAACTTCTCTTACTACTCAATGCACTTGAATATGAAAGTTTTTATTATATCCCTTTTGGATGCCTATCATATTAGGACTAGTTTCATAACCTAAGAAAATTACCATGCTTTTTAAAACTCTCAAAATTACATAAGTGAAGCATGAGAGTTCATCAATTTCTATAAAATAAATTCATATCAATGCTCTACAAAAATTTAAGTGAAGCACTAGAGCAAAAGACAAACTACTCCAAAAGATATAAGTGAAGCTCAATGAGTAGTTGAATAATTATTTAGCTATGTGAAGACTCTCCCATCTAAGAATTTAAGATCTTAAGTACCTTATTCAAAAAAAATAAAATGACACTCCAAGGATAGCACGAATCATGTGAAGAAGCAAAAACTTAGGTTCAACCGATACTAACCGATAATTGTTGAAGAACAAAGGTGGGATGCCAACCGGGGCATCCCCAAGCTTATATGCTTGAGACTTCTCTAAATATGGATTGGGGTGCCTTGGGCATCCCCAATATTGAGCTTTTGTGTCTCCTTAATTCCTCTCATATGGTGGTTTCCAAAATCTTAAAAACTTCATCCACACAAAACTTAACAAGAACTTGTGAGATAGGTTAGTATAAATCAATGCAAAACTATATCATCCTATACTGTAGAAAATCACTAATATTATAATTTGACATTGCACACTAAATTCCTCTGCATATTTAAAACTCCCATCATGAAATGGAATCATTAAACAAGCAAACATATGCGAACAATGCAAACATAACAGCAATGTGCCTAAATAGAACAGTCTGTGAAGAATGCAGCAAGATCCATACTTAATTAACTCCAAAAACTATGAAACAATTCCAAGCTTAATGGATTTTATAATAGCATATTGTGTCCAAATTTCAAGTTATTTTGACATACAGAAAATTCTAGGGAATTTTTGCACCACAAGCGAACTTTCTGTTTTGGAACAGCAACTCCTATACTTGCAAATTAAGCATGGTAAAGGCTATCCTTCACATTTTTATTGAACTAAATGATGAAAAACATTAAAGTTAATATAAATAACAGAAATTAATTACAAATAAAAGAAAATGACCCTCCAAGAAAAACACATATCATGTGGTGATTAAAATATAGCCCCAAGTAAAATTACCGATGGATTGAAGACGAAAGAGGGGATGCCTTCCCAGGGCATCCCCAAGCTTAGGCTCTTTGGTGTCCCCAAATATGGCTTGGGTGTTGGAAATATGCCCTAGAGGCAATAATAAATTAGTTATTATCATATTTCCTTGTTCATGATAATTGTTTATTATCCATGCTATAATTGTATTGATCGGAGACTCAGATGCATGTGTGGATACATAGACAAAATCATGTCCCTAGTATGCCTCTAATAGACTAGCTCGTTGATCAAAAGATGGTTAAGGTTTCCTAGCCATGTACATGACATGTCATTTGATAACGGTATCACATCATTAGGAGAATGATGTGATGGACAAGACCCAAACTACAAACGTAGCATATGATCGTGTCAGTTTATTCCTACTGTTATCTGCATGTCAAGTATATGTTCCTATGACCATGAGATCATGCAACTCACGGATATCGAAGGAGTGCCTTGTGTGTATCAAACATCGCAACGTAACTGGGTGACTATAAAGGTGCTCTACAGGTTTCTTCGATGGTGTCTATTGAGTTGGCATGGATCGAGACTCAGATTTGTTACTCCGTGTGACGGAGAGGTATCTCAGGGCCCACTCGGTAATACAACATCACAATGAGCCTTGCAAGCAATGTGACTAATTGTTAGTTACGGGATCTTGTATTACAGAACGAGTAAAGAGACTTGACGGTAACGAGGTTGAACTAGGTATGGAGATACCGACGATCGAATCTCGGGCAAGTAACATACCGAAGAACAAAGGGAACATCATACGGGATTAACTGAATCCTTGACATAGAGGTTCGACCGATAAAGATCTTCGTAGAATATGTAGGAACCAATATGGTCATCCAGGGCCCGCTATTGGTTATTGGCAGTAGAGGTGTCTCGGTCATGTCTACATAGTTCTCGAACCCGCAGGGTCTGCACACTTAAGGTTTGGTGACGTTTCGGTAGTGTAGAGTTATGTATGGTGGTGACTGAAGTTTGTTCGGAGTCCTGGATGAGATCCCGGACGTCACAAGGAGCTCCGGAATGGTCCGGAGGTAAAGATTCATATATAGGGAGTCCCAGTCTGGTTGCCGGAAAAGTTTCGGGCTCATCGGTGGTGTACCGGGAGTTCCGGTAGTGTACCGCGAGACCTCCGGGAGAGGTATTTCGACCCAAGAGGCTTCATGGTCTGTGGGAAAGTAATAATCAGCCCTTAGTGGGCTGGTGGAATAACCACAATAGGCCCATGTGGCTGGAAGAAAGAAACCCAAAGGAAAAAGGTGGAAAAAAGGCAAAAAGGAAGAGTCCTAGTCCTACTAGGAGTGGAGGAGGAGAGTCCACCTCCACCTCCTAGTTTGGCCGACTCCTATAGGAGTTTTTCCTTGCGCCAGCCCTCCTGCTCCTCTCCTCCTATATATACTGGTGGAATAGAAGGGTTTTGCACAGATTTTACGGCCACGTGCTACCCGTTCCACCGGTGCTCCTCTAGATCGGATTTCCGCAGTGCTTAGGCGAAGCCCTGCCGGAATTGCTCCACCACCATCGCCGGAGCGCCGTCATGCTGCCGGTGAACTCTACCTCCTCTCCACTTCCTCTTTCTGGACCAAGACGGTGGAGATCGTCATCAATCTATACGTGTGCTGAACGCGGAGGTGCCGTCCGTTCGGCGCTAGACCGGAAGGAGCGTGATCGAGATCGTGAGACGGTTCGTGATGAGATCGCGGAATGGATGATGATGAGTTCACGGGACAGATCGTGATCAAGATCGTGAGACGGATCGTGATGAGATCGCGGGACGGATCGTGATGAGTTCACGGGACAGATCGTGATTGGATCGTGGGACGGATGGTAATGAGATCACGGGACGCTCGGCGATTTGGATCGCGAAGATGTTCGACTACACCAACCGCGTTTCTTAACGCTTCCCGCTTAGTGATCTACAAGGGTATGTAGATCCACTCTCCCTCTCGTAGATGCTCATCACCATGTATAGATCTGCGTGTGCGTAGGAAATTTTTTGTTTCCCATGCGACGTTCCCCAACAGTGGCATCATGAGCTAGGTCTATGTGTAGATGAGATCTCGAGTAGAACACAAAAGGTTTGTGGGTGTTGAGGCTTAGATTGCTTCCTACCATGGTCGTATTTTGGTTCACCAGGATTGTGAGATGAAGCGGCCCGGACCAACATTACTCGTACGCTTACGAGAGACCGGTTTCCTCAACCGCAACTTGTTGCATAGATGGCTTGCGGGTGACGGTTTCTCTCACTTTAGTTGGATCGAATCCGACAAAGGCGGTCCTTGAGAAGGTTGAAAAGCAACTAGTGTATGACCGTTGTGGTTTTTGCGTAGATGAGAATTGTTCTTACTAGATACCCGTTGCAGCCACGTAAAACATGCAACAACAATTAGAGGACGTCTAACTTGTTTTTGTAGGGTATGTTGTGATATGATATGGCCAATTACATGATGTGATATATGTGATGTATGAGATGATCATGTGATGTATAGATTATCACGACTTGCATGTCGATGAGTACAGCAACCGGCAGGAGCCATAGGGTTGTCTTTAATTATTGTATGACCTGCGTTTTAATCGTTAAGCGCTATGTAATGCTTTACTTTATCGCTAAACGGTAGCAATAGTAGTAGAAGCATGCAGGGCGTGACAACCCCGATGGTGACACGTTAATGGAGATCAAGATGATGGAGATCATGGTGTCATGCCGGTGCTTTCATGATGGAGATCAAAAAGCACAAGATCATGGCCATATCATGTCACTTATGATTTGCCTGTGATGTTAATCCTTTTATGCACCTTGTTTTGCTTAGGATGACGGTAGCATTATAAGGTGATCCCTCACTTAATTTCAAGATAAATTGTGTTCTCCGCGAGTGTGCACCGTTGCAAAAGTTTGTCGTGTTGAGACACCACGTGATGATCGGGTGTGATAGACTCTACGTTCACATACAACGGGTGCAAGCCAGTTTTGCACATGCAGAACACTCGGGTTAAACATGACGAGCCTGGCATGTACAGACATGAATTCGGAACACAAGAGAACGAAAGGTCGAACATGAGTCATATAGTAGATATGATCAACATGATGATGTTCACCATTGTAGCCACCTCAACTCACGTGATGATCGGACTTGAGTTGGTGAATTTGGATCATGCATCACTCCAATGACCGGAGGGATGTAAATTTTAGTGGGAGTTCTTAAGTAATATGATTAATTGAACTCATTATCATGAACATAGTCAATAGTGTCTTTGCAAATTATGTTGTAGATTACTAGCTCGCGCTGTAGCTCCCTTAATTTTTATATGTTCCTAGAGAAATAGAGTTGAAAGATGATGGTAGCAATATTGCGGACTGGGTCCGTGATCTGAGGATTGTCCTCGTTGCTGCACAGAAGGCTTATGTCCTTAATGCGCCGCTCGGTGCGCCACCCCCTCTAGTGTCGTCTGTAGATGTTGTGAACATCTGACAGGCACGTTCCGATGACTACTTGATAGTTTAGTGCGTCATGCATTACGGCTTAGAATTGAGGCTCCGAAACATTTTGAACGTCACGGAACATATGAGATGTTCTAGGAGCTGAGATTGTGATCTCAGGCTCGTGCCCGTGTTGCGAGATATGAGATCTCCAACAAGATTCTTTGTCTGTAAGATGAAGGAGAATAGCTCAATCGTTGAGCATGTACTCAGATTGTCTGGGTACTACAATCGCTTGAATTGAGTGGGAGTTGATCTTCCAGATAAGATAGTGATTGACATAGTTCTCCAAGTCACTGTCACTAAGCTACTAGAACTTGGTGATGAACTATAAAATGCCAGGGATAGAAATAATGATCCCTGAGCTGTTCGCGACGTTTGACACCGCAAAGGTACAAATCAAGAAGGAGCGTCAAGTGTTGATGGTTAATCAAACCACTAGTTTCGAGAAGGGCAAGAGCAAGGAGGGAAACTTCATGGATAGCAAGTCAGTTGCTGCTCCAGTGAAGCAACCCAAAGTTGAACTCAAACTCGAGACTAAGTGCTTCTATTATGAGGCGAGCGGTCGCTGAAGCGGAACCACCCTAGATACTTGGTAGATAAGAAGGCTGGCAAACATCGAAAGAAGTATATTTGATATACGAGTTATTGATGTGTACCTTGCTAGTACTCCTAGTAGCACCTGGGTATTGGATACCGGTTCGGTTGCTAAATGTTAGTAACTCGAAATAAAAGCTATGAAATGAACGGAGAACTAGCTAAGAGTGAGGTGACGATGTGTGTTGTAAATGTTTCCAAGGTTGGTGTGATCAACATTGCATGCTCTCTCTACCTTCAGGATTAGTGACGAACCTAAATAAATGTTATTTTGTGTTTTGCATTGAGCATGAACATGATTAGATCATGTTTGTTGCAATACAGTTATTCATTTAAGTTAGAGAATAATGGTTATTCTGTTTACATGAATAATACCTTCAATGTTCATGCACCCAGTGAGAATGGTTTGTTGAAATCTTGATCATAGTAATACACATGTTCATTGATGTCAAAAGATACAAAGTTAATAATGATAGTACCACATACTTGTGGCACTGCTGCTAAATGTCATATTGGTATAAAGCGCATGAAGAAACTCCATGCTGATGGATCTTAGGACTCATTCGATTTCGAATCGGTTGAGAGATGCGAACCATGCCTCTTAGGCAAGATGACTAAAGGACCCCATTGATGGAGCGGGCAAGTGATTCATTGGAAATGATACATGTTGATGTATGCAATCCAATGAGTCTTGTAGCTTGCAGTGGATATCGTTATTTTGTTATCTTCGCTTATGATTTGAGTAGATATAGTGTATATTTACTTAATGAAACACAAGTCTGAATCGTTTGAAAGGTTCAAGCAAATTCAGAGTGAAGTTTATGATCATCGTGACAAGAAGATAAAAATGACTACGATATGATCGTGGAGGTGAATATCTGAGTTACGAGTTTGGCACACAACTTAAGACAATGTGAAAGTTGTTTCACAACTAAACGCCACCTGGAACACCATAGTGTGATGGTGTGTCCGAACGTCATAGTTGTGCTCTATTGGATATGGTGCGTGCTATGATGTCTCTTATTGTTTTGCTACTATAATTTTGGGGTTATGCATTAGAGACAACTACATTCACTTTAAATAGGGCACCATATAAATCCGTTGAGATGACACCGTGTGAATTATGGTTTGATAGGAACCTAAGCTGTCATTTCTTAATGTTTGGGGCTGCGACACATGTGTGGAATTTTTTTTTACCTAATGAGGTCGAACCCAAGGCGGACAAATGTGTCTTCATAGAATACCCTAAGATCAGTTGGGTGAACCTTCTATCTCAGATCCAAGTGCAAAGTGTTTGTTGCTTAAACGGATCCTTTCTCGAGGAAATATTTCTCTCGAAAGAATTGAGTGGGAGGAAGATAGAACTTGATGAGGTTGTTAAACCTTTGTGTAACAAGAGAGTGGCGCAGCGCAGAAAGATGTTTCTGTGAAGCCTATGTTAGTTGAAGAGGAAGTTAATGATGATGATCACGTAGCTTCACGATCAAGTTACTATCGAATTTCGTAGGTCGACAAAGATGTGTACTGCTCCTAAGCGGTAAGACAACCCTGTCTTGGAGGTCATGTTGTTGGACAACGATGAACCTACGAGCTATGGAGAAGCGATGATGGGCCCGGATTCTGACAAATGGTTGGAGGCAATGAAATCCGAGAAAGGATCCATGTATGAAAACCAAGTATAGACTATGGTAGACTTGCTCGTTGGACGGCAGGTCATTGAGTACAAATAGATCTTTAAAATGAAGACATACGCTGATGGTAAATGTCACCATTTGTAAAGCTCGACTTGTTGCAAAACGTTTGTGACAAGTTCAAGGAGTTGACTGTGAAGAGACTTTTTCACTCGTAGCGATGTTGAAGTCTTTTGGAATTATGTTAGTATGCTGCATTTTTCAGTTATGAAATCTGGCAGATGGATATCAAAACATCGTTTCCTTAATGGTTTACTTGAGGAAAGGTTGTATGTGATACAACCAGAAAGTTTTGTCAGTCCTAAGGATGCTAAAAAGTGTGCAAGCTTCAGTGATCCTTTTATAGACTAAAGCAAGCATCTTGGAGTTGGAATATACGCTTTGTTGAGGTGATTAAAGTTTTGTAGTTTATACAAAGTTTACGAGAAACTTGTATTTGCAATAAAGTGAGTGGGAGCACTATAGAATTTCTGATAGTTATATGTGGATGACATATTGTTGATCGGAAATAATGTAGAATTTCTGGAAAGCATAAACGGTTATTTGGAAAGTGATTTTCAAAGGAAAACCTGGATAAAGCTACCTATTTGCTGAGCATCGAGATCTATAGAGATAGATCAAGATGCTTGATAAGACTTTCAATGAGTACATACCTTGACAAGATTTTGAAAGAGTTCAAAATGGATCAGTCAGAGAAATAAGTTCTCGCCTGATTTGTAAGGTGTGAAGTTGCGTGAGACTCAAAGCTCGACCACGGCAGAAGAAAGAGAAAGGACGAACGTCGTCCCCTATGCCTTAGCCATAGGCTCTGTACATTATGCCATGTTGTGTACCGCACATGTGTGTGCCTTTCCATGAGTCCGTCAGGGGGTACAAGAGTGACCCAGGAGTGGATCACTGGACAGCGGTCAAGATTATCCTTAGTAACTAAAAGACTAAGGAGATGTTTCTCGATTATGGAGGTGATAAAGAGTTCGTCGTAAAGAGTTACGTCGATGCAAGCTTTAACACCAATCCGGATGACTAGTAGTAGCAATCTGGATACGCATAGTGGAGCAGCCATTTGGAAATAGTACCAAGTGGAGTGTGGTAGCAGTGTTTACGGTTTGACATAGAGATTTGCAAAGTACACACGGATTTGAATATCGCAGACCCGTTGACTATAAGACCTCTCTCACATGCAGAGCATGATCGAGCCCAAAACTCGTTGGGTGTTAGATTCATAACAATGCGAATCACATGGTGATGTGAACTAGATTATTGACTCTAGTGCAAGTGGGAGACTGTTGGAAATATGCCCTAGAGGCAATAATAAATTAGTTATTTTCATATTTCCTTGTTCATGATAATCGTTTATTATCCATGCTATAATTGTATTGATCGGAGACTTAGATGCATGTGTGGATACATAGACCAAATCATGTCCCTAGTATGCCTCTAATAGACTAGCTCGTTGATCAAAAGATGGTTAAGGTATCCTAGCCATGGAAATGCGATGTCATTTGATAACGGGATCACATCATTAGGAGAATGATGTGGTGGATAAGACCCAAACTACAAACGTAGCATATGATCGTGTCAGTTTATTGCTACTGTTTTCTGCATGTCAAGTATATGTTCCTATGACCATGAGATCATGCAACTCACGGATATCGGAGGAGTGCCTTGTGTGTATCAAATGTCGCAACGTAACTGGGTGACTATAAAGGTGCTCTACAGGTATCTTCGATGGTGTCTGTTGAGTTGGCATGGATCGAGACTGGGATTTGTTACTCCATGTGACGGAGAGGTATCTCAGGGCCTAATCTATAATACAACATCACAATGAGCCTTGCAAGCAATGTGACTAATTGTTTGTTACAGGATCTTGTATTACGGAATGAGTAAAGAGACTTGATGGTAACGAGGTTGAACTAGGTATGGAGATACCGACGATTGAATCTCGGGCAAGTAACATACCGAAGAACTAAGGGTACATCATACGGGATTAACTGAATCCTTGACATAGAGGTTCGACCGGTAAAGATCTTCGTAGAATATGTAGGAATCAATATGGTCATCCAGGGCCCGCTATTGGTTATTGGCTGTAGAGGTGTCTCTATCATGTCTACATAGTTCTCGAACCCGTAGGGTCTGCACACTTAAGGTTTGGTGACGTTTCGGTAGTGTAGAGTTATGTATGGTGGTGACCGAAGTTTGTTCGGAGTCCCGGATGAGATCCCGGACGTCACGAGGAGCTCCGGAATGGTCCGGAGGTAAAGATTCATATATCGGAAGTCCCAGTTTGGTCGCCGGAAAAGTTTCGGGCTCATCGGTAGTGTACCGGTTTTGCCGGTAGTGTACCGGGAGACCTCCGGGAGGGGTATTTCGACCCAAGAGGCTTCATGGGCTGTGGGAAAGTAATAACCAGCCCTTAGTGGGCTGGTGGAATAACCACAATAGGCCCATGTGGCTGGAAGAAAGAAACCCAAAGGAAAAGGTTGGAAAAAAGGCAAAAAGGAAGAGTCCTAGTCCTACTAGGAGTGGAGGAGGAGAGTCCACCTCCACCTCCTAGTTCGGCCGACTCCTATAGGAGTTTTTCCTCGCGCCAGCCCTCCTCCTCCTCTCCTCCTATATATACTGGTGGAATAGAAGGGTTTTGCACAGATTTTACGGCCACGTGCTACCCGTTCCACCGGTGCTCCTCTAGATCGGATTTCCGCAGTGCTTAGGCGAAGCCCTGCCGGAATTGCTCCACCACCATCGCCGGAGCGCCGTCATGCTGCCGGTGAATTCTTCCTCCTCTCCACTCCCTCGTGCTGGACCAAGACGGTGGACATCGTCATCAATCTGTACATGTGCGGAACACGGAGGTGCCGTCCGTTCGGCGCTAGAACGGAAGGACCGTGATCGAGATCGCAAGACGGTTCGTGATGAGATTGCGGAACGGATCATGATGAGTTCGTAGGACACATCGTGATCAAGATCGTGAGACGGATTGTGAGGAGATCGCGGGACGGATCGTGATGAGTTCACGGGACGGATCGTGATTGGATCGCGGGACGGATCGTGATGATATCGCGGGACGCTCGGCGATTTGGATCGCGAAGATGTTCGACTACACCAACCGCGTTTCTTAACGGTTCCCGCTTAGCGATCTACAAGGGTATGTAGATCCACTCTCCCTCTTGTAGATGCTCATCACCATGGATAGATCTGCGTGTGCGTAGGAAATTTTTTGTTTCCCATGTGACATTCCCCAAAATTGGGATGCCTTGGTAATCCCCAAGCTTAGGATCTTTCCACTCGTTGTTCCGTTTTCCATCCGAACTTTACCCAAAACTTGAAAACTTCACAACACAAAACTTAACGGAACTTCATGAGGTGGGTTAGTATAATAAAGACACATCATTCATTTTGGTACTGCCAAGACAAGATTCATAAATATTCCCACACAATTCCTACTGTATCTTATCATTTCCACAATTTATATCACTTAATATAATCTATGGAAACACTAAAACAAGCAAACTATGCATTGAAAACAGAATCTGTCAAGAACAGAACAGTCTGTAATGATCTGAATGATAACCATACTTCTGCACATCCAAAAATTGTGAAAAATTATGAAAATTAAGGACATTTGTATATAAATCATAAGAAAAAATAATAAACTAAAAATATCTCTCTGGGTAAAAATGAAAAATAATTCCGTGAGCACAAAGTTTCTGTCTTTTTCAGCATGATCAAACAACTATGAGCCAAACTAATCATAAAGGCTTTACTTGGCACTTTATTGAAATAAAAGCTACAAAACATGATTAATACAGTATACTTATCATGTGAACACACAAAAACATTAAGGATACATATTGGGTTGTCTCCCAACAAGCACTTTTCTTTAATGCCTTTCAAGCTAGGTATGCTGATTTCAATGATGCTCACATAAAAGATAATGGTTGAAACATAATGGAAGCATCATGAAGCATATTACTAGCACATTTAAGTCTAACCTACTTCCTATGCATAGGGATTTTGTGAACAAACAACTTATTGGAGCAAGAATCATCTAGCATAGGAAGGCAAGACAAGCATAGCTTCAAAAACTTGAACACATAGAGAGGAAGCTTGACATTATTGCAATATGTAGAAGCATATGATCCTCTCTCATAATAATTTTCAGTAGAATCATAAATTAATTAAACAATATAACGAGCACCTAAAGCATTCTTTTCACGATCTACAATCATAGAATTTTACTACTCTCCACATAAGCAGATTTATTCTCATGATTAATAGTGGGAGTACCGTAAAAGACTTGAGCACTACAAATTGTTTCCACATTAAAAGAGTGATGTTTAGCAAAAGGGTACTCATAATTGTGACAAGTTTTATCATCATTCTTCTTTAAAGCATAAGTATCATCACAATAATCATCATAAATAGGGGGCATGCTTTCATCATAATAAATTTGATCATTTAAAGTGGGGGAACTAAAAAGATCATGTTCATTAAACATAGCATCCCCATGCTTGTGGCTTTGCATATCATTAGCATCATGGGTATTCAAATAATTCATAGTAAAAATATTGCAATCATGCTCATCATTAATATATTTTATGCCAAGCATTCTATGTAATTCTTCCTTTAGCACTTGAGCACAATTTTCTTTTCCATCATTTTCACGAAAGACATTAAAAAGATGAAGCATATGAGGTATCCTTAATTCCATTTTTTTAATAACCTAAACTAGTGATAAAACAAGAAACTAAAAGATTCGATTGCAAGATCTAAATATATACCTTCAAGCGCTAACCTCCCCGGCAACGACGCCAGAAAAGAGCTTGATGTCTACTACACAACCTTCTCCTTGTAGACGTTGTTGGGCCTCCAAGTGCAGAGGTTTGTAGGACAGTAGCAATTTTCCCACAAGTCGGTGACCTAAGGTTTATCAATCCGCGGGAGGCATAGGATAAAGATGGTCTCTCTCAAGCAACCCTGCAACCAAATAACAAAGAGTCTCTTGTGTCCCCAACACACCCAATACAATGGTAGGTTGTATAGGTGCACTAGTTTGGCGAAGAGATGGTGATACAAGTGCAATATGGATGGTCAATATAGGTTCTTGTAATCTGAAAATATAAAAACAGCAAGGTAATTAATAGTAAAAGTGAGCACGAACGGTTTTGCAATGCGTGGAAACAAGGCCTAGGGTTCATACTTTCACTAGTGAAGTTCTCTCAACAGTGATAACATAATTGGATCATATAACTATCCCTCAACGTGCAACAAAGAATCACTCCAAAGTCACTAATAGCGGAGAACAAATGAAGAGATTATTGTCGGGGTACAAAACCACCACAAAGTTATTCTTTCTGATCGATCTATTCAAGAGTCCGTAGTAAACTAACACGAAGCTATTCTTTCCGTTCAATCTATCCTAGAGTTCGTACTAGAATAGCACCTTAAGACACATATCAACCAAGACCCTAATGTCACCTAGATACTCCATTGTCACCTCAAGTATCCGTGGGCATGATTATACGATATGCATCACACAATCTCAGAATCATCTATTCAACCAACACATAGAACTTAAAAGAGTGTCCCAAATTTTCTACCGGAGAGTCAGAACGTGTGCCAACCCCTATGAATAGGTTCCCGAGGTCACAAAACCGCAAGTTGATCACCAAAACATACATCAAGTACTCACATGAGTATCCCATTGTCACCACAGATAGACACGCGCAAGACATACATCAAGTGTTCTTAAAGACTCAATCCGATAAGATAACTTCAAAGGAAAAACTCAATTCATTACAAGAAGGGAGAGGGGAAGAACATCATAAGATCCAACTATAGTAGCAAAGCCCGCGGTACATCGTGATCAAGACATCTCAAGAACATGAGAGAGAGAGAGATCAAACACATAGCTACTGGTAAATACCCTCAGCCCCGAGGGTGAACTACTCCCTCCTCGTCATGGAGATCGCCGGGATGATGAAGATGGCCATTGGAGATGGATTGCCCCTCCGGTAGGGTGCCAGAATGGGATCCCGATTGGTTCCTGGTGGCTCTGGAGGTTTGCGGCGGCGGAACTTGCGATCTAGGTTTAGTTCTGGTGGTTTTAGTATTTATAAGACCGTATTGCGTCAAGAATAAGTCCGGAGGGGCCACGAGGGAGTCACGAGCCTCCCAGGCGCGGCCAGGGGGGTGGCCGCGCTTCCTAGGCTCGTGGCTTCTTCGGGAATCCTCTCCGGTATCTTTTTCTTCTGGTATTTTTGATATTTTCCAAAAAAAATCACAGCGAAAGTTTTATCCCGTTTGGACTCATGCTTGCACTCAATGTTGGTTAATCTCAATGCATGTTAATGACTGTTGTCGCTCTCTAGTTGGTCGCTTCCCAGTCTTTTGCTAGGCTTCACTTGTACTAAGCGGGAATACTGCTTGTGCATCCACTTCCCAAACCCAAAGTTGTTCCATATGGGTCCACCATACCTACCTATATGCGGTATTTACTTGCTTTTCCAAGTAAAATTGCATGTGCCATTCTCTAAACCTTCAAATACTAATCTGATTGTGTATGCCCGAACCGCTCATGTTGTGACGAGGGGCGGTCAGTATCTTCCATGCTAGGCGTGTTATCCTTGATATGTGTTTATTCACTATCACTCACGAGAAAGGGGCCGGTAATCGGAATGCCCAGTAACATGCTCAAATCAAACAAAAATATAATTGCAAACAAACCCCCCCTAGATTGTTGTTGGTATGGACGGCACCCGAGGATTCGTCTAGACATGGAGTGTGATTGACCGGTGGTGGGGGAGTCAAAACTTTACTATTCTGTTTGGGAACCGCCTATAATACGTGTCGCATGGAAGATGGTGAAAACTCTTGGTTATCATGTTGACAATGAAAGCATGCCACCCCAAAAATTATTTATCTCTGTTTTAAAAAGCTTGAGCTCTGGCACCTCTGCAAATCAATGCTTCCCTCTGCGAAGGGCCTATCTTGTTGGAAATATGCCCTAGAGGCAATAATAAAATGGTTATTATTGTATTTCCTAGTTCATGATAATTGTCTATTATTCATGCTACAATTGTGTTAACCGGAAACTGTAATACATGTGTGAATACATAGACCACAACATGTCCCTAGTAAGCCTCTAGTTGGCTAGCTCGTTGATCAATAGATGGTCACGGTTTCATGACCATGGACATTGGATGTCGTTGATAACGGGATCACATTATTAGGAGAATGATGTGATGGACGAGACCCAATCCTAAGCATAGCACAAGATCGTGTAGTTCGTTTGCTAAAGCTTTTCAATGTTAAGTATCGTTTCCTTAGACCATGAGATTGTGTAACTCTCGGATACCGTAGGAATGCTTTGGGTGTGCCAAACGTCACAACGTAATTGGGTGGCTCTAAAGGTGCGCTACGGGTATCTCCGAAAGTGTCTGTTGGGTTGACACGAATCGAGACTGGGCTTTGTCACTCCGTGTGACGGAGAGGTATCTCTGGGCCCACTCGGTAAGACATCATCATAATGAGCTCAATGTGACTAAGGAGTTAGCCACGGGATGATGTGTTACATAACGAGTAAAGAGACTTGCCGGTAACGAGATTGAACAAGGTATAGGGATACCGACGATCGAATCTCGGGCAAGTACCATACCGATAGACAAAGGGAATTGTATACGGGATTGATTGAATCCCTGACATCGTGGTTCATCCGATGAGATCATCGTGGAGTACGTGGGAGCCAACATGGGTATCCAGATCCCGCTGTTGGTTATTGACCGGAGAGGTGTCTCGGTCATGTCTACGTGTCTCCCGAACCCGTAGGGTCTACACACTTAAGGTTCGATGACACTAGGGTTATAGGGAAAAGCTATACGTGATTACCGAAGGTTGTTCAGAGTCCCGGATGAGATCCCGGACGTCACGAAGAGCTCCGGAATGGTCCGGAGGTAAAGATTGATATATAGGAAGTCCAGTTTTGGACACCGGAAAGTTTTCGGGCTCATCGATAGTGTACCGGGAGTGCCGGGAGGGTGCCGGAGGACCCCGGGAGGGGTGTGATGACCAGAGGACTTCATGGGCTGTTAAATAAAGTGTGTCAGCCCTTATTGGGCTGGGAAATACTTTTTCTAAAGGCCCATGTGGCTGGAGATAAGAGATAGGGCTGAAAAAGATTTAAAAGGAGGTGATCCACCTCCCTTGTGGGAGGTGGACTCTCCCCTTAGCTCGGCCGAACCTCTCCTCCTTGGAGGAGGGGTCAAGCCAGCCCTCCCTCTCCCTCCTCCTATATATACTTGAGGTTTTGGCCCTTTGAGAATAGATCTGAACTCTCTCTCTCTCGGCGAAGCTCTACCTCTCTTCTTCCTCCTCCGCAGCGCTTGGCGAAGCCCTGCCGGAATACCTTGCTACTCCACCACCACCACGCCGTCGTGCTGCTGCTGGAGCTCTTACCCAACCTCTCCTTCCTCCTTGCTGGATCAAGGCGTAGGAGTCGTCACCGGGCTGCACGTGTGTTGAACGCGGAGGTGCCGTCCGTTTGGCACTTGATCGGATCTACCACGATCTGAATCGCTACGAGTACGACTCCCTCAACCGCGTTCTTGTAATGCTTCCTCTTAGCGATCTTAAAAGGTATGAAGATCCAATCTCTCCCACTCGTTGCTGGTTTCTCCATGGATAGATCTTGGTGATCGTAGGAAAATTTTGATTTACTACTACGTCTCCCAACAGTGGTATCAGAGCTAGGTCTATGCGTAGAATCTATGCACTAGTAGAACACAAAGCAGTTGTGGGCGTCGATCTTGTTAATATGCTTGCCGTTACTAGTTTTATCTTGATTCGACGGTATTGTGGGATGAAGCGGCCCGGACCGACTTTACACGTACGCTTACGTGAGACTGGTTCCACCGCCTGACATGCACTTGTTGCATAAGGTGGCTAGCAGGTGTCTGTCTCTCCCACCTTAGTCGGATTGGATTCGATGAAAAGGGTCCTTATGAAGGGTAAATAGAAATTGGCATATCACGTTGTGGTTTTTGGCGTAGGTAAGAAACGTTCTTGCTAGTAACCTATAGCAGCCACGTAAAACTTGCAACTACAAATTAGAGGACGTCTAACTTGTTTTTGCAGCATGTGCCTTGTGATGTGATATGGCCAAAAGGATGTGATGTGATGCATTGTGATGTATGAGATTGATCATGTTCTTGTAATAGGATTCACGACTTTCATGTCGATGAGTATGACAACCGGCAGGAGCCATAGGAGTTGTCTTATTTTATTGCATGACCTGCGTGTCAATCATAAACGCCATGTAATTACTTTACTTTATTGCTAAACGTTAGCCATAGTAGTAGAAGTAATAGTTGGCGAGACAACTTCATGAAGACACGATGATGGAGATCATGATGATGGAGATCATGGTGTCGTGCCGGTGACAGTGATGATCATGGTGCCCCGAAGATGGAGATCAAAGGAGCAAGATGATATTGGCCATATCATGTCACTATATTGATTGCATGTGATGTTTATCATGTTTACATCTTATTTGCTTAGAACGACGGTAGTAAATAAGATGATCTCTCAATATAATTTCAAGAGAAGTGTTCACCCTAACTGTGCACCGTTGCTAAGGATCGTTGTTCCGAAGCACCACGTGATGATCGGGTGTGATAGGTTCTAACGTTCGCATACAACGGGTGTAAGCCAAATTTACACATGCGGAACACTTAGGTTGACTTGACGAGCCTAGCATGTACAGATATGGCCTCGGAACACGGAAGACCGAAAGGTCGAACATGAGTCGTATAGAAGATACGATCAACATAGAGATGTTCACCATGGATGACTAGTCCGTCTCACGTGATGATCGGACACGGGCTAGTCGACATGGATCATGTGAAACTTGGATGACTAGAGATATGTCTATCTAAGTGGGAGTTCATCAATAATCTGATTAGATGGACTTAATTATCATGAACTTAGTCTAAAAGTGTCCTTGCAAATTATGTCGTAGATAGCTCGCGCTGTAGCTCCCCTGTTTTATTGATACGATCCTGGAGAAAAGTAAGATTGAAAGTTGATGGTAGCAATGATGCGGACTAGGTCCGTGATCTGAGGATTGTCCTCATTGCTGCACAGAAAGCTTATGTCTTTGATGCACCGCTAAGTGCACAACTCCCTCAAGCGTTGTCTGTAGATGTTGTGAACATATGACAGACACTTTTTGATGACTACGTGATAGTTCAGTGCGTCATGCATTACGGCTTAGAATAAAGGCTCCAAAACGTTTTGAACGTCACGAAACATAAGAGATGTTCTAAGAGCTGAAATTGGGATTTCAGGCTCATGCCTATGTTGAGAGGTATGAGACCTCCAACAAGATTCTTTGCCTACAAGATAAAGGAGAATAGCTCAATCGGTGAGCGTGTGCTCAGAATGTCTGGGTGCTACAATTACATGAATCAAGTGGGAGTTAATCTTCCAAATAAGATAGTGATTAATGCAGTTCTCCAAGTCACTGCCACCAAGCTACTAGAGCTTCGTGATGAACTATAACATGCCAGGGATGGATAAGATGATCCCTGAGTTGTTCGTGATGTTTGACACCATGAAGGTAGAAATCAAGAAGGAGCATCAAGTGTTGATGGTTAAGTGAAAACCACTAGTTTCAAAAGGGGCAAGGGCAAGAAGGGAAAAACTTCAGGAATGGCAAGCCAGTTGTTGCTCTAGTGAAGAAACCCAAGGTTGAGCCCGAACCCGAGACTAAGTGCTTCTGTTATGAGGAGAATGTTCACTCAAGTGGAAAAACCCTAGATGCTTGGTAGATAAGAAGGCTGGTAATGTCGATGGAAGTATATTTGATATACGTGTTAGTGATGTGTACCTTGCTGGTACTCCTAGTAGCACCTGGGTATTGGATACCGGTTCGGTTGCTAAGTTTTAGCAACTCGAAACAAAAGCTACGGAATAAACGGAGACTAGCTAGGTGAAAGGTGACGATGTGTGTTGGAAGTGTTTCCAAGATTGATGTGATCACCATCGCACGCTCTCTCTACCTTCGGGATTTGTGATAAACCTAAATAAATGTTATTTGGTGTTTGCGTTGAGCATGAACGTGATTAGATCATGATTAGTGCAATACGGTTATTCATATAAGTTAAAGAATAATGGTTATTCTGTTTACATGGATAATGCATTCAATGGTCATGCACCCACTCGCAATGGTTTATTGAATCATGATCGTAGTAGTACACATGTTCATAACATTGGTACCAAAAGATACAAAGTTAATAATGATAGTACCACATACTTGTGGCGCTGCCTCTTAATGTCATATTGGCATAAATCGCATGAGGAAACTCCATGATGATGGATCTTTTGACTCACTCGATTTCGAATCGATTGAGACATGCGAGCCATGCCTCTTGGGCAAGATGACTAAGACCCCGTCTTCCGATATGAAGGAGTGGGCTAGTGGCTTATTGGAATGAATACATGTTGATGTATGTGGTCCAATGAGTGTTGAAACACATAGTGGATATCGTTATTTCTCTTTACCTTCACTAATGATTTAAGTGAGTATGGGATATTTACTTAATGAAACACGAGTTTGAAATGTTTGAAAGGTTCAAGGAGTTTCAGAGTGAAGTTAAAGATCATCGTGACAAGAAGATAAGATGTCTACGATATGATCGTGGAAGTGAATATCTGAGTTACAAGTTTGGTATGCAATTTTAGACAATGTGGAAATTGTTTCACAGCTCACACCTCCTGGAACACCATAGAGTGATGGTGTGTCCGAACGTCGTTGTCATGCTCTATTGGATATAGTGAGTACTATGATGTCTCTTATCATTTTGCTACTATCGTTATGGGGTTATGCATTAAACACAAATCCATTCACTTTAATAGGGCACCATCTAAGTCTGTTGAGATGACACCGTGAGAATTATGGTTTGACAGAAGCCTAAGCTGTCATTTCTTAATGTTTGGGGCTGTGATGCTTATGTGAAAAGAGTTTTCACCTAATGAGCTCGAACCCAAAGCAGACAAATGCATCTTCATAGAATACCCTAAAGAGACATTGGGTATACCTTCTATCTCAGATTCAAGCGCAAAAGTGTTTCTGGCTAAGAATGGGTCCTTTCTTGAGAAAGAGTTTCTCTCGAAAGAATTGAGTGGGAGGAAGATAGAACTTGATAAGGTTGTTGAACCTTTGTTTCAACCAGAGAGTAGCACAACACAGAAAGAGTTTTCTGTAGAGCCTACGTCAGTTGGAAAGGAAGTTAATGATGATGATCATGAAGCTTCGGATCAAGTCAGTATCGAACCTCGTAGGTCGACAAGGACACGTACTGCTCCTGAGTAGTACGATAACCCTGTCTTGGAAATCATGTTGTTGGACAACGATGAACCTACGAACTATGGAGAAGCAATGGTGGGTCTAGATTCCAACAAATGGCTAGGAGCCATGAAATCCGAGAAAGGATCCATGTATGAAAACCAAGTATGGACTTTGGTAGACTTGCCTATTGAATGGCAGGTCGTTGACTACAAATGGACCTTTGAGATAAACATAGACGCTAATGGTGAAATGTCACCATTTATAAAGCTCGACTTGTCGCAAAGAAGTTTCCGCCAAGTTCAAGGAGTTGACTGTGATGAGATTGTCTCATCTGTAGCGATGCTAAAAGTCTATTGGAATTATGTTAGCAGTTGCTGCATTTTTCGATTATGAAATCTGACAGATGGATGACAAAACAAGGTTTCCGTAACAGTTTTTGTGAGGAAGAGTTGTATGTGATACAACGAGAAGGTTTTGTCAATCCTAAGGATGCTAAAAAGTATGCAAACTCCTGCGATCCTTCTATGGACTGGAGCAAGCATCTCGGAGTTGGAATATATGCTTTGATGAGGTGATCAAAGTGTTTAAGTTTATACAAAGTTTATGAGAAACTTGTATTTACAAGAAAGTGACTGGGAGCACTATAGAGTTTCTTATAAGAATATGTAGTTGACATATTATTGATCGGAAATGATGTAGAATTTCTGGAAGAGCATGAAGGGTTGTTTGAAAACAGTTTTTCAAAGGAAGACCCAGATAAAGCTACTATTTTATTGAGCATTAAGATCTATAGGGATAGATCAATTCGCTTGGTAAGTTTTTTCGACGAAGACATACCTTGACAAATTTTTGAAGGAGTTCAAAATAGATGGGTCAAAGAAGGAGTTCTTGACTGTATTGTAAGGTGTGAAATTGAGTAAGACTCAATACCCGACCACGGCAGAAGATAAAGAAAAGATGAGTATCATCCCCTATGCTTTAGCCATAGGCTCTATATAGTATGCCATGTTGTGTACCACACCTGTGTGTGCCTTGCCATGAGTCTGTCAAGGGTACAAGAGTAATCCAAGAGTGGATCACTAGACAGCGGTCAAAGTTATCCTTAGTAACTTGAGAACTAAGGAAATATTTCTCGATTATGGCGGTGATAAAGAGTTCATCGTAAAGGGTTACAATGATGCAAGCTTTAAAACCAATCCGGATGACTCTTAGTAGAAATCCGGCTACGTATAGTGGAGCAGCCATTTGGAATAGCTCCAAGTGGAGCGTGGGAGCAGTATCTACAAATATGACATAGAAAGTTTGCAAGGTACACACGGATCTTTATGTCGCAGACCCGTTGACTAAATCCTCTTTCACGAGCAAAACATGATCAAACCCCAGAACTAATTGGGTGTTAATCACATGATGATATGATCACATGGTGATGTAAGTGTTAATCACATGGTGATGTGAACTAGATTATTGACTCTAGTGCAAGTGGGAGACTGTTGGAAATATGCCCTAGAGGCAATAATAAAATGGTTATTATTGTATTTCCTAGTTCATGATAATTGTCTATTATTCATGCTACAATTGTGTTAACCGGAAACCGTAATACATGTGTGAATACATAGACCACGACATGTCCCTTGTAAGCCTCTAGTTGGCTAGCTCGTTGATCAATAGATGGTCACGATTTCATGACCATGTACATTGGATGTCGTTGATAACAGGATCACATCATTAGGAGAATGATGTGATGGACGAGACCCAATCCTAAGCATAGCACAAGATCGTGTAGTTCGTTTGCTAAAGCTTTTCAATGTTAAGTATCGTTTCCTTAGACAATGAGATTGTGTAACTCTCGGATACCGTAGGAATGCTTTGGGTGTGCCATACGTCACAACGTAATTGGGTGGCTATAAAGGTGCGCTACGGGTATCTCTGAAAGTGTCTGTTGGGTTGACACGAATCGAGACTGGGATTTGTCACTCCGTGTGACGGAGAGGTATCTCTGGGCCCACTCGGTAAGACATCATCATAATGAGCTCAATGTGACTAAGGATTTAGCCACGGGATGATGTGTTACGGAACGATTAAAGAGACTTGCCGGTAACGAGATTGAACAAGGTATAGGGATACCGACGATCGAATCTCGGGCAAGTACCATACCGATCGACAAAGGGAATTGTATACGGGATTGATTGAGTCCCTGACATCGTGGTTCATTCGATGAGATCATCGTGGAGTACGTGGGAGCCAACATGGGTATCCAGATCTCTCTGTTGGTTATTGACCGGAGAGGTGTTTCGGTCATGTCTACGTGTCTCCCGAACCCGTAGGGTCTACACACTTAAGGTTCGATGATCCTAGGGTTATAGGGAAAAGGTATACGTGATTACCGAAGGTTGTTAGGAGTCCCGGATGAGATCCCGGACGTCACGAGGAGCTCCGGAATGGTCCGGAGGTAAAGATTGATATATAGGAAGTCCAGTTTTGGTCACCGGAAAGTTTTCGGGCTCATCGGTAGTGTACCGGGAGTGCCGGGAGGGTGCCGGAGGACCCCGGGAGGGGTGTGACGACCAGAGGACTTCATGGGCTGTTAAATAAAGTGTGTCAGCCCTTATTGGGATGGGAAATACTTTTGCTAAAGGCCCATGTGGCTGGAGATAAGAGATAGGGCTGAAAAAGTTTTAAAAGGAGGAGATCCACCTCCCTTGTGGGAGGTGGACTCTCCCCTTAGCTCGGCCGAACCTCTCCTCCTTGGAGGAGGGGTCAAGCCAGCCCTCCCTCTCCCTCCTCCTATATATACTTGAGGTTTTGTCCCTTTGAGAATAGATCTGAACTCTCTCTCTCTCGGCGAAGCTCTACCTCTCTTCTTCCTCCTCCGCAGCGCTTGGCGAAGCCCTACCGGAATACCTTGCTACTCCACCACCACCACGCCGTCGTGCTGCTGCTGGACCTCTTCCCCAACCTCTCCTTCCTCCTTGCTGGATCAAGGCGTAGGAGTCGTCACCGGGCTGCACGTGTGTTGAACGCGGAGGTGTCGTCCGTTCGGCACTTGATCGGATCTACCGCGATCTGAATCGCTGCGAGTACGACTCCATCAACCGCGTTCTTGTAACGCTTGCGCTTAGCGATCTTAAAAGGTATGAAGATCCAATCTCTCCCACTCGTTGCTGGTTTCTCCATGGATAGATCTTGGTGATCGTAGGAAAATTTTGATTTACTACTACGTCTCCCAACATATCTATTTACGTTTCTGTTGAGTCATCCTCTTCTTATTAAAAGCACCAGCTAGAGAGCACCTCCGTCATTTGTATGCTTTGCTATTAATTGATATTGAGTATGACTATGACTGGATATTCTTTGCCATGAATTACAATTTCTAGTCGACCCTTGGTCTTTGAATGTGCTCTTCATGTATGTTTTGCGATCTCAGAAAGGGCTAGCGAGATACCATCTATTCATATTGTATCACGATTGTTTTGATTGAAATGTTGACGTTTGAAACTTAGTATTATTGCTCACTAGTTGAATATGCCATTGATATGAGTACACCATGAGACCTGAATGTCATTGCTTATGTGGTTAGCTTATGATCTTGCTGAAAATCTGAATATGAGTTAGACATAATTATAACAACAAGATCAAACAGAGTTTGTAAAAGTTTTTCTTTTGTCTCTTTCAGTTTATCAACTGAATTGCTTGAGGACAAGCAAGGCTTTAAGCTTGGGGGAGTTGATAAGTCTCCAACATATCTACTTTTCCAAACTATTTTGCCCTTGTTTTGGACTCTAATTTTCATGATTTGAATGAAACTAACCCGGACTGACATTGTTTTCAGCAGAACTACCATGGTGTTGTTTTTGTGCAGAAATAAAAGTTCTCGGAATGACCTGAAAACTTACGAGGATTTTTTATGGAATATATAAAAAATACCGGAGGAACAATCAACCGGAGGGGAGCTGCCAGTGGGCCACGAGCCCAGGAGCCCCCCCCCCCCCCGCTAGGCCCTACCTGACAGGCTCGTGAGGCCCGCGTGGCCCCTCCGACCTCATATCCAGCTCCATATATTCTCTTTCGCCCAAAAAAAATCAAGGAGAAGAAATCATCACGTTTTACAATATGGAGCCGCCGCGACCACCTGTTCTTCCTCGGGAGGGCAGATCTGGAGTCCGTTCTGGGCTTCGGAGAGCGGAAATCGAAGCCATCGTCATCATCAACCATCCTCCATCGCCAATTTCATGATGATCTTCATCGTTCGTGAGTAATCTCATCGTAGGCTTTCTGGACGGTGATGGGTTGGATGAGATCTATCATGTAATCGAGTTAGTTTTGATAGGGTTTGATCCCTAGTATCCACTATGTTCTAAGATTGATGTTGCTACTACTTTGCTATGCTTAATGCTTGTCACTAGGGCCCGAGTGCCATGATTTCAGATCTGAACCTATTATATTTTCATCAATATATGTGTGTTCTTGATCCTATCTTGCAAGTTGTAGTCAGCGACTATGTGTTATGACCCGGCAACGCCGGAGTGACAATAGCCGGAACCACTCCCGGAGATGACCATAGTATGAGGATTCCATGTATTCACCATGTGCTAATGCTTTGTTCCGGTACTCTATTAAAAGGAGACCTTAATATCCCTTAGTTTCCATTAGGACCCCGCTGCCGCGGGAGGGATGGACGAAAGATGTCATGCAAGTTCTATTCCCTAAGCATGTATTACTATATACGGGATACATGCCTACATTACATTGACGAACTGGAGCTAGTTACATATCACCCTATCTTATAATTGTTACATCATGAATGCCATCCGACATAATCACCCATCACCGATCCAATCCCTATGAGCTTTTCCTATACTGGTTCTTGCTTAGTTACTTTACCGCTATTGCTGTCACACTTGCTATAAAAATCACTACTGCTACTATTACTATCATACTACTTTGCTACTAAAACATTGTTGCAGATACTAAATCTTTCAGGTGTGCTTGAATTGACAACTCAACTGCTAATACTCGAGGATATTCTTTGGCTCGCCTTGTGTCGAATCAATAAATTTGGGTTCAATACTATACCCTCGAAAACTGTTGCGATCCCCTATACTTTTGGGTTATCACCCACCCGCCAGGCCATTAGGGACTAATCTTCCTCTAACCCGCACTAACACGCGCACCCTGGTACTGTAGCATTAGATTTAATTTAACTAACCTATTAATTAAAGGGAGTGTCTAGGTCTCAATCGACTGAGACTTCGCGAAGTCTCAGTCAAGTAGTATAGCATGCAAAAAGAAAAAAAACTGAAAAAAACTGTTTTCATAAATCTCGATTCAAAGATCAACGGATTATAGTGTCGACTGAGACTTCGTGAAGTCTCACTCGACTGATTTTTAGCAAGCCCGTTAATTAAATTGGGTCACTAACAACCGGGCCCCACATCACTAATTATTTTGTTAGATTAAATAAAACTCATTTAAATTAAACAGTCACTGCCAACTGGGTCCCACTGGACCCAGTTGACTAGTGAATGTGCTGACTGGGCAGTGCCGAGACTATGACATGTGGGACCCCTGGGCCCCTTTGACCAGTCAAAGTCCCAGTTGACTGCTGACTGGGCAGTCAACTGGGACCCACTGTCAGCCTCTGTTGCACATATCTGGGTACACTTTTGTGTACCCATAGCATTTAATATTTAATATAATTTCGAATTAAATTAGTTCTAGAAAATTCAGAAAATGTTTAAACCTTAAAAAATCATATATTCTAAACCGAAACTCCGATGAAAATAATTTATATATGAAAGTTGATCAGAAAAATACCACGAATCCGAATATGCCATCCATTCATATGTCACATGCCTCTAGCTATCTGAACATGCAACTTTTTGCCTGTTTCGGATAGGTGAATAATGCATGACTTTAATAAAATAATTCCAAATAAATTCCTAAATTAACTAGAGCACTTAGATAGGCAGTATATCACCCTAGAACTGCATTTGGACATGTCATGCACCCCTGTGGCATCACTGCCATGTAATTATTGTTTCATTCCCCCTCAGGTCAAATGTGTGACAAAAATCTGGAACCGGGAATACTTTCCCGACTGGGTTCCCCCTTTCCCGGTATCATGTAACACTATGTTAGGACACACCCGGCACTGCGTATCGCCGTGTCATGATTTGAGTTACATTGTTTGCTTTGTATTTACTGTTTCTTCCCCCTCCTTCTCTCTCGATAGACGCTGAGACTACTGATGATACTGCTGTGTACGACTACTTCGTCGACGACCCATCCCTCTCGATAGAGCAGCAAGGCAAGGAAAAAACCCTTGAGCATTCGGAGATCACCCACATCTGTCCCTGTTATTCATGCATTACAATTTTGCTACTGTATTAGTTAGCTCCTATTCTGATGCATAGCCTGTTTTTGATGAACTGCTACTATTCCCGTAATCATCCCAACTGCTTAGTATATGTTGATTAGTGAATCCCTAGTGAACCCTTAGTCCCGGTTGCCCCTGCTTCTTCATCGACAACCCGACGACCCGACGACTCGAAGACTCGGTCAACCGACCGACAAGCCAGGACCCTCACATCACCGCACTCCCCTTAGTTGTATGACTCTACAGTGCTACTATCGAGTGTCGAGGGTGACACCTCGTGAAGTACTCATGATGCTAGCCCTGTAGTGCAGCTAGTCGGTTGTGGTTATCGAGGGTGATTCCTCCTTCACCATTCCCGATGATGTATCTGTCGTGCAAGCCCTCAAGTGTGTGACCCTCGAGGGTGATTCCTCTAAGTCCACCTTGGCGGTTACATCGAGCAGGGACCGTTGAGGGTGATTCCTCAGTTCCCGCGTTGATGTTTTATACACACAGTTACTATGACCTGGTTATAGAAATACGTTGGTGATGGGTCGGCCCCAAGGGTACTCGTGTGACAAACATTTGGTGGGTTCCGCCGCAAGGCATCCAAAGACTTGGTGGGGTGCGCCGGTAAGGCACCCGAGAGTTATTAGCGGAGCGATAGACTGCATATGGTTCGCGCTTGCCCTGCATTAATAAAATGCTAATGGGTTGGGTATTTGATCTGAGTTGGTCGTTGACCTTTTACGCACTAAACCTTCACGTGGGAGAAGTTATTGGTGCTCAGCGTCGTTGTATCAGCTGAAGCTCTTCGGACGTCAGCAATGGAGCGGCGCACGCTGGATTGGGCTGGAAGGTACGACTCCTGGACTGAGTGTACTAGGTCTGCTTCCGACCGCGTACGCATGATGCAGGAGTGCAAGGGCAAGTGGGACCACGAACCTGCGTGCTTAGGATTTAGACCGGCGAGCTCGCCTCTTCGTTGAGGCTAGGTGAGGCGTCAATGTTTTGGATCCCGAGGCCAGCATTACCCTGGAAAGTGTGTCCGAAAGGAGGTGATCAAGCATGTTGGAAATGCAGTGCACCCCTGCAGGGAAGAACTTATCTATTCGAATAGCCCTTTCCACGATAACAAGACGACTTGGAGTTGTACCTTGACCTTATACAACTATAATTGTGATTTACTTTAAATGAAATATGGCTCCGGGATTGCTTCCTCGCAGGGAGTCGAGGAAGAATCTCTAGGCATGGTTACTTAATAAAATTGCTACAATAATATGACTATATGTGAGTTATATGTCTTCTCTCTTCTAATGCTGCAAGGTGCTGAAGATGCTAGTCTTCAATAGGGCTAGGCCTTCCCCCCTATTCTCGCTTTCTGCAGTCAGTCCGGATATAACCCCACCACTTGATAATGGTGCATACTTAGCATAGTTTTGATGTCAGTCTTGCGAGTACTTTGGATGAGTACTCACCGCTGCTTTGCTTCATCTTCCCCCCTCGATTTGATTCTGTGTATAGACAATGGAGCCTAGGAGATGGAGTATGCCGGAGATGACTAGTACACCACCGCAGGAGCCTACTACTACGTGGAGGTGGCCCCCGATCAGCAGTAGGATAGGAAGTTCCCAGGCAGGAGGCCTCGCCTCTTTTGATACGTTGTTATTTGTGCTAGCCTTCTTAATGCAAAACTTGTTTAACTTATGTCTGTACTCAGATATTATTTGCTTTCGCTGACTCGTGCTTGTCGAGCTTTGTACTCGAGCCCTCGAGGACCCTGGCTTGTAATATGAAACTGTATGACTTAATTTGTGTCTATAGTTGTGTTGTGATATTGATCTGTAGCGACCCGACCTGAAAGGTCGAATCTCCGGTGCTTCCGTACCATCCCAAGATCATGCTGGTACACACATGGTACATCAATGTATATATCTAAGGGAAATCACACAACATTAATTAATCGAAATCTCATATCGAGTCCTTTATTACAATAAATATTACAATAAAGTGGCGGAAGGCGAACTCATGAGAATAACTAAATCTTGCGGAAGCTTCAAAGGTAGTCGAGTCCATCTGACTCCAAGGGCAGCTCACCAAGCGAAGAGCAAATCCTCACTCCTAGTCAGAAAAGTACTCTGCAACATGATACGTTGCAGCCATGTAGGTAAGCAGACTTAATATGCCGGCAAAGTCACACAAGAGAGGGGTGAAAATAATCATCTAATCTACATGCATATATGGCAGGTGGGGTAGTAAGTTTTGCGTAAAGCCAATTTTTTTCCTACAACAAGAGAGGGGCTAAGCAAAAATTATTACTAAGTTGGTTGATTAATGAGATGCTTCCACCAACCAAGAATTCCAGAAGTTTCAGTTCCTTTGGCTCAAGTCGTCCATGACCGTGGACACGGCTAATCGATTAGGTTTGGGTACTCTTCATAGTTTTGCACACGTTCCCCACAAGATTTGATCGCCTTCGTTGGATTCCTCGCACTTCAGGATGTTTGAGGAACGGATGACCAAAACATGGTCTTCTAAGGGGTTCCACTGAGACTCTGTCGGTGCCCATCCTTTCCTACCATTCTTCTACATCTCGTAGCACCGCCTGTCTAGTGTCGCCACAATATCCAACCAAGCCAGAGCCCATAATGGCTTGTGGTTGTGCAGGTAACCCTTGGGTCTTGAAGCATCCATCCATCTCTTTGTGAATACTGGCACATCCCCAGCAACACCTAGGCTAACCACTGGTTTCTCCAGGGCGCCGTTCAACCATCATCCACCCAGAGGTATGTTGAAAACTTGGAAGTCTTGAAGTCTTGATCATCATAGTAGGTCTTCAAATTATTATCTCACAACTCTCATGAATCACACAACCACCCCGTTTACTAATAGCATAACAAGATTAATTTAACGTTTCCCGGGGCCAAAGTGTCAAAGGGTTGAGGGGTGCCTACCACATGATACTACATCAAGTAACCAAATTTCCAAATTACCTACTTGGCATGCAAATGGGGAGATGGTAGATCTAATGCAATAAAACCTGGTAAAACATGATCAAGGTGACTTGCCTGGTTGACGATCTTCGTACTCGAGTGACTCTAGGTAACAAGCCTCTCACTCCGAATGATCTAACGAATCAAACAAGAGCACTCAATAAGCATACCACCAATAATACACTCACACAATCAGCAAGGTTAAAATAACAATACTAAAACAATTCAATGCTAACAAATCAAGAGAAAGAAAATCAAGACAAAAGTTTGACTCACAAATTTTCAGTGTAAAACTACTACTACTACAAAGTAAGACAAAAAATATTTTTTTATCAAAACAATAGATAACAGAAAAATAATAATAAAATTTGTATTATTAACAGAATTAAATCCACTAAAACTTTTGTGAAAGAATTGCTACTAAAATTAATTTGTTTTATAAACCACTACTTAAAAGGATAGGTTATAGTTTCCTCTAACAATAGGATATGAAGTAAACTAAACTATTTATTCACACAACATTTCTTAACAGAAAAGAATTACTAAAATTCTTTATTAGAAAACAGAATTAAAACTCCTAAAATGTTTGTGCAAAGTAAAACTAAATTGTGTCATAAAACTATACCTAATGGCAAGAATAACTATTCCTATAACAAAAAAGTAGAAACTAACACAATATAGTTTTATTAACAACAAGTAAATCACCTAATTTTGAAACAACAGAACCTAATGAAAAACTAAAACAAAATCTAGACTAACTCAGATTTAAACTAACTAAAATTTAAACTAAATAAACTATATAAAGAACTAAACAGATTCTATTATTTGGTTAAAACCCTAAACAAATTTATCCTAAAAATTCTCAAACTAGGTAGGATGATAGTTCTAACTAATACAAATCAGTGGCAAAAACATTCATACAAAAAAATATTTTTAAACTCTAGTTATATAGATTTTAGTAATTTAAGAAAATTTGATTAGATTCACATTTTAAAGCTCAAATTTGAAATCTAAAACTACATACATAAACTACAACAAATTTGTGACCTAATGCAGAAAGAATCAACTAAAAACACTAAGTAGTTTAAAAGATATAAGTAAAAAAAATAGAACATATTCTGTTTTCTAAAACAAAACAGAAAAGAAAAGAAAAAATCTAACGGACAGACAGGGCTACGCGGCAGCTCCCTATTGGCTGAGAGAGCGTGCGCGGGAGTGCTTGTAGGCGGACGACCGATTAGTAGAAGATACCGGTTCGTTATTTAAACGATTCTAATCTGGCGCGTTGACTACAGATCCGACGGCTATTGGAGGGGTGGTCGGGGAGATCTCCGGTGACGTCGACGGTGGCCGGAAGTAGGAGGTGGTCGGGGAGGATGCTCCGGTGGTTGGGGGCGACGTTCGAGAGGTCCAGGCAATGCGGCGGGCGTTCGACGTCGATTGGTGGCAACGGTGGGTAGTGGGGTGGAGTGTGGCGACGGGCGGGAGCTTGGGGAGGTTCGGTGGGCGCAGGAACTCCGGCGACCTCGTGGGGCAGCATTCCAGCGAGGTAGGAGGTGTTTTGGGCGGGGGGAATGGAGTGCGGAGGGGTCGGGCTTTATATAGGAGCGCGGTGGAGCGAGAGGAAGGAAAGGGAGAGAGATCCGGTGAGGCGAGATCTCTGGCGAGCTCTGTCTGGCGCGAGGAGGAAGGTGAGCGAGGGAATCTCGCTAGCGATCGGGGTGGGGTCCGCTGTCAGTGAGGGAGAGAGCAGTGCGGGAGTGTCGGTTGGCCGTTATTAAGGAAAGTCGGGAGAGGTACAAGAGCAGGTGGGCCGACCGGTAGTTAAACCCTTTAAATATTTTTCCTTTTCTATTTTTCCAGAGTGTTTAAAACCTTTTAATGCATTTAAATCATTTCCAAACATAGTAAAAATATATATCAAAATGATCAGGAGAAGTAATGACATATTTTGAACACATTTTCCTCTGTCATTTGAATAGTTTGGAAAAATAAATATTTTCAAAAAATGCATATTTGGTTTTAAAACACTTTTGCAAATATTTTTCAAAATACCCCCTGGTTTTTATAGTTCAAATATATCACCAAGATGTCCCTGGTGTATAGTGTCATGTTACTCCCCTCTTTCTTTGAACTTTTCCAGAGATTTCAAATAGGTGAAACCAATATAGTGAAAAATGAAAGTGCTCATTTCAGAATATCAAGGGAAACATTTCAACTATTCCATTCATTCAAGCAATGATGGTGATGATGCATAGCTATATTTCATAACATTCCGAAATGGAATTTTGGGATGTTGCAAACCTACCCACCTTAAGATGAATCTCTCCCTCGAGATTCGGGTTGGCTAGAAAATAGGTGCGGGTGGTCTCTACAAAGATCTTCTTCGCGTTCCCAGGTGGCTTCTTCCTCGGTGTGGTGACTCCACAAAACCTTACAAAACTTGATGATCCTGCTACGGGTAACTCTGTTGGCAGTCTCGAGGATCTTGATGGGCTTATCCTCGTAGGTCAGATCACTGTCAAGTTGTATAGCCTCTAGGGGCACTCTGTCTCTTAGAGGAATATCAGCCATCTCAGCATGGCATTTCTTCAGCTGGGAAACATGGAAAACATCATGAACTCTGGACAAACCTTCTGGCAATTCTAGTTTGTATGCAACTTCGCCTCTACGTTCAGGAATTTTGTAGGTTCTTATGAATCTGGGAGCTAACTTTCCTTTAACACCAAACCTTTTGATTCCTCGAAGTGGGGACACATGAAGGTATGCTCGGTCTCCTACTTCATACGTCACTTCCTTGCGTTTGCTGTCAGCATAGCTCTTCTGCCAGGATTGAGCTATCTTGAGTCTGTCACGAATCAACTTGACTTTCTCTTCAGAATCTCGGATAAGGTCGGGACCAAAAAGTTTTCGGTCTCCAACACCATCCCACATCAATGGTGTTCTGCACCTCCTTCCGTATAAAGCTTCGAAAGGGCCATCTTCAGACTAGTCTGATAACTGTTGTTATACGAGAATTCTGCGTAAGGTAAATTATCATCCCAACTAGATCCATAGTCTAGTGCACAAGCTCTCAACATGTCCACCAGAATCTGGTTGACTCTCTCAGTCTGTCCATCGGTCTGCGGATGAAAAGTTGTACTAAATTCTAGCCTCGTACCCAAAGTTTCATGTAGCTGATGCCAAAACTTTGAGGTAAATTTTGTTCCTCTATCTGACACGATACTCCTTGGAACTCGATGCAGACACATGATCCTGGTCATATATATCTTGGCTAACTTAGCACTGGTATAGGTGGTTTTCACTGGAATGAAATGAGCCACCTTGGTCAAGCGATCTACCACTACCCAGATGGAATCATAACCTGAACGGGTCCTAGGTAATCATGTGATGAAGTCCATACCAAGCTTATCCCATTTCCACTCGGGTATTGGCAAAGGTTGGAGTAACCCTGCTGGTTTCTAATGTTCTGCCTTTACTCGCTGACAAACATCACATATTGCAACATGTTCAGCAATATCCTTCTTCATACCTGTCCACCAGCAACTTTCCTTCATATCCAGATACATCTTCATGTTGCCTAGGTGTATCGAGTAAGGTGAATCGTGGGCTTCTTGAAGTATATACTTCCTGAGCTCTGGGTCATTGGGCACATAGATTCGGTTCTCAAACCACAGAGTTCCTTGTTCATCCTCACGAAAGCCTTTAGCCTTACCATCCTCCATTCTCTGCTTTATCTCAGCTATCTGCTTGTCCGACTTCTAGGCTTCCCAAATTCTTTCGGTCAGAGTGGGCTAGATCTCTAGTGTTTTAACATATCCTCTTGGAACTATCTCTAGCCGGAGCTCTCTGAGATCATCGACTAACTCATTGGGTAATCCTCCCGTTGTGAGTGTGTTCATATAACTCTTCTGGCTCAAGGCATATGCTACAACATTTGTCTTACCCTGTTGTTGTGGAATCTCATGTCATAGTCCTTGATTAACTCTAGCCATCTCCTCTGTCTGAGGTTCAACTCCTTCTGCGTGAAGATATACTTCAGGTTCTTATGATCAGTGTAAACGTCACAACTGTTCCCAATGAGGAAATGTCTCCAAGTATTGAGTGCGTGAACTATAGCTGCTAACTCCAAATCATGGGTGGCATAGTTCAACTCATGAGGTCGTAGTTGTCTGGATGCATAGGCTACAACCTTTCCAACTTGCATGACTACTCCTCCAAGTCCTTGACGTGAAACATCACAATAAACCTGGAAATCCTTCCGAATATTTGGCAGGATCAATACTGGTGCGGTGACCAAACGTTTCTTCAACTCCTGGAAACTAGCCTCACATTCCTTGGTCCAAATATACTTAGACTCTTTCTTCAATAGCTCCGTCATGGGCTTGGAAATCTTTGAGAAACTCTCAATGAACCTTCGGTAATATCCGGCAAGTCTCAGGAAACTGCGGATCTCCTTAACTAAGGTGGGTGATTTCCACTCGGTGACTACTTCGACCTTAGCGGGGTCTATTGCTATTCCATCTCCGGAAATATTGTGTCTAAGGAATCTGACTTCCGTCAGCCAAAATTCACATTTGCTGAATTTGGCATTTAACTGATACTCTCTAAGCTTCTCCAGAACTAGACGCAGGTGTTCTTTGTGATCTTCTTCGTTCTTGGAGAATATCAAAATATCATCGATGAACACTACGACAAACTTGTCCAGGTATTCGATGAATACTTTGTTCATCAAACTCATGAAGTAAGCAGGAGCATTAGTCAGACCAAAAGACATGACGATATACTCATACAAGCCATACCTTGTGGTGAAAGCTGTTTTGGGTATATCATGTTCACGAATTTTCAATTGGTGATACCCTGATCGAAGATCGATCTTGGAAAATACTTTGGCTCCCACTATCTGATCGAACAAGTCATTAATCATTGGCAGAGGGTACTTGTTCTTGATAGTCACCTCGTTCAAAGCACGATAATCGACTACAATCCTCAAGGTTTTATCCTTCTTCTCCACCAAAAGTACTGGGGCTCCCCAAGGTGAAGAACTTGGGCGAATATACCCCTTGTCCAATAACTCCTTAATTTGCTTCTTGATTTCTAATAGATCATTTGCGGGCATCCGATAGGGTCTCTTGGAAATTGGGGTTGTTCCTGGCAGTAGCTCTATCAGGAACTCAATGTCTCTATCTGGTGGCATGCCTGGTAGTTCTTCCAGGAATACATCCAGAAAGTCTCTTACCACAGGTACTTCCTCCTGAATGACTCCTGTGAGAGAATTTAACCGAGCACTCATCCGTGTGCGTCGGGATACATACTTAATCCTCTTGTTCTCTGGGGTGGTGAGCAAAATAGACTTGTTGGGGCAGTCAAGGTTTCCCTCATACTTGGTCATCCAATCCATGCCTAGGATTACATCCAATCCCTAGGATTCTAGGACTATGAGGTCGGTGGGAAAAACGTGTTTTCCTATGTTGAGTTTCAAAGCGTGGCATCCTATCCCTGCCATCATCAAGCCTCCTGGGGAACTGACCTTAATGGGTGACTAAGGGTTCTGGTGGGCAAACCATGCTTTTCCACAACTACCCTTGATATGAATGAATGAGTTGCACCGGACTCAAAAAGTACAGTAACTGGACGTGAATGCAATAAAAACTTACCAACCATAGTCTCGGACTGATCATAGGCCTCCTCCACATCAAGGTGGTTTACCTGAGCACGGGGAAAAGGGTTGGGCTTCTTAGCTGCTGAGTTGCCGTTGTTGTTGCCATTTCCATTTCCCTGCTTGTTCTGGGGACATTCAGTAGCATAGTGCCCTGTCTTCTGGCACTTGAAGCAGGTGATATGGCTTAGATCCTTCTGAGTGGGAGCGTGATGGTGCTGGTTGTTGTTTCCATTCCCATTACCATTCTTGAAGTTGCCATTGTTGGGACGATTATTCCCATTTCCGCCATGGTTGTGCACGACATGAGTGTGCCCTCCAAACTTACCAGTCCCTGATCTGGTATTCCTTGAGTACGCGGAGTAGCGGGGCTTCTGATGAGCTCCAGAGTGAGACTTCCCCTAAGTATACTTCCTCTTGCGGTTCTCGATTTGCTGCTGTTTTCCCTCCAAGATGAGGGTCTTGTCTACCAGCTCTTGGTAGTTGTTGAAGGTAGCCATCACCAGCTGCATACTCAACTCATCATTGAGTCCTTCCAGAAACTTCTCCTGCTTGGCCGCATCATCGGCCACATCTCCTGGTGCATAACGGGCCAACATGCTGAATTCGTCCACATATTGGGCCACAAAGCGATTTCCCTGGCGCAAGTTGTGAAACTCGCGCTTCTTCAGACTCGTGGCTCCAGCTGAAACATGAGTGGTGCGGAAAGCAAGCTTGAATTGCTCCCAAGTCACACCAGCAATAGGATATGTGGTGGTGTAGTTCTCCCACCATGAAGCTGCTGGTCCTTCAAGTTGATGTGTGGCAAAATGCACCTTCTCAGCTTCAGTGCATCCAGCGGTGATGAGTTCCCTCGCCATCTTACGGAGCCAGTCATCTGCCACAATGGGCTCGGTGCTGCTAGAAAAAGTTGGTGGTCTCAGCCGCAGAAAACGAGTGAGGTTGTCAGCCTGAGGCAGAGGGTGGTTGTGGTGGGTGTTGTTCTGATTGTTGGTCTGATTCTGGATCAACAGTTGCATCAAGGCATTCTGCTGCTGGAGGAGTTGCGTGAATTCCAGAGGGAAGGTGAACTCGGGTTCACGTCGTGGAGGCATCTTGCTGGTTTTAGAGGGATGAGAATTAGAATAGAGCAAGGGCCTAGAAAGAAAATCACTACCCTTATGTAATGCACAAACAATTCACATCAAACACTCTTTCATTTATTCAACTCAAAGTTCAAACATCGAGATACAAATCTCCAATCAAACTAAGCATCGACCTACGCTTTAACGTTGAACAATAAAAGATACATGGGGGGCATGACTAAAGTTCTCCTCAGAAGTACATGGTAGTCTAAGTAACCTTTGCATATTTATGTTGTAGATCAATGGCTCCTAGAGTAGCACCCATGAATTTTAATGCGTTCCTAGAGAAAGCTAAGTTGAAAGATGATGGAAGTAACTTTGTTGACTGGGCCCATAATTTGAGGATTATCCTCACGGCTTCCCAAAAATCATATGTCCTTGATGCACCGCTTGGTGACCAACCAGAAGACATGACCTCTGAAGACGTTAAGAACGCTTGGGAGGCACGTTCTGGAGATTACTCAATAGTTCAGTGTGCAATATTGTATGGCTTAGAATCGGGACTTCAAAGACATTTTGAACGTCATGGAGCATATGAGATGTTCCAGGAGTTGAAGTTTATCTTTCAGAAGAATGCCCGAATCGAGAGGTATTAGACCTCCGATAAGTTCTATGCTTGCAAGATGGAGGAGAACGGGTCTATCAGTGAGCATATACTCAGAATGTCTGGGTATTCAAACCGTCTAGCTGAGTTGGGAATTACCCTTCCGCCAGAGGCGATCATTGACAGAGTTCTTCAATCACTGCCACCTAGTTACAAAATCTTTGTGATGAACTATAACATGCACGAGATGAACAAGTCAGTCGCCGAGCTGTTTGCGATGCAGAAAGTCGCCGATTCTGAAATCCAGAAAGAACATCAAGTGTTGATGGTCAATAAAACCACTAGTTTCAAGAAGAATGGCAAGGGCAAAGGGAAGAAGGGTAAAACCAAGAAGGATGGCAAAGGAGTTGCTACTCCTGTAAAGAAGCCTAAGCATGGATGTTGGGGATATAACCCCGTGATATGACCCGACTATTAATCTCTGGCTGATAGCATTGGTTGGTGAGGCGGCCCAAGAGAGAAGGTGTTAATCAAAGGCCCAAGATGATAGGCGGCCCGTACTGTGGGCCGGACGGTGAAGATCCGGATCTACAAGACGTCTCAAGGATGACTTGGGTAAGAAGATAGAGATAGACTCGGAGATGTAAACGTGGTCCAGTTGTACAATTGTGAGACCCAGCGGTCCTGACCTCTTATATAAAGGCAGTCCCGGGGCGACTTAAAGGTAGGTTATCGAAAACTAGGTCAAGCTTCTAGCTCCTTGTAATCGATACAACAAGTAATAGAAACACAAGCAGGACCTATGCTTTTACCTCGACTAGAGGGGCTGAACCTAGGTAAACCCGTGTCTCTTGTTCCAATCAACCACTTTGGGTCCACTGCGATGGAGACGGCTCTGAACTCAAGTCTGGTTACCCGGACATCTGCCGTGAGAAAACCACGACAGTTGGTGCCCACCGTGGGGTTACCTCTTGGTGGTGTAGTGTTCTCAAAGGGATCCCTTCCGGGGCTCAAGGGATACGTGGTTGGAAGGATGAGCAAGAGCCGCCGCGGCCGGCTCTACATCGACGACGCCAGCTGGGGGCTTGATGCTGATTCCGTGGAGTATGGCTTCCAGGTTCCGTTTGGCGGAATCCAGGTCTTCATCGGAAAGATTGATGGGTCTACACCCGGGCCAGACATCTGGACCAACATCGTCGAGCCGACTCGGCGTCTTAAGCCTGCACGTAAGATATGCCCTGCCCGTGTCAATCCGCCTCAGGAGCACGTCTGTGTGGGTTTTACTCAAGGTATGGATCTGGAACCTTCTGGATCTCAGGAAACGCTCGTGCACTCTGAGGACGAGTCTTCAAGCGGAGAAACACAATCTGTGTATCAGCTTAGAAATGGCGGCCTTGGGGGTTACGCTGACACTTGCCCCGAGTCAGGGCGCGACGAGCCAGGCGAGCTTGAACAGCCAACTTACGCGGCAGTATTTATGGCGGGGCCAGGGGCGGCCGACTCAGGAGCTAACCCGCCCCCGCCGCCACCGCCGGCTCAGGGTCTCGTGGAACTGATGGATGAGCTTGAGGCCTTGATGGCCACGGAGGTTACACCGGACAATCAAGTGGCTCGGAATGCGGAGATCGCAAGGATCAAGGGTCGGATGGCCAAGGAGCATCAGAGGATAGCTGAGTTGAAGCACCAGATGGAAGCAGAGGCGGCCCGACTCAAAGCCGATGCTTTCCGTTTGGGGATAGAACAAGTTTCTGCGGCGGCTGCGCATCACAGAAGGCATCAATCTCGTTTACCAGAACGCTACGAGGCGAGAAATCTCTACAATACCTCCGGCTCTGGAGGAGCAACAGCTGCCCCTGAGGAAGGGGGAGCAACGGCTCACACGGCCCAACCCGGATGGTTCGCAACATCGGCGGGTCATTATTCCAACCCGGCCGAGAATATGGTGGCGGCGGCTGCCCGGCTCGTAACCATTCCTATCCCAGATGAGGCGCCCTTCGCGGAAGAGGTACGGAGTGCCATAGGATAAATACAGACAGCCGTGGCTCAGCGGGAGAAATACGCTAATAGCCGGAGTCGGGTCCACTCTACCCCTCTCCATAGTCGGAGCTTCAGCCGGCGTTATGATTCGCCGGCAGTTTCCAGCAGTCGTCCGCACCGTGGGACGGAAGTGGGACGAGCGATGTTAGACGCACAAGCCCTCGTGCACAGAGCAAGGAACAGGCGAGTGGAAGAGCCGGAGATAGCTCACCCGGAGCCTGTGCATTCTGTATCGGTGGGAGCCGGGGCCACCGGTAGTGACAGGGCCGTGGGAGTTCCATGTTTAGCTCCGGATCTGAGAAGTGAAAGGTTGCCAAAGGATTTTAAGGGACCCCGTAAAGTTCCAAATTACACAGCGGATATCCCTCCGAGATCTGGGTCGAGAGCTACGAGCTAGCTATGGAGATGTTAGATGTCAATGAGGCGGTCTTCGCAAAATACTTATCATGATGCTTGAGGGTCCGGCTCGCACATGGTTAAAGGGCTTACCGCCTAATACGATAAGCTCATGGGCTGAATTAAGGGCGCAGTTCATTAAAAAAATTTAGGGGACTTGCAAGCAACCTATGACCATTGTGGATTTAGATCATTGTGTCCAGCAGGTGAATGAATCGGCTCATCATTTGGTCCGGCGGGTGTCGACCATCATTCACTCATCAGAGCAGATCACGGTGGCTCAAGCGATGCTCATTTTGGAAAAGAATTGTCACTTCATCCTATTGAAACAGAAGCTCGGCCGGCTCAAACGGACGTGTCAGGATATGGGAGAGCTCATGACGGCTCTGACAAAGTACGCCGACTCAGACAGCACCAAAGATCCGGGTTCAGATGAGGAAAGGTTTAATCAGGGGAAGAAGAACAACCAAGGCAAGAACTTTGGGAACAATGGGAATCAGAACAGGCAGAATTGGCAGAAGAACGCTGGAGGCGGGTTAGAGCTAGTGGCGAATGCTAACACCGGGCCAAATGCTCCTAAGTCGAACGGACGGTATAAGTTGTATCAGCGTGGAAACAGGGCTCCTTTCAACTTAGAAGCGGCTCTCCGGAAGCCTTGCCCAGTGCATAGCACGCCTAACAAGCCGTCGACGCATGCGTGGGGCTATTGTTTTATCATGCAGAGGTTTAAGAACCAGCCCTCCCAGCCACCTTATAATCAGGGCGGTGGACCGCTCGGCGGTTCAACGTCGGGCGGCTCAGGGCACGGCGGCTCAGGAGCCGGGTTTGGTGCCGGCGTCTCAGGAGCTCGGCCTCTGGGTCAGAACAACCAACGGGGGCATCAACAGCACCCTGGTAACAACCATAATAATAATCAGCAGCAGCAGTAGCAGCGCAATCAGTCTGGGTTCCAGAGTTAATCGGCATACCCTGTAGGCAAAATTGCTTTGGAGGTGGCCTTCGGCGATGAATATAACTACAGGGTGGAGACCTTGTGGTTTGTGGTGGTCAAAATCAAGAGTTTCTATAATCCGTTGTTTGGACGTCCAGCTTACACCAAGTTCATGGCTAGGCCTTGCTATGTTTATTTGCAGCTCAAAATGCCCAGCTTAAATGGCACAATTACGGTTCATGGCAATCCAAAGACGGCTCTTGAGTTCGAGGAAGGAGATGCGGCTTATGCAGAAGCTAGCTGTGCCCAGGAGGAGCTTAAATTTTACACGGAGAATGTTGACCCGGAGGACATGACCCCGCTGAAGAAATCGACCACGGAGACAGAACCGCCGCTCAAGTTCTCAGCGGATGATACCAAGGAAGTGGATTTCCGGGCGACTCATCCAAGCAGTTCATCATTGGGGCTCACATGGATCCATAAAAGGAAAGCGCGCTGATCGAATTCATCCGTGAGAATCGGGACATCATTGCATGGAAACCTTCTAACATGTCGGGTGTACCGAGAGAGTTCGCTGAGCACAATCTTAATGTGAATCCGAAGTTTAAGCCGATCAAACAGTTTCTACGGCGGTTCAACGAGGAGAGACGCAAAGCTATTGGAGAAGAAGTTGCCTGGCTCTTGGCTGCAGGGTTTATAGTGGAGGTCTTTCACCCGGAGTGGTTGGCTAATCCGGTGTTGGTACTCAAGAAGAACTGCACTTGGCGTATGTGCATAGACTACACGGACCTCAACAAGGCTTGTCCGGCTGATCCCTTTGCGCTCCCCCGTATTGATCAGATCATTGATGCTACAGCCGGATGTGAGAGCTTGTGTTTTTTGGATGCGTATTCAGGGTATCATCAGATTAAAATGGCAGTGAAGGATCAGGAGAAAACATCGCTTATCACACCTTTTGGGGCGTTCTGCTACGGTTCCATGCCTTTTGGGCTTAAGAGTGCCCAAGAGACTTACTAGCGGTGTGTACAGAACTGCCTTCACAGTCAGATTGGCTGTAATGTTCATGCTTATGTAGATGACATAGTGGTGAAGTCCAGGAAGAAGGAAACACTCTTAGAAGACCTGAAGGAAACTTTTCATAATCTCCGGGTTTACAAGATGATGCTTAACCCGACGAAGTGCGTTTTTGGCGTTCCGGCTGGGTAGCTTTTGGGTTTCTTGGTCTCTGAGCATGGCATTGAGGCTAACCCAGATAAAATTAAGGCTATCACTTCTCTGCAAGAGCCGACGTGTATCAATGACGTTCAGCGCATTGCAGGGTGAATCGCTGCGTTGAGCCGGTTCATAAGCCGACTTGGGGAGAAGACCATTCCTTTGTACCAGATGATGAAAAAGACAGACAAGATTAAATGGAGTAAGGCAGCGGCAGAGGCACTTGAAGCTCTTAAAAAGCAATTGACTGAGTCGCCAGTATTAGCTGCTCCGGCTGAGGGAGAGCCGTTGCTCCTCTATATGGCAGCTAAGAGTCGGGCGGTTAGTGTGGCGATTGTGGTTGAGCGTAAGGAGGCAGGGAAGGAATATCCTGTTCAGAGGCTGGTTTATTATATCAGTGAGGTCTTGGCCGAGTCTAAACAGAGATACCCACATTGGCAGAAGCTGGTGTACGGCATTTTCATGGCCAACCGTAAGCTGAAGCACTACTTTTTGGGCCATGAAATAACTGTAGTCAGCTCTGCCCCATTGGGAGACATCATTCAGAATAGAGAAGCCACGGGGAGAATCGCTGAGTGGGCTCTGGAGTTGGGTCCTTTTAACATCGCCTATGTCCCTCGTACGGCAATCAAGTCTCAAGCCCTGGTGGATTTAATAAATGATTGGACAGAATGCCAGGCGCTTGAGGAGAAGCTGGACAACATGTATTGGACTATACATTTTGACGGGTCTAAACATCTTGAGGGGTCTGTTGCTGGGGTGGTTCTCACCTCCCCCAAAGGTGACAAGTTTTGCTATGTGCTCCGGTTAATGTTCCCTTGTACTAACAATGCAGCTGAGTATGAGGCGCTGCTCCATGGTTTGAGAGTTGCCAAAGAGATGAACTTATGCACGGTTAGATGCCTGGGCAACTTGAACCTTGTGGCTCAACAAGTTTCAGGTACATGGGATTCTAAAGACCCGCGAATGGCGGCTTATCGACAGGCGGTTGATATTGTTGCAAGACATGTTAAAGGGTATCAAGTGGATCATATTGGTCATCGAAGGAACGAGGCAGCTGATGCATTATCACGGCTCGGATCTCAGCGTAAGCCGGTGCCGCCTAATGTTTTTCTTGATGTGTTATATCATCCGACTGTCATGATGCCTTCTGCGGAAGATCTGGCTATTCCTGACCCGGAGGTGGCTTTGGTGGCGGCTCTGCATGTTATTCCGGATTGGACCACCCCTTATTTAGCGTATCTGACATGCGGCAAGTTACAGGACGATGAGAGCTAGGCTAGAGAGATCACCCGCCGTTCTAAGTCCATGACGATTATCAATGGTGAGTTGCACAAATGTAGCATGACATGTGTTTTCCAGCGCTGCGTTTCACCAGAGGAGGGTCAACAGATCTTAAATGAAATTCATGCTGGCGACTGTGGACATCACGCTGGGTCAAGATCTCTGGTGGCCAAGGCTTTTCGGCATGGTTTTTTCTGGTTGATGGCTCACAAGGATGCGGGGGATTTGGTCCGCAAGTGTGACGGTTGTCAGAAGTTTGGCTGACGTGCTCATATTCCGGCTCAGGAGTTAAGGATGATACCGATCACTTGGCCATTTGCGGTCTGGGGACTTGATATGGTAGGACCTTTCAAGCGATCCAAGGATAAGAAAACGCACCTCCTGGTGGCGGTTGATAAATTTACTAATTGGGTTGAGGCAGAGCCAGTTAGCAAGTGTGATGCGGCCATAGTGGTTGAATTCGTTAAAACATTGATCTACCATTTTGGTTACCCACACAGCATCATTACTGATAATGGAACAAAGTTGTCCAAGGGAGCTATGAAAATGTTCTGCGAGAAGGAGCATATCCGGCTTGATGTTTCAGCCGTGGCACATCCGCAGTCCAATGGTCAAGCAGAGCGAGCTAATCAGGAAATTTTGAGAGGGGTTAAACCTCGGCTCATGGTCCCTTTGAAGCGGACACCCGGATGTTGGGTTGATGAATTAGCTTCCGTCTTATGGAGCATCCGGACTACGCCTAACAGGTCTACAGGTTTCACGCCTTTCTTCATGGTGTACGGGGCCGAGGCAGTTTTACCCAGTGACATCCGGCATGATTCACCAAGAGTAGTGGCTTATGTGGAGACAGACAATGAGATGGCACGCCAAGATGCGTTGGACGCCTTGGACGAAGCATGAGAGTTGGCAGCGGCCAGATCGATGATTTATCAGCAAGACCTGAGACATTATCATAGCCGCAGGGTGAAAACCCGGACGTTCCAGGAAGGTGACCTGGTGCTGCAGCTCATTCAAGACCAGTCTGGGATGCATAAGCTTTCTCCGCCATGGGAAGGGCCCTTTGTGGTCAGCAGAAACCTCAACAACGGGTCATACTACCTCATCGATATTCGTGATGAGTCGGACACGGTGGGTCAGGAGACTTTGCGGCCATGGAATGTCGCGCACTTGCGGCCATATTATACTTACCAGGTGGCTGAGAACCGTCATCATTGTACATATCATATTTGTACCAGTATTTTCTACCTAGAATAGAGCCCCGGCTCTTAGGTGCATCTTCTTTTGCAAGTTAAGATGAAAGTTTATCCGGTTCACGGAGTTCAGTTAAATTGATTCGTTGCTGTTAAGCGACTTGTCCGGCTTTATGCCCTTGCAAAACACCGTTGGCAGGGAGGCTTCTTGCCCACGGGCATAGCTTACATCTCCCCTATGCGTTCCACTTCTTATACTGTTGTAATGAGGCTTCTTACCTTCGGGTATAGCTTACATCTCCCTTACGCAGCTGGCTTTATGCCTAGTTTGCGTACGTTAAGCGCTATTGTTATTGGAGTCTTCTTACCATCGGTATAGAATAACATGACCCTAAGACAGCAGCGTGTACGTCAAACTCTAGTTGCTTATCAACTGCGGCCATCGAAGGGGGCTTGTTACCGACGGGTATCGCTTATCTCACCCTAATGGCCGGCTTTATGCCTTCTCCGGTTAACATGTTAGCCGCGGTTGTCGAAGGGGGCTTCTTACCGACGGGTTCGCTTATCCCACCCTAACAACCGGCGTTTATGCAAAAAATAGATGTGGGAGGAGGCTTCTTGCCTTCGGGTATAGCTTACATAACCCTTCACACAGCCGGCTAGTACAATTACTAGTCGCGGCTGTCGAATGGAGGCTTCTTGCCATAAGGTGTAGCTTACATAAACCCATCGGCAGCCAGCCCTATATAACATTGGCTGATTGGAGGAGGCTTCTTGCCTTCGGGTATAGCTTACACTACCCTTCAACAGCAGGCTTTTTGAGCTGCGGGTGTCAGTAGAGGCTTCTTGCCATATGGTATAGCTTACAGAAACCTATTGACAGTCGGTGTTGAATACAATGGATAAGAAAATTGCTGTTAAAAGGAGGCTTCTTACCATTGTGGTATAGCTTACATCACCCTTCATACAGCCGGCTATAGGCCGCTTCAAGTTCATTCACAGTCGTTGTTGTCAATAGAGGCTTCCTACCGTCAGGTATAGCTTACTTTATCCTATGACAACCGACTCTTCAGAGGGGTCATATTATAAGAGACGAAGTCATGACGTTCCGGCTGATGCAGTAAATTCTCCGAGTCTGATGACTTCGAGAGACGGAAGGACACCTCAAAAAAATTAAGTATAGCTTCGTCAATAGCCGCAGCTTGTTCATAGAGATTTTCTACCATCAGACTATGAAGAAATACAAGCGCCTCTCAAGAAGAGTCGGAAAGTTTGACAGTTGAAAAAAGACAATTCAAGGTAATATGCAATAGTCGCCAAATGCTTATAGATATTTAAGCCATTACAAAAGGTGTTCTTGCAGGGAACAAGGGTGTTTCTCAAAGTTTAAGCCGCCCACGGCGGGTGATTACAAGAGCCGGTTCGCTCTAAATGTTACAAAGTCATATCAGTTGGCCGCCTCATCCTGCTCCGGCTCTTCCGCGGGCTGGATCTGAAGGTTGCCCAATTCCCAATTGCAGTTAGAAACGGCAGTGAAGGTCCCTTCAAAGAAAGGTGAGACGTTGAGCTCACAAGGGGAAATATCCTTACTACGGGCGGGTGTTAAATCTTTCCACTCATAAAGAGGCCCGCGGATCCGTTTGTCTTCGCTATCATAGGCTGCCTGATAACTCTTCAGATCCGCCTCGTCCGCCATAACAGACGCCAAGAAGCGTGAGTCTTTGACGCATTTGAAGTAGTCCGTCTCAGTAAATTCTGAGCCGTCGACCTTCTTAGAGGGGTAACCATCCATCATTTCTCCCGGCGTGAGGTCCGGCGCAAAGGCCAGAGACCGGCTTAATGTTGCAACGGCTCCTTGGCGGAATGCAGACTTCTTCAGTTCATCTATTTGCTTGGGCACGGTGGAAAACAGCTCTAACACCCCTTTCAGCGCATTGGGGATCTTCTCCTTGCACTACACGCTCTTGATGGTGAAAATGGCTCCATAATACAGCTGCTCGGTGAAGGTGTAGATGGCCTTCAAGGAGAGAATACTGTCCGTGGCAAGTTGCCGGCTGCGGGGTCCTGTATAAGCCGGGATAGGTATGTGAGTCACCAGAATTCAGTGAAAGGTGTTAGCATAAATAATATGATAGAGTAACTTACCAAACAAGGCGGCGGACATCTTGGTGATATGGCGTTTCAAGCCCTGGAGTTCTTCGGCAACGGCGATAAGCCGTTGATCGGCATCATCCGCCAGTTTTGTTAGAGCCGCCTTCTCCGACTCTGTTGTATCCTTTAGAGACGCCAATTCGGCCATGGCCTTGGCAAGTTCTTCGGCTAAGAGCCGGCATTGTTCATCTGCAATACTTCGTGCTTCCTGTTGAGCAGCTAAGTTCAGTTTAAGATCCGCCAGCTGAGAGCCGGCGGCGTTCAGAGCATCCTGCACATATCAAACAGCCGGATAAGCAAGGATTCGACAAGAAAATTAAGCAAGTCTCAAAGAGATTGCAAGCAATATATTTGACACTTGGGGGCTAATGTATATTTCGTCTGTCTGAGCATGCAGTTCCGGCTCATCTTCTTGGAAATTGATCCGGAACTAGGGGGCTACACTATGGCTCTTTACAGTTAAGGAAGACCCAACTCAAATGAAATTTGAGTTGGCCCTTGGGGGCTACAACGAGTCCTTTGCGTAAACTACAAGTAGAAGACCCAATTCAAATGAATTTGAGTCTTCCCTTGGAGGCTACAATTGGCAGTGTATCAAAAGCTTACAGTATTAAATTTGCATTACTACATTGCTGCAAAGGTGGTTTCTGCATAACCTCAGGGAAGACCCGGATCAACTACACGCTAGATTTAATCCGGCTCTTGGGGGCTACAAAAGGTTATGCTTGGGCAAGAAAGGCATACCTCATATTTTGTTTTCATCATGGCGACCAGCCGGAGTTCTAAGTCCCGGCTGGTGTTGACCCGATTCAGATAGCCAGAGTGGAGTTCTTCGGATGTCATCTTTTCATATGTGGAGTCAAATTCAAGCTTCCGTGAGGCGTCAGCCGGTTTAGGATGCCGGGTTAGGGCATGCTCCGGAAGAGGAGACTTTTGGGCAGACCCGGTGATGACGACATCCAGAGTTACGGGAGTCTTGGCGGGTGTAGTCGGCCTTGAAGGAGCGGGCGGAGAGTTTTCTACGATAACATCATCTGCCGCTGGCTCTGTGGAAGCCATTGGTGGAGCCTCTTCCATTTGAGCCGGAGCCGGCTGTTCGAGCTCTTGATCCTCAACGACTAGGCCGGAGGAAGGATGATGAGTCTTGCGGCGTTTCGCTTGTGCACTGCAAAGATAAAGGGTCAACATTTGAAAGAGACGGGTGTTGCATCAATAGCCGGATGTTTGAATACTTACAGAGGGTTGATCTTAGGTGGAGAAATGACTGACACAGAAGAGTCGCCAGAGGAAGGAGTCTTCTGGAAATTGTATAACAGGAAAATGAGCGGACGTGTATCGAAGGAAGTTAGAAATACAAACCTCGGCAGACCGTTTCTTGGGAGCCGGAGAGTTGGGAATCCCAGACATAAGCTCTGTAGAGCCGGTGCTTTGGGTCTGACGACGCTCGGCCTGCTGTTGCTTTTTTAAGAAGAAGTCGGGAGCCAGATGAGCAAGAGGGTGAGAAAGAGGAAACTTCGTAACAACCCGCCGCGGCTTTCGGATGAAATATTCTGAGTCGGAGTATATGTAAATTTCCTCAGGAGCATTAGCGTGACTGGTGTCCACTTCGTCCTGTGAGAGCAGTAAACATTAGTAAGGACCAGGAAGAGCAAGGAAACGGGTAAGAAAAATTAAGATCTTACCCCCGACTCTGAGGAAGCCGGTTGTTCAAGCCAGTTTTCTTGGGGGCGGCTTTCTTCTGTTTTGTGGCAGCGACTTTCTTCTTGGCGGCTTTCGGAGGAGCCACATACTCCTTTTGCCAGAACTCCGAGTTAGCCTACACAGATTTAACCCGGAAGGAAATATAGTAAAATCAGGCAAGAAGGGTGAATAGGCATGCAAAAGATGGATGGTAAAAGAATGAAAACTCACAAGGGGAGCCGGGTTGGTAGCACAAAAGGGTGATAAGCCGACGGTGCTGCAAGAGCCGGAGGCTTCATGGACAAGGCTTCGGATGGTGATACAGATAGCATCCTTAGTCAAAGCAGTCTTGCTGAAGCACAATGAACTGTCATACTTCCCCGGATACTCAAACATGAGCCGGCTCCTGCGGCTCAGAGGCATGATCCGCCATGCTACCCAACAGCGGATCAGGTCAGTCCCTATTAGTCCATTGGCCGGGAGATCCTTCACCTTGGCATGAGCTGACTCATACTTAGCGCGTTCAGCGGCTTAGAGCCGGTCAGGGAGCGCTGTGTCTGTCGAGAGCCGGGAAGGGCAATAACCCGGCAGGCGATGTTCAGTCTTGGGAGATGTGTCTTGGCAGTAAAACCACGTCTTGTTCCAATCCTTGGGGTGGCTGGGCATCTGAATAGCCGGGAAAGTGATGCCCCTTCGGCGTTGGATGGTGATTCCCCCGAGCACCAGACTCGGACCGCTTTTATACTCCGTCTGGCGGTTGGCATAGAAAAATTCGCGGAAGAAGCCGACTGATGGTCTGGATTGAAGGTATGCTTCACAAAGAACTTGGAACTGGCAAATGTTGGACACTGAATTTGGCGCCAGGTCTTGGGGGTGCAGTTTGTACAAATAAAGGATATCACGGAAAAACTTGGAGCCGGGAGGTAGGAAACCTCGATCAATGTGATTTGTGAATACTATCACCTCCCCCTTCTTAGGTGCGGGGCGGGTCTCATCACCCGGAACCCGCCAATGGATAACCTCCTTTGGGGGAAGAGTGCCAGCAGCAACCAGGTCAGACATGTATTCTTCGGTGACGCACGAACCAACCCAGTTGCATGAGTTAGTTGCGTGTGTCATACTGACGGCTTAAAGTACTGTGCATAGGAAAAATGATGACTAGTCAAACAAAAGCAAGTGGCTATGGCGGCTTATAGTTTACAGGGTCTTAAAGGCTATAGTTTGAAGACTCGGCTGATGAGAGCCGAAGGGAGCTTAGCGGGTCACCCTGAAAGGAAGAGCCGGACATTGGCTAAAGACCCGGACAAACAGTTTTCACAAGTTACTACTAAAATTACGGATCTACAACGGTGATAAAACAAGTTCATTTTTGACCTAGGTGACGAACAGCGAGAAATGGAAACGCAGGGCAAAACCCGAACGGCCCGTGCATTACGTGCGGCCGGCCCGCATACGGCAGCGGTGGTGATGGCGTAGTCTAAGGAAGCACAACCGGTGCCGGAAGGCATTCGTGAAGGCCGCGCTAGAGACCGAGCATGCGGTGGCGGACCGCCGGAATACTCTACACCCAGTGACCCTAACCTATAGGACGGAAGGACGTACCGGAGCGGGAGACGGACGCGGAAGGATCTGGAACGGTCAGGGTGATGCAGCAGCCAAGCTCGATGAAGAGGAACGACGGCGCCGGAGCGGAGTGAGGCTCGGAGTCGACGGGCGGCGGCAGGAGGAAGACGAAGGCGCATGAGTGGGAGGAGTGAAAAAGTGTCGACCCGTGCGGGTCCTATTTAAGAGGAGAAATAAGGGAAGGTGCGGAATCCCAGGCGGCGACACCGGTCTTGCCGAGGCGGACACCTCGATTCTCAGAGTAAGTGGTTAATGCGAAAGATTTGGTGATACGTCAGTGGATCCTGTGACGTCATGCCAGGTCGTACCGTGGCGACTCTCAGACGATTCAAAGAGAAGGATGAAATGAGCTGGCTCACTTCAACCTTGGGCCTAATGTTGGGGATATAACCCCGTGATATGACCCGACTATTAATCTCCGGCTGATAGCATTGGTTTGTGAGCCGGCCCAAGAGAGAAGGTGTTAATCAAAGGCCCAAGATTATAGGTGGCCCGTACTGTGGGCCGGACGGTGAAGATCCGGATCTACAAGACGTCTCAAGGATGACTTGGGTAAGAAGATAGAGATAGACTCGGAGATGTAAACACGGTCCAGTTGTACAATTGTGAGACCCGGCGGTCCTGACCTCTTATATAAAGGCAGACCCGGGGCGACTTAGAGGTAGGTTATCGAAAACTAGGTCAAGCTTCTAGCTCCTTGTAATCGATACAACAAGTAATAACAACACAAGCAGGTCGTAGGCTTTTACCTCGACTAGAGGGGCTGAACCTGGGGAAACCCGTGTCTCTTGTCCCAATCAACCCCTTTGGGTCCACTGCGATGGCGACGGCTCCGAACTCAAGTCTGGTTACCCGGACATCTGCCGTGAGAAAACCACGACAATGGACCTAAGCCAGAAACTTAGTGCTTTCATTGCAAGGGAACTGGTCACTAGAAGCAGAACTGCCCCAAGTACTTTGCTGACAAGAAGGCGGCCAACGACAAACAAGGTATATATGACATACATGTTATTGATGTGTACCTTACTAGCCCTCGTAGTAGTGCCTGGGTATTTGATACCGGTTTTGTTGCTCACATTTGCAACTCAAAGCAGGAACTACGAAATAAACGAAGGCTGGCAAAGGACGAAGTGCGATGCGTGTGGGAAATGGTTCCAAGGTTGATGTGCTTGCCATCGGCACGCTCTCTCTTCGATTACCATTGGGATTAGTGATGAACCTCAACAATTGTTATTTAGTGCTTGCGTTAAGCATGAACATTATATCTGGATCTTGTTTATTGCAAGACGGTTACTCATTTAAATCATAGAATAAAGGTTGTTCTATTTATATGAGTAATATATTTTATGGTCATGCACCCAATGTGAGGCGTTTATTCATATTGAATCTTGATAGTGATGACACACCTGTTCATCACATTGAAGCCAAAAGATGTAGAGTTGATAATGATAGTACCACTTTCTTGTGGCACTGCCGTTTAGGTCATATTGGTGTAAAACGTATGAGGAAGCTCCCTGTTGATGGACTTTTGGAGTCACTTAATTTTGAATCACATGAAACATGCGAACCATGCCTCATGGGCAAGATGACTAAAACGCCGTTCTCAGGAACAATGGAACGGGCGAGTGACTTATTGGAAATCATACGTACTGATGTGTGCGGTCCAATAAATGTTACAACGCATGGTGGATATCGTTATTTTCTCACCTTCAATGATGACTTAAGTAGATATGGGTATATTTACTTAATGAAACACAAATCTGAAACGTTTGAAAAGTTCAAGCAATTTCAGAGTGAAGTTGAGAATCATCGTAACAAGAGGATTAAATTCCTGCGATCTGATCGAGGAGGCGAATATCTGAATTATGTGTTTGGCAGTCACTTAAGACAGTGTGGAATTGTTTCACAAACCGCCCGGAACACCACAGCGTAATGGTGTGTCCAAACATCATAATCGAACCTTATTAGATATGGTGCGTTCTATGATGTCTCTTGTTGATTTGGCACTATCGTTTTGGGGTTATGCATTAGAGACAGCTGCATTCACTTTAAATAGGGCACCATCGAAATCCGTTGAGATCACGCCATATGAGCTATGGTTTGGCAAGAGGCCAAAGTTGTCATTTCTTAAAGTTTGGGGATGTGATGCTTATGTCAAAAAGCATCAGCCTGAAAAGCTGGAACCCAAAGCGGAGAAATGTGTGTTCTGTTGGAAATATGCCCTAGTGGCAATAATAAATTATTTATTATCATATTTCCTTGTTCATGATAATCGTTTATTATCCATGCTATAATTGTATTGATCGGAGACTTAAATGCATGTGTGGATACATAGAGAAAACCACGTCCCTAGTATGCCTCTAATGGACTAGCTCGTTGATCAAAGGATGGTTAAGGTTTCCTAGCCATGGACATGAGATTTCATTTGATAACGGGATCACATCATTAGGAGAATGATGTGATGGACAAGACCCAAACTACAAACCTAGCATATGATCGTGTCAGTTTATTGCTACTGTTTTCCGCATGTCAAGTATATGTTCCTATGACCATGAGATCATGCAACTCACGGATATTGGAGGAGTGCCTTGTGTGTATCAAACATCGCAACATAACTGGGTGACTATAAAGGTGCTCTACAGGTATCTCCGAGGGTGTCTGTTGAGTTGGCATGGATCGAGACTGGAATTTGTACTCCGTGTAACGGAGAGGTATCTCGGGGCCCACTCAGTAATGCAACATCACAATGAGCCTTGCGAGCAATGTGACTAATTGTTAGTTGCGGGATCTTGTATTACGGAACGAGTAAAGAGACTTGCCTGTAACGAGGTTGAACTAGGTATGGAGATACCGACGATCGAGTCTCGGGCAAGTAACATACCGATGAACAAAGGGAACGTTATACGGGATTAACTGAAACCTTGACATAGAGGTTCGACTGATAATGATCTTCGTAGAATATGTAGGAACCAATGTGGGCGTCTAGGTCCCGCCATTGGTTATTGACCGTAGAGGTGTCTAGGTCATGTCTACATAGTTCTCGAACCCGCAAGGTCTGCACACTTAAGGTTCGGTGACGTTTCGGTAGTGTAGAGTTATCTATGGTGGTAACCGAAGGTTGTTCAGAGTCCTGGATGAGATCACGGACATCACGAGGAGCTCCAGAATGGTCCGGAGGTAAAGATTCATATATAGGAAGTCCCAGTTTGGTCACCAGAAAAGTTTCGGGCTCATCGGTAGTGTACCGGGAGTGCCGGTAGTGTACCGGGAGACCTCCGGGAGGGGTATTTCGACCCCAGAGGGTCCATGGGCTGTGGAGAGTGATAACCAGACCTTAGTGGGCTGGATAAACAGCCACACCAAGGCCCATGGCGCAGGATACAAAATTCCTAAAGGAAAAGATGGAAAAAAAGGCTAAAAGGAAGAGTCCTACTCCTACTAGGAGTGGAGGAGGAGTAGGACTCCTCCCCCTCTAGTACGGCCAACTCCTATAGGGTTTTTCCCTGCGCCAGCCCTCCTCCTCTCTCCTCCTATATATACTGGTGGAATAGAAGGGTTTTGCACAGAAACTACGGCCATGTGCTACCTGTTCCACCGGTGATCCTCTAGATTGGTTTTCCGCAGTGCTTAGTCGAAGCCCTGCCAGAATTGCTCCACTACCACCATCACCGGAGCGCCTTCACGCTACCAGTGAACTCTCTCTCCTCTCCACCTCCTCTTGCTGGATCGAGACGGTGGAGAACGTCATCAAGCTGCACGTGTGCTGAACGCAGAGGTGCCGTCCGTTCGGCGCTAGATCGGAACAACCGTGATCGAGATCGCGATACAGTTCATGATGAGATCGCGGAACAGATCATGATGAGTTCGCGGGACAGATCGTGATCAAGATCATGAGATGAATCGTGATGAGATCGCGGGACGGATCGTGATGAGTTTGCAGGACGGATCGTGATTGGATCGTGGGACGGATCGTGATGAGATCGCGGGACGCTCGGCGATTTGGATCGCGAAGATGTTCGACTACACCAACCGCATTTCTTAACGCTTCCCGCTTAGCGATCTACAAGGGTACGTAGATCTACTCTCCCTCTCGTAGATCCTCATCACCATGGATAGCTTTGCGTGTGCGTAGGAAATTTTTGTTTCCCATGCGACGTTCCCCAACATGTTCATAGCATACCTGAAAGAGACAGTCGGGTATACCTTCTATCTCAGATCCAAAGGCAAAGTGTTTGTCGCTAAGAACGGAACATTTCTTGAAAAAGAGTTTCTCTCGAAAGAATTGAGTGGGAGGAAAATAGAGCTGGATGAGGTTATTGAACATTTACTTCAACCAGAAAGTAGCACAGCGCAGAAAGATGTTTCTATGGAACCTACGACGGTAGAAGAGGAAGTTAATGATGATGATCATGAAGCTTCGGATCAAGCTACTATTGAACCTCGTAGGTCGACAAGGGTGCATACTACTGCTGAGTGGTATGGCAACCCTGTCTTGTAGGTCATGTTGTTAGACAACAATGAACCTATGAGCTATGGGGAGCAGTGATGGGCCGGATTCCGAGAAATGGTTAGAGGCCATGAAATCCGAGATGTGATCCATGTATGAAAACGAAGTATGGACTTTGGAATTATTACCTAAAGGGCGAAAGGCCATTCAGAACAAATGGATCTTTAAGAAGAAGACAGACGCGGACGGTAATGTCACCGTCTATAAAGCTCGACTTTTGGCAAAGGGTTTTTCAAAAGTTCAGGAGATGCCTACGATGAGACCTTCTCACCCGTAGCGATGCTTAAGTTTGTCAGAATCATGTTGGCAATAGCTCCTTATTTCGACTATGAAATTTTGCAGATGGATGTCAAAACGGCCTTCCTCAACGGTTTCCTTGAGGAAGAGTTGTATATGATGCAACCCGAAGTTTTTGTCGATCCAGAGAACGCTGACAAAGTTTGCAAACTCCAGCGATTCATTTATGGACTGGTGCAAGCATCTCGGAGTTGGAATAAGCTCTTTGATGAGGTGATCAAAGCATTTGAGTTTATACAAGTTTATGGAGAAGCTTGTATCTACAAGAAAGTGAGTGGGAGCTCTATAGCGTTTCTAATATTATATGTGGATGACATATTGCTGATTGGAAACAATATAGAAATGCTGAAAAGTGTGAAGGAATATTTGAACAAGATTTTTTCAATGAAAGAGCTAGGAGAAGCTGCTTTCATATTAGGCATTAAGATCTATAGAGATAGATCGAGACGCTTGATAGCACCTTGATAAAGTTTTGAATAAGTTCGAAATGGATGAGTCCAAGAAGGAGTTCTTGCCTGTGTTACAAGGTGTGAAGTTGAGTAAGACTCAATGCCCAGTTACTGCAGAAGATAGAGAAAAGATGAGTGTCATCCCCTATGCTTCAGCCATAGGCTCTATCATGTATGCAATGCTATGCGCAAGACTCGATGTCAGCCTTGCCATAAGTATGGCCAGAAGGTTTCAAAGTGATCCTGGAATGGAGCACTGGGCATCGGTCCATAATATGCTTAAGTACCTGAAAAGGACTAAGGAAATGTTTCTCATTTATGGAGGTGATGAAGAGCTCGTCATAAAGGGTTACCTCGATGCAGGCTTTGACACTGATCCAGATGACTCAAAGTCGCAAACCAGATACGTATTTATTCTCAACGGGGGAGCGGTAAGCTGGTGCAGTTCCAAGCAAAGCATGGTAGCCGATTCTACGTGCGAAGCGGAGTACATAGCAGCCTTGGAGGCGGCAAAGGAAGGTGTCTAGATGAAGCAGTTCATGACAGATCTTGGAGTAGTGCCCAGTGCACTGAATCCAATGAACCTGTTTTGTGACAACACTGGTGCCATTTCTCTGGCCAAGGAACCAAGGTTTCACAAGAGGACCACACACATATAGCGATGCTTCAACTCCATCCGCGATTGCATCAAGGAGAAGGACATAAATATTTGCAAAGTGCACACGGATCTGAATGTTGCAGACCCGTTGACTAAACCTCTTCCAAGGTCTAAACATGATCAACACTGGAACTGGATGGGTGTTCGATTCATTACAATGTAAATCACATAGTGATGTGAACTAGATTATTGACTCTAGTGCAAGTGGGAGACTGTTGGAAATATGCCCTAGAGGCAATAAATAAAGTGTTTATTATTATATTTCCTTGTTCATGATAATCGTTTATTATCCATGCTATAATTGTATTGATTGGAAACACATTACATGTGTTGGTAAATGACAACACTCTGTTCCTAGTATGCCTCTAGTGAACTAGCTCGTTGATCAAAGATGGTCAAGGTTTCCTAGCCATTGACATGTCATGTCATTTGATAACGGGATCACATCATTAGGAGAATGATGTGATGGACAAGACCCAAACTACAAACGTAGCATATGATCATGTCAGTTTATTGCTACTATTTTCTGCATGTCAAGTATGTGTCCTATGAGCATGAGATCATGCAAATCACGGACATCGGAGGAGTGCCTTGTGTGTATCAAACACAGCAACATAACTGGGTGACTATAAAGGTGCTCTATAGGTATCTCCGAGGGTGTCTGTTGAGTTGGCCTGGATCAAGACTGGGATTTGTTACTCCATGTGACGGAGAGGTATCTCAGGGCCCACTCGGTAATACAACATCACAATAAGCCTTGCAAGCAATGTGTCTAAGTGTTAGTCATGGGATCTTGTATTACGGAACGAGTAAAGAGACTTGTCGGTAACGAGGTTGAACTAGGTATGGAGATACCAACGATCTAATCTCGGGCATGTAATATACCGAAGAACAAAGGGAACATCATACGGGATTAACTGAATCCTTGACATTGAGTTTGGACCGATAAAGATCTTCGTAGAATTTGTAGGCACCAATATGGGAATCTAGGTCCCACTATTGGTTATTGACCATAGAGGTGTCTCGGCACTAGTAGAAAACATACCTTTCGTCCCGAGCATTAGTCCCGGTATGGTCACAAGCCGGTACTAAAGATGGTATTAGTAGGACAATGAGGCGTAATGAACTAAACTATCAAGCATGACGCACTAAACTATCAAGTAGTCATCGAAACGGGCCTGTCAGATGTTCACAACATCTACAAACGACGCTAGATGGGGTAGCGCACCGAGCAGTGCATTAAGGACATAAGCCTTCTGTGTAGCAATGAGGACAATCCTCAGATCACGAACCCAGTCCGCAACATTGCTACCAACATATTTCAACTCTATTTCTCTAGGAACATATAAAAATTAAGGGAGCTACAGCGCGAGCTAGTAATCTACAACATAATTGGCAAAGACACTATTGACTATGTTCATGATAATGAGTTCAATTAATCATATTACCTAAGAACTCCCACTCAAATTGACATCCCTCCGATCATTCGAATGATACATGATCCAAATTCACCAACTCAAGTCCGATCATCACGTGAGTTGAGGTTGCTTCAATGGTGAACATCATTATGTTGATCATATCTACTATATGACTCATGTTCGACCTTTCGGTCTCTTGTGTTCCGAGGCCATGTCTGTACATGCTAGGCTCGTCAAGTTTAACCCAAGTGTTCTGCTTGTGCAACACTGGCTTGCACCCGTTGTATGTGAACGTAGCGTCTATCACACCCGATCATCACGTGGTGTCTCAACACGACGAACTTTCGCAACGGTGCACACTCGGGGAGAACACAATTTATCTTGAAATTAAGTGAGGGATCACATTATGATGCTACCGTCGTCCTAAGCAAAACAAGGTGCATAAAAAGGATTAACATCACATGCAAATCATAAGTGACATGATATGGCCACGATCTTGTGCTTTTGATCTCCATCATGCAAGCACCGGCATGATCTCCATCGTCACCGGCATGACACCATGATCTCCATCATCTTGATCTCCATCAACGTGTCGCCATCGGGGTTGTCACGCCCTACATGCTTCTACTGCTATTGCTACCATATCGATAAAGTAAAGCATTACATAGCGCTTAATGATTGACACGCAGGTCATACAATAATTAAAGACAACCCTATGGCTCCTGCCGGTTGCCGTACTCATCGACATGCAAGTCGTGATAATCTATAAATCACATGATGATCTCATACATCACATATTTCTCATCATATAATTGGTCGTATCACATCACAACATACCTTGCAAAAACAAGTTAGACGTCCTCTGATTGTTGTTGCAAGTTTTACGTGGCTGCTACGGGTATCTAGCAAGAACGATTCACACCTACGCATAAACCACAACGGTGATACACTAGTTTCTTTTCAACCTTCTCAAGGACCGCCTTTGTTGGATCCGATCCAACTAAATTGAGAGAAACTGTCACCCGCAAGCCATCTAGGCAACAAGTTGCGTTGAGGGAACCGGTCTCTCGTAAGCGTACGAGTAATGTTGGTCCGGGCCACTTCATCTCACAATCCCGCTGAACCATAATACAACCAAGGGAGGAAGCAATCTAAGCATCAACGCCCACAAACCTTTTGTGTTCTACTCGAGATCTCATCGAACCATCAACCTAGCTCATGATGCCACTGTTGGGGAACGTCGCATGGGAAACAAAAAATTCCTACGCACACGCAAACCTATCCATGGTGATGAGCATCTACGAGAGGGAGAGTGGATCTACGTACCCTTGCAGATCGCTAAGCGGGAAGCGTTAAGAAACGCGGTTGGTGTAGTCGAACATCTTCGCGATCCAAATCGCCGAGCGCCCCGCGATCTCATCACGATCCGTCCCGCGATCCAATCACGATCCGTCCCGAGAACACATCACGATCCGTCCCGCGATCTCATCACGATCCGTCTCACGATCTTGATCACGGTCCTTCCGATCTAGCGCCGAACGGACGATACCTCCGCGTTCAGCACACGTGCAGCTTGATGACGATCTCCGCCGTCTTGATCCATCAAGAGGAGGTGGAGAGGAGAGAGAGTACACCGGCAGCGTGACAGCGCTCTAGTGATGGTGGTGTAGCAATTCCGGCAGGGCTTCGCGTAAGCACTTCGGAAAACCGATCTAGAGGAGCACCGGTGAAACGGGTAGCACGTGGTCGTAAACTGTGTCCAAACAGCCCCCAATCCACCAGTAGATAAAGGAGGAAGGGAGAGGCAGCCTTAGAGCCAGCCCAAGGCCTCCTAGGAGTTGGCCGGCTAGAGGGGGAGGAGTCCTACTCCTCCTCCACTCCTAGTAGGAGTAGGACTCTCCCTTTTTGCCTTTTTTCCACCTTTTCCTTTAGGACTTTTGCCTCCTGCGCCATGGGCCTCATTGTGGCTGTTCCTCCAGCCCACTAAGGGCTGGTTATCACTCACCACAGCCCATGGACCCTCTGGGGTCGAAATACTCCTCCCGGAGGTCTCCCGGTACACTACCGGCACTCCCGGTACACTACTGATGAGCCCGAAACTTTTCCGGCGACCAAACTGGGACTTCCTATATATGAATCTTTACCTCAGGACCATTCCGGAGCTCCTCGTGACATCCGGGATCTCATCTGAGACTCCGAACAACCTTCGGTCACAACCATACATAACTCTACACTACCGAAACGTCACCAAACCTTAAGTGTGCAGACCCTGCGGGTTCGAGAACTATGTAGACATGACCGAGACACCTCTACGGTCAATAACCAATGGCGGGGCCTGGACGTCCACATTGATTCCTACATATTCTATGAAGATTTTCATCAGTCAAACCTCTATGTCAAGGATTCAGTTAATCCCGTATAACGTTCCCTTTGTTCTTCGGTATGTTACTTGCCCGAGATTCGATCGTCGGTATCTCCATACCTAGTTCAACCTCGTTACTGGCAAGTCTCTTTACTCGTTCCGTAATACAAGATCCCGCAACTAACAATTAGTCACATTGCTTGCAAGGCTTATTGTGATGTAGCATTACCGAGTGGGCCCCGAGATACCTCTCCGTCACACGGAGTAACAAATCCCAGTCTCGATCCATGCCAACTCAACAGAGACCCTCGGAGATACCTGTAGAGCACCTTTATAGTCACCTAGTTATGTTGCGATATTTGATACACACAAGGTACTCCTCCGATATCCGTGAGTTGCATGATCTCATGGTCATAGGAACATATACTTGAAATGCAGAAAACAGTAGCAAAAAACTGACACGATCATATGCTACGTTTGTAGTTTGGGTCTTGTCCATCACATAATTCTCCTAATGATGTGATCGCGTTATCAAATGACATCACATGTCAATGGCTAGGAAACCCTGACCATCTTTGATCAATGAGGTAGTTCACTAGAGGCATACTAGGGACACAGTGTTGTCTATTTACCCACACATGCAATGAGTTTCCAATCAATACAATTATAGCATGGATAATAAACGATTATCATGAACAAGGAAATATAATAATAACTAATTTATTATTGCCTCTAGGGCATATTTCCAATAGTCTCCCACTTGCACTAGAGTAAATAATCTAGTTCACATCACCATGTGATTCGCATTGTTATGAATCTAACACCCATATTTCCAACAGATTAACGTAAACACATGGAGACTTTTGCCAGTTGGTTGGAAACAAAGCTCATCAATGACAACGATGTTCCAAATGAACTATACTGGTTGGCCAAGACACCAAGTGTGACTGTAACGACTTTCAAAGGGTACGAGATAAATGGGAATACATTTTACACGATCGCCCAAGATAAAAAGAGCACCAACCAAAACCGTGGTGTCCGCTATGATGCAACCAACTTTGAAGACACATATTATGGTTACATAAAGGAGATATGGGAACTTGACTATGGACCTGATCTTAAGGTCCCCTTGTTTCGGTGCAAATGGGTCAAATATACTGGAGGCGGGGTACAGGTAGACCCGTAGTATGGAATGACAACAGTGGATCTCAACAATATTGGATACATAGACGACTCATTCATCCTAGCCAATGATGTGGCTCAGGTTTTCTATGTGAAGGACATGTCTAGCAAACCGAGGAGAAAAAAAGATAAGGAAGTGAATACATCATATCATGAGCCAAAGCGCCACATAGTTCTTTCAAGGAAAAGAAAAATTGTGGGAGTGGAGGACAAGACAGACATGTCAAAACATTATGAAAAGTTTCATGAAATCCTTCCCTTCAGAGTGAAGACTAACCCAAGCATCCTGTTAACTGATGAAGATTATCCATGGTTACGGCGCAATCATAAGAAAGGGACAAACACGCAGAAAAGGTCTTACACCGCGAGATCCCACTCTGGGATTTGCCCAGATTCACCGTCATCACTTTCTATATATGTGAAGGACATGCATGCATTTCCTAGCATGGTATCTTTGTAACAGTTTGTACACGAAGTGCATCCAGTTTGTATAGCTACTCAAATTATTAGAACTTGCTATGTGGGTGAAATTATGATTTCATGCCAAGTTAAAACCTTTTCAGAGTTCATTTGTACTGCTTTTCAAATTCGGGGTCATCTAGCTCAAAATAAATCATTAAATGCATGAAAAATATCAAATCAAGTCAGGAAGGGTTGAAAATAGATGATGTGCCTTTGAATGGTGCATATTGAACACACAAAAGTATGGAGTTAAAATAAGTTATTAAAAATGAAATCCCTTTGTAATAGACGAGTTTTCGTCCGAAACCCTCATACTTCGAAAGAGATTGTCCAATTTGTACACGAAGTGCTTCCAGTTTTTGCCATAGCACTCTCAACTATTTAGAAGTTGCTATGTGGTTGAAATTATGATGTCATGCCAAGTTACAACCTTTTCAGAGATCATTTGTACTGCTTTTCAAATTCAGGGTCATCTAGCTCAAAATAAATCATAAATGCATTAAAAATAGCAACTCAAGTCAGAAAGGGTTGAAAATTGATGGTGTGCCCTTGAATGGTGCATATTTAACACACAAAAAGTATGGAGTTAAAATAAGTTATTAAAAATGAAATCCCTTTGTAATAGATGAGTTTTCTTTCGAAACCCTCATACTTCGAAAGAGATTGTCCAATTTGTACACGAAGTGCATCCAGTTTTTGCTGTAACCCTCTCAACCCTTTAGAAGTTACTATGTGGGTGAAATTATGATGTCATGCCAAGTTACAACCTTTTCAGAGTTCATACGTACTACTTTTCAAATTCAGGGTCATTTAGCTCAAAATAAATCATTAACTGCATGAAAAATAGCAAATCAAGTCAGAAAGGGTTGAAAATTGATGATGTGCCTTTGAATGGTGCATATTGAGCACACAAAAAGTAAGGAGTTAAAATAAGTTATTAAAAATGAAATCCCTTTGTAATAGATGAGTTTTGGTCCGAAACCCTCATACTTCTTATGAGATTGTCCAATTTGTACATGAAGTGCATCCACCTTTTGCTGTAACCCTCTCAACTCTTTAGAAGTTGCTATGTGCGTGAAAATATGATGTCATGCCAAGTTACAACCTTTTCAGAGTTTATTTGTACTGCTTTTCAAATTCAGGGTCATTTAGCTCAAAATAAATCATTAAATGCATGAAAAATAGCAAATCAAGTCCGAAAGGGTTGAAAATCGATGATGTATATTTGAATGGTGCATATTGAACACACAAAAAGTATGGCATTAAAATAAGTTATTAAAAATGAAATCCCTTTGTAATTGATGAGTTTTGGTTCGAAACCCTCATACTTCTTATGACATTGTCCAATTTGTACACGAATTGCATCCAGTTTTTGCCGTAACCATCTCAACTCTTTAGAAGTTTCTATGTGCGTGAAATTATGATGTCATGCCAAGTTACAACCTTTTCAGAGTTTATTTCCACTGCTTTTCAAATTTAGGGTCATTTAGCTCAAAATAAATCATTAAATGCATGAAATATAGCAAATCAAGTCACAAAGGGTTGAAAATTGATGATGTGCCTTTGAATGGTGCATATTGAACATACAAAAAGTATGGAGTTAAAATAAGTTATTAAAAATGAAATCCCTTTGTAATAGATGAGTTTTCGTCCGAAATCCACATACTTCTTATGAGATTCTCCAATTTGTACACGAGACGACCGTGATGGTTTTTTTCTATCATCTTTTTCCAAACACTATGCGGCAAAGAAAAAGAACGAAAGAGTTATTATAATTACTTTTGATATCCAGAAATAATAAAAGAAAGCGAGGTCGATAAAGATTAAAATTACCGTTCTATCATAAAATACAAGTTCACGTATGATTGTTCTGGTGTATCTAGTGAGTCGTACACTTGAACAAGTCCGTTCGCGAGGATAATATATAGGAGGATATAGTGGTCTCTGCGTAGAAGTTTATAGAATTAAGCAGGCATGCATATAACTCATCAACTACACTTGATAGCGAGCTAGTAAGCAAAAATAGAATTTGTAGTATACAAGAGAGTAAACACTCACCCCATGTTGTAAGGAAATATTATAGTAGATTTGGTATTCATTAGTGCCTCTAAAAATTTTCCGAAGAGATCTTCTGTTTCCTTGGCATAATGTTTTACCACATGACCATTAACGGTACTTGCGTCGATGAACCCAATGTCATCGATTCCCTCTTGTTTCAATTCCCACATCTTGAATCTGCATAATAGCGTAGAAAAGAACATATATAGTGAGGATAAGCCAATGAATGATATCTTAGCTAGAGACTTAAATTATTAAAGATATAAATCACTTACAGACAATATCAACTGATGAGAGATTTGTCGATAGAGTTCATGTTGTATAACTGGAAAAGTTCTGAGAATTCAAGACATATGTCACATTCATTGACGTAATGCTCTTTCCTTACTTTGACCATGACCGCCTTCTCCACTCGCTTTGCTTCACGCAGGTACCAATCATGCAACCGTCGCATCACAGTTGGTAGTTCCTTGTACTGCTCGGGTGTGACAAGTGGTTTTCCGACGGCATATTGCATTGTGTACTCAGTTTTACCGTACCCGTGGATTTCCTTGGTGCCAAGGATTTGGTCAAGAGTGAGACCTGCAGCCTCTACTTATTCGAGGTCGCTTGGGTTGCCTTGCATGTGACTGGTTGGATCGATTGCTTGCTTGGATTGGTACTCACCTTGAGCGGAGAGATCGATTGTTTGGATTGTTCTCCGAGCTAGGAACTTTTTTCCCGCTAGTTGATGTTGTACTTCCCGACTTCTTCCTTAGGTTGAGCCATCTTCTTTGCCCACTTGCCTTCTAAATTTGTCGCTCATAGTCTGTCAGCATACGCTCGACATATGCCGGGGGTCGATCAATAAAGTGTTCCATAAAGTGCTCTTGGACTTCCTTGGGTATTACCTCCTTTGGCGGCACGGTCTTCTTCGCAAAAACGGCTTTCACTTGGAGATCGCATTCAATTTTGTTTTCCTATGGTGTGATGTCGTAAGGCAGCTTCCTGTTGGCCGGAGGCTCGGGTTTCTTCTTTGCTTTCTTCCGAAGAGGACTGCCGGTGGCCTTCCTCTTTTGGGAGCCCCGCTGGCGGAACCGCTGCCAGGGTGGAGTCGGCTCACGCGGCGGAGATCCATATCGATGATGATATGGACTCGCATCGTGCTCCGTCCCGAGGTTGGGAGGACTGCTCATGGCGAGGTGGGGAGGACTGCTGGCGAGGTGGGACGCCTCTCGAGGTGGGGACGACTGTGGGGGAGCTTGAGGTGGGGAGGACTGCTGGCGAGGTGACTACTGGCAAGGTGGAGAGGACTACTGGCGAGGTGGGGAGGACTGCTGGCGCTGCGATGCCTCTAGCTGGGATCCCTCACGCTGGACATCGATAATCAGAGGAGTCGGTGGCCTTAGCGTCGAGTGTGGAAAGACGATGCAGTCCTTACTACATAGAATGAGACCACGGTCGGCTTCTGCCAGTGTGGACTTCCCCTCACCTCTAGGGATGTCAAGCAATAGTTCATCATATCCTGGCTCTATTGTGTCCACCGCGACAGGAGCATACCCAGCTAGAACCGGATTGCAATGCCAGAGAACATCAGGTGTATTTTGTAAAGCATAGCCCGTCGCGACCCGCACGGGTATGTTCTTCATTTTCTGGATTAGCTCACAAGATGTCTTCTCGGTGATATCATCCACAGGGGTGTGACCCAGCGGTGCCCCCGTGGAACCCACACTGCTTTTCGGCAGTGTAGATGGGACGGGTTCTTCCCCTGCCTCCTGCTGCGGAGTTTCCCTTCGCTGGGTCAGTACCTGTATCTGCAGTTGCTGCTGCTCGTACTTTTGTTCCAACTATGAAAGTTCGTCTGCTTCCACCTTCTTTTTTCTCGAACGGCTTTTATAACTGTCCTGCCATCCCGCAAACCCCTCGTACCACGGAACAACGCCCATGCCTCGTGTTCGTCCTCCGTGTTCGGCATTTCCGAGGGCACGTGTAAGCTCGTCGTTCTCTCTATCGGGGTGAAACTGTCCTTCTTGGGCATCTTTTATTGCTTGAATCAACTCATCTGATGCATGCTTCAGACTGGCCAGTGCAATAATCTTCCCTGTTGCTGGGTCCAACTTTCCCCCATGCGCAAAAAACCAATTCCTGCACCTCTTGGGCCACTTGAAGGCTACTGGAGTGATCCCTTCAGCAAGCATCTTATTCTCTAATGCATCCCACTTAGCAATGGCTGACATGTATCCACCTATCCCGAGTTTATGGTGAAACGTTTTTTTCTCAGCATTTATCTTATTCTTTGCCGACTTCTCCATAGCAGCTATCGATGTCTTGTACTCGATAAATGTGTCCCAGTGATTCCTTACCTTCTCGTATATTCCTTCGAATTCGGGGGCCTTCTTGCCTTTAGTGTTGTACTCGGTCCATAATCTTTTCTTCCAAGTCTAGAACGTGCCGGCCATCTTATGGAGAGCAAACTCCTGTACTTTGTTCCTTTGATGCTCCAAGAGAGAATCTGGTAGGGTGAAATGCTCCATGACCTCTTGCCAAAGGGCATCTTTAATTCTTGTATCGACATAATTCATTCCTGGTTTTGGTTCATTTGGCTGAATCCATTCGTGCATTGTGATCGGGACACTGTCCCTAACAACCACTCTGCATTGATGCACAAATGTCTTGACATTGACTTCAGGGTGAGTCGGTTCGCCATTATGTTTAAAAGCATCAAGATTGAGCTTTACGTTGCCGTCCAATATTTTGGCACCGCCTCGCACATTTCTACTAGATTGGCTCGATCCGGAGGGCTGATAATTAAAAGAAGAAAGATTTGTTAATACATATATATATTTATGTATATACAAATCAATTAATACACATGTAATGATCACCAGAGGCTAATATGTGTATATACCTCGCTGAACATTGTTGGTTGTTCCGGATTTTGGAACATAAGTTGTTCTTCCTTGGTCTCACATCCATCACGGTAATAATTCAGATATTGTGAGCCATCATCATCATGTGATTCACCTCAAAGGTCCACTGGGTTTTCGGAGGAGCGTATCATGTTGAAGATGTCCTCTTCATGATCTCTACCGGTATTGTCCATAGCTTAATAACTAATCCATAATAATATAGATAAAACAAATTAGTATTCAAATTAGCATGCATTCAAGAAGCAAAATAACTGATAGTTAATTAATAATGCATCATCGAATACATATATAGTAGTTCTTAGAAAAGATCTCATCTCATAATCTTGGATAATTTTCAATACATTGCCTAATCCATCGATCTAGCTAATACATCATAATAATACATATATAGTAGCTAATATATCGATCTAGCTAGAACCCTAGCACCCGGCGGATATCGGCGCAGGCGGTGGACACCCAAAGGGAAGGAACCATCACAGGAACACAACTCCAGTGAGATCCCTGAAGAATCTGCCAGGTATTGTCAGACCTGGCCTCCAAAGCTGCCATGTAGCGACGGACGTGCTCCTTCTCCTTGCTGACATGGTACTGTACCACCTCCGCGGGGGACTCAAGCCTCTCGATCGTCCGTGGCCCATGCGGCCTCCACCACAGAACCTCCGGGTCGACGACGAGCTGGCTCCTCACCAAGTTGCGCCGCCCGAAAGGCAGCACCTCCCAGTACTAGCCCGGCGGAGCCCAGTCCCTGACAGGGCCCCTCGGCTCAAGCAAGTGACATCCTCCGGCGACTCGACGACGAGGATGCGGGATCGGCATTGTCAACGTCGAGAACAAACACTTAATTATGAAAACAAATTAAATAAAACTTAGCAAAATTAACACTTAGCAAAATTAACACTTAGCATCTGGCAAAATCAAGAATTACGACACGCATTGGATCCTAATGCGTGTGTGACTATCGGTCTGTCGATGCTTTCCTTAAATAACTCTCATATCTCATGGTGTGTTGGTGCGTTCTCTCTCTCTCACACTGATATGGTGGTGCATATATGTTGGTGGACACTCTCTCACAGTAATAGTTCGACCGCTGGTGATGGACGTCTCTTCTGTCCTCTTCTTGCGCAATATATCGACGAGTATATCGCAGAGAAGAGAAAAAAGAAGAGGTGCCCCCCACGACAACAGTCGGGATTCTTCCATCAAGAACACACATGAAAGTCAGACAAGGAGCAACGACAGACGGAAAGTCACGCACGCATTAGGATCCAAACTAAAATAAACCTAAAACTAAACTAAACATAAACTAAATTAAACCTAAACTAAACCTAAACTAACACATACCCTAATAACCTGATAACCTAACTAACTAACTAACTAAATAGGGGTGTTGTGTCATGGCTGGGGTCGGGTGTTGGGGGTGTCGTGTCGGGGTGTCGGGGTTCGACATCGAGGGGCCCTAGAAACCCTAGATTCACTTTGGTGGGTTTTTCGATGTCGAGGGACCCTAGATACCCTAGAATCACTTTGGGGGGGGGTCGGCATCTAGGGACCATAGAAATAACTAACTAATTAACAATGTTAACATCTATTCATCATCATCATCATCATACATCCATCTCTACACTTAGCAAAATTAGCATCTACACTAGTCCGGCGATCATCGGGGCGATCGTCGGGGACTCGTCAAAGTGGAGACTCATCATACATCCATTTGTACTAATCAATTTCTACTAATCATCTAAACTACACATTACTAAAATTCATCTAAACTACACAATAAATATCTAAGCACTACATAATAATCATCTAAACAACACCACTCTATGCAATATTCATCCACACTTGTGCATGTACAGAGGGGAGAGGGCCGGGGAGATCTCACCTAGCCTCCTGACTCGGAGGTGGCGTCGGCAACGGGCTCGGGGCAGCGGCAACGGGCTCGCGGAGCGGCGGCCGGAGTGAGCGGGCGGCGACGGGGGCGGCAACGAGGGGCGGCGTCAGGGGAGGCGAGGGGCGTAGTCGGCGGTCGTGCGACGGCGGTGAGGGGCGTGGGCGGCGGCGGTGGTGCGACGGCGGCGAGGGCGAGGGCGGCTAGGGCGACGGCAAGGGCACGGGAGCAAATTTCGGCAGCCTGGTGGTGCAAATTTGAGCTCTCCCGATGCGTGGCTCGGCCCGGGACGACGACGTTCCTATTTATACCACACACATCTTTAGTACCGGCGCGTGGCTCGCACCGGTACTAAAAGGTCTTTAGTACCGTTGCGAGCCACGCACCGGTACTAAAGGTCCTACCAAAAAAAGCGTGCGGGCGGTGGACCTTTAGTACCAGTGCGTGGCTCGCACCAGTACTAAAGGTTTTTTTAATTAAATATTAGTTATTATTTTCAGAAAAACCCGTAAACTTTAGAAAATCATAGAAAAAATGTATGACTCCAATGGAAATAAATAATATATAAAAAAATATCAGAAAAATATAAAGAATCTGTTTATGGCATTTCCATGCATGTTTGAACAACTTCAACTACTGTATAAGACAATTTGATTAAATGGCATTCGAAATGTCATATCTCGAGTTTGAAAAGCAGTACAAATGAACTCTCAAAAGGTTGTAACATGGCATGACATCATAATTTCACCCACATAGCAACTTCTAGAGAGTTGAGAGGTTTACGGCAAAAACTGGATGCACTTCGTGTACAAATTGGACAATCTCATAAGAATTATGAGGGTTTCGGAAGAAAACTCATCTATTACACAGGGATTTCATTTTTAATAACTTATTTTAACTCCATACTTTTTGTGTGTTCAATATGCACCATTCAAAGGGACATCATCAATTTTCAACCCTTTCTGACTTCGTTTGATATTTTTCATGCATTTAATGATTTATTTTGAGCTAAATGACCCTGAATTTGAAAAGCAGTACAAATGAATTTTGAAAAGGTTGTAACTTGGCATGACATCATAATTTCACCCACATAGCAACTTCTAGAGAGTTGAGAGGGTTACGGCAAAAACTAGATGCACTTTGTGTACAAATTGGACAATCTCATAAGAAGTATAAGGGTTTCAGACGAAAACTCATCTATTACAATGGGATTTCGTTTTTAATAACTTATTTTAACTCCATACTTTTTGTTTGTTCAATATGCACCATTCAAATCCACATCATCAATTTTCAACCCTTTCCGACTTCATTTGATATTTTTCATGCATTTAATGATTTATTTTGAGCTAGATGACCCTGAATTTGAAAAGCAGTACAAATGAACTCTAAAAAGGTTGTAACTTGGCATGACATCATAATTTCACGCACATAGCAACTTCTAGAGAGTTGAGATGGTTACGGAAACCAGTACAGTTCATCTGGAACATCGTTGTCATTGATGAGCTTTGTTTGCAACCAACTGGCAAAAAAGTCCTCATGTGTTTACGTTCAATCCAGGGGTCAGACTGCTCCGGGTTCTTGGACTGTACAATATCCTTGTGTTCCTCCATATATGGAGTCACCAAGGTGGAATTTTGTAGAACCGTGTAGTGTGCTTGAGTGAAAGAATGCATGTCCATATTTATTGCTTCTTTCTTTCCTAATGTGCCTTTTCCACCCAATCTCCCCTCATGCCGCGATTCAGGAAGACCAATCGGCTTAATGTCAGGAAAAAAGTCAACACAAAACTCAATAACCTCCTTGGCAATGCTTCCTTCTGGCCTAGCACGGTTATGAACATATTTCTTTAAGACTCATGTGAACCTCTCGAAGGGAAACATATTGTGTAGAAATACAGGACCCAAAACCTTAATCTCTTCGACTAGGTGAACTAGAACGTGTGTCATAATATTGAAGAAGGATGGAGGGAACACCAACTCAAAACTGACAAGACATTGGACCAGGTCATTCTGTAACCTTGGTAGGATTTCTCGATCGATTACCTTCTGAGAAATTGCATTGAGGAATGCGCATAGCTTCACAATGACCAATCGAACATTTTTCGGTAGAAGCCCCCTAAGTGCAACCGGAAGTAATTGTGTCATAATCACATGGCAGTCATGAGACTTTAGATTTTGAAATTTTTTCTCTGCCATATTTATTATTCCCTTTATATTCGACGAGAAGACAGATGGGACCTTCATACTGAGTAGGCATTCAAAAAAGATTTCCTTCCCTTCTTTCGTAAGAGCGTAGCTGGTAGTACCTTGATACTGCTTTGGAGGCATGACGTCTTTTTCGTTAATTCTTTGCTTGTCCTCTCGTGCCTCCGTTGTATCTTTTGTCTTTCCATACACGCCCAAGAAGCCTAGCAAGTTCACACAAAGATTCTTCGTCACATGCATCACGTCGATTGCATTGCGGACCTCTAGGGCTTTCTAATATTCAAGTTCCCAAAATATAGATTTCTTCTTCCACATGGGTGCATGTCCGTTGGCGTCATTCGGAACAGATTGTCCGCCAGGACCCTTTCCAAAGATTACCTTTAAATCCTTGACCATATCAAATATATATTCACCAGTACGGAGGCCAGGCTTCTTCCGGTTATCTGGCTCACCTTTGAAATGGTTGTCTGCCTTTCTTAAGATATGCTTGATCGGTAGAAATCGACGATGTCCTAGGTACACATTCCTCTTACATTTATCCAAATATATACTTTCAGCATCATCTAAACAGTGCGTGCATGCATTGTATCCCTTGTTTGTATGTCCTGAAAGTTTACTAAGAGCAAGGAAATCATTGATGATTACAAACAGCAACGCTCGTAGGTCAATTTCCTTCTGTGTGTGCGCATCCCACACATGTACACCTGGTTTTTTCCACAACTGTAGAAGCTCATCAACTAGTGGCCTTAGGTAGACATCAATGTCATTGTCGGGTTGCTTAGGGCCTTGGATGAGCACTGGCATCATAATGAACTTCCGCTTCATGCACAACCAAGGAGGAAGGTTGTAGATACATAGAGTCACGAGCCAGGTGTTGTGACTGGAGCTCTGCTCCCCAAAAGAATTCATGTCGTCTCTACTAAGACCAAACCATAAGTTCGTTGCGTCAGCTGCAAAGTCCTCGAACTCCCTCTCGATTTTTCTCCACTGCGACCCATTAGCGGGTGCTCTCAACATCCCGTCTTTCTTACGTTCTTATTTGTGCCATCGCAACAACTTGGCATGATCTTTGTTTTGGAACAAACGTTTCAATCATGGTATTATAGGAGCATACCACATCACCTTGGCAGGAACCCTCTTCCTGTGGCGTTCGCCCTCCACATCACCAGGGTCATCGCGGGGGATTTTATAGCGCACTGCACCGCATACCGGGCATGCATCCCAATTCGCGTACTCCTCACCGCGGTAGAGGATGCAGTCATTAGGGCATGCGTGTATCTTCTGCACCTCTAATCCTAGAGGGCAGACAACCTTCTTTGCTTCGTACGTACTTTCAGGCAATTCGTTATCCTTTGGAAGCATCTTCTTTATCATTATCAGCAATTCTTGAAATGCCTTGTCAGTTACACCATTCTTCGCCTTCCATTGCAGCAATTCAATTCCAGCGTGGTACCCAGCTTTTTCTGGTCATTTCACAATTTGGATACAATAATTTCTTGTGATCCTCTAACATGCGTTTCAACTTCAACCTCTCCTTATCATTTTCGCAATTTCTCTTTGCATCAGCAATGACCTGACCCAAATCATCAGCAGGCTCATCTGATGCCTCTTCTTCAGCTTCCCCCATTGATGCCTCTTCTTCAGCTTCCCCCATTGTTGTATCAGCGAAAGGATAGTTGTCATCATCCTCTTCTTCTTCATTGTCTTTCATTATAACCCCTCTTTCTCTGTGCTTGGTCCAACAGCTATAGCCGGACATGAAACTAGACTTCAGCAGGTGGTAGTGAAGGGTTTTTGAGGTAGAGTAATTCCTATCATTCTTACAGTCATGACATGGACAACACATGAAACCATTCCGCTTGTTTGCCTCAGCCACACGAATAAAATCATGTAGGCCATTAAGAAACCCTGGACTTAGTCGGTCATCGTACATCCATTGTCGGCTCATGTTCACTACACAACATCGAAGTGACCAAATTAATACAACTTCATCATCACATTACAACAAAAAGTAGAGCTAGCAGTGACCAAATGTTAATACTACAAATAATGGATACTTATAGTTCATACATACATCTCATAAAACAACACCAACTATCTAAAACATGTAAATACAACAACAAATGCGATCATAATCGCAACTAAAGTAACAATTGAGCCAACAGCATAATGATACCAAGCCTCTTTATCAATGGCATATTTTCTAATCTTTTTAAGCTTCAAGCGCATTCCAGCCATCTTGTTCTTGTGATCATAGACGATATCGGCAACATGCAACTCCAATCCCATCTTCTCATATTCAGTTCTTTTCAAAAAAATCAAATGATCAATTTCTTTTTCAGCTTGTGTTAATTTCTCGAGAAGAATTGCATAGTCGGTTGGAATATCTGGTTCAACTACTTCCAATAGATAAAAACATCTACGTGAATTTGGTGGCATAATTAATTGTCATAGACATTAGATGATCTGTGAAATAGTTATAAAAGATAACGACATACCACATCTGAATCATAGACTGGACGAGGGCCGACTGCTGGAAATATGCCCTAGAGGCAATAAATAAAGTGTTTATTATTATATTTCCTTGTTCATGATAATTGTTTATTATCCATGCTATAATTGTATTCATTGGAAACACATTACATGTGTGGGTAAATAGACAACACACTGTCCCTAGTATGCTTCTAGTGAACTAGCTCGTTGATCAAAGATGGTCAAGTATTCCTAGCCATTGACATGATATGTCATTTGATAACGGGATCACATCATTAGGAGAATGATGTGATGGACAAGACCCAAACTACAAATGTAGCATATGATCATGTCAGTTTATTGCTACTGTTTTCTGCATGTCAAGTATATGTTCCTATGACCATGAGATCATGCAACTCACGGACATCGGAGGAGTGCCTTGTGTGTATCAAACGTCGCAACGTAATTGGGTGACTATAAAGGTGCTCTAAAGGTATCTCCGATGGTGTCTGTTGAGTTGGCACGGATCCAGACTGGGATTTGTTACTCCGTGTGACGGAGAGGTATCTTAGGGCCCACTCGGTAATACAACATCACAAAAAGCCTTGCAAGCAATGTGGCTAAGTGTTAATCACGGGGTCTTGTATTACGGAACGAGTAAAGAGACTGGCCAATAATGAGGTTGAACTAGGTATGGAGATACCGACGATCGAATCTTGGGCAAGTAACATACCGAAGAACAAAGGAACATCATACGGGATAACTGAATCCTTGACATAGAGGTTCAACCGATAAAGATCTTCGTAGAATATGTAGGAACCAATGTGGACATCTAGGTCCCGCCATTGGTTGTTGACCGTAGAGGTTTCTTGGTCATGTCTACATAGTTCTCAAACCCGCAGGGTCTACACACTTAAGGTTTGGTGACGTTTCCGTAGTATAGAGTTGTGTATGGTGGTGACCGAAGTTTGTTCGGAGTCCCGGATGAGATCTCGGATGTCACGAGGAGCTCCGGAATGGTCCGGAGGTAAAGATTCATATATAGGAAGTCCTGTTTGGGTCACCGGAAAAGGTCCGGGCTTATCGGTAGTGTACCGGGAGTGTCGGTAGTGTACCGGGAGACCTTCGGGAGGGGTATTTCGACCCAAGAGGCTTCATGGGCTATGGGAGATTTAATATCAGCCCTTAGTGGTCTGGTGGAAACTCCCACACAAGGCCCATGTGGCTAGAGAAGAAAACCCAATAGGAAAAGGTGGAAGAAAAGCTAAAAAGGGTGAATCCTAGTCCTACTAGGATTGGAGGTAGACTCCACCTCCTCTACCTCCTTCGGCTGAAGCCTCCTTGTCTTGGAGGCCAAGTCTGCCTCCCCTCCTCTTCTCCTCCTATATATACTGGTGGATTTCTAGAGTTTTGCACTAGTTTTTTCAGCCACGTGCAACCCTATCCTCAAGTGCATAGTTTCTCCTCTAGATCAGATTTCTGCAGTGCTTAGGCGAAGCCCTGCCGGAATTGCTCCAACACCCTTGCTGGAGCGCCGTCACTCTACCGGAGAACTCTTCTACCTCTCCGCTCTCTGTTGCTAGATCGAGACGACGGAGATCGTCATCAAGTTGTACGTGTGCTGAACACGGAGGTGTCGTCCGTTCGACGCTAGATCGGAAGGATCGTGATCGAGTTCGTGGGACGGATCGTGATCAAGTTCGTGGGATGGATCGTGATCAAGTTTGCAGGACGGATCATGATTAGATCGCGAGACGGATCGTGATTGGATCGCGGGACGCATGGCGATTTGGATCGCGAAGACGTTCGACTACACCAACTGCGTTACTTAACGCTTCCCGCTTAGCGATCTACAAGGGTACGTAGATCCACTCTCCCTCTCGTAGAGGCTCATCACCATGGATAGATCTGCATGTGCGTAGGAAATTTTTTGTTTCCCATGCAACGTTCCCCAACAGTGGCATCATGAGCTAGGTCTATGTGTAGATGAGATCTCGAGTAGAACACAAAAGGTTTGTGTGTGTTGATGCTTAGATTGCTTCCTCCCTTGGTCGGATTTTGGTTCAGCGATATTGTGAGATGAAGCGGCCCGGACCAACATTACTCGTATGCTTAAGAGAGACCGGTTCCCTCAACCGCAACTTGTTGCATAGATGGCTTGTGGGTGACAGTTTCTCTCACTTTAGTTGGATCGGATTCGACAAAGGCGGTCCTTGAGAAGGTTGAAAAGCAACTAGTGTATCACCGTTGTGGTTTTTGCGTAGATGAGAATTGTTCTTGCTAGATACCCGTAGCAACCACGTAAAACATGCAACAACAATTAGAGGACGTCTAACTTGTTTTTGCAAGGTATATCGTGATACGATATGGCCAATTACATGATGTGATATATGTGATGTATGAGATGATGATGTGATGTCTAGATTATCACGACTTGCATGTCAATGAGTACGGCAACCGGCAGGAGCCATAGGGTTGTCTTTAATTATTGTATGACCTGCGTGTCAATCATTAAGCGCTATGTAATGCTTTAGTTTATCGCTATGGTAGCAATAGAAGTAGAAGCATGTTTGGCGCGACAACCCCGATGGCAACACGTTGATGGAGATCAAGATGATGGAGATCATGGTGTCATGACGGTGACGATGGAGATCATGCCGGTGCTTTCATAATGGAGATCAAAAGCACAAGATCATGGCCATATCATGTCACTTATTATTTACATGTGATGTTAATCCTTTTATGCACCTTGTTTTTCTTAGGACGACGGTAGCATTATAAGGTGCTCCCTCACGTAATTTCAAGATAAATTGTGTTCTCCCCGAGTGTGCACCGTTGCGAAAGTTCGTCGTGTCGAGACACCATGTGATGATCGGGTGTGATAGACTCTATGTTCACATACAATGGGTGCAAGCCAGTTTTGCACGTGCAGAACACTCGGGTTAAACTTGACAAGCCTAGCATGTACAGACATGGTCTCGGAACACAAGAGACCAAAACGTCGAACATGAGTCATATAGTAGATATGATCAACATAATGATGTTCACCATTGAAGCCACCTCAACTCACGTGATGATCGGACTTGATATGGTGAAATTGGATCATGTGACACTCAGATGACCTGAGGGATGTCAATTTGAGTGGGAGCTTTAGTAAATTTGAGTAACTAAACTCATTATCTTGAACAATAGTCTAAGTAACCTTTGCATATTTATGTTGTAGATCAATGGCTCGCGCAGTAGCACTCCTGAATTTTAATGCATTCCTAGAGAAAGCTAAGTTAAAAGATGATGGAAGTAACTTTGTTGACTGGGCCCGTAATCTGAGGGTTATCCTCACGGCTTCCCAGAAGTCATATGTCCTTGATGCACCGCTTGGTGACCAACCACAAGACATGACCTCCGAAGACGTTAAGAACGCTTGGGAGGCACGTTCTGGAGATTACTCAATAGTTCAGTGTGCAATATTGTATGGCTTAGAATCGGGACTTCAAAGATGTTTTGAACGTCATGGAGCATATGAGATGTTCCAGGAGTTGAAGTATATCTGTCAGAAGAATGCCCGAATCGAGAGGTATGAGACCTCTGATAAGTTCTTTGCTTGCAAGATGGAGGAGAACGGGTCTATCAGTGAGCATATACTTAGAATGTCTGGATATTCAAACCGTCTGGCTGAGTTGGGAATAACCCTTCCGCTAGAGGCGATCACTGATAGAATTCTTCAATCAGTGCAACCTAGTTACAAGAGCTTTGTGATGAACTATAACATGCACGGGATGAACAAGTCAGTCGCCGAGCTGTTTGCGATGCAGAAAGTCACTGAGTCTAATCCAGAAAGAACATCAAGTTTTGATGGTCAATAAAACCACTAGTTTCAAGAAAAATGGCAAGGGGAAAGGCAAGAAGGGTAAAACCAAGAAGGATGGCAAAGTAGTTGTTACTCCTACAAAGAAGCCTAAGCATGTACCCAAGCCAGAAACTGAGTGCTTTCATTGCAAAGGAACTGGTCACTGGAAGCGGAACTGCCCCAAGTACTTGGCTGACAAGAAGGCGGCCAACGACAAACAAGGTATATATGATATACATGTTATTGATGTGTACCTTACTAGCTCTCATAGTAGTGCCTGGTTATTTGATACCGGTTCGGTTGCTCACATTTGCAACTCAAAGCAAGAACTACGGAATAAACGAAGGCTGGCAAAGGACGAAGTGACGATGCACGTGGGAAATGGTTCCATGGTTGATGTGATCGCCGTCGGCATGCTCTCTCTTAGATTACCATCGGGATTAGTGATGAACATGAATAATTGTTATTAAGTGCCTACGTTAAGCATGAACATTATATCTGGATCTTGTTTATTGCGAGACGGTTACTCATTTAAATCAGAGAATAAAGGTTGTTTATATGAGTAATATGTTTTGTGGTCATGCACCCAATGTTAGGGGTTTATTAATATTGAATCTTGATAGTGATGACACACATGTTCATAACATTGATGCCAAAAGATGTAGAGTTGATAATGATAGTACCACTTTCTTGTGGCACTGCCGTTTAGGTCATATTGGTGTAAAACGCATGAGGAAGCTCCATGCTGATGGACTTTTGGAGTCACTTGATTTTGAATCACTTGACACATGTGAACCATGCCTCATGGGCAAGATGACTAAAACGCCGTTCGGTGGAACAATGGAACAGGCAAGTGACTTATTGGAAATCATACATACTGATGTGTGCGGTCCAATGAATGTTGCAGCGCGCCGTGGATATCGTTATTTTCTCACCTTCACTGATGACTTAAGTAGATATGGGTATATTTACTTAATGAAACACAAGTCAGAAACGTTTGAAAAATTCAAGCAATTTCAGAGTGAAGTTGAGAATCATCGTAACAAGAAGATTAAGTTCCTGTGATCTGATCGAGGAGGTGAATATCTGAGTTATGAGTTTGGCAGTCACTTAAGACAATGTGGAATTGTTTCACAGTTGACACCGCCCGGAACACCACAACGTAATGGTGTGTCCGCACGTCGTAATCGAACCTTATTAGATATGTGCGTTCTATGATGTCTCTTGCTGATTTGCCACTATCGTTTTGGGGTTATGCATTAGAGACAGCTGCATTCACTTCAAATAGGGCACCATCGAAATCCGTTGAGACGACGCCATATGAACTATGGTTTGGCAAAAGGCCAAAGTTGTCGTTGCTTAAAGTTTGGGGATGTGATGCTTACGTCAAAAAGCTTCAGCCTAAAAAGCTGGAACCCAAAGCGGAGAAATGCGTTTTCATAGTATACCCGAAAGAGACAGTCCGGTATACCTTCTATCTCAGATCCAAAGGCAAAGTCTTTGTCGCTAAGAACGAAACATTTCTTGAGAAAGAGTTTCTCTCGAAAGAATTGTGTGGGAGGAAGATAGAGCTTGATGTGGTTATTGAACCTTTACTTCAACCAGAAAGTAGCGCAGCGTAGAAAGTTGTTTCTGTGGAACCTACGACGGTAGAATAGGAAGTTAATGATGATGATCAAGAAGCTTCAGATCAAGCTACTATTGAACCTCGTAGGTCGACAAGGGCGCGTACTACTCCTGAGTGGTACGGCAACCCTGTCTTAGAGGTCATGTTGTTGGACAACAATGAACCTACGAGCTATGGAGGAGCAGTGATGGGCCCAGATTCTGAGAAATGGTTAGAAGCCATGAAATCCGAGATGGGATCCATTTATGAAAAAAAAAGTATGGACTTTGGAAGTATTACATGAAGGGAGAAAGGCCATTCAGAACAAATGGATCTTTAAGAAGAAGACAGACGCGGACGGTAATATCACTATCTATAAAGCTCGACTTGTGGCAAAGGGTTTTTCACAAGTTCAAGGAGTTGACTACGATGAGACATTATCACCCGTAGCGATGCATACGTCTGTCAGAATCATGTTGGCAATAGCTGCTTATTTCGAATATGAAATTTGGCAGATGGATGTCAAAATGGCGTTCCTCAACGGTTTCCTTGAGGAAGAGTTGTATATGATGCAACCCTAAGGTTTTGTCGATCTAGAGAATGCTGACAAAGTTTGCAAACTCCAGGGATCCATTTATGGACTGGTGCAAGCATCTCGGAGTTGGAATAAGAGCTTTTATGAGGTGATCAAAGCATTTGAGTTTATACAAGTTTATGGAGAAGCTTGTATTTACAAGAAAGTGAGTGGGAGCTCTATAGTGTTTCTAATATTAATGTGGATGACATATTGCTGATTGGAAACAATATAGAAATGCTGGAAAGCGCGAAGGAATATTTGAACAAGAGTTTTTCAATGAAGGACCTATGAGAAGCTACTTTCATATTAGGCATTAAGATCTATAGAGATAGATCGAGACGCTTAATAGCACTTTCACAGAGCCCGTACCTTGATAAAGTTTTGAAGAAGTTCAAAATGGATCAGTCCAAGAAGGGGTTCTTGCCTGTGTTACAAGGTGTGAAGTTGAGTAAGACTCAGTGCCCAGTGACTGCAGAAGATAGAGAAAATATTAGTGTCATCCCCTATGCTTCAGCCATAGGCTCTATCATGTACGCAATGCTGTGCACAAGACCCGATGTCAGCCTTGCCATAAGTATGGCCGGAATGGGGCACTGGCAAGCGGTCAAGAATATCCTTAAGTACCTGAAAAGGACTAAGGAAATGTTTCTCGTTTATGGAGGTGATGAAGAGCTCGTCGTAAAGGGTTACGTCGATGCAAGCTTTGACACTGATCCGGACGACTCTAAGTCGCAAACCAGATACGTATTTATTCTTAACGGGGGAGCGGTAAGCTGGTGCAGTTCCAAGCAAAGCGTGGTAGCTGATTCTACGTGCGAAGCGGGGTACATCGCAGCCTTGGAGGCGGCGAAGGAAGGTGTCTGCATGAAGAAGTTCATGACAGATCTTGGAGTAGTGCCTAGTGCACTGAATCCAATGAACCTGTTCTGTGACAACACTGGTGCCATTGCTCTAGCCAAGGAACCAAGGTTTCACAAGAGGACCAGACACATAAAGCGACGGTTCAACTCCATCCGATATACATCGAGGAGAAGGACATAAATATTTGCAAAGTGCACACGGATCTGAATGTTGCAAACCTGTTGACTAAACCTCTTCCAAGGGCGAAACATGATCAACACCAGAACTGCATGGGTGTTCGATTCATTACCATGTAAATCACATAGTGGTGTGAACTAGATTATTGACTCTAGTGCAAGTGGGAGACTGTTGGAAATATGCCCTAGAGGCAATAAATAAAGTGTTTATTATTATATTTTCTTGTTCATGATAATCGTTTATTATCCATGCTATAATTGTATTGATTGGAAACACATTACATGTGTGGGTAAATAGCCAACACACTGTCCCTAGTATGCCTCTAGTGAACTAGCTCGTTGATCAAAGATGGTCAAGGTTTCCTATCCATTGACATGAGATGTCATTTGATAACGAGATCACATCATTAGGAGAACGATGTGATGGACAAGACCCAAACTACAAACGTAGCTTATGATCGTGTCAGTTTATTGCTACTGTTTTCTGCATGTCAAGTATATGTTCCTATGACCATGAGATCATGCAACTCACGGACATAGGAGGAGTGCCTTGTGTGTATCAAATGTCGCAATGTAACTAGGTGACTATAAAGGTGCTCTACAGGTATCTCCCATGGTGTATTTTGAGTTGGCATGGATCCAGACTGGGATTTGTTACTCCGTGTGATGGAGAGGTATCTCAGGGCCCACTCGGTAATACAACATAACAACAAGCCTTGCAAGCAATGTGGCTAAGTGCTAGTCACGGGGTCTTGTATTACGGAACGAGTAAAGAGACTTGCCAGTAACGAGGTTGAACTAGGTATGGAGATACCGACGATTGAATCTCGGGCAAGTAACATACCGAAGAACAAAGGGAAAATCATTCGGGATTAACTGAATGCTTGACACAGAGGTTCAACCGATAACGATCTTCGTAGAATATGTAGGAACCAATGTGGACATCCAGGTCCCACCATTGGTTATTGGCCGTAGATGTGTCTCGGTCATGTCTACATAGTTCTCGAACCCGCAGGGTCTGCACACTTAAGGTTTGGTGACGTTTCCGTAGTATAGAGTTGTGTATGGTGGTGACCGAAGTTTGTTCGGAGTCCCAGATGAGATCCCGGACGTCATGAGGAGCTCCGGAATGGTCTGGAGGTAAAGATTCATATATAGGAAGTCCTGTTTTGGTCGCCAGAAAAGTTCCGGGCTTATTGGTAGTGTATCGGGAGTGCCGGTAGTCTACCGGGAGACCTCCGGGAGGGGTATTTCGACCCAAGAGGCTTCATGTGCTGTGGGAGAGTGAATATCAGCCCTTAGTGGTCTGGTGGAAACTCCTACACAAGACCCATGTGGCCAGAGAAGAAAAGCCAATAGGAAAAGGTGGAAAAAAGGCTAAAAAGGGTGAATCCTAGTCCTACTAGGATTGGAGGTGGACTCCACCTCCTCCACCTCCTTCGGCCGAAGCCTCCTTGGCTTGGAGGCCAAGGCTTCCTCCTCTCCTCTTCTCCTCCTATAAAAACTGGTAGATTTCTAGGGTTTTGCACTAGTTTTTTTAGCCATGTGCAACCCTATCCTCTAGTGCATAGTTTCTCCTCTAGATCAGATTCTGGAGTGCTTAGGCGAAGCCCTGCCGGAATTGCTCCACCATCATCGCCGGAGCATCGTCACGCTGCCGGAAAACTCTTCTACCTCTCCGTTCTCTCTTGCTCGATCAATACGGCGGAGATCGTCATCAAGCTATACGTGTGCTGAACGAGGAGGTGTCGTCCGTTCGGTGCTAGATCGGAAGGATCGTGATCAAGTTCGTGGTACGGATCGTGATCAAGTTCGCGGGAATGATCGTGATCAGATCGTGGGACGGATCGTGATTGGATGCGGGACGCACAGCGATTTGGATCGCAAAGACGTTCGACTACACCAACCGCGTTACTTAACGCTTCCCGCTTAGCGATCTACAAGGGTACGTAGATCCACTCTCCCTCTTGTAGATGCTCATCACCATGGATAGGTCTACGTGTGCGTAGGAAATTTTTGTTTCCCATGCAACGTTCCCCAACACCGACGTGGGCGGATACCATAACCATGACACTATAGAATAACTAACAATAATACAAGTAAGTAAACCGTACTCGGAGCTATCTAAATCATACAAGTAATTTTTTTAAAAGATTTTAAGAAGAACAAGGGGATCACCAAGGTGGCCGGTGCCGCAATGAGACAGTGTGGACGATGGACGGTGGTTAGGACGGTCGGGGATGGGAAGGAACCAAATAAACCACACCTACACATATGCAACCTAACAAGTTAATTTGAGCTCAAATTGCATATAAATCAAATAAACTCCCACAAATCACATATCACATATCTCTGAGCATACCACAAGCTAATCTAGCAATAAGAGATGAAGGAGCAAAGTTGCTAACCTTTATGAACACTTGGATAGATAGGGTGCCTTTAAATCTTGACAAATCCTTGGCAAAATGGAGGATGAGCTTCGAGCAAGAAGAAGAACATGGGAAGGCACCAAATAAACCACACCTACACATATGCAACCTAAAAAGTTAATTTGAGCTCAAATTGCATATAAATCAAATAAACTCCCACAAATCACATATCACATATATTTGAGCATACCACAAGCTAATCTAGCAATGAGAGATTAAGGAGAAAAGTTGCTAACCTTTATGAACACTTGGATAGATGGGGTGCCTTTAAATCTTGATAAATCCTTGGCAAAATGGAGGATGAGCTTCGAGCAAGAAGAAGAACAGGGGAGAAAACAGAGCTTTTTCGATCGGCTGCATACAGACGTATATGTTGGAAGTCTTTAGTACCGGCTGGTGACACCAATCGATATTGTACTAAAGGTTGCCCTTTAGTACCGGTTGGTGTCACCAGCCGGTACTAAAGGTGCAAGCGGGGCCCAAGTCTAACCATAAGCCTGCCACGCCCCCTTTAGTACCGGCTCGTGACATGAACCGGTACTAAAGGTCCCTCATGAGCCGGTACTAAAGGTCGCCCTGCTCCTAGCCATTGGAGCCGGCACAAACCGGGACTAATACCATCTTTAGTATAGGCTCGTGACCAGACCGGGACAAATGCTTGGGACGAAAGGTCTGTTTTCTACTAGTGCCTATTCTCTAGTGCATAGTTTCTCCTCTAGATCAGATTTCTGCAGTGCTTAGGCGAAGCCCTGCCAGAATTACTCCACCACCATCACCGCGGCGCCGTCACGCTTCCGATGAACTCTTCTACCTCTCCGCTCCCTCTTGCTGGATCAAGAAGGCGGAGATCGTCATCAAGTTGTACGTGTGTTGAACGCGGAGGTGTCGTCTGTTTGGCGCTAGATCGGAAGGACCGTGATCAATATCGCGAGACGGATCGTGATGAGATCGCGAGATGGATCATGATGAGTTCGGGGGTCGGATCGTGATTGAATCGCGGGACGGATCATGATGATATCACGGGACGCTCGACGATTTGGATCGCAAAGACGTTCGACTACATCAACCGCGTTTCTTAACGCTTCCGGCTTAGCGATCTACAAGGGTATATAGATCCACTCTCCCTCTCATAGATGCTCATCATCATGGATAGATCTTGCGCGTGCGTAGGAAATTTTTTGTTTCCCATGCAACGTTCCCCAACAATTTCGAGTGTCGTTTGATTCCACATGGCTATTGTGTTGTGACGGTGGATGAAATAATGGATGGATTTGAGGGGGTGGAGCTTGACAACCCTATAGTTGAAGAGGATATTATTCTTATTGAGATGCTTTTAGGAGTACCTGTCTATGGAGAAAAGAGTACATCAAGCTTCCAAATTTGACGCCTCAGCAGACTCAGCCTCCTCCGACGCGTCAGGGCACTCCGCCTCCTCCTCCTCCTCCGGAGCGTCAATGCACTCCGCCTCCTCCTTCTCCTCCTCCGGCGCGTCAGGGCACTCTGCCTCCTCCTTCACCTCCTCCGGCGCATTAGGGAACTCCGCCTCGTCCTCCTCCTCCTCTGGCGCATCAGGGCACTATGCCTCCTCCGACGCGTCAGCAATGGCGGAAGAGATTCGCCTCCGCCGCTTCGGCGGCTAGCAGTACAATAGGTGGGAAGAAATCCAAATTTGGTCCAAGCCTCAAGCCTCTTCCGAAGTTACCATATGACAGGACCGAAGAGGAAAACGATGAAATCAGTGCAGCCAAAGTGAAGGCCCATTTTGCAAGGAAATATCCACCTCCGAAGGAAACGGTAGATCCGGTGAAAGCGAAGCGCACTCTGCATGCCCTGAAGCGACCACCACGGGCTCTGCTATCCAACTATGGCAGCATAATTAGTAAGACACATGATGAAGCGTAGCGGTCAGAAAGTACTTCTAGTGCTGCAAGAGACAAAAAACAAAGAAGTGGGAAAAAATTCCCCATATCGGCCAACAGGAGAAGCAATTGTGCCTCCCGCTCAAGGTGTCTAGCGATATCGCTAATCATCCGGTGCTACTGCCCGGTACCACTCTTGATGATTACCTGTCCGATGATGTATAGTTTGAAATGGCTGAGGTAGTAGACGTCTTTAGATACGAGCATGGGAAGCGTCTAGTCAAACCTGATCATCCTCATCTAACAACGATGATGTAAAAATTGCATGAATGGTACATGGAAACCAAAAAAAACTCTGGGACCGATAGTTTGATGATCGGAATTAAAAAGGAAAGGACTTCCCTGGAGTTGACCTGCTGCTTGTTGAATTTGTGGAGTTATTTCACTTATACAATCAAGAGGCCCTTGACAAACAACTCATGACTTGTTACTGTCTGTAAGTATTACTTCTATAATTAAGTCTCTAGCTCAGCTCGTTCATTGCATGTATATATAATTATCCTTACTATATTATGCAGATTGAAGATGGTCGAATGCAAAAAAGAGCAAATCTATGACATTGGGTTCATTAGCCCAAATACCGTAAATGAATGGTCGGTGCAAAACGAGGCCGAAGATACCGAGGACAACTTGCTAGAAGCGTTCCTTAGACATCAAAACAAAAGGGGAATACTCTTTCTTTACAACTTCAAGTGAGTGTTACTGTCTTGTGCATATTCGGTTTCTCTTAATCCAGGTTAAGTAATGTATGAGTTATGCGTCCGCATCTCCCACTATATTCTTCTATCCATTAACCTTGACGGGGCATTAGTAAATGTCTTAGACTCGCTCAGTAAAGATCCCAAGTATTATGCGGACATGACCGCAATGCTCCAGAAGTAAGTTCAATCAATATCGGGACCATATCGGGAACTTTCGTTCATTTTCTGATAACAAGTAATCATTTTCTTAGCCTGCCACGGTTTGGAAAAAGTTCACCACTATGGTTCTGGGTCTGAAGAAGGAGCTGCGATTTGCACACCCCAAAGTAAGTAGTACTAGCTTGTTCATCGTATCTCTCATTGATTCTAGTTTAATCATTATCATTATCATGCTTGCTTATCAGTTTGATTGACCTATATTCTCGTAAAGTGCTTGTACCCAGCACCCGGGACTCATTTATGTGGATACTACGTATGCGAGTTCATTCGCCACTATACCTCTGAGCGAGGCTTCTCTAAGAAACAATTTAAAGTATGCAAACAATATTCACAATTTTATTTTATATATTACCATCAATTGTGTTAGTATCATTCATATATATGTATTGACCCCTGATACGGATCCAACATATCTATAATTTTTTATCGTTCCATGCTATTATATTATCAACTTTGGATGTTTTCTATGCATGAATATGCTATTTTATATTGTTTTTGGGCCTAACTTATTAATCCAGTGCGCAGTGCCAGTTCCTGTTTTTTCCGTGTTTTTGACCTTTTTCAGATAGGAATATCAAACGGAGTCCAAATGGAATAAAACTTTCGCCGTGATTTTTTTTGGGAAATATGAAAAATACCTGAAGAAAAAGATACAGGAGAGACGGCCCGAGGGAGTCATGAGCCTGGGAGGCGCGCCCCCCCTGGCCGTGGCTAGGGGGCTCGTGACCTCCTCGTGCCACCTCTCGACTTGTTCCCGACTCCAGATGGCCTTATAAATAAGTAAACCCTCGAAAATAAACCTAGATCGCAAGTTCCACTGCCACAGACCTCCAAAGACACCAAAAACCAATCGGGAGACTGTTCCGGCATCCTGCCAGAGGGGAATTCATCACCGGTGGCCATCTTCATCAACACCATTGCCTCTCCGATGATGCGTGAGTAGTTCACCTCAGACCTACGGGTCCATAGCTAGTAGCTAGATGGCTTCTTCTCTCTGTTTGATCTTCAATACAAAGTTCTCCATGATCTTCATGGTGATCTATCCGATGTAATCTTCTTGTGCGGTGTGTTTGTTGAGATCCGATAAATTGTGGATTTATGATCAGATTATCTATGAATATTATTTGAGTCTATTATGAATTCCTATATGCATGATTTCATATCCTTTTAATTCTCTTCGAGTTATGGGTTTCGTTTGGCCAACTTGATCTATAGTTCTTGCAATAGGAGAAGTGCTTGGTTTTGGGTTCATACCGTGCGGTGTCCTCACCTAGTGACAGAAGGAGTAGCGAGGCACGCATCGTGTTGTTGCCATCAAGGGTAAAAATATGGGGTTTATATCATATTGCATGAATCTATTCCTCTACATCATGTCATCGTGCTTAAAGCGTTACTCCCTTTATCATGAACTTAATACACTAGATGCATGTTGGATAGCAGTCGATGTGTGGAGTAATAGTAGTAGATGCAGAAAGTACCGGTCTACTTGTCTCGGATGTGATGCCTATATGTATGATCATTGCCTTAGATATCGTCATGACATTGCGCTATTCTATCAATTGCTCAACAGTAATTTGTTCACCCACCGTAATACTTGCTTTCATGAGAGAAGCCTCTAGTCAACACTATGGCCCCCGGGTCTATTTTACATATTTTATATTCAGATATAAACACAAAAACACTAAAAATACCTTGCTGCAATTTTATTTACTTATTTACATTCATTTACTATCACTATCAGATCTCATTTTGCAAGCAATCGTAAAAAGATTGACAACCTCTTTATCGCATTGGGTGCAAGTTTGTTTGTGTTGGTGCATGTTCCTTGTGGCCTCATCTTGTTACTCCTACTGTATTGATACCTTGGTTCTCAAACTGAGGGAAATACTTACCGCTACCTTGCTGCATCACCCTTTCCTCTTGAAGGGAAAAACCAACGCAAGTCAAGAAATCTCACATGAACTAGCCAACTTCTGGTGACGTTGTAGAGAAGTAGCAGGAAGAATTTCTGGCATCGTTGCCGGGGAGTATTCAAGTGAAGCATATATACAAGTACCTATCACAAACTTATCTCTTGCATTTACATTATTTTCTATTTGCCTCTCATTTTCCTATTCCCCATTTCTAAAAAACAAAAACTACAAAAATATTTGTCTTTCTTTATTTGCTTTTTTCTGTTTGCTTGTGTGCTTGTCTACTTGCTAAGTCACCATGTCTGAAAACACTAAACTGTGTGACTTCTCTAATACTAAAAATAATGATTTTATTATTACTCCAATTGCTCCCGCCACTAGTGCGGAATCATATGAAATTAATGCTGCCTTGTTGAATCTTGTTATGAAAGAGAAATTTTCCGGCCTTCCGAGTGAAGTTGTCGCATCCCATCTTAATACCTTTATTGAGTTATGTGATATGCAAAAGAAGAGATATGTGGATAATGATATTATTAAATAGAAGCTATTTCCGTTCTCACTACGAGATCGAGCAAAAAACTTGGTTTTCATCTTTACCTAAAAATAGTATTGATTCATGGAACAAGTGTAAAGATGCCTTTATTTCCAAGTATTTTCCACCTGCTAAGATTATCTCTCTTCATAATGATATCATGAATTTTAAGCAACTAGATCATGAACATGTTGCACAATCTTGGGAGAGAATGAAATTGATGATTAGAAATTGTCCCGCTCATGGGCTAAGTCTTTGGATGATTATACAAATTTTCTATGCTGGTTTGAATTTTGCTTCTAGAAATATCTTGGATTCCTCCTCCGGTGGAACTTTTATGGAAATCACATTAGGAGAAGCTACAAAACTCTTGGATAATATCATGACAAATTATTCTCAATGGCACACTCAAAAATGGCCTACTAGTAAAAAAGTGCATGCTATAGAAGAAATTAACTCTTTGAGTGCTAAGATGGATGAGTTAATGAAATTGGTTGCTAGTAAGAGTGTTCCTCTAGATCCTAATGATATGCCTTTATCTTCCTTGATTGAGAATAGCAATGAAAATTTGGATGTTAATTTTGTTGGTAGGAATAATTTTGGTAACAACAATGCTTATAGAGGTAACTTTAGTCCTAGGCCTTTTCCTAGTAATCCCTCTAATAATTTTGGAAATTCGTACAACAATGCTCATGGAAATTATAATAAAATACCCATTGATATTGAGAGTAATATTAAGGAGTTTATTAATTCGCAAAATATTTTCAATGCTTCCATACAAGAAAAATTGCTTAAAATTGATGACTTGGCTAGGACTGTTGATAGCATGTCTCTTGATATTGATGCTTTGAAATTGAGATGTGTTACTCCCAGGATTAATATGGATGAGAATTTGAAAGCTATGAGTATTTCTATGAATGAGAGTAAAGAAAGAACCGCCCAAATTCGTGCTAGACATGAATGGCTCAAAAAGGCGTGTTCTCGTGATGAGAATCACGAAGATCTTCAAGTGCTTGATCTGACTCCTATTGAATCCTTGTTTTCTAATGTCAATCTTAATAATGATGGGGCTGGATGTGAATCCACTTTGGTTGAGAAACACCCCAATGATTCGGAGTCTATTTATCTTGATGCTAAAAATACTAAAAGTGGAGTAGAAGATATCAAAACTTTGAATAGTGATGAAATTACTACTTTGGATCTCAAGGAATTTAATTATGATAGTTTCTCTTTGATTGAATGTATTTCCTTGATGCAATCCATGCTAAACTCACCACATGCTTATAGCCAAAATAAGGCTTTTACTAAACATATCGTTGATGCTATAATGAAATCTCTTGAAGAGAAACTTGAGTTGGAAATATCTATTCCTAGAAAACTTCATGATGAGTAGGAACCTACTATAAAAATCAAGATTAAAAATTATGAATGCCATGCTTTGTGTGATTTGGGTGCTAGTGTTTCCACAATTCCAAAATCTTTATGTGATGTTCTAGGTTTCAATGAGATTGATGAGTGCTCTCTTAATTTGCATCTTGCGGATTCTACTATTGAGAAACCTATGGGAAGGATTAGTGATGTTCTTATTATTGCAAATAGTAATTATGTGCCCGTAGATTTCATTGTGCTTGATATTGATTGCAATCCTACATGTCCCATTATTCTTGGTAAACCTTTCCTTAGGACATTGGTGCGGTTATTGATATGAAGGAAGGGAATATTAAATTTCAATTTCCATTAAAGAAGGGCATGGAACATTTTCCTAGAAAGAGAATACAATTTCCTTATGAATCTATTATGAGAGGTACTTACGGATTGAGCACTAAAGATGATAATACTTGATTCTATTGCCTTATGCCTAGCTAAGGGCGTTAAACAATAGCGCTTGGTGGGAGGCAACCCAATGAATAGGTTTATTTCTGATCTTTTAAATTATCTTTTGTTGAGTTAACACCATCATGGTCCTGTTATGATTTTGTTTTTTATGTTTTAATTAGTTTTTGAGCCAAGTAGAACCTTTATGATTAGTTTTGGTGATAGTTGTTTAATCATGCTGGAAAAAGCCAGAAACTTTGTGCTCACGAAATTATTTTTTGTTTCTAGCCAGAAAGAGATTGTGAGATGATTCTTTTTGTTTCTGATTGATATGAAAATTCACCTAATTTTAATAATTGTTTCAGAATTTTTGAGTTAACAGAGGTATACGAAATATACACATTGCTACAGACTGTTCTGTTTTTGACAGATTCTGTTTTTGTTGTGTTGATTGCTTATTTTGATGAAACTATGGGTAGTATCGGGGGGTACGAGCCATAGATAAGTGAGAATATAGTAATATAACATCAATATAAATGGAAATTAAAGTTTACTACAGTACCTAAAAATTTGGTGGTTTGTTTTCTTATGCTAATGCTATCACGAGTTTCTGTTTAAGTTTTGTGTTGTGAAGTTTTCAAGTTTTAGGTGATGTTCTTATGGACAATGAAATAAAGAGTGGCAAGAGCCTAATCTTGGGGATTCCCAAGGCATACCAAGACAAATTCAAGGACACCAAAAATCCTAAGCTTGGGTATGCCCTGGGAAGGCATCCCCTCTTTCGTCTTCAATCCATCGGTAATGTTACTTGGAGCTATATTTTTATTCACCACATGATATGTGTTTTGCTTGGAGCGTCGGGTAATATAAGAGTCTTTGCTTTCTTTTTTGTCACAGTTATCCTTGCTGCACACGTTTTTAGAGAGACATGCATTCATCGTGAATTTGTTAAAATACTCACTGAGCTTCACTTATATCTTTTGAGCTCAGTAATTTTGCTCCCATGTGCTTCACTTATATCTTTTGAGCTCGGGAATTTTGCTCACATGTGCTTCACTTATATCGTTTTGAGATTGGTAATTCAGCTCACATGTGCTTCACTTATATCTTTTGAGCTTAGTAAGTTTGCTCCCATGTGCTTCACTTATATCTTTTTGAGATTGGTAATTCAGCTCACATGTGCTTCACTTATATCTTTTGAGCTAGACAATTTTCCTCTAGTGCTTCACTTAAATCTTTGTAGAGCACGGCGGTGTCATATTTTGTAGAAATACAAACTCACGAATCTTCACTTATATCATTTTGAGAGTGATCTATCTAAGTAACTTGGTAATTGGAGTGTGTTATGAAATTAGTCCTAAATATGATAGGCATCCAAAGAGGATATAATAAAAACTTTCATATTCAAGTGCATTTATTAGTAAGATAAGTTTGATTCCTCGCAATTAGTTTTGAGATATGGATATGGTAATATTAGAGTTATGTTATTAGGGTGTTGTGAATCTAGAAATACTTGTGTTGAAGTTAGTGATTCCCGTAGCATGCAAGTATGGTGAACCGCTGTGTTAGGAAGTCGGAGCACAATTGATTTATTGATTGTCATCCTTTGTGTAGAGGTCGGGATCGCGCGATGGTTAACTCCTACTAACCCTTCCCCTAGGAGTATGCGTTTATCACTTTGTTTCGATTACTAATAAAACTTTTGCAATAAGTATGTGAGTTCTTCATGACTAATGTGAGTCCATGGTATAGATGCACTTTCACCTTCCACCATTTCTACCCTCTCTAGTGCTGTGCAACTCTCGCCGATGCACAAACCCACCATATGCCTTCCTCAAAACAGCCACCATACCTACCTATTGTGGCATTTTCATAGCCATTCCGAGATATATTGCCATGCAACTTCCATCGTTCCGTTTATTATGACACGCACCATCATTGTCATATTGCTTTGTATGATCGTAAGATAGCTAGCATGATGTTTTCATGGCTTGTCCGTTTTTTGATGTCATTGCTATGCTAGATCATTGCACATCCTGGTACACCGCCGGAGGCATTCATATAGAGACATAAATTGTTCTAAGTATCGAGTTGTAAGTAAATAAAAGTGTGATGATCATCATTATTAGAGCATTGTCCCATGTGAGGAAATAAAAGAGGCCAAATATGCCCACCAAATAAAAATAGCCCAAAGAGCCCAAACAAAAAAATATGAGAGAAAAGAGAGAAGGGACAATGCTTCTATCTTTTTCCACAATTGTGCTTAAAATAGCACCATGTTCTTCATGACAGAGAGTCTCTTGTTTTGTCACTTTCATATGCTAGTGGAAATTTTGATTATATAACTTGGCTTGTATATTCCAATGATGGGCTTCCTCAAATAGCCCTAGGTCTTCGTGAGCAAGCAAGTTGGGTGCACACCCACTAGTTTTCATTTGTCAGCTTTCATACACTTATAGCTCTAGTGCATCCGTTTCATGGCAAACCCTACTCATTCACATTGATATCTATTGATGGGCATATCCAGAGCCTATTGACACGCCGAGTCAATGTGATCATCTCCTCCTTTTTGCCTCACAACCTCCACCACACTCTATTCCACCTATAGTGCTATATCCATGGCTCACGCTCATGTATTGCGTGAGAGTTGAAAAAGGTTGAAAAATTAAGAGTGCAAAAACAATTACTTGATCAATAACGGGGTTGTACATGATTTAAATTTGTTGTGTGGGGATGATGGAGGATAGCCAGACTATATGATTTTGTAGGGATAACTTTCTTTGGCTTTGTTATTTCGAAAGTTCATGATTACTTTGCTATTATGCTTGAAGTATTATTGTTTTCATATCAATATTAAACTATTGTTTTGAATCTTACGGATCTGAACATTCATGCCAACATAAAGAGATTACATAAAACAAATATCTTAGGTAGCATTCCACATCAAAAATTCGTTCTTTATCACTTCCCTACTCGAGGACGAGCAGGAGTTAAGCTTGGGGATGCCTGATACGTCTCCAACATATCTATAATTTTTTATCGTTCCATGCTATTATATTATCAACTTTGGATGTTTTCTATGCATGAATATGCTATTTTATATTGTTTTTGGGACTAACTTATTAATCCAGTGCCCAGTGCCAGTTCCTGTTTTTTCCGTGTTTTTGACCTTTTTCAGATAGGAATATCAAACGGAGTCCAAATGGAATAAAACCTTCGCCCTGATTTTTTTGGAAAATATGAAAAAGACCTGAAGAAAAAGATACCGGAGAGGCGGCCTGAGGGAGTCACGAGCCTGGGAGGCGCGGGCCCCCTAGCCGCGGCTAGGGGGCTCGTGACCTCCTTGTGCCACCTACGACTTGTTCCCGACTCCAGATGGCCTTATAAATGCGGAAACCCTCGAAAATAAACCTAGATCGCAAGTTCCGCCGCCGCAGACCTCTAGAGCCACCAAAAACCAATCGGGAGACCGTTCTGGCATCCTACCAGAGGGGAATTCATCACCGGTGGCCATCTTCATCAACACCATTGCCTCTCCGATGATGCGTGAGTAGTTCACCTCACACCTACGGGTCCATGGCTAGTAGCTAGATGGCTTCTTCTCTCTCTTTGATCTTCAATACAAAGTTATCCATGATCTTGATGGTGATCTATCCGATGTAATCTTCTTGTGCGGTGTGTTTGTTGAGATCCGATGAATTGTGGATTTATGATCAGATTATCTATGAATATTATTTGAGTCTATTCTGAATTCTTATATGCATGATTCCATATCCTTGTAATTCTCTTCGAGTTATGGGTTTCATTTGGCCAACTTGATCTATAGTTCTTGCAATAGGAGAAGTGCTTGGTTTTGGGTTCATACTGTGCGGTGTCCTCACCTAGTGACAAAAGGGGTAGTGAGGCATGCATCGCGTTGTTGCCATCAAGGGTAAAAAGATGGGGTTTATTCATATTGCATGAATCTATCCCTCTACATCATGTCATCTTTCTTAAAGCGTTATTACGTTTATCATGAACTTAATACACTAGATGCATGCTGGATAGCGGTCGATGTGTGGAGTAATAGTAGTAGATGCAGAAAGTATCGGTCTACTTGTCTCGGACGTGATGCCTATATATATGACCATTGCCTTAGATATCGTCATGACTTTGCGCTATTCTATCAATTGCTCAACAGTAATTTGTTCACCCACCGTAATACTTGCTTTCATGAGAGAAGCCTCTAGTGAACACTATGGCCCCTGGTCTATTTTACATATTTTATATTCAGATCTTAACACAAAAACACTAAAAATACCTTGCTGCAATTTTATTTACTTATTTACATTCATTTACTATCACTATCAGATCTCACTTTGCAAGCAATCGTAAAGAGATTGACAACCTCTTTATCGCGTTGGGTGCAAGTTTGTTTGTGTTTGTGCAGGTTCCTTATGGCCTCATCTTCTTACTCCTACTAGATTGATACCTTGCTTCTCAAACTGAGGGAAATACTTACTGCTACCTTGCTGCATCAGTCTTTCCTCTTCAAGGAAAAAACCAACGCAAGTCAAGAAATCTCACATCAACTAGCCAACTTCTTGTGACATTGTAGAGAAGTAGCAACCCCCTTCTTTAAATTAGATCTGGCAGATACGGTATGAACTCCTACCACATGATCGCATATGAGCAATTCAAGAGGAATTGACGAGATTCTTTCTTGACGATGTCATACCTGAACACGGAGAATGCCATGTGAAATTGCAAATGGATCTTAGGTGTTAGGGATTGTAAGAGATGTTATATTGTACGTATGTAGTAGTGTCTGATAGATATACGAAAACTTGTTGTTCGACCAATTATGGAGAAAGAGATGTCACTTCTGTCTATATATGTTTATGACGATCTTGTTTAATTACTGGTTTCCTTCATTTGCCTACTAGCTAGCGTCGAGTTCTCTATATGTATAGTAGCTAGCGTCGACCAAGCACGGAGAAAGAGAGGTCACTTCTCTCTATTAGCTAGCTAACACAATATGAAACCCCTAAATTAACCCTCCAAAACACCTGCCCCCCCCCCCCCACACACACACACCTTCCAAAAAAACAGCGCATGCGAGCTGCTGACGCATGGCTGAATTTTGGTCCCGGTTGGTGTTACCAATCGAAACTAAAAGTCCTCCGCCTGGGCGTCCCGCAGCGGCAATCTGGAGCCCCTTTGGCCCCGGTTCATAAGAAAACCGGGACTAAAGGTTTTGGGCATTAGTCCCGATCATTTTTTTCCCGGTTCGAGAACCATGACTAAAGGCCCTCTGAAACCGGGACTAGTGCCCTGTTTTCTATTAGTGTAAGTGTGTTTTAGATTCTAATTTGCAAGTTGTCTGTACCTATTACGTGTTCTGATCCGTAGACCCCATGGTGACAATAATTGGGACCCCCTCCATTGATGATTGTAGCATGATGAGTTCATGTATTCAGTATGTGTCAATGCATTGTTTCAGTTCTCTATTTAAAGGAGGCCTTAATTACCCTTAGATTTCTATTAGGACCCCGCTGACACTGGTTGGACAAGTTCTTATTATAAACATGTATAATTATTTATGGAATACATGCCTACATATGATTGATGAATGAAACTAGTTCTGTGTCTCTCTAGGTTGTGATTGTTATATGATTGATTTCATCCAAATATCCATCGATCCTCCATGTCTATGTTTTTCTCATATTGTGTTTGCTAAGTTACTACTGCTGCTACTATTGTTCCAACAAACTACAAACTGCTATGTTATAGTTATTGTTACCGCTGCTACTGTTACTATTGTTACCAAAACTATCAAACTACTGTGTTGCTAAATAATTTGCTGCATAGAATTTATCTTCTGGGTGTGGTTGAATTGAAAACTCGGTTGTTAAGGCTTATAAATATTGTTTGGGTCCCCTTATATCGAATTAATAAATTTGGGTAGGATACTCCCCTCGAAAACTGTTGCAGTCCCTTATACTTATTGGACATCATACAACAACGCATGTAGTCTCTCAAAGCAGAGTAAGAATAAATACGGTAAGATAGGATCACCTTGCCGGAGGCCCCGCTAGGGGATAACTTCGTATGTACATGTTTCACTAACCTTAAACCTGAATCTCACGGTCGGAATGTGCTTGCTAATCAAATCCACAAAGCTCTATGCAAAACCCAGTTGTACCATCACCTTCTGAAGGAAACCCACTCCACATAATCATATGATTTGCTCGTATCCAATTTGAGGGAGTCCAAAACAACTCTCTTCCTCTTCAAGAAATGTGCCATCTCATATGCCAGGATAGTATTATCCAAAAAGAGCCGATCGTGTACAGACAGACTCTGATTTGGTGATTTAATCTAGAAGTTATTCTATAAGTTACCAAATAATTGTAGTGCACAAATTTCAATAGGATATTTGTTGTGCACATACACCTAGAACATTATAACCATACTTAAATATAAGAAAATAGACATTGACACACACATATATACACACTCAGGATCATGTAAGTGTCACAATTTTATTTGAGTTGAATGTGATTTTCTTTCTCTTTTTTATACAGACCCTAGATCTTCTAAGTAGCAACGAAAGATTAATAGTTAAATGTGATTTTTCATATATTTTTATTCCTTGCTCTGATTTAGACGTAACATAGTAGAACAAAATTACCCAACCTAAAATTAGAAAATAGCATTATATTTATTGCAAACTAAAATTGCATAATAACGCACTTCAAAATTTTAAACTACAAACACAAGTAAGTGTTTAATGTTGTTAGATGAAATAGAAACTAACAGTAATTATTACCATATGTTAAGGATTGTACTAGTTAGAAAATTTAGTTTAAATTTAGCGATCGGGTGATCTATAAAAAGTATAAATAATCAGTATAAATATGTAGCCTCATGGTCGTGATCATGGTGTAGACGAGCATGGTGTTTTAGGCCAGACAAGGATGAACTAGGTGAGTGTGGTGGCCTTGAAGGAGGCGTGGAAGCATGGACTACAAAGATCATTAGTAACATAAAACACATGATAATACACAGATTGTGATGACCTATGCTATTATTAACATATATAATGACACTTGTCCTTAGATGAAAAATAAAACATTGTTATAGAAAAGTTAACTGTATAAAGGTACTAATCACTCTAATCACGAGATAAAAATCTGGTTCTCATAGCCGCCAATTAAGGAGATATGCATGATCATGATTTATTTTAACATTAGTGCGAGTTGTATAACTTTGCCCACATAAACTCTATTTTTCCATTGTTCTCACATTTTCTTAGATGCGAGACTTGGTTAGACTTCAAAGCGTGTTCCTCATCTGGTACATTATAGTTTTACGAGGCTAGGTGTTCGCTAAATGTTGAGTCAAGCCAAAATAGTTGACACTCCACCATGCTTAAATATAGTAGTGTACTGCTAATGCAGCTTATCTAAGGATGGTGTATTGATAGTGTGAGAGAGAACAGCCCACTATTGTCTAATGATGGGTGGCAATCAAATACTACTTGTGGATATCGGCATATATATACCGAGTGTATGTATGTATTTTGTATACGGGTGAATCTTCGACCAATCTGTGTGTGATGCATGAATCACAAACGGTGTAGTTCAACATTCATCACCAATAAGACTAGTGTAGAAACGATATGCCGGCGTTCTAAAAATAAGATTGCTGGTGTCAGAGGCGACACCACCGATATGATGTCACTGTTTAAAAATACCGACGACGTTAGATCCCACTGTTTACTCACGCCACCACTATTTATAATATCTATGGCGTAGCATATTTTGACACGCCACCTACAGCATAGAATAGCTATGGCGTGCCATCCAATTTCCATGCGCCACATCACTAACGTAATTGTGAATTAAAAAAATACAACATATTTTGTAGCATTCACCCGTACACAAAATACATACATACATATGTTCCATCCAGACGTCCAATTCATACATTTAGTATATATATACCGAGTGTAGAGGTTGTCGTCATCGCTGCTGCAGTGTCATGTGGATGTCATCATCGTTGCTTCCGCCATGTGTCGATGTCTCCGTCACTGTCGCCGCCGCAGCCCTGTCTTGATGTCTTCGTCGTCGCGGCCACCACAGCTCTGTGTCATGAATGAACTAGTTTACAACTGAAGAAATGCACATGAACAAAAAATTAACTCAGGCAGTACAAGAATGAATTAATTTACGAGAACAAAACATAATTCAAAAAGTAAACATAGGTAGGATACCACATAATAGCAAAACAAGTTATCAATAACTTTCAGAAGTAGAAACAACAGAAAATATAAATGAGCAGTGGGCTATGATGCAACTATGTAATTAGCAGCTATGCAATAACTTCTAGCAGTAGGCATAAGAAAAAACTATTTTTTGTGCATGCTCACATTTTAAGATTTATGCCAAGAATATAACAGGGCAGGGGCACACTATCTGTCTTCTATCTATTATATCTACTAAAAGCAAAATACGGGTCAGAATGAGAGAAAATGCTAGAAAAATCCACAATAATCAGAAAAATCTGGCCGTTTAATTGGCGCATTAAAGATTAATAACCGTTAGTTGGTTTGAGCCAAAGAAAATTACCCACCATTGTCATGACGCAAAAAATGTCCTCAAAGGAAAAGAAAACATACCATCAACCGTTCGATGTCATTAATGTGGGATTTAGGACATCAGACCGATACGTTGTACAACCATCTCTTACAGCCTAGGGCTTCCTCTGGATCTCCTCAAAGGAAAAAAAATGTCGCTTCTGTTGGATCTCCTTCCTCCACATGCCACCTCCTCTGATCTATGGCGTTGCTTCTCCTCCATCTTCTTCAAGCATAGGCACCTGCCTTTGGATCATTAACATATAGACCAGCCACCTATTAGGTCCACATGTCATAGACACAAAGGCAGGTGTCTTAAGGCACCGAAGGGCAGTCCACACCACCTATGATCTGTGGTGCTTTTTCCAACGTCCAGGACGAACAGTTCTTCGCCGCCACGATGCACCCCACGTCCATTTTGTTTTCCTCACAACCCCGGCTATTCTTATCGTCAATCTACCAGCTCTCGAAGACGTACGTCTCGGGTCGATGACGAACTACTGAGCAAGTTGATTCCCTTCTGTTACATGGGCGACGTCATTTAAGCAGAGAAGTAGCATTACAAAGAGTATAGAGCCGTGGACTCCAGCGTGCGTACAGCAACTCCGGCGTGCGCACAGCAGCATGACGTTGCCGATGGGACATGCCGAGTTCTTTTCGGCTAACACACACATACTGAAGCTAGCTCGATTACTTTCCGAGCCAACATGTGTGTGATTTTGTACATGTCACACCAAACGGTGAGAAGATGGATCAATGTAATTGGTTTTCATGGTGGGGTGTGGAGCATGCTGGCTTACCTAGGAGCTGCTGGACATGGCTGGTGTCCAAGCTGCTGTGCCGATGGGACATGTCAAACTCCATGCTCGCTTATCTTTCAGAGCGCGCGGTCTTTCCTCAAACTGATTTGTCAAATTCTTTCTTCGTGTGGTGGCCAAGCTGCTTAATTTCTTTATGGGTTTCCCAGGTTGTGGTGCGGAGCTGCTGGACGTCGTTGGTTTTCTTCACTCCATCGGTGATATTCTGTCTCCTTTCTTGCTGTGTGTGGTGTGTCTTATACCCGCACCTTTCTTCTTTGGGTGAAAAACTGCAAAATTATAGAGTCTGTACAAGATGCAGCCATGATCTGAAATACTTTCACCTTCTCTGAGTAGGCTAATTCAGATTTAGGAGGGAGAGAAAAGAAGCCTGCTAAAGTATGGTGCTGTGGTAGGAGCAGGAGCTCTACCAGGTCTTGGTCGAAGGGAGTAGGGAAAGGAGGACGATGGGCGTTGGCGGGATCACGGCGGCCGGCGGCTGGGCGCCGACCTTGCGATCGGGGGAGGCGGCGGCTAGAGAGGTTCGGCTAGGGTTTAGGGACTCCGGCTCCTCTGGGAGCCGGCAATAGAGTTTGATCTTATTGCTTAAATCTGAAAAAAGTCTTTACATCTCTTTATATAACTAAGATGACTTGAAAAGTAAGATAACTTGATAACTTGGGCTAAGCCCCTACCTAAACCTGCCCATTGGGTCTCCTCCGGGTGTATGGCACGCCGGTCATAACATCTCTCCCCGCCTGCGCAAACAGCTCGTCCTCGAGCTGGAAGTCTGGATAGTGCTGACTGAACTAGTCATGTTGCTCCCAAGTCGCGTCCTCCTCCGGCAGGCCTTCCCATTGTATGAGCAAGTGCCATACGCCGCGACGAAGTTGGGCCCGCAACACCTTTGCCGGCCCGGGAAGAATTCACCCGTCGGAGGTCGGAGGTAGCGCCGGCGTTGCCGCCGATGGCTCCCCACGATAGGGCTTCAGAAGCCCCACATGGAAGATATCGTGGATGCGGGCACCGGCCGGAAGCTGCAGGCGGTAGGCCACCCTCCCGATGCGATCCAACACGGAAAATGGCCCGGCATAGCGCGGACCCAGCTTGCGCCGCACGCGTGGGTCCAGGGACTGCGTAGAGCGATGAAGAAGACGCAGCCAGACACAGTCACCCACCGCAAACTCCGCCTCGCGGTGGTGGCCGTCATAGTAGTGCGTGGCCAACTGCTGGGCCTGAAGGGAGGCGTTGGCGCACCTCGGCAAGCATCTCATCACGGCTGTGAAGAAGGTCACCCGCCACCTCTGTCCTAGCCGTCTCTGGGTTGACCGGCAGGATGGGCGGGGGCGGTCAGCCATAGACCACCTCGAACGGCGTGGCGCGCAGGGCAGAGTGATAAGAGGTGTTGCAGCAGTACTCCGCCCAAGCAAGCCAATCCACCCAAGCACGAGGACGATCACCTGTAACACAACGTAAATACATGGCAATCACCTTGTTAACCACCTCGGACTGCCCGTCCGTCTGCGGGTGGAACGCCGTGCTCAATCGGAGTTTCACGCCCGCCATCCTGAAGAGATCGCGCCAAACATGTCCCGTGAACACTGGGTCCCGGTCGCTGACGATCGATGAGGGAAACCCGTGAAGGCGAACGATGTCGTCGAAGAAGGCTCGGGCCACGGAGGCAGCTGTGTAGGGATGGCCAAGCGCGATGAAGTGGGCGTACTTGGAGAAGCGCTCAACCATTGTGAGGATGACGGACTTGCTGCCCACCTTGGGAAGGACCTCGATGAAATCCATGGAGATATCGGCCCGGACCTGAGAGGGCACGTCCAGAGGCTGTAGTAGCACTGCCGGCCTAAGCGTATCCGTCTAGTTCCACTGGCATGTCACACAAGACCGCACCCAGTCCTGAACTAGGCCCCGATCACCGGGAATGTAGAAATCGGCATGGAGACGGTGGAGCGTCTTCTGCACACCCTCGTGGCCCGCTGAGTGAGCCAGCAGCAGCACCTGGTGACGAAGATCGCCGTGATCCGACACGAAGAGGCGTCGCCCATGCAGGAGCCGGCCATCCACCAGACGCCACGGCTCCGGCAAGTCGCCGGTCTCCAGGCGCTGCCGAAGGAGCTTCGCGTCGGGGGCGTCTGCGGTGGCCCAGCGGATGTCGTCGAAGAGAGCGAATGAAGGTCCGGAGCGGATGCAGAGGGCCGCCCCGTCGAAGGCGCCCGTGGCCGGGTCGTGGTCGTCGCGGTGGGACAAAGCGTCGTCCACGGTATTAAGTCGGCTCGGGCGATACTCGACGATGAAATCAAAGCCAAAAAGCTTGCTGATCCATGATACGTCTCCAACGTATCTACTTTTCCAAACTCTTTTTCCCTTGTTTTGGACTCTAATTTGCATGATTTGAAAGAAACTAATCCGGGCTGACGCTGTTTTCAGCAAAACTGCCATGGTGTTGTTTTTGTGCAGAAATAAAAGTTCTCGGAATGACCTGAAAACTTACGAGGAATTTTTGTGAATATATAAAAAATACCGGAGAAAGAATCAACCGGAGGGGAGGTGCTAGTGGGCCACGAGCCCAGGAGGCGCCCCCCCTAGGTTGTGCCTAGCAGGCTCGTGGGGCCCACATGGCCCCTCCGACCTCATCTCCAGCTCCATATATTCTCTTTCGTCCCAGAAAAAATCAAGAAGAAGAAATCATCGTGTTTTACGATATAGAGCCGCCGCCACCACCTGTTCTTCCTCGGGAGGGCAGATCTGGAGTCCGTTCTGGGCTCCAGAGAGTGGAAATCGAAGACATCGTCATCATCAACCATCCTCCATCGCCAATCTCATGATGCTCTCCATCGTTCGTGAGTAATCTCATCGTAGGCTTGCTGGACGGTGATGGGTTGGATGAGATCTATCATGTAATCGAGTTAGGTTTGATGGGGTTTGATCCCTAGTATCCACTATGTTCTAAGATTGATGTTGCTACTATTTTGATATGCTTAACGCTTGTCACTAGGGACCGAATGCCATGATTTCAGATCTGAACCTATTATGTTTTCATCAATATATGTGTGTTCTTGATCCTATCTTGCAAGTTGTAGTCACCTACTATGTGTTATGACCCGGCAACCCCGGAGTGACAATAGCTGGAACCACTCCCGGAGAAGACCATAGTATGAGGATTCCATGTATTCACCATGTGATAATGCTTTGTTCCGGTTCTCTATTAAAAGGAGACCTTAATATCCCTTAGTTTCCATTAGGACCCCGCTGCCACGGGAGGGATGGACGAAAGATGTCATGCAAGTTCTTTTCCCTAAGCACGTATGACTATATACGGAATACATGCCTACATTACATTGACGAATTGGAGCTAGTTACATATTACCCTATGTTATAATTGTTACATGATGAATATCATCTGGCATAATCTTCCATCACCGATCCAATGCCTACGAGCTTTTCCTATATTGGTCCTTGCTTAGTTACTTTACCGCTATTGCTGTCACACTTGCTACACAAATCACCACTGCTACTGTTACACCTATTACTGTTACTATCATACTACTTTGCTACTAAAACTTTGCTGCAGATACTAAATCTTTCAGGTGTGGTTGAATTGACAACTCAACTGCTAATACTCAAGGATATTCTCTGGCTCCCCTTGCGTCGAATCAATAAATTTGGGTTGAATACTCTACCCTCGAAAACTGTTGCGATCCCCTATACTTGTGGGTTATCAAGACCTTTTTCTGGCGCCGTTGCCGGGGAGCATAGCTCTATTCTCTGAGTCACTTGGGATTTATATCTATTGATCACTATGAAGAATTCGCGAGATCCAAAAACTAAAGTTCTGCCCTCAACTACGAGGACAGGTAAGGAACTGCCATCTAGCTCTGCACTTGATTCACCTTCTGTTATGAGTAAATTTGCGACACCGCCACCTGCTATTAATTCTGATATGTCGCCTATGGTTGATGATGCTATTTCTGCTATACATGATAATTATGATGATGCTTTGCTTGGTAATGATATGCCACTTGGTGAATTTCTTGATGCACAAATTGCTAGAGTTACTACTAAATCAAATGATACTTCTGAAACTGATGAAATTATTGAAATGGAACCTGCTGTTACACCTGTTAGACCTAGCCCTCCTAAATATGAATTGCCTAATATATCTAAGGGTTATGTTATGGAAGGAGAGGTAGCTGAAGACTTTCTTGCTTGTAAGGATAGCTATGATCTTAAGAATTTATTACATAAGTGGAAAGAAAAATTTCTGAATGCTAGAATGAAATATGATCCTAAGTTTGCCACTTCACCTATCTTTGTTACTGATAAGGATTATGAGTTCTCTGTCGATCCTGAGTTAATCACTTTGGTTGAATCTAATCCTTTTCATGGTTATGAATCTGAAACTGTTGTAGCACATCTTACTAAACTAAATGATATCGCCACCATATTCACTAATGAGGAAAAAACTCGCTATTACTATATCCTTAAGTTGTTTCTTTCTCACTAAAGGGCAATGCTAAAACTTGGTTTACTTCTCTTGCTCCTGGTTGTGTGCGTAGTCCCCGGGATATGGTACACTACTTCTCTGAGAAATATTTTCCTGCCCATAAAAAACAAGCTGCCTTGTAGGATATATATAACTTTCTGCAAATTAAAGAAGAGAGTCTCCCACAAGCTTGGGGGAGGCTTGTCCAGTTACTAAATGCTTTGCCTGATCACCCTCTTAAGAAAAATGAAATACTTGATATCTTTTATAATGGACTAACCAATGCTTCTAGGGACCACCTAGATAGTTGTGTTGGCTGTGTTTTCAGGGAACGAACTGTGGAACAAGCTGAAATTCTATTGAATAATATCTTGTGCAATGATAATGCTTGGACTATTCCCAAACCACCTCGGAAGCCAACTCCGAAGAAAATAGGTGTTCTATTCCTCAGTCCTGAAGATATGCAAGAAGCAAAGAAATCTATGCGAGAGAAAGGTATTAAATCTAAAGATGTCAAGAATCTACCACCTATTGAAGAGATACATGGTCTTGATAACCCAAAGAAGGTAGAAGAGATACATGGTCTTGATAACCCGACACAGGTAGTAGAGGTAAATTCTCTTCGTAGATTCAATGAGAGTGATATTCCTTATGATAAACCTCCTAGCTTATGCTTAGATGAATTTGATAACTTTGTTGCCAAACAACAAAGTTTTAATGATTATGTTAGCAGAAAACTTGAACAAAATGCTCATATGATTAATCATATAAGTGCTTGTGTGGATAAAAATGTTAATAATCTTAAGCTTATTAGTAAACATGCTTCTCTGGTCACTACTCAAGTAGAGCAAGTACTCAAGGCTCAAAATGGCTTGCTTACTGAATTGAATGATAATTCTGTTAAAGTTGTTACTAGAGGTGGTAGAATGACTCAGGAACCTTTGTATCATGAGGGCCATCCTAAGAGAATTGAGCAAGATTCTCAAGGAATTAATACTGATGCACCTAGTTGTCCTGGTAATAGGAAGAAAAATAAAGATGATAGGAACTTGCATGCTAGTAAACCTGTTGCTCTTACACCTGAGAATCCAAATGATATATCTATTTCTGATGCTGAGACACAGTCTGGCGATGAACATGAGCCTAGTGATAATGTTGACAACGATGTTCATATTGATGCTCAACCTAGTAATGATAATGATGTGGAGATTGAACCTTCTATTGAACCTGATAACCCACAACCTAGGAAGAAAAGATATGATAAGAGTGATTTTATTGCTAGGAAGCACGGTAAAAAAAGAGAACCTTGGGTTCAGAAACCCATGCCCTTTCGTCCTAAGCCATCCAAGAAAAAGGATGATGAGGATTTTGAGCTTTTTGTTGAAATGATTAGACCTATCTTTTTGCAAATGCGTTTGACTGATATGCTTAAAATGTCTCCTTATGCTAAATACATGAAAGATATTGTGACTAATAAAAGGAAGATACCTGATGTTGAGATTTCCACCATGGTTGCTAATTACACTTTTGAGGGTGGGACTCCTAAGAAACTAGGTGATCCTGGAGTACCCACTATACCTTGCTCCATTAAAGGAAATTATGTTAGAACTGCTTCATGTGATCTTGGAGCCGGTGTTAGTGTTATGCCTCTCTCTTTATATCGTAGACTTCAATTGGATAAGTTAACACCTACTGAAATTTCTTTGCAAATGGACGATAAATCAACTGCTTTACCTATCGGCATTTGCAAGGATGTGCCTGTTGTGGTTGCGAACGTTACTATCTTAAAGGACTTTGTTATTCTTGATATTCCCGAGGATGATGCCATGGCAATCATCTTTGGAAGACCCTTTTTAAACACTACAGGGGCTGTTATTGATTGCAACAAAGGCAATGTCACTTTCCATGTCAATTGTAATGAACACACGGTGCACTTTCCGAAGAAACAATATCAGGCTCATTGCATAAATTCTATTGAAAAATCTTCATCTATTATTATTGGATGCTTTGAATTCCCTGTACCTACTGTCAAGATGACATATGATATACTTATTGTTGGGGATATGCATATCCCCATTGAGGTAACCTAGTGATTTTTCGAAAATTCTCCGGTTTCATGTGATTCGGAAAAAAGTTTGTCAAGGAGACTTGATCAACCTCATTGATGGATTTCTTTTGATGACCATGAGATGGATGAATCTAGAAGTAACAATCTTCTGCTACTAACTTTTACTTTCAGTTACTTAGTAGAAAAATAATAAAAATAGCATTATTTTCCTGTTTTCTGCATTATCCGTCCAATAAAAAAATGACCTGAAAATAAAAGTTCTTCAAATGCCCTGAAATTCAAGTATGATTTTTTCTGGAATATATAAGAATTTCTGAGATAGATTACTATCGAGGGGGATGCACCAGTGGACCACGAGCCCAGGAGGCACGGCCACCCCCCTGGCCGCGCCTGGCGGGCTCATGGGGCCCACATGGCCCCCCTCCACTTATTCCAACCCCCATCTCCTTCTTCTACCTCCAGAAAAAATCATCCCATAGCTCAAACCCGTGTTCTTGCTCATTTTGCTGCGTTTTTCGATCTCCTTGTGCAAAGCCCCATTCACCAAACTGTTTTAGGGAATTGTTCCTTTGTATGTGACTCCTCCATTGGTCCAATTAGTTTTTGTTCTAGAGCTTTATTCATTGCATATTATTTCTTCCTTTGTGACCCTGTTCTTGAGCTTTGCATGTTAATTTTATTTGGTCCTAAGTAGTTTTGATGCAAGATATGGCCTCTAGGCACTTGTAGGAGTAGTTGTTATGAGTTTTGTTAAGTTTTGTTCACTTTTATTTTGAGTCACTAAAAATTTCAGAATTTTCCAGAGGAATAAAAGGGAATCATGAGGAGATTTCTAAGGGGCTCTTCGAGCCGTAACCCTAAGGAAGATGAAAATGAGAAGAAGAAACCCAAGTATCCGGTCCCCCGAGTTGCAGAAGTTCGAGCATGCAAGTGGCCAAGCGATATGTTCTTACACGCTGCCGGTATTCATAAGGATTTTTATTACTTGGTGGAGAATGCCGGCCTTACCCCATTTGTCGAAGATAAGTGTCCACAATACCTCCTCCTCACTAATACTTTCGTGCAAAGCTTTAATTTCTGTCCGAGGAAGAGTCCTCCTCTGGTTGAGTTCAAGTTATATGATATCCCCCAGCGCATGTCACGTCAGGATTTTTGCAATCTTTGCAAGTTACCTTATGTTGGGGATATTCATGAACCTCGTCCACGGGACTTGGAGGCTTTCATTGATACTATTGCCGTAGGAGAGGAAAGAGGGGTGTCTGGTGCCAGAATTGCTAACGTGCATTTTCCTGTGCTTCGTTATTTCTCTATTTTTGTAGGAAAATGTTTGATTGGTCGTGGAAAGGCCGGAGTACCCAGGAGCCGGTTACTTTCCTCCTTGGGAGTAGACCAACTTAGGCCGAAAGCCTAAGCTTGGGGGAGTACGTGTGTCTCACCGACTTTATATTCATGTTCACACATTCACTTAGATAGTCGGTGTTCCCACTTTTTAATTATATCATCCATGCTAGTTTATTTTCTTTTCTCGCATTCTTCTTGTGTGTTTGTTTAACTTGAGAAAATCTAAAAAAATAAGAAAAACAAAAAAATTAGTTGTAACTTTACATTCTTGCACGCTTAGTGGTAACTAAAAAGAAAACCCAAAAAGATTTCCACGCTCTTCTTTTGCTTGTTGGGAGCTTTCTCGTGTAAATAGTTTTATTTTTCTTTGGGTCGAGGTAGAAGACCATGATTAAAATGATTAGTGCCTCTCATATGCATTATTGTTTACCCGTCAAAGAGCCATATTACCTTGTCTTCTCCTCTGAGTTTGCTTACAGATTCCAGCTTAGTCCAATGCACGAACACTCTTATTATTATTCACATCATTCGGTCGTGCAAGTGAAAGGCAATAATGAGGATATATGATGAAGTGACTGAGCCTGGAAAAGCTGGTATGAACTTGACCTATTTTGTTTCTGTAAATATGACTAGCTCATCGTTCCTAATCCAGCATTGTTATGAGAGAAACATGTTTGCACGCTTTCTAGAAATTCTACATCATTTCCGATCAACAATATGTCATCGACATATGCTTATCAGAAACTCTACAATGCTCCCACTCACTTTATTGTAAATACAAGTTTCTCATAAACTTTGTATGGACTCAAAAACTTTGATCACCTCATCAAAGCGTATATTCCAACTCCGAGATGCTTGCTCCAGCCCATAGAAGGATTGCTGGAGCTCGCACACCTTTTAGCATCCTTAGGACAGACAAAACCTTCTGGTTGTATCACATACAACCTTTCCTCGAGTAAACCGTTAAGGAAGCAATATTTTGACATCCATCTGCCAGATTTCATAATTAAAAAATGCAGCAACTGCTAACTTAATTCCAACAGACTTTAGCATCGCTATGAGTGAGAAAGTCTCATCGCAGTCAACTCCTTGAACTTGTCAAAAACTTCTTTGCAAAAAGTCAAGCTTTATAAATGGTGACATTTACCATCAGTGTCTGTCTTCATCTTAAAGGTGCATTTGTACTCGATGACCTGCCATCCAACGAGCAAGTCTAGCAAAATCTATACTTGGTTTTCATACATGGATCCTTTCTCAGATTTCATAGTCTCTAACCATTTGTCGGAATCTGGGCCCATCATCGCTTCCTCCATAGCTCGTAGGTTCATCGTTGTCCAACAACATGACCTCCAAGATAGGGTTGTCGTACCACTCAAGAGCATTACGTGTCCTTGTCAACCTACGAGGTTCGATAGTAACTTGATCCGAAGCTTCATGATCATCATCATTAACTTCCTCTTCAACTGACGTAGGCTCCATGGAAACATCTTTTTGTGCTGCGCTACTCTCTCATTGAACAAAGGTTCAACAAACTCATCAAGTTCTATCTTCCTCCCACTCAATTCTTTCGAGAGAAACTCTTTCTCGAGAAAGGACCTAGTTTTAGCAACAAACACTTTGTACTCAGATCTGAGATAGAAGGTATGCCCAACTGATCTTAGGGTATTCTATGAAGATGCATTTTTCCGCTTTGGGTTCGAGCTTATCAGACATAAGTGTCACATTCCCAAACTCTAAGAAATGACAGCTTAGGTTTTTGCCAAACCATATGGTGTCATCTCAACGGATTTAGATGGTGCCCTATTTAAAGTGAATGTAGTTCTCTCGAATCCATAACCCCAAAACGATAGTGGCAAAACGATAAGAGACATCATAGTATGCACCATATAGAATAGAGCACGACTATGACGTTCGAACACACCATCACACTATGGTGTTCCAGGTGGCGTGAGTTGTGAAACAACTTTCACATTTTCTAAAGTTGTATGCCAAACTCGTAACTCAGATATTCACCTCCACGATCATATTGCATACATTTTTATCTTCTTGTCACGATGATCTTAAACTTCACTCTAGATTTGCTTGAACTTTTCAAACAATTCAGACTTGTGTTTCATTAAGTAAATATACACTATATCTAATCAAATCACCAGTGAAGGTAAAATAACAATATCCACCGCACGCTACAATACTCATTGGATTGCATACGTCAACATGTATCATTTCCAATAAATCACTTGCCCGCTCCGTCAAACCGGAAAACGGGGTACTTAGTCATCTTGCCCAAGAGTCATGGTTCGCATGTCTTCGATTCAAAATCGAATGAGTCCAAAGATCCATCGGCATGGAGTTTCTTCATGTGATTTATACCAATATGACATTTAGCGGCAATGCCACAAGTATGTGGTACTATCATTATTAACTTTGTATCTTTTGGCATCAATGTTAAGAACATGTGTATTACTATGATCAAGATTCAACAAACCATTCTCACTGGGTGCATGACCATTGAAGGTATTATTCATGTAAACAAAATAACCATTATTCTCTAACTTAAATGAATAACCGTGTTGCAATAAACACGATCTAATCACATTCATGCTTAACGCAAACACCAAATAACATTTATGTATGTTTGTCACTAATCCCGAAGGTAGAGAGAGCATGTGATGTTGATCAGATAAACCTTGGAAACATTTCCAACACACATCGTCACCTCACACTTAGCTAGTCTTCGTTTATTCCGTAGCCTTTGCTTCGAGTTACTAACATTTAGCAAATACCCAGGTGCTACTAGGAGTACTAGCAAGGTACACATCAATAACACGTATATCAAATATACTTATGTCGACGTTGCCAGCCTACTTATCTACCAAGTATCTAGGGTTGTTCCACTTCAGCGACCGCTCTCCTCATAATAGAAGCACTTAGTCTCGGGTTTGGGTTCAACTTTCGGTTGCTTCACTGGAGCAGCAACTGACTTGCCATCCATGAAGCTTCCTTCCTAGCCCTTGCCCTTATCGATACTAGTGGTTTTACTAACCATCAACACTTGATGATCCTTCTTGATTTCTACCTTCGCGGTGTCAAACATCGCGAACAGCTCAGGGATCATCATTTCCATCCCTGACATAATTATAGTTCATCACGAAGTTCTAGTAGCTTAGTGATAGTGACTTAGAGAACTATATCAATCACTATCTTATCTGGAAGATCAACTCCCACTCCATTCAAGCGATTGTAGCACCCAGACAATCTGAGCACATGCTCAACGATTGAGCTATTCTCCTTCATCTTGCAGGCAAAGAATCTTGTTGGAGATCTCATATCTCACAACACGGGCACGAGCCTGAGATCCCAATTTCAGCTCTTAGAACATATCATATGTTCCATGACGTTCAAAACGTTTTGGAGCCTCAATTCAAATCCGTAATGCATGACGCACTAAACTATCAAGTACTCATCGGAACGTGCCTGCCAGATGTTCACAACATCTACAGACGACGCTAGAGGGGGTGGCGCACCGAACGGTGCATTAAGGACATAAGCCTTCTATGCAACAATGAGGACAATCCTCATATCACGGACCCAGTCCGCAATATTGCTATCATCATCTTTCAACTCTATTTCTCTAGGAACATATAAAAATTCAAGGGAGCTACAGCGTGAGCTACAACATAATTTGCAAAGACACTACTGACTATGTTCATGATAATGAGTTCAATTAATCATATAACTTAAGAACTCCCACTCAAATTGACACCCCTTCGGTCATTCGAGTGATACATGATCCAAATTCACCAACTCAAGTCCGATCATCACGTGAGTTGAGGTGGTTTCAGTGGTGAACATCATCATGTTGATCATATCTACTATATGACTCATGTTCGACCTTTCGGTCTCTTGTGTTCCAAGGCCATGTCTGTACATGCTAAGCTCGTCAAGTTTAACCCGAGTCTTCTGCACGTGCAACACTAGCTTGCACTCGTCGTATGTGAACGTAGAGTCTATCACACCCGATCATCACGTGGTGTCTCGACACAACGAACTTTCGCAACGCTGCACACTCGGGGAGAACAATTTATCTTGAAATTTAAGTGAGGGATCACCTTATAATGCTACCGTCGTCCTAAGAAAAACAAGGTGCATAAAAGGATTAACATCACATGCAAATCATAAGTGACATGATATGGCCATGAACTTGTGCTTTTGATCTTCATCTTTAAAGCACCGGCATGATCTCCATCATCATCAGCATGACACCATTATCTACATCATCTTGATCTCCATCAACCTGTCTCCATTGGGGTTGTCACGCCCACCATGATTCTACTACTATTGCTACCGCTTAGCGATAAAGTAAAGCATTACATAGTGCTTAATGATTGACACGCATGTCATACAATAATTAAAGACAACCCTATGGCTCCTGCTAGTTGCCGTACTCATCGACATGTAAGTCGTGATATTCTATGAAATACATGATCATCTCATACATCACATATATCTCATCATGTAATTGGCCATATCACATCACAACATACCCTGCAAAAACAAGTTAGACGTCCTCTAATTGTTTTTGCAAGTTTTACGTGGCTGCTACGGGTATCTAGCAAGATAAATTCTCACCTACGCAAAAACCACAACGGTGATACATAAGTTGCTTTTCAACCTTCTCAAGGACCACCTTTGTCGCATCCGATCCAACTAAAGTAGGAGAAACAGACACCCGCCAGCCATCTTTGTGCAAAGAAGTTACACGTCAGTCGATGGAACCGGTCTCTCGTAAGCCTACGAGTAAGGTTGGTCCGGGCCGCTTCATCCCACAATACCGCTGAACCAAAACACCACCGAGGGAGGAAGCAATCTAAGCTTTAACGCCCACAAACTCCTTTATGTTCTACTCGAGATCTCATCTACACATAAACCTGTCTCTGATACCACTATTGGGGAACATTGCATGGGAAACAAAAAAATTCCTACGCACACGCAAGATCTATCCATGGTGATGAGCATCTACAAGGCGGAGAGTGGATCTATATACCCTTGTAGATCGCTAAGCGGGAAGCCTTAAGAAACGCGGTTGATGTAGTCAAACGTCTTTGCGATCCAAATCGCCGAGCACCCCACGATCCCATGACGATCCATCCCACGATCCAATCATGATCCATCCCGCGATGGCATCACGATCTGTCCTGCGATCCAATCACGAATTGTCTTGTGATCTTGATCACGGTCCTTCCGATCTAGCGCCGAACGGACGACACCTCCGCGTTCAGCACACATATAGCTCGATGACGATCTCCGCCTTCTTGATCCGGCAAGAGGGAGCGGAGAGGTAGATGAGTTCTCTGGCAGCGTGACGGCGTTGCAGCGATGGTGGTGGAGCTATTCTAGCAGGGCTTCGCCTAAGCACTGCTGAAACCAATCTAGAGGAGAAACTACGATCTAGAGGAGAAGAGGGCAGCATGTGGCAATTAGGGTTAGCTCTTCCCTCTAAATCCTCTAGTATATATAGCAGAGAGGGAGGGGAGTGGGCAGCCTCAAACCCTAAAGGTTAGGTCGAAATTGGAGGTGGAGGAGTCCTACTCCAATCCTATTAGGAGTACGATTCCTTCTTTCCACTGGGAAACCCTTTCCACCTCTCCACCTTTTGGGTTTTTCCCACCCCTAGACACATGGGCCTTAGTGGGGGCTTAGTCCAACCCACCAGGGGCTGGTTTGACTCCTATCAAAGCCCATGAGGTCCTTTGGGTCGAGACACCCCTCCCGATGGTCCCCCGGCACCCTCTCGGCATTCCCGGTACACTACTGATGAGCCCAAAACTTTTCCGATGACCAAAACAGGACTTCCTATATATCAATCATTACCTTCGGACCATTCCGGAGCTCCTCATGATGTCCGTGATATCATCCGCCACTCCGAACAACCTTCGGTCACCACCATACATAACTCTATACTACCGAAACATCACCGAACCTTAAGTGTGCAGACCCTGCGGGTTCGAGAACTATGTAGACATGACCAAGACACCTCTACGGTCAATAACCAATAGCGAGACCTGGATGCCCATAATGGATCCTACATATTCTACGAAGATCTTTATCGGTTGAACCTCTATGTCAAGGATTCAGTTAATCCCATATGTTGTTCCCTTTATTCCTCGGTATTTTACTTGCTCGAGATTCGATCGTCGGCATTGCGACTTCTCTACAACGTCACCAAAAATTGGCTAGTTGATGGGAGAATTCTTGTCTTGCATTGGTTTTTCCCTTGAAGAGGAAAGGGTGATGCAGCAAGGTAGTGGTAAGTATTTCCCTCAGTTTGAGAACCAAGGTATCAATCCAGTAGGATTAACAAGATGGGGCCACAAGAAACCTGCACAAACACAAACAAACTTGCACCCAACGCGATAAAGAGGTTGTCAATCCCTTTACGATTGTTTGCAAGGTGAGATCTGATAGTGGTAATAGATGAATATAAATAAGTAAATAAAATTGCAGCAAAGTATTTTTAGTGTTTTTGTGTTTAGATCTGAATATATTATGTGTGAAATAGACCCAGGGGCCATAGTGTTCACTAGAGGCTTCTCTCATGAAAGCAAGTATTACGGTGGGTGAACAAATTACTATTGAGCAATTGATAGAATAGCGCAAAGTCATGACGATATCTAAGGCAATGATCATACATATGGGCATCACGTCCGAGACAAGTAGTCTGGTACTTTCTGCATCTACTACTATTACTCCACACATCGACCGCTATCCAGCATGCATCTAGTGTATTAAGTTCATGATAAACGGAGAAACGCTTTAAGAAAGATGACATGATGTAGAGCGATAGATTCATGAAATATGATATAAACCCCATCTTTTTACCCTTGATGGCAACAACACGATGCGTGCCTCACTACCCCTTCTGTCACTAGGTGACGACACCGCACGGTATGAACCCAAAACCAAGCACTTCTCCCATTGCAAGAACTATAGATCAAGTTGGCTAAATGAAACCCATAACTCGAGAGGAGACTCAAATAATATTCATAGATAATCTGATCATAAATCCACAATTCATCGGATCTCAAGAAACACACCGCAAAAGAAGATTACATCGGATAGATCACCATGAAGATCATGGAGAACTTTGTATTGAAGATCAAAGAGAGAGAAGAAGCCATCTAGCTACTAGCTATGGACCCGTAGGTCTGAGGTGAACTACTCACGCATCATCGGAGAGGCAATGGTGTTGATGAAGATGGCCACTGGTGATGAATTCCCCTTTGGCAGGATGCCGGAACGGTCTCCCGATTGGTTTTTGGTGGCTCTAGAGATCTGTGGTAGCGGAACTTGCGATCTAGGTTTATTTTTGAGGGTTTCCGTATTTATAAGACCATCTGGCGTCGGGAATAAGTCGAGAGGCGCCACGAGGAGGTCACGAGCCCCCTAGCCGCGGCCAAGGGGCGCGCCTCCCAGGCTCGTGGCTTCCTCGGGCCGCCTCTCCCGTATCTTTTTCTTCAGATATTTTTGATATTTTCCATCAAAAATCACGGCGAAAGTTTTATTCCGTTTGGACTCCATTTGATATTCCTATCTGAAAAAGGTCAAAAACACGAAAATAACAGGAATTGGCACTGGGCACTGGATTAATAAGTTAGTCCCAAAAATAATATAAAATGGCATATTCATGCATATAAAACATCCAAAGTTGATAATATAATAGCATGGAACAATCAAAAATTATAGATATGTTGGAGACGTATCAAGCATCCCCAAGCTTAACTCCTGCTCGTCCTCGAGTAGGGAAGTGATAAAGAACGAATTTTTGATGTGGAATGCTACCTAACACATTTGTTTTATATAATCTCTTTATTGTGGCATGAATGTTTAGATCCGTAAGATTCAAGACAATAGTTTAGTATTGACATGAAAACGATAATACTTCAAGCATAATAGCAAAGTAATCATGAACTTTCGAAATAACAAAGCCAAAGAAAGTTATCCCTACAAAATCATATAGTCTGACTATGCTCCATCATCCCCACACAACGAATTTAAATCATGCACAACCCCGGTATTGATCAAGTAATTGTTTTTGCACTCTTATTTTTTCCAAACTTTTTCAACTCTCACGCAATACATGAGCGTGAGCCATGGATATAGCACTATAGGTGGAATAGAGTGTGGTGGAGGTTGTGAGGCCAAAAGGAGGAGATGGTCACATCGACTCGGCGTATCAATAGGCTATGGAGATGCCCATCAACAGATATCAATGTGAATGAGTAGGGATTGCCATGAAACGGATGCACTAGAGCTATAAGTGTATGAAAGCTCACAAATGAAAACTAGTGGGTGTGCACCCAACTTGCTTGCTCACGAAGACCTAGGGCAATTTGAGGAAGCCCATCATTGGAATATACAAGCCAAGTTATATAATGAAAATTTCCACTAGCATATGAAAGTGACAAAACAAGAGACTCTCTGTCATGAAGAACATGGTGCTATTTTAAGCACAAGTGTGGAAAAAGATAGTAGCATTGTCCCTTCTCTCTTTTCTCTCATTTTTTTTTGTTTGGGCTCTTTGGCCTCTTTTTTTATTTTCTCTCTTTTTTTGTGGGCATCTTTGGCCTCTTTTATTTCCTCACATGGGACAATGCTCTAATAATGATGATCACCACACTTTTATTTACTTACAACTCGATACTTAGAACAATAATGACTCTATATAAATGAAAGTGATGGCACATGTCATGAGACGGAACGGTGAAAGTTGCATGGCAATATATCTCGGAATGGCTATGAAAATTCCATAATAGGTAGGTATGGTGGCTGTTTTGAGGAAGGCATATGGTGGGTTTGTGCGCCGGCAAAAGTTGCACGGCACTAGAGAGGGTAGCAATGGTGGAAGGTGAAAGTGCATCTATACCATGGACTCACATTAGTCATGAAGAACTCATATATTTATAGCAAAAGTTTAATTAGTAATCGAAACAAAGTGCTAAACGCATACTCCTAGGGGAAGGGTTGGTAGGAGTTCACCATCGCGCGATCCCGGCCTCTACACAAAGGATGAAAATCAATAAATCAATTATGCTCCGACTTCCTAACATAGCGGTTCACCAAACGTGCATGCTACGGGAATCGCTAACTTCAGCACAAGTATTTCTAGATTCACAACACCCTACTAACATAACTCTAATATTGTCATATCCATATCTCAAAACTAATTACGAGGAATCAAACTTATCTTACTAATCAATGCACTTGAATATGAAAGTTTTTATTATATCCTCTTTGGATGCCTATCATATTTAGGACTAATTTCATAACACACGCCAATTACCAAGTTACTTAGATAGATCACTCTCAAAATGATACTCCCTCCGTTCCTAGATATAAGGTGTATAGTTTTTGGCACGAATATTAAAGAACGCATGTGGAGGGAAATTTTCACAAGTTTTGGGCGGGATTACACCCGACTAACGGAGATCATAAAATACAGGAGCTTATGTGATATAAGGAAATGTAATCAAATTCCTAAAATATATATCCAAACGAGTGATGCAACGCAATACACCTTATATTTTGGATTTTTCCCAAAAATCTATACACCTTATATCAAGGAACGGAGGGAGTATAAGTGAATATTCGAGAGTTTGTATTTCTACAAAATATGAAACCGCCGTGCTCTACAAAGATTTAAGTGAAGCACTAGAGCAAAATTACCAATCTCAAAAGATATAAGTGAAGCACATGGGAGCAAAATTACTAAGCTCAAAAGATATAAGTGAAGCACATGTGAGCAAAATTACTACGCACAAAAGATATTAGTGAAGCGCATGTGAGCAAAATCGCCAAGCTCAAAAGATATAAGTGAAGCTCATTGAGTATTCTAACAAATTCACGATGAGTGCACATCTCTCTCAAAAGGTGTGCATCAAGGATGATTGTGACAAAACAGAAAGCAAAGACTCTTATAATACACGACGCTCGAAGCAAAACACATATCATGTGGTGAATAAAAATATAGCTCCAAGTAACGTTACCGATGGATTGAAGACGAAAGAGGGGATGCCTTCCCAGGGCATCCCCAAGCTTAGGATTTTTGGTGTCCTTGAATTTGTCTTGGGATTCCTTGGGCATCCCCAAGCTTAGGCTCTTGTCACTCTTTATTCCATTGTCCATAAGAACATCACCCAAAACTTGAAAACTTCACAACACAAAACTTAAACAGAAACTCGTGATAGCATTAGCATAAGAAGACAAACCACCAACTTTTAGGTACTGTAGTAAACTTTAGTTTCCATTTAGTTTGATGTTATATTACTGTATTCTCACCTGTCCATGTCTCGTACCCCCCGATACTACCCATAGTTTCATCAAAATAAGCAATCAACACAACAAAAACAGAATCTGTTAAAAACAGAACAGTCTGTAGAAATCTGTATATTTCGTGTACCTCTGCTAACTAAAAAATTCTTAAAAAATTATGAAAATTAGGGAAATTTGCATATAAATCATCATCAAAAATAATCAGCTCAAAATATTTTTCTGGATAGAAATGAAAAATAATTTCGTGAGCACAAAGTTTCTGTCTTTTTCCAGCATGATTAAACAACTATCACCAAAACTAATCATAAAGGTTCTACTTGGCACAAACACTAATTAAAACATAAAAAACACAATCATAACAGAATCATTATGGTGTTGGCTCAACAAAATAGAAATTAAAAAAACAAAAATAAACCTATTCATTGGGTTGCCTCCCAGCAAGCGCTATCGTTTAACGCCCTTAGCTAGGCATAACGATTTCAATGATGCTCACATAAAAAAAGTAGTAGTTTAGATATGCAAAAGAGCATCATGAAGAGCATCAAAAACACATTTAAGTCTAACCCACTTCCTATGCATAGGGATTTTGTGAGCAAACAATTTATGGGAACAAGAATCAACTAGCATAGGAAGGCAAAACAAGCATAACTTCAAAACTTTGAACACATAGAGAGGAAACTTGATATTATTGCAATTCCTACAAGCATATGTTCCTCCCTCATAATAATTTTGAGTAGAATCATGAAGGAATCTCACAATATAACTATCACATAAAGGATTCTTTTCATGATCAATTATAGCATACGTGTCATCACCAAAACTTGGGGAACAAAAAATATCATCTTCATCAAGCATAGCATCCGCAAGCTTGTGGTTTTGCATATCATTAGCATCATGGATATTCAGGGAATACATACGAACAACATAGCAATCCTGCTTTTCATTCAAGGAACTATCATAAATCTCCTTATAAATTTCTTCTGTCAATACTTAATCAAAAATTCCAGATTCATGATTTTCAAACAAAATTTCATAGAGATAATCAAGTGCACTCAACTCACTAGAAATTGGTTCATCAGAATTTGGTCTTTTGAAAAGATTAGCAAGTGGATGAGGATCCATACCAATAGGTTTTTAGCAAGCGAAGATGCAAGCAAATAGAAGGCACATGGCAACACAAGCAAACATAAAGCAAGCGAAAGAAAAAGGTAAATAAAGAAAGGCAAATATTTTTGCATATATTGTTTTAGAAGTGGGGGAGAGGAAGACGAGAGGCAAATGGCAAATAATGTAAATTCAAGAGATGAGTTTGTGATAGGTACTTGTAGATATGCTTCACTTGAATACTCCCCGGCAAGGGCGCCAGAAATTCTTCCTGCTACTTCTCTACAACGTCACCAAAAATTGGCTAGTTGATGGGAGAATTCTTGTCTTGCGTTGGTTTTTCCCTTGAAGAGGAAAGGTGATGCAGCAAGGTAGCGGTAAGTATTTCCCTCAGTTTGAGAACCAAGGTATCAATCCAGTAGGAGTAACAAGATGAGGCCACAAGGAACCTGCACAAACAAAAACAAACTTGCACCCAACGCGATAAAGAGGTTGTCAATCCCTTTACGATTGTTTGCAAGGTGAGATCTGATAGTGGTAATAGATGAATATAAATAAGTAAATAAAATTTCAGCAAAGTATTTTTAGTGTTTTTGTGTTTAGATCTGAATATATTATGTGTGAAATAGACCCGGGGGCCATAGTGTTCACTAGAGGCTTCTCTCATGAAAGCAAGTATTACGGTGGGTGAACAAATTACTGTTGAGCAATTGATAGAATAGCGCAAAGTCATGAAGATATCTAAGGCAATGGTCATACATATAGGCATCACGTCCGACACAACTAGACCGATACTTTCTGCATCTACTACTATTACTTCACACATCGACCGCTATCCAGCATGCATCTAGTGTATTAAGTTCATGATAAACGGAGTAACGCTTTAAGCAAGATGACATGATGTAGAGGGATAAATTCATGCAATATGATATAACCCCCATCTTTTTACCCTTGATGGCAACAACACGATGCGTGCCTCGCTACCCCTTTTGTCACTAGGTGAGGACACCGCACGGTATGAAACCAACACCAAGCACTTCTCCCATTGCAAGAACTATAGATCAAGTTGGCCAAACGAAACCCATAACTCGAAGAGAATTACAAGGATATCAAATCATGCATATAAGAAATCAGAGGAGACTCAAATAATATTCATAGATAATATGATCATAAATCCACAATTCATCGGATCTCAACAAACACACCGCAAAAGAAGATTGCATCGGATAGATCACCATGAAGATCATGGAGAACTTTGTATTGAAGATCAAAGAGAGAGAAGAAGCCATCTAGCTACTAGCTATGGACCCGTAGGTCTGATGTGAACTACTCACGCATCATCGGAGAGGCAATGGTGTTGATGAAGATGGCCACCGGTGATGAATTCCCCTCTGGCAGGATGCTGGAACGGTCTCCCGGTTGGTTTTTGGTGGCTCTAGAGGTCTGTGGCGGCGGAACTTGCGATCTAGGTTTATTTTTGAGGGTTTCCGTATTTATAAGACCATATGGCGTTGGGAACAAGTCGAGAGGCGCCACGAGGAGGTCACGAGCCCCCTAGCCGCGGCCAGGGGGGCCCACGCCTCCCAGGCTCGTGGCTTCCTCGGGCCGCCTCTCCGGTATATTTTTCTTCATATATTTTTGATATTTTTCATAAAAAATCACGGCGAAATTTTTATTCCGTTTAGACTCCGTTTGATATTCCTATCTGAAAAAGGTCAAAAACACGAAAAAAACAGGAACTGGCACTGGGCACTGGATTAATAAGTTAGTCCCAAAAATAATATTAAATGGCATATTCATGCATATAAAACATCCAAAGTTGATAATATAATAGCATGGAACAATCAAAAATTATAGATATGTTGGAGACGTATCAGGCATCTCCATACCTAGTTAAATCTCGTTACTGACAAGTCTCTTTACTCGTTCTGTAATACAAGATCCCGTGCCTAACACTTAGTCACATTGCTTGCAAGGCTTATTGTGATGTTGTATTATCGAGTGGGCCGTGAGATACCTCTCTATCACACGGAGTAACAAATCCCAGTCTTGATCTATGCCAACCCAATAGACACCCTCGGAGATACCTATAGAGCACCTTTATAGTCACCCAGTTACGTTGCGACGTTTGATACACACAAGTTACTCCTCCGGTGTCGGTGAGTTGCATGATCTCATGGTCATAGGAACAGATACTTGACATGCAGAAAACTATAGCAATAAACTGACACGATCATATGCTACGTTTATAGTTTGGGTCTTGTCCATCACATCATTTTCCTAATGATGTGGTCCCATTATCAAATGACATCTCATGTCCATGGCTAGGAAACCTTGACCATCTTTGACCAATGAGCTAGTCTATTAGAAGCATACTAGGGACATGGTGTTGTCTATGTATCCACACATGTATTTGAGTTTCCGATCAATATAATTATAGCATGGATAATAGACGACTATCATGAACAAGGAAATATGATAATAACCAATTTATTATTACCTCTAGGGCATATTTCCAACAATTGCACCAAATCACTCCTTAACCTTGGCAGGATTTTTAGATCGATCACCTTTTGAGAGATTGCATTGAGGAATGCACATAGTTTCACAATGGCTAATCGAACGTTATCCGGTAGAAGCCCCCTCAATGTAACCGGAAGCAGTTGTGTCATAATCACGTGGCAGTCATGAGACTTTAGGTTCTGAAACTTTTTCTCTACCATATTTATTATTCCCTTTATATTCGACGAGAAGCCAGACGGGACCTTCATACTGACCAGACATTCAAAGAAGATTTCCTTCTCTTCTTTGGTAAGAGCGTAGCTGGCAGGACCTTCATACTGCTTTGGATGCATGCCGTCTTTTTCATGCACACGTTTCTGTTCCTCCCGTGCCTCCAGTGTATCTTTGGTCTTCCCATACACTCACAAGAAGCCTAGCAGATTCATGCAAAGATTCTTCCTCACGTGCATCAAGTTGACTGCAGAACGGACCTCTAGGTCTTTCCAATAGGGTAGGTCCCAAAATATAGATTTCTTCTTCCACATGGGTGCGCCTCCCGCATCGTCAAGCGGAACAGATAGTCCGCCAGGACCCTTTCCAAGTATGTGATCACCAGTATGGAGGGCAGGCTTCTTCCGGTGATCTGCCTCACCTTTGAAATGCTTTCCTTTATTTCGACATTGATTGTTGGTCAGAAGAAATCGATGATGCCCCAGGTACACATTCTTCCTGCATTTGTCCAAATATATATTGTCAGTGTCATCTAAACAGTGTGTGCATGCATGGTATCCCTTGTTTGTCTATCCTGAAAGGTTACTAAGAGCAGGCCAATCGTTGATGGTTACAAACAGTAACACATGTAGGCCAAATTCCTCTTGTTCTTTCTCATCCCACACACGTACACCTCTTCCATTCCATAGCTATAAAAGTTCATCAACTAATGGCCTTAGGTACACATCAATGTCATTATCGGGTTGCTTAGGGCCTTAGATGAGCACTGGCATCATAATGAACTTCTTCTTCATACACAACCATGGAGGAAGGTTATACATACATAGAGTCACAGGCCATGTGCTATGCTTGCTGCTCCGCTCCCCAAAAGGATTAACGCCATCTGCACTTAAACCAAACCATTCATTCCTTGGGTTACCTGTAAAGTCGCTCCACTTTCTCTCGATCTTTCTCCACTGCGACTCGTCAGCGGGTGCTCTCAACTTCCCGTTTTTCTTACGATCCTGTTTGTGCCATCGCATCAACTTGGCATGCTCTTTGTTTCTGAACAGATGTTTCGACCATGGTATTATAGAAGCATACCACATCACCTTGACAGGAAACCTCTTCCTGGGGCGCTCGCAGTCAACATCACCAGGTTCATCTCGTCTGATCTTATACCGCAATGCACCGCATATCAGGCATGCGTTCAAATCCTCATACGCACCGCAGTAGAGGATGCAGTCATTAGGGCATGCATGTAACTTTTGCACCTCCAATTCTAGAGTGCATACAACCTTCTTTGCTGCGTACGTACTGTCGGACAATTCGTTATCTTTTGGAAGCTTCTTCTTGAATATTTTTAGTAGCTTCTCAAATCCTTTGTCAGGTACACCATTCTCTGCCTTCCACTGCAGCAACTTCAGTGTGGTACCGAGTTGTGTTGCCATCTTCGCAATTGGGGTACAACCATTTTTTGTGATCATGTAACATGCGATCGAACTTCAACTTCTTCTTTTCACTTTCGCATTGTCTGCTTGCATCAACAATGACCCGACGAAGATCATCATCGGACACATCGTCTGGTTCCTCTTGATCTTCAGCTTCCCCCGTTGCAGCATCACCATATTCAGGAGGCACATAGTTGTCATCATCCTCTTCTTCTTCGTTGTCTTCCATCATAACCCCTCTTTCTCCGTGTTTGGTCCAAACATTATAGTGTGGCATAAAACCCTTCTCAAGCAGGTGGAAGTGTAGGGTTTTAGAGTTGGAGAAAGCCTTCATATTCTCACGGACAGTACATGAACAATGCATGTTTGCCTCAGCCGCTTTGAGAAAATTATGCATGCCCTTAATATACTAGGAGGCGTGTCGGTCACTGTACATCCATTGTCGGTTCATCTGCGTGCATTAGATAATAAAGTGTATTAAAAACCATTACGGAATATTATTATATAATAAAGTACACACATAAAAATTTGTAGCCATACTCGTTTTCAGCAGGGGTGTATCTGTAAAAGATCTGCGTCACTACCGATTTGGGTCGTCAAACCACACCAAATCAATCCCCACACCACTAGAGCTGCAGCTTCCCTCCACCGGAGTCAACCCCCAAGTATTGCCCCGGCGACGCGACGTACGGCGGCCGGCGGAGTGCAGACGGGCGTACGGCCGGCGGCGGGAAGAGTCCGGTTACTCTCCTGTCCCTGCTCCCCACACGACACCACTCCCCGGCGGCGTTGACCGATATCGGGGCTGAGGCGAGGCGGCCGGCGGAGTGCAGATGGCGGCGGCTCTCGGCGCGGCGGCCACGCTCCTCGGCAAGGTGTTCTCTATGCTGTCGGCCGGCCCGGTGGCGGCGTACGTGGACAGCCTCGAGCTCGGCCACAACTCCCAGCAGATCAAGGCCAAGCTCGCGCACACGCGAGGCCTGCTGCACAACGCCCAGGTGCGCGACGTCGGCCACAACCCTGGACTGCAGGACCTGCTTCCGGCGCTGAGCAGGAACGCCGACCAGGCGGAGGACCTGCTGGATGAGGTCCACTACTTCCAGATCCACGACAGGCTCCACGGCACCAGCTACGCCACCACCCAGGCCAATTTTCTCCGTCATGGTCGCAATGCTCTCCGCCACACTGCCACTAGCAGCTGGGCCGCATGCTTTTCTTGTTCCTCTGCACAAGATGATAGTGATTCTATCAGTGGCGATGATGGTGATGAGTTGCGTTTCCACCCGGTGATCTTCTCCAGGAAAATCAAGTCGGTGTTACAGGACATGCAGACCCACTGTGATTCCATCTCCGATTTGCTAGGCAATATCCCAAGCAACAGCATGGCAGTCACCCTACACCGGCCTCAGATTGGATCAACAATTATACAAGATACATTATATGGTAGGAGACACACATTTGAGGAAATTGTCAACCGTGTCATCAGCTGCGAACAGACTGTTTCTGTTCTTCCAATAGTTGGTCCAGGTGGTATTGGAAAAACAACTTTCACCCAACATATGTATAATGATGCAAGGCTGTATAGTGATACCAGGGGGGCTGAAAATCACTTTGAAGTCAGAGTCTGGGTATGTGTATCGACTGAATTTGATGTGCTTAAGCTGACCAGAGAGATCCATGGCTGCATACCAGCAACTGAACAAGAAGGACGCAACGGTGTTGCAAATGAAACAACCAATTTAGACCAGCTTCGGAAATCTATAGCACACCGTCTCAAGTCCAAGAGGTTTCTAATTGTCTTGGATGATATATGGAAATGTGACGGTGAGGATCAGTGGAAGACCCTGCTAGCTCCGTTCACAAAGGGGGAAACCAAAGGAAGCATGGTACTTGTCACAACTCGATTCCCAAAGATAGCAGGCATGGTGAAAACAGTTTATCCACTAGAACTGCGAGGTTTGGAGTCTAATGAATTCTTCACATTCTTTGAAGCATGTATATTTGGTGATCACAGGCCTGAGCATTACGAAGATGAGTTAGCTGGTATTTCAAGAAAAATTGCAAATAAGCTAAAGGGTTCCCCTCTAGCAGCCAAAACAGTTGGTAGACTATTGCACAAGGACCTTTCTCAGGAACATTGGAATAGAGTTCTTAAAAAACACGAGTGGCTGAAGCAGCAAAATAATGATGACATCATGCCATCTTTAAAAATTAGCTACGATTACCTCCCTTCTGATCTGAAGGAATGCTTTTCATATTTTGGCCTTTATCCTGAAGATCATCGGTTTCATAATTCAGAAATGGACCGCCTTCTTGTTGCAGTTGGCATCGCAGACTCTACTCAGCAAGTTGACAGGAATTACTTGGAGGAACTGGTGGACAATGGTTTTCTCATGAAGCAAGTTGATTATTATGGTCGATACTACTATGTATTGCATGATTTAATGCACGAGCTATGTCGGAGTGTGTCTGCACAAGAATGCCTCAGTATATGTGGCTTAGATTTCAGAGCTGATGCCATTCCACAGTCTGTCCGACACTTATCCATCACCATAAAAGGGAGATATGATACAAATTTTGAGGAAGAAATGTGTAAACTAAGGGGGAGGATAGACATTGCTAGTCTGCGAACCTTGATGATTTCTGGAAGATGTGAAAAAATAATCGCCAAGCTTTTGAAAGATTGCTTCAAGGAAATAAGTAGTCTGCGTGTCCTATTCATAGCAGTCAACTCTCCAGAATGTTTTCCACGTAGGTTTTCAAACTTATCCACCTCCGGTATCTCAAAATTAGTTCACCTTACTATGGCTCTGAAATGAGTTTACCAAGTACACTATCAAGATTTTATCACTTGAAATTCTTGGACCTAGATGATTGGAACGGTAGTTCTAATTTGCCTGCAGACTTTAGCCACCTTGAGAATTTACATGATTGCCGAGCTGAAAGTGAACTGCACTCCAATATTCGCAATGTTGGAAAGATCAAGCATCTGCAGGAGCTAAAAAAATTTCATGTTAAGAAGGAGAGCATGGGATTTGAACTGAGAGAACTTGGGGCACTCACAGAGCTTGAAGAAGAACTGATTATACATGGTCTTGAACACGTGGCAACCAAGGAGGAAGCTGTTGCTGCCAAACTGTTGTTGAAAACGAATCTGAAGGAGTTGAAATTGCTCTGGGACAGATATCGGCCAACTATGGATGCTGATATTTTTGATGCTCTTCAACCACACTCTAATCTTAGAGTGCTTACAATCGCAAACCCTGGTTGTACTGTTGCTCCTAGTTGGTTGTGTCTTGACAACTGGCTAACAAGTTTAGAGACTCTCACTCTAGAAGGCGTATCTTGGAGCACCCTTCAACCTTTTGGGAAGCTACCAAATCTCAAGGTACTCACTTTGAGGAGAATTTCTGGAATGCATCAGTTTGGGCCTTGCTGTGGTGGCGCTCCAGGCAAATGTTTTATGCGCTTGAAGGAAGTTGGGTTTCATGAGATGTCAGAATTTGTTGAATGGGTTGTGCAACCTAATTGCCGTACCTTTCCAAGTCTTGAAAGAATTGAATGTGTTGACTGTCCGAATCTCCATGTGATACCCTTCTCGGAGGTGTTTTGCACCAATTTGTGCAAACTTAGAGTTTCTGGGTGCCCCATGATATCTCTGCCCTCCATGCCTCACACATCCACATTGACAGATTTGGTTGTTAGAGTAGATAATTCAAAAATATTGACTTATGATGGAAAGAAGTTGCTTGTTAGTCGGTATACCGGTGCTTTGGTCTTCCACAATCTGGATAAAGTACAACATATGATTATTGAGGATGCATCGCATATTTCATTGACAGACATAGAGAAGCTTAAAACCATAACAAGACTAGATATCGGTAGATGTTACGACTTATTCCCAGAAGAGCTTGACAACTGTATTGTCTTCCGTTCAGTTAAGAGTCTCAAGTTAGATGCGTCTCATCTTACCAGCAAATCAGCGTCAAAAGTGTTAAAACTGTTTCCCAGGTCTTTATGAGTTGAAGCTAGACAGTCGTTACGATGATTGTGAGGAATGTGTAATGCAGTTCCCCTCATCCAGGTCACTGCAGGAACTTAGTTTTACAGACTGCGAGGGCCTGGTTCTTGTGCCTGTGGAGCATGGAGGAGGAATTCAGGAGGACAACTCGTTGCTTTCCTGTGGAGAATGCATGAGGAATTTAAGCATAAGTGAATGTGGCAAACTATTCTCTCGTTGGCCCATGGGAGAAGCCCAGACAATCTTCCCTTTCCCTGCTTCCCTGTGGGAACTTGATGTTTGTGAAGAGCCAAGCATGAAGTCAATGGCTCTGCTCTCAAACCTCACCTCTCTCACCAGTCTAAGTCTAGAGTGTTGCAGTAATTTAACAGTGGACGGATTCAATCCTCTCATCATAGTCAACCTCAAAGAACTGGAAATTAGATGCAGCAACACCTTAGCAGCAGATCTGCTCTCAGAGCTGGCAAGGACTAAATTATTGCCTGCAGGTTACATCTCTAGATTGGAGGTACTCACGGTGGATGACATCTCCGGATTGCTTGTTGCTCCTATTTGCAACCTCCTCGCCCCGGCCCTCCACACACTTGAATTCTGGTCTGATGGGAGGATGGAAAGTTTCACGGAAGAGCAAGAGAAAGCGCTGCAGCTCCTCACCTCCCTCCAGAATCTAACATTTTTATATTGCGAGGGTCTGCAGTCCCTTCCTCAAGTGCTACATCACCTTTCTTCTCTAAAGGTTTTACGTGTCGATCAGTGTCCAAAAATCCAGTCGATGCCCAAGGTGGGCCTCCCCATTTTGCTGAGAAAACTAGTGATATATCCTTGCAGTGATGAGATAGACCAGCAAATCGAGAAAATCAAAAGAATGAACCCAGACTTAGTTGTAACCGATGGTAACCTCTGTCGCCTCCATGTTTTCTTCTTCTTCTCAAGTGAGGCTTCTTCGCTATATTTCTACTTCATGTTAACTTCTCAAATCTTACAGACTAATGCTGAAGTTGCAATTTTGCGCCCAGAAGTTGTCAAATCTGCACACTAATCAGGCGGTTAGTACATAGAATGCCAACTTCTGCTCCTTCATTTATATGATTTCATTCACAGCCCAATCCTCCCGATTCCTGTTTTTCCTTCACTATGAAAGAATGGACATGTTAATTAATTCTTATGCAGCTTACATATTACTATCAATTATTCTTAACTTCGCCACCGCACTTTTTTACATCTTGCATAAAGCTGCTGCTTGCATATCTATTATATTATAGATTTAACTTTTCAAAATCATCTCATTTAGTAAGCAAAGCTGAAATCTGCATTTTACTTAGTTGCTCCTGTAGGGGAATTTTAACACTTGTGTAGTGTCAAAATACGTCTTACATTATGGGACGGAGGGAGTATTTCAGAAGTGCAAGCAGACCTGTCAATAATGGAACATGGGACGGCAGGTGAGATGCAACCGACTCTTCAGTCTGGAATGATGATAAATTTCTGACCATTCAATGGTGCTTCCTTCTGTATCCCACTGTGCTTACATTCTAATTGCTTCTAAATTCTGACACGGCTGCAGGCACACCCAACAATGTGTACATAAGTTGTGAAATTGTTTCGGTAATGTAAGGATTGCTATATGTATCTGCATCTGCATCTGCATCTGCGGACATGTCACTTGCGGATCAGGGTTACACATCGATATTTCGCTGCAAGTCAATCTGCCGGTTAGTATGCCCAAACCAAATTTATAATCCTTGATTTATGATTTCAGTCGTAACTTCAAGAAGAAGACTTCGGTTGTAATTGCAAGAATATTTTTCAGAGTCGTAACTTGAAGAAGGCTTCAGTTGTAATTGCAAGAATATTTTCCAGAGGTTTTTTCTTGTCGCTGGAAGTGAGGGTGGAATCATAGAATTATTCTTCTGCTCTTTTTTTCACAAGAAGCAGAAGAACTGAACATGCCAAGTACTAGAAGGCTCCTCTGTTTGTGGATGCAGCTTGGAGGATGGCTTTCTTGTATCAAGTGTTTGAGTGGGTTTGCTTTGCCCCGACGACTCGCCTGGCCAAAGGATGACAATGCATGATGTGGGTGAGGCGCTGAAGAAGATCAAAGCAGAGTACACAAAACGGACAGCAACAATGCTGCATAGCACTGCACAGTGATTTATATCCCTTGCACTTGGAACAACCATACGCCTTCTGGGACGGTATATAGATATTTGATATATCGGAGCATATACAATTGGTCTATATAGCTATTTGATCATGCTTTTCATCCATCTTACCGTGAGAGTAGCATTCTCACTGGAACTAGATTATTTTAGTTCCAAATGCAGCATAGGGAACAACACCAGTGATAAAGCAGAGGAAACAGAGTATGTGCCTTTTCTTCTTCTTCTTCTTCTTTTGATTAACCTCTCAGGCACATATGTCAGGCTTATGGAGTGCATGGGTTACAAAATAGCCAACTCCATAACTGACTATCAAGCGGAGCGCCTAAACCACGGTCGCTGAATTCGAATTTTGCTTTCCTTCAGCGTGCAGCGGCACAGCATGCTGGGTAATTCCCATTCATTCTCAGTTACTGTATAGATGCAGCAGCAGCACCACCACCACCATGCATGCTTTTGTAGCAACTGTTTCAGAACAAATACAGCTGATCACTGTACAGTAGTAGTATTCGGGAGATTTGTATTGGGAATAAGGGAAACCCATCACCATCTTTCATATCATACATAATCTTCTAATACACTAAATCTCCTGGGATCGGACAGCCTAGAATCAATTGAGGATAGCGATTGCAATCTAGCTGCCCAATTTTGACTCGGTCTCAGCGCTGCTGCATCTAGAACGGCTAGGCAGTCGTTGGTGGGCCCTATTGATCAGAGGTTGGGAGATTGTAGCCTGGGTTTCTACAAAAGGAGCGTTTGTCGGTGCAGCCCGCGCCGCGTGTTGGCTGCGCGTCGGCTCACGTGTCGACTGTGTTTGTTTGTGTGGCTGCCTACAGAGGGGATAGGTGGGTTCCGGTGCGTTCTGGAGTGGTCGCCTATGGCGAGTTCCTGTGGTGGGTGTGTTCGCTATTGCTGCTTGAGGAGGGAGAGTGGGGTTTTGCTACTGCTGTTGCTGCTGTTGTTGCTGGAAGAAAGAGAGGTGGGTCGTCCTGCTGCCGCTCTAGCTACTGGAGGAGAGGAGGTTCTCGTGCTTCCGCTGTTGCTAATGGAGGAGGGAAGCTTCATATGAGCGGGTGTGGCTTCACTCGGAATCGGGGGAAAAGGGTGCTGCTTAGCTCGGCCTCGACAACGGCTCTGTTGGTCGGGTCGAGACGGCAGGAACGATGGGGAGGGAGGCTCGAGGATGAGCGAAGAAGAAGGTGCCGCGGTGACGGCGGCGCCATACCAGGGAGGGACGGGGAAGACAAGCGATGATTTCCTGGCTGGTTTGGTCAAATGGCGTTGTTTTGGCCGCTGAGCACATGGACGTGCCCAGGAGCAGAGCACATCCGTCGCGGGGTCCATCGTGAGCGTTGTCTTCCATCTTCCTCAGGAGGTACCCAACAACGGCAATAGAGTAGCTAGCAGAGCACCGACAGCAGCAAGGAACGATAGCCGTCTCGATGAGCCAACCGATGCAGCAGCAGCAGCCTCGGTGCAACAGCAAGGAACGACATCTTCCTCGGTGCAGCAACAGCCTCGCGCGATGTTCTCGAAGTCGTACTCCTGTCGGTCGGCAAAGATGGTGTACAACACGTCGTGCGCCAGCGAGCTCGGTGCGGAGCCTCACCATCGTGAGTGTGGCCTTCCAGATCCCCATCAGCAGCCTGCAATCGTCCAAGCTCAACGACGAGTCCATCGCCACCGTCACCTTGCTATTTGTTGAAATTCCAAATAGAGAAAGAGGAGGAGAAAGAGGGGGGTGGATGATGACGTGTGGGCCCCATTTGTCATAACGCGGTGCTCCTCGGATGTGCCTGCTTCTTGTTCCTATCGGTGTCCGGCCAGCCTGGTAAGCGCTCCTTCTATTGTTTCTCCTAGCCGCTGGGTGCGTGCATATTGTTCTTTGATTCATGTAGTTTGCATGTGGCGCGCTGTTCTGTATGTGGGCATTTTGTGAGGGGTGCCTTCTCTTTTTGGAACTAGGTCTCAATCAAGTAGTATAGTATGCAAAAAGAAATAAAAATAAAAAAAACACTATTTACACGAATCTTGATGCAAGATCAACGTATTATAATGTCGACTGATTTTTAGCAAAGTCCGTTTCCCCTTTGGCATTTACCATTATGTTATGTGCTGGGCTGTTTGGTTTGCTGTTATCATGCGGCCGTACCTGTTTTTCGTCGACACCAGCGGATTGGGCGACGCACCTGGTTCATTGTAGCCGCTCTGCTGAAGCATTTTATGGTTCACGTCATTAGATTGGGCTTGGGTTTTTGATGTATGGCCTGAGCGGAGTTTGTGGCTTCGCCGGCAGTGGCTCCAAATTTGTGACATGGTAGAGGTGTACTACACTTCATGGTTCCATGTGCTTGGTTTTTTATATAATCTCCTTACATTTTGCACACTACAGTATCTATTTTTTTTAGTGTAATCACCCTCATGTGTATTTTAGTAAGTCTAGCTGGTATGTATCTGATCGATGGCTTATGTGTAGAATCCTTGAGAATATTCATTTGTTGGTGTTTATTGTGATCTCCTATTTTTTTCCATTATAATAACTGATAACTTATTTATGGTGCTCATGCTCTTATAGGTTTGGGTTCAATGCCTCGCATGATTCTTCTTCTTAGTTTCATCTTCAAATACTCAGTTTATCTCAGTTTTGTGCAAAAATCTAAATGCTACCTCTCTGTAACACAGGAGATAACAAAGTATCCTTTATATGGTGTCAAGTGGAAGTTAGTCATGCCCCCTCGGTAGCTTACTTTTAGTTCTGTTTATTTTTATTTCAAAACTGCAATAATTTGTTTTCCTTGGTTGCTTCTTCTCCTCCGCCTAAAGTTTGCTTGATTTCCCTTCAATTGTACTATATGGTTTCACCTTTGATTGTCACATAGCGAGCATAGTTTAGTTCTTTTCAACACCGAAAGTAATAGATAAATTGTTTGGTCATTTGAGGATGCTTGGTTGCATGTAAAATCATATGCATTTCTTTCCTGCGAAGAGCAGGCAAAAAAGTAAGAGATGCATTCAAAATAGCAAGCACAAAATTAACACTAACAAATATGCATGTACTCCCTCCGTCCGGAATTACTTGTACTATATACTAAACCCCCTAGAATTAGAGGCCTCTCATTCAATTGAGGTCTCCAATTGAAAATTGGGTCATCAATTTTGACCGGATCAACAATCTCTCACTTAATTATTTAAAGTCGTTATATTTTCTTATTTCATTAGAAGTTGAAGATTGGATTTCGTTCATGATTTTGACTGGGTCAACAATTCTTTAAATCAATTAAAATCAAATTATAAAAATTTAAAGAGGATTGACTTTTCAAAAAACCAATACACCTTATATTTTAAGGTAGATTGTGTACAAAAAATATGAAAATCCAAAAACATTAACAGCGCAGCAAAGCGCGCATAACCCTTCTAGTATGATACAAAGCACAAGCTACTATAGTAATTTCCTTTTCGTTTTTGCTAGAGATTGTAAATTGGGACCTTTAATAAATGGTTGTGTGCATCAAACAAAGCATACACATCAAAATTCTGGAGTCATTCAACTTGAAACACATCGAAATTCTTTACATGGCACTTAACCTCAAAAGGTGAAGAGTATCACAGCGTGCTTTTGTCCCCAGCTGTTTCAGACCAAAAACCGACGAATAATAACTAGATTGTAGATATACGATTGAGTTCCATGGTGGATCTGCCATGTTCACGGCACAGTAATTCAACAAAAAAAAATGCGAGAGCAAACATAAAAATGATCCTGAATGCAAACATAAAAATGACCCACCGAATGCTTAAGGATGCTCCAATAAGCGAATTAAACAAAAACAGCGTAGGTATTCAGACTACAAGTTCCGAATCTTGTCCTTATTATGAGGGATGGAGTTTAGCTCCGAATTATCAAAGTAAGAAACGGAGGCAATCAAACACAGAGTATGTAGCAAGATAGTAGTAGCACTTTTTAGGTGTCTCTGTTTCAGCTTCAGTTCCCAGCTTGTTGACTCGAAGTGCAAGGAATATTAGTTACCTCCTTCGGTATGACATCCCAAGCAAGTTGTCCAACATATATCCCTTTTTCGATAAAGGATGGATTTATTGACCCAAAATGAAGCATAAGTGAATACAAACATAACGAGCACACATCCGGTCTCTACATAATTAGGATGCACACAACCAACAAACTACAACAACCATATCTGCACCAACCATCTCTTGACACCACAAGGACAACGAGTTTCTTCAACAGCAACGCCTTCGGGGAGCAATGGCACTCAAGCGCCATCGATACCGGATTCAACAGTCAAATGCTAGAATCTAGGTTTTCACCCTAAAGAACAAGTCTAGAGCATATCCGAGCAATGCCTTCAACAATGGAACAATGCAAATAAGATCGGCACTGCCAAGTTCAGAGCTAGGGTTTTCACCCCGGAGCTCAAGATCGGGTGCTCAAGAAGCACCATCAAATCGAAATCAATTTTGTGTTGTCGCCACCATTTGTCCACGATCCCACAAACTACATGCACTAGGATAGAAATTCACCGTTGTCGTTGCACAACCATATCCTCTGCGTCAAGTTATCATCCATAGATTGCATTTCATCGTTGAAGGCAAACTGGCCGAAGTTAGACCCACCAAAACACACAAGGGAACCTTTTGACTGCATCCCACGACATCGACAGTATGAGCCATCGACAGGAGCCACGGTATCTGGAGAGACGAACCCTCGCAAAGAACTTTCTGTGACCACCGCAATCCATGACGAGGACGCCCACCGTGTAGGACGTATGTCGCCGATCAGTCACCTGGCTTCCATGGCCCTGTTGTCGCAGTAGCAGCCCCAAGGCTACAGACTGGCCAGACATCAACCCGTAGAAGGATCCAGACAAAACGGATCTGTTCATGTCAGATCGAATCAAGCAAAGTCATTTGGAGCAGCCAACCCATGAACAGGCAGAACCTTGCATCATGGAGGGGCTACGCCTCATATGGATTCCTCACCATGAGCCGACCATGCCAAACTGCCATTGAAGCGCAGCACTAGCACCAACAGATCACAGACCAGATGCCAGATCAGGAGAGGAGGATTGGGGGAGGGGATGGCGCAAGCGAAGGGAAGCGGCCCGCCGCCGCCCATCGGCCGGCGACGGTGCGAAGGAAAATATCCTAGGTCCGCAAAGGGAAAATGGTCGAACATGTGAATTTGAGAAAAACCGAAGGAGCTCAGGATGTGAGATGCATTTTGACCGAGAAAAGTAAAATGGCACATGCTCTTAAAAGAGATAGGGTGAATGATCAGAATGTGTATGTTGGAAATATGGACAATTTACCGAATGATTTAAACGAAATAAACAGTTGATAAAACAAGATCATAATAAAATAGGCAACACTAGTCATGCGACTTAAAGGAGAGTATGCCACAATAAGAGAAATAAAATTTATCAGGGAACTAAAGGATAGTAGGTGAATATTATGTCAACATGTGAACTATACACAAACATATGTAGAACAGAAACTAGACCAAGTATTTCTAGCAGAACCTCGAGCATGAAAAACATGAACACGTACTGCGCAGTCGCAGTAGCAGGGTTGGCATTGACGTCGTCACCGGCCATGTCGTCGAAGAGGTTGTTGACGTCGGGAAAGAAGTCGTCGTTTGGGAAGTGATCATCTGCGTTCGTGGCGTCCGTGATGAAGAAGCCAGTAGTCGCGCAGAGCGCTTCCCAAAAACCTTATCACCCTTCTCCCGTACAGGACTCAAAATGGTGGAGTTTCGGAGGCCTATTGTCCCGACCTGCGGTGCACGCGGCAAACCGGGATGGGAAAGAACCTTGCAGCAGCTCGGGGTTTGGAACTCGAGGGCGTGAGGAAGAGGAAGTTCTGGTGTCTCTCTAGAGAGGAGCGACCTCCCTTTTATATGCACAGGAGAAGGAGGTGAATAGGCAGTGACGGGAGGCGAAGCAAAAGAGGGAGACGAAAATGAAAAGGTAGCAGCCGAAGGGTGCAACGTTCGTATTCAATCTCCACTACAGCAAAGCCTTTCAGCCCCCGAGTGACCTTTCGTATACCAGTCGTGCGTGGCAAAAATTTAGACATCGGCTCGTTCCGCAACCCGCGTAGCGTCGTGACGAGGCATGGTATGGCGAGGTGGGCGGCGGAGGAGGAGCACACATGTATGTTTTTCTTGTTCTCATGCTCATACATGTGGAGAAACATCCCCCCTTATAAGGAGGCCCAACTCGTACTAAACTAGCAACGTGGGACTAAACTTTTGTCCCACCTCTTGCCTTGCATGAATGGGCTTAGTGGGCCTCTAGGATTTATTAGGAATTCTGAAAATTGCTATTGGGCTGGCCCATGTTTAGACCAAATTCCAACAATCCCCCACCAGATCCAAGAGGCACACAAAATTTGTCTTTGGTTCCAAAACACTGTTTATATACCGGTACTGTAGTGGAGACTGTTAAGTTGAACTTCAACCTAGAACTCTATGCTACACTAGTAAGCAACTTGAATAGTGGATTATGCCTTGAACTGCAAGTTTTCTGCGAATCTAGCTTCACACAAAGCCTTGACAGATACTAGGTTGTCGTGGGACTTTCCCGCGGGTGGAGCTTATGCGTCATACTCCAAGGCCTTTCATGAGTTTACTAGAGAGCACCCTACTCTCATAGATTGCGATGTTAACAATCAAACTCACATAGGTGTGTTCTTCAAAAGATGTTCTGCAGGACAACATCTCTGCTTAAATAAGCCACTTAGAACACATTAAGATATATATCAACCTGCCATACAGATTAGGAAAGTATTCATCTTCATGGAGTGGTATTATTAATAGTAAGGATACTTTCGGCAGGATCCGGCTCTACATTGACGATGCCGGCTGGGGGCTCGATGCCGGCTCGGTGGAATATGGATTCCGGATTCCTTTCGGCAGGATCCACGTCTTCATCGGCAGGGTCGACGTATCTACGCCCGGGCTGGATGTTTGCACCGACATCGTCAAGCTGGCTCGGCGTGCGCAACCCGCCCGTGATGTGCAGCCCGCCCGTGTTAACCCGGGCTGGAAGCACGTCTTCGTGGGATTCACTCAAGGTATGGATCTTGAAGCTTCAGCATCGCAGGAGACTCTTGTCTGTTCAGAGGACGAATCTTCGAGCGGGGAAACAGAGTCGATCTACCAGCTTCACAACGGTGGCCTCGGGGGCTACGACGAGCCTTACCCCGAGTCGGAGCACTCTGAGCCGGATGTTATTGGGCCGCCGGTTCATGCGGCCGTATTCATGGCGGGTTCGGCCCTAGGTACGTGTAACACAGCCGCTGGAGCGGCAACCTCAGGGGCTGAGCTGCCGCCGCCGTCTCAAGTTCTTCTGGATCTGATGAATGAACTCGCAGCCCTGATGGCCACCGAGGTCACGCCAGACAATCAAGCCGCTCGGAACTTAGAGATTGTGAGAGTCAAGGACCGGATGGCGGAGGAGCAACAAAGGATAGCTGAGCTAAAAGTCTAGATGGAGGAAGAGGCAGAACGTATTAAAACGGATGCCTTCCGCCTTGGGTTGGAACAGCAATCGGCGGCTGCGGTGCATCGGATGAGACATCAATCCCGCTTGCTAGAGCATTATGAGTGTAGGAATCTCTTCAATACACCAGGTACGGGGCGGGCAGCGGATGCACCTGGAAGCCGGCCGGCGGTTCGACCGCAGCATAACCCGGCTCGACAAAACCAGGCCTCTCTAGTGGTCTTTCCAACGTTGGAGGGTCATTATTCCAACCCAGCGGAAAACATGGTGGCAGCGGCCACCCAGCTTGAAACAATCCCTATTCCGGATGAAGGGCCTTTTGCGGAAGAGGTACGGAATGCCATTGGATACCTTCAGACGGCGATGGCCCAACAGGAGAAATATGCTTACAGCTAGAGCCGTGTTCATTCAACCCCCTCCCCAGTCGTAGCTTTAGCCGGCGGTATGAATCGCCGGTAGTCTCCAGCAGCGACCGGCACAGAGGGCTTCCAGCGGGTGATCAGCTGGCTCTAGATGCACAAGCACTCATGAACCAGGCGAGAAGCCAGCAACAGGCGGCAGCTTTGGCCACGGTGGCTCACCAAGAGCCCACACCCTCTGTATCAGTAGGAGTGGGAGTGACCACCAGGGCCATGGGAGTACCATGCTTATCGCCGGCTCTGCGGAGTGAGCAGTTGCCAAAGGATTTCAATGGGCCTTGCAAGGTCCCGAATTACACTGCTGATCTACCTCCGGAAGCCTGGATCAAAAGTTATGAGCTTTTCATGGAGATGTTGGACGTCAGTGAGGCGGTGTGTGCAAAGTACTTCATCATGATGCTTGAAGGTCCGGCTCGCACGTGGTTAAAGGGTTTGCCACCCAATACCATCAATTCATGGGCTGAGTTGAGGGTCAGGTTCATCAATAACTTTAAAGGGACTTGCAAGCAGCCTATGACTATTGTGGATATTGATCATTGTGTCCAGCAGGAAAATGAGTCGGCTCATCATTGGGTCCGACGGGTATCGACCAACATCCACTCATCTGAACAGATCATGATGGCTCAAGCGGTGTTGATCCTAGAAAAGAACTGTCACTTCGTCCCTCTGAAGCAGAAGCTCGGCCGGCTCAAGCATACATGTCAGGACATGGGAGAGCTCATGGCGGCTCTCACAAAATATGTTGACTCTAATAACACGAAGGATCCAGGCTCTGATGAGGAGAAGGTTGGCGAAAGTAAGAGGAATAACCCGGGCAAGGGTGCGGCGAACAATGGTACCCAGAGTAAGCGGAAAAACCCGGACGGTGGGTCAGAACTGGTGGCCAATGCAAGCACCGTCCAGAATCCTCCTAAAGGCAATGGGAAGTTCAGGCCGCCTTTTAATAGAAACATGACTCCTTTCAATTTGGAGGAAGTTCTTAAAAGGCCCTGTCCGGAGCACAGCCGGCCCGATAAGCCTTCAGCGCATACATGGGTTGATTGCCATATCATGTAGAAGTTCAAGAATTACAACATGTAGCAGCACAATAACCATGGCGGTGGCCCGCCCGGCGGCTCAGGACCAGGCGGGTCAGGAGCCGGATTTGGATCCGGCGGCTCAGGATCCGGTCAGCATGGTCAGGGCAATCAGGGAGGACATCCTCAGAACTTTGGTAACAACAATCAGCAGCAACATAACCAGTCTGGGTATCAGAGTAATCCAAAGCAACTCAGTTCGGTCCAGTATCATGTTTTCACGACCAGTCTTAACAAGCAGGATCAGAAGTTGCGCAAGCGAGCGGTTAATGCATTTGCACCGGCTCTGCCATAGTACTTGAAGTGGTCTGAATATGACATAACGTGGAGCCGGGAGGATCGCCCGCCGCGTGTTGAAGACCCGGGGCGACTGGCCTTGGTAGTTGCCCCCCAAGTGGGAGGTTATATGGTGAATAAGGTACTTATGGATGGAGGCAGCAATATCAACATCCTCTATTATGATACCTTCTGGCGGATGAAGCTGCTTGACAAAGATCTTAAGCCCTCATCCACCGTTTTTCATGGTGTGGTGCCAGGCAAGTCGGCTTATCCGGTGGGTAGAATTTCTTTGGAAGTCGCCTTTGGTGACGAATATAACTACAGGGTGGAGTCCTTGTGGTTTGAAGTGGTCAAGATCAAGAGCCCTTATCATGCGTTGTTTGGGCGGCCGGCTTACGCTAAGTTCATGGCTAGGCCCTGTTACTTCTACTTACAGCTCGAAATTCCCGAGTTAAAAGGCACGATTACTGTTCATGGTGATCGGAATATGGCTATTGAGTGTGAGGAAGGAGACGCGGCTTATGCGGAATCCAGTTGTGCTGAGGTGGAGCTTAAGTTTTATAAGGAGAATGTTGACCCGGAGGATATGACCCCGCTGAAAAAGCCCACGACGGAGGTTGAGCCGCCCCTCAAATTTTCGGCGGATGATACCAAGGCAATAGATTTCACTCCGGGAGACTCATCCAAACAGTTCATCATTGGGGCTAACATGGATCCCAAATAGGAAAGCGTGCTCATTGAATTCATCCGTGAGAATCAGGACATCTTTGCATGGAAACCTTCTGATATGCATCAATTATCTCCTCCATGGGACGGACCTTTCGTGGTCAGCAGAAATCTCAACAACGGGTCATATTATCTCATTGACATCTGGGATGACTCAGATACTTCGGGTCAGGAGACCCGTCGGCCATGGAACATAGCGCATCTGCGGCCTTGTTACACTTGAGTTGTTGAGACTCGCCATTGTACACTATCATTGGACATATCATATTTATATATGAATAAAGTAGCATCCCTGCAAGCCGGGGCCTCTGCCGTTTTGCATATCTTCATCAATGCAAGAAAAATTCAAAACATTGGTTGTCGAAGGGGGCTTCCTACCTTTGGGTATAGCTTATCTAGCCCTAACAGCCGGCTCTTATGCCAAAAAAGTTGACAAGTCAACTTTGGTTGTCGAAGGGGGATTCTCACCTCGGGGTGTAGCTTATATATCCCTAACAACCGGCTTTCACGCCAAAAATGTTGACAAGTCAACATTGGCCATCGAAGGGGGCTTCCTACCTTCGGGTATAGCTTATCTAACCCTAACAGCCGGCTCTTATGCCAAAAAAGTTGACAAGTCAACTTCGGTTGTCGAAGGGGGCTTCCCACCTTCGGGTGTAGCTTATCTATCCCTAACAACCGGCTTTCACGCCAAAAATGCTGACAAGTCAACATTGGTTGTCGAAGGGGGCTTCCAACCTTCGGGTATAGCTTATCTAACCCTAACAGCCGGCTCTTATGCCAAAAAAGTTGACAAGTCAACTTTGGTTGTCGAAGGGGGCTTCCCACCTCCGGGTGTAGCTTATCTATCCCTAACAACCGGCTCTTATGGCAAAAATGTTGACAAGTCAACATAGCCGTACAGGGGGCTTCCCGCCCTACGGACTCCGTCAGCACGTTAGGAAGACACAGCATCTTCGGGTTGTGCTTTTAAGCCGCCCTCCTAACGGTATAAGTGTTGTGGAACGTCTCATGGGAAACAAAAAATTTCCTACACACACGCAAACCTATCCATGGTGATGAGCATCTACGAGAGGGAGAGTGGATCTACATACCCTTGTAGATCGCTAAGCGGGAAGCGTTAAGAAACGCGGTTGGTGTAGTCGAACATCTTCGCGATCCAAATCGCCGAGCGTCCCGCGATCTCATCACGATCCATCCCGCGATCCAATCACGATCCGTCTCGTGAACTCATCACGATCCGTCCCGCGATCTCATCACGATCCGTCTCACGATCTTGATCATGATCTGTCCCGTGAACTCATCACGATCCGTTCTGCAATCTCATCACGAACCGTCTCGCGATCTCGATCACAGTCCTTCCGATCTAGCGCCGAACGGACGGCACCTCCGCGTTCAGCACACGTGCAGCTTGATGACGATCTCCACCGTCTTGATCCAGCAAGAGGAGGTGGAGAGGAGAGAGAGTTCACCGGCAGAGTGATGGCGCTCCGGTGATGGTGGTGGAGTGATTCCGGCAGGGCTTCGCCTAAGCGGTGCGGAAAACAGATCTAGAGGAGAAACTGTGCACCGGTGAAACGGGTAGCACGTGGCCGGAAATTCTGTCCCAAAACCACCCAATCCACTAGTATATATAGGAGGATAGGAGAGGAGAGGCAGCCAAGGCCTTTGGGTCGGCCGAAATAGGAGGTGGGAAGCAATCCTACTTCACCTCCAATCCTAGTTGGAGTAGGATTGCCTCCTATTGGCTGATTTCCCACTTTTTGCTTTAGGACTTTGTCTCCTGCGCCATGGGACTTTGTGGCTCTTTTCCCAGACCACTAAGGGCTGGTTATTATTCTCCCACAGCCCATGGACCTCTTGGGGTCGAAATACCCCTCCCAGAGGCCTCCCGATACACTACCGGCACTCCCGGTACACTACCGATGAGCCCGAAACTTTTCAACCTAGTTCAACCCCGTTACCGGCAAGTCTCTTTACTCGTTCCGTAATACAAGATCCCGTGACTAACACTTAGCCACATTTCTTGCAAGGCTTGTTGTGATGTTGTATTACCGAGTGGGCCCTGAGATACCTCTCCGTCACACGGAGTAACAAATCCCAGTCTCGATCCATGCCAACTCAACAGACACCATCGGAGATACCTGTAGAGCACCTTTATAGTCACCCAGTTACGTTGCGACGTTTGATACACACAAGGCACTCCTCCGATATCCGTGAGTTGCATGATCTCATGGTCATAGGAACATATACTTGACATGCAGAAAACAGTAGCAATAAACTGACACGATCATATGCTATGTTTTTAGTTTGGGTCTTGTCCATCACATCATTCTCCTAATGATGTGATCCCATTATCAAATGACATCTCACGTCCATGGCTAGGAAACCTTAACCATCCTTTGATCAACGAGCTAGTCCATTAGAGGCATACTAGGGACATGGTTTTGTCTATGTATCCACACATGCATTTAAGTCTCCGATCAATACAATTATAGCATGGATAATAAACGATTATCATGAACGAGGAAATATGATAATAACTAATTTATTATTGCCTCTAGGGCATATTTCCAACAGTCTCCCACTTGTACTAGAGTCAATAATCTAGTTCACATCACCATGTGATTCGTATTATTATGAATCTAACACCCAATGAGTTCTGGGGCTCGATCATGCTTTGCATGTGAGAGAGGTCTTATAGTCAACGGGTCTGCGATATTCAGATCCGTGTGTACTTTGCAAATCTCTATGTCAAACCGTAAACACTGCTACCACACTCCACTTGGTACTATTTCCAAATGGCTGCTCCACTATACGCATCCAGATTGCTACTACTAGTCATCCGGATAGGTGTTAAAGCTTGCATCGACGTAACTCTTTACGATGAACTCTTTATCACCTCCATAATCAAGAAACATTTCCTTAGTCCTCTGGTTACTAAGGATAATTCTGACCACTTCAGTGATCCACTCCTGGACCACACTTGTACCCCTTGACAGGCTCATGGCAAGGCACACACAGGTGCGGTACACAGCATGACATACTATACAGAGCCAATGGCTAAGGCATAGGGGACGACGTTCGTCCTTTCTCTTCCTTCTGCCGTGGTCGAGCTTTGAGTCTCACTCAACTTCACACCTTACAAATCAGGCGAGAACTCTTTCTCTGACTGATCCATTTTGAACTCTTTCAAAATCTTTGTCAAGGTATGTACTCATTGAAAGTCTCATCAAGTCATCTTGATCTATCTCTATAGATCTTGATGCTCAACAATTTGGTAGCTTTATCCAGGTCTTCCATTGAAAATCACTTTCCAAACAACCATTTATGCTTTCCAGAAATCCTACATTATTTCCGATCAACAATATGTCATCCACATATACTTATCAGAAATTCTATAGTGCTCCCACTCACTTTGTTGCAAATACAAGTTTCTCGTAAACTTTGTATAAACTCAAAAACTTTGATCAACTCATCAAAGCGTATATTCCAACTCCGAGATGCTTGCTTTAGTCCATGGAAGGATCACCGAAGCTTGCACACCTTTTAGCATCCTTAGAACTGACAAAACCTTCTGGTTGTATCACATACAACCTTTCCTCAAGTAAACCGTTAAGGAAACGATGTTTTGACATCCATCTGCCAGATTTCATAATTGAAAACGCAGCAACTGCTAACATAATTCCAACAGACTCTAGCATTGCTATGAGTGAGAAAGTCTCATCGCAGTCAACCCCTTGAACTTGTCACAAACATCTTTGCAACAAGTCGAGCTTTACAAATGGTGACAATTACCATCAGCGTCTGTCTTCATTTTAAAGATCCATTTGTACTCAACGACCTGCTGTCCAACAAGCAAGTCTACCAAAGTCTATACTTGGTTTTCATACATGGATCCTATCTCGGATTTCATGGCCTCCAACCATTTGTCACAATCCAGGCCCATCATCGCTTCTCCATAGCTCGTAGGTTCATCGTTGTCCAACAACATGACCTCCAAGATAGAGTTGTCGTACTGCTTAAGAGCAGTACACATCCTTGTCGACCTACGAAGTTCGATAGTAACTTGATCCTGAAGTTTCTTGATCATCATCATTAACTTCCTCTTCAACTAACGTAGGCTTCACAGAAACATCTTTCTGCGCAGCGCTATTCTCTAGTTGAACGAAGGTTTAACAACCTCATCAAGTTCTATCTTCCTCCCACTCAATTCTTTCGAGAGAAACTTTTTCTCGAGAAAGGACCCAGTTCTAGCAACAAACACTTTGCACTCGGATCTGAGTTAGAAGGCATACCCATCTGTTCTTAGGGTATTCTATGAAGATACATTTGTCCGCTTTGGGTTCTAGCTTATTATGTGAAAACATTTTCAACACAAGCATTGCAGCCCCAAACATTAAGAAATGACAGCTTAGGTTTCTGTCAAACCATAATTCACACGATGTCATCTCAACGGATTTAGATGGTGCCCTATTTAAAGTGAATGTAGTTGTCTCTAATGCATAACCCCAAAATTATAGTAGTAAAACGATAAGAGACATCATAGCACGCACCATATCCAATAGAGCATGACTATGATGTTCGGACACACTATCACACTATGGTGTTCCAGGTGGCGTTAGTTGTGAAACAAATTTCACATTGTCTTAAGTTGTATGCCAAACTCGTAACTCAGATATTCACCTCCACGATCATATCGCAGTCATTTTTATCTTCTTGTCATGATGATCTTAAACTTCACTCTGAATTTGCTTGAACCTTTCAAACGATTCAGACTTGTGTTTCATTAAGTAAATATACACTATATCTACTCAAATCATTAGTGAAGGTAAGAAAATAACGATATCCACTGCACGCTACAAGACTCACTGGATTGCATACATCAACATGTATCATTTCCAATGAATCACTTGCCCGCTCCATCCAACGGGATCCTTTAGTCATCTTGCCCAAGAGGCATGGTTCGCATGTCTCAACCGATTCGAAATCGAATGAGTCCAAAGATCCATCAACATGGAGTTTCTTCATGCGCTTTATACCAATATGACATTCTGCGATAGTGCCACAAATATGTGGTACTATCATTATTAACTTTGTATCTTTTGACATCAATGTTATGAACATGTGTATTACTACGATCAAGATTTCAACAAACCATTCTCACTGGGTGCATGACCATTGAAGGTATTATTCATGTAAACAGAATAACAATTATTCTCTAGCTTAAATGAATAACCGTATTGCAACAAACATGATCTAATCATGTCCATGCTCAATGCAAAACACCAAATAACATTTATTCAGGTTCGTCACTAATCCTGAAGGTAAAGAGAGCGTGCGATGTTGATCACATCAACCTTGGAAACATTTCCAACACATATCGTCACCTCACCCTTAGCTAGTTCTCCGTTTATTCCGTAGCTTTTATTTCGAGTTACTAACATTTAGCAACCGAACCGGTATCCAATACCGAGGTGCTACTAGGAGTACTAGCAAGGTACACATTAATAACTCGTATATCAAATATATTTCTATCGATGTTGCCAGCCTTCTTATCTACCAAGCATCTAGGGTTGTTCCGCTTTAGCGACTGCTCACCTCATAATAGAAGCACTTAGTCTCGGGTTTGAGTTCAAATTTGGGTTGCTTCACTGGAGCAGCAACTGACTTGCTATCCATGAAGTTTCCATCCTTGCTCTTGCCCTTCTCGAAACTAGTGGTTTGATTAACCATCAACACTTGACGCTCCTTTTTGATTTCTACCTTCGCGGTGTCAAACATCGCGAACAGCTCAGGAATCATTATTTCTATCCCTGGCAATTTATAGTTCATCACCAAGTTCTAGTAGCTTAGTGACAGTGACTTGGAGAACTATGTCAATCACTATCTTATCTGGAAGATCAACTCCCACTTGATTCAAGCGATTGTAGCACCCAGACAATCTGAGTACATGCTCAACGCTTGAGCTATTCTCTTTCATCTTGCAGGCAAAGAATCTTATTGGAGATCTCATATCTCTTAACACGGGCACGAGCCTGAGATCCTAATTTCAGCTCTTAGAAACATCTCATATGTTCCGTGACGTTCAAAACGTTTTGGAGCCTCAATTCTAAGCCGTAATGCATGACGCACTAAACTATTAAGTAGTCATCGGAACGTGCCTGTCAGATGTTCACAACATCTACAGACGACGCTAGAGGGGTCGGCGCACCGAGCAGTGCATTAAGGACATAAGCCTTCTGTGCAGCAATGAGGACAATCCTCAGATCACGGACCCAGTCCGCAATATTGCTACCATCATGTTTCAATTCTATTTCTCTTGGAACATATAAAAATACAAGGGAGCTACAGTGTGAGCTAGTAATATACAACATAATTTGCAAAGACACTTTGACTATGTTCATGATAATGAGTTCAATTAATCATATTACTTAAGAACTCCCACTCAAATTGACATCCCTCCGATCATTCGAGTGATACATGATCCAAATTCACCAACTCAAGTCCGATCATCACGTGAGTTGAGGTGGCTGCAATGGTGAACATCATTATGTTGATCATATCTACTATATGACTCATGCTCGACCTTTCAGTCTCTCATGTTCCGAGGCCATGTTTGTACATGCTAGGCTCGACAAGTTTAACCCGAGTGTTCTGCGTGTGCAACACTGGCTTGCACCCGTTGTATGTGAACATAGAGTCTATCACACCCGATCATCACGTGGTGTCTCAACACGACGAACTTTCGCAACGGGGCACACTCGGGGAGAACACAATTTATCTTGAAATTAAGTGAGGGATCACCTTATAATGCTACCGTCGTCCTAAGCAAAACAAGGTGCATAAAAGGATTAACATCACATGCAAATCATAAGTGACATGATATGGCCATGATCTTGTGCTTTTGATCTCCATCATGAAAGCACCGTCATGATCTCCATCGTCACCGGCATGACACCATGATCTCCATCATCTTGATCTCCATCAATGTGTCGCCATCGGGGTTGTCACGCCCTGCATGCTTCTACTACTATTGCTGCCGTAGCGATAAAGTAAAGCATTACATAGCGCTTAATGATTGACACGCAGGTCATACAATAATTAAAGACAACCCTATGGCTCCTGCCAGTTGCCGTACTCATTGACATGCAAGTCGTGATAATCTATACATCACATGATCATCTCATACATCACATATATCACATCATGTAATTGGCCATATCATATCACAACATACCCTGCAAAAACAAGTTAGACGTCCTCTAATTGCTGTTGCATGTTTTACGTGGCTGCTACGGGTATCTAGCAAGAACAATTCTCATCTACGCAAAAACCACAACGTTGATACACTAGTTGCTTTTCAACCTTCTCAAGGACCGCCTTTGTCGGATCCGATCCAACTAAAGTGAGAGAAACTGTCACCCGCAAGCCATCTAGGCAACAAGTTGCGTCGAGGGAACCGGTCTCTCGTAAGTGTACGAGTAATGTTGATCCGGGCCGCTTCATCTCACAATCCCTCTGAACCAAAAATACGACCAAGGGAGGAAGCAATCTAAGCATCAACGCCCACAAACCTTTTGTGTTCTACTCGAGATCTCATCGAACCATAAGCCTAGCTCATGATGCCACTGTTGGGGAACGTCGCATGGGAAACAAAAAATTTCCTACGCACACGCAAACCTATCCATGGTGATGAGCATCTACGAGAGGGAGAGTGGATCTACATACCCTTGTAGATCGCTAAGAGGGAAGCGTTAAGAAACGCGGTTGGTGTAGTCAAACATCTTCGCGATCCAAATCGCCGAGCGTCCCGCGATCTCATCACGATCCGTCCCGCGATCCAATCACGATCCGTCCCGTGAACTCATCACGATCCGTCCCGCGATCTCATCACGATCCGTCCCGCGATCTCATCACGATCCGTCTCACGATCTTGATCACGATCTGTCCCGCGAACTTATCACGATCCGTTCCGCGATCTCATCACGAACCGTCTCAAGATCTCGATCACGGTCCTTCCGATCTAACGCCGAACGGACGGCACCTCCGCGTTCAGCACACGTGCAACTTGATGACGATCTCCACCGTCTTGATCCAGCAACAGGAGGTGGAGAGGAGAGAGAGTTCACCGGCAGCGTGACGGCGCTCCGGTGATGGTGGTGGAGTGATTCCGGCAGGGCTTCGCCTAAGCGCTGTGGAAAACCGATCTAGAGGAGAAACTGTGCACCGGTGAAACGGGTAGCACATGGCCAGAAATTCCGTCCAAAATCACACAATCCATTAGTATATATAGGAGGATAGGAGAGGAGAGGCAGCCAAGGCCTTTGGGTCGGCCGAAATAGGAGATGGGAAGCAATCCTACTTCACCTCCAATCCTAGTTAGAGTAGGATTGCCTCCTATTGGCTGATTTCCCACTTTTTGCTTTAGGACTTTCTCTCATGCGCCATGGGCCTTTGTGGCTGTTTTCCCAGCCCACTAAGGGCTGGTTATTATTCTCCCACAGCCCATGGACCTCTTGGGGTCGAAATACCCCTCCCAGAGGCCTCCCGGTACACTACCGGCACTCCCGGTACACTACCGATGAGCCCGAAACTTTTCCGGAAACCAACTGGGACTTCCTATATATGAATCTTTACCTCCGGACCATTCCGTAGCTCCTCGTGACGTCCGGGATCTCATCCGGGACTCCGAAAAAACTTCGGTCACCACCATACATAACTCTACACTACCGTAACATCATCGAACCTTAAGTGTGCCCTGAGATACCTCTCCGTCACATGGAGTAACAAATCCCGGTCTCGATCCATGCCAACTCAAGAGACACCATCGGAGATACCTGTAGAGCACCTTTATAGTCACCCAGTTACATTGCGATGTTTGATACACACAAGGCACTCCTCCGATATCCGTGAGTTGCATGATCTCATGGTCATAGGAACATATACTTAACATGTAGAAAACAGTAGCAATAAACTGACACGATCATATGCTATGTTTTTAGTTTGGGTCTTATCCATCACATCATTCTCCTAATGATGTGATCCCATTATCAAATGACATCTCATGTCCATGGCTAGGAAATCTTAACCACCCTTTGATCAACGAGCTAGTCCATTAGAGGCATACTAGCGACATGGTTTTGTCTATGTATCCACACATGCATTTAAGTCTTCGATCAATACAATTATAGCATGGATAATAAACGATTATCATGAACAAGGAAATATGATAATAAATAATTTATTATTGCCTCTAGGGCATTCTAACTTCATTTGCTAATTTTCATGCATTTAATGATTTTTCTTGAGCTAAATGACCCTGAAATTGAAAAGCGCTACAAATTAACTCTGAAAAGGTTGAAACTTGGCATGGTATTATCATTTCACCCACATAGCTTGTGACAAAAAGTTGAGAGGGTTACAGCAAAAACTAGATGCACTTTGTGTACAAACTGGACCATCTCCTTGAAACTGGAAGAACTATTTTTAAACTCAAGTTATTTACAATCTAGGGTATGAAGCAAATTTGAACAAATTCATATTTAAACCATTCAAATTTTAAAACTAATGGCAAAAACAGAAACTAGACAAAATTTTGAATCTAACGGAAAAAGAATCACTCAAAAACATCAAATATCCTAAAACAGAAACTTTTAGAACCCCTTTAGTCCGGGTTGGTGACCTTTAGTCCCGGTTCGAGACACCAACCGGGACTAAAGCCTCAACACCTTTAGTCCCAGATCGTGGCACGAACCAGTACTAAAGGTCCGGAACGAACCGGGACTAATGATGCCCGTCCCGAACCTTGACTAATGGTCTCATTAGTGCCGGTTTAAAACCTGACCAGGACTAATGCTATGTACAAAAGGTCCGTTTTCTACTAGTGTTGCCTCTCGGTGTTTGCGGTGAAAGGTTAAACGGAGTGACCGCAATAATCATAGGGCCACCTCCCGGTGCACCACCAAGGTCAGGACTCGCTAGTTATCGCCCTTGCACTTGAGGCTCTTGAATATCTTTCATTGGGGCAGAGCTAGAGGACGAACTGATGGATGGGTTTCCGGTGTGGTATGAGGTGTCCATCGCGTCGTCCTTCTCCTTCGCACCACTATCATCATCAGCATCATCACTCTTGCGTCTCCAAATGAATGGAACAAAGTCTGGATCCGGAGTGTATCATGTCGGCTCCCTCCTAAACATGAATGCATAGCCCTTGAGCTTGACCACCACATCCGCCGCTAGAAAAGGCCCAACATCATCCTTGCCCTTTGACAGAATCTAAGTGTTGGTCATAGCCACAAGAATACGTACAACTCCACGGCGTCCCAAACTAATGAGATCCACATCCAAGGTCCTACCCATAAGAGTACCAACATCCCATAAGCCTAAAAAATGGCGCACCATATGAGGAACATCCTCGACATGGATCCAAATCTACTGAAGTTCAATCTTATGCGGAATCCCGTCTGATCTCCAGGCGGTGACAGTCATCTGGGCATTAACTGACGTCATGTTCATCTGGATTCCTTCCACCGTGTCCAAATCCTCGAAAGACGGGAAACTAACAAGGTACGCATCGGACCCATGCTGAATAGCCTCCCACTTCCACTGATCATGTAATGGACATCTCCTCGCAATCTGACTCTCTACAACGGTAGCTAGAACCTTCAGGGATCATATGATAACACCATGTCAATTTTCATTATTTACGGAGTTCGTTTTAATTTTTTATAATTAAAAATATCAAAAAGCTCCTTGTTCGGGGTCGAGTCTTGGCGCCATTATGTTTGGAATTCATTTCCTTTCCTTTTATAAGGCCTAAACATAAACTTAACAACACAAATATATTTTTTGAGCCCAATTTTGTCAACCTTTTAACGACTTGCAGATCATATTTGAATTATATTCGTTAAATGTCTAGAAATGCACTTGATGGCTTAAATATAACAAACAAACTCGAAAAGATGCCAAATTTTGACATGTATCATGTACTATTGTATATTGCATGTCGAAAAAATTCCAATGCCAATAGATGAAGCACACGTCGCTTCGCCTTCAAACTAGACCCATTCTCTCTCAAAACCATGTGTCTTTCTTGGAGATGGTTTGGTTTCTAAACAATGTACATCATAGCTTTTCCGAAACTTTCTCAATTTTTTACCAGGCCCTACAGGGATCATATGAGGACACCATGCCAATTTTCATGCTATTTAGATTTCGTTTTCTTTTTCGGAATTAAAAAACAAAAAAAATCCATGTTTGCGATTGAGTATTGGCGCCCCCATGTTTTGGTTCCTTTTACTTTTGTCGTATAAGGCCTAACATAGCGGATATTCGTTTCTGAGCCCAGGCTTAGATGCTCCTGAAATCTCCTCCGTCTGATGACCATGTGGATCTGAGCATCAACCTCGATGAGCATCATATGACACTACTGGAATCAGACAATTTGCCGTCTGCCAGCTCTTTACCGTCAGCTAGCAGACGACAAAGAGGCTGTTTGTCGTCTGTCTTTCCAAAGCATACGGCAAAGAACCAGTTGATGGCAAAGAGGGTCTTTGTCGTCTGCACTTCTTTGCCATCCGCTGGCAGATGCTACTTCTCGAGCGTGCGTTGGTTTTTCCCTTGAAGAGGAAAGGATGATGCAGCAAAGTAGAGGTAAGTATTTCCCTCAGTTTGAGAACCAAGGTATCAATCCAGTAGGAGTATCAAGATGAGGCACTAAGAAACCTGCACAAACACAAACAAACTTGCACCCAACGCGATAAAGGGGTTGTCAATCCCTTCACTATTACTTTCAAGGTGAGATCTGATAGTGATAATGAGTAAATATAAATAAGTAAATAAAACTGCAGCACGGTATTTTTGGTGTTTTTATGTTTAGATCTGAATATATAATATGTAAAATAGACCCGGGGGGCATAGTGTTCACTAGAGGCTTCTCTCATGATAGCAAGTATTACGGTGGGTGAACAAATTACTGTTGAGCAATTGATAGAATAGCGCAAAGTCATGATGGTATCTAAGGCAATGATCATACATATAGGCATCACGTCCGAGACAAGTAGACCGATACTGTCTGCATCTACTACTATTACTCCACACATCGACCGCTATCCAGCATGCATCTAGTATATTAAGTTCATAAGAAACGGAGTGATGCTTTAAGCAAGATGACATGATGTAGAAGGATAAATTCATGCAATATGATATAAACCCCATCTTTTTACCCTTGATGACAACAACACGATACGTGCCTCGCTACCCCTTCTGTCACTAGGTGAGGACACCGCACGATATGAACCCAAAACCTAGCACTTCTCCCATTGCAAGAATCATAGATCAAGTTGGCCAAACGAAACCCATAACTCGAAGAGACTTACAAGGATATGAAATCATGCATATAAGAATTCAAAATTGACTCAAATAATATTCATAGATAAGCTGATCATAAATCCACAATTCAGCGAATCTTAACAAACACACCGCAAAAGAAGATTACATCGGATACATCACCATGAAGATCATGGAGAACTTTGTATTGAAGATCAAAGAGAGAGAAGAAGACATCTAGCTACTAGCTTTGGACCCAAGGTCTGATGTGAACTACTCACGCATCATCGGAGAGGCAAGGATGTTGATGAAGATGGCCACCGGAGATGGATTCCCCTCCGACAACATGCTAGAACGGACTCCCGATTGGTTTTTGGTGGTTCTGGAGGTTTGCGGCAGCAGAACTTGTGATGTAGGTCTATTTCTATGGGTTTGGCTATTTATAAGACCGAATGGCGGCAGAAACAAGTGGAGATGGGCCATGAGGAGGCCACGAGCCCCCTAGCCACGGCCTAGGGGGGGCGCCTCCCAGGCTCCTGGCTCCCTCGGGCCACTTCTATGGTATTTCTTCCTTTAGGTATTTTTGATATTTTTCATAAAAAATCACGGCGAAAGTTTTATTCCATTTGGACTCCGTTTGATATTCCTATCTGAAAAAGATCAAAAACACGGAAAAAACAGGAACTGGCACTGGGCACTGAGTTAATAAGTTAGTCCAAAAAATCATATAAAATAGCATATTCACGCATATAAAACATCCAAAGTTGATAATATAATAGCATGGAACAATCAAAAATTATAGATATGTCGGAGACGTATCAGGAGACGGCAAAGAACTCTTTGCCGTCTGCCAACGGACGGTAAAAACCAGAGTGGGTCCCACGGGGCACGACACTGGCTAGGTCAACCTCCTCACTTCTTTGCCGTCTGTTGGCGGACGACAAAGAGGTGAAGAGGGCCCACAAACGTCACGGCGGGGGCGGACTAACGGTTACACTCTTTGCCGTCTGCTGGCAGACGGCAAAGAGTTCTTTGTCATCTGCCAGCAGACGGCAAAGAATGACCTTAACTTTCGGCCCGCGCGCCCCCCACGCCTCTCTCTCTCACACACACATCTCTCTCTCCCTCTCTCACAGCACCGACGCCCCCCGCCGTCCCCTACCCTGCCGCCCCCTGCCGCCCTCCTCCACCCCCTGCCCCGCCGCCCTACTCCACCCCCTGCCCCGCCGCCCTCCGCCGTCCCCCGCCACCCTGCCCCCCCCCTGCCGCCCCCCGCCGCCCTCCGCCATCCCCCGCCGCCCTGCCGCCCCCCGCCGCCCCCTGCCGTCCCCCGCCGCTCCCAGCCGCCCCCCACCGCCCCCTCCGCCCCTGTCGCCCCTCGCCGCCCTTCGCCGCCCCCCGCCACCCCTTGTCGCGCCCCGCCGCCCCCTGCCCGCCCCTCTCCCTCCGCTGCCCCGTGCCTCTGCCTCGACCCCCCCTCTAGTGAGCTCCACCCTCCACCTTATTTTTTATGGGTTTTTTTCCTGTTTTTTAGTCATATTAGTAACTAATTTATATTAGTTATAAGTTAGTAGTTCGTATATATTAGGTAGGACAAAAAAGAAGAAGAAGAAGAAGAAGAAAAGAGGAAAGGAGGAGAAGAAGAAGAGGAAAAAAGGAAAGGAAGAAGAAGAAGAGGAGGAGGAGAAGAAAAAAGAAGAAGAAGAAAAAAGAGGAGAGGAGGAGAAGGAGAAGAAAGAAGAAGAAGAAGAAGAAGGTATGCTTAGTTAGCTAGAAAATGACCTATACTTAGCTTATTTTCCTTAAAAATACATAATAACCTTACTTACCTCCAAAATGATATATTCTATCTAGGATAGCTATAAAATGACCTATACTTAGCTTATTTTCATCAAAAATGACTTGATATGCTTAGTTAGCTAGAAAATGGTATATTCTACCTAGGATAGCTATAAAATGACCTATACTTAGCATTTTTTCCTCCAAAATGACTTGATATGCTTAGTTAGCTAGAAAATGGCATTAGTAGCTAGTATAGCTCAATAATGATCTATAGCTAGTTCATTTATGACATAATTAGCTCGCTTAGGTACAAAATGGCATAACTACCTAGGATAGCTCAATAATGAAGTATAATTAGTTTAGGTAGTTCATTTATGACATATTATGCTCACTTAGGTAAAAAATGGCATAATAACCTTGGTTTACCTCCAAAATATCCTATAAATTCTTCTTCTTTTTTTTCTTCATTTTCTTCTTCTTCTTCTAGCCAGTCTTCTTCTTCTTCTAACTATATCTTTCCTACTTTGTAGATTTGCTATAGATGAGGAAGAGTGCATTCATGGACTGTACTCTTCTACTTCTACTACCTTTATGTTTATGGAAAACTTGTTTTGGATACATATGTATGGATATGTTGTTGCAAAGCATATTGTGTGTTGTTGAAAACTTGTATATATGTTGGAACTTAATTATTGGTATATATATGCTTGTTTCAACTTATTTGATATGCTTGTTGGAACTTGTTGAATGATATGTATGTTCTGGATATGTATATGTTGGATATATATGAATTTTCTGTCAAATTGAATGATTTTGAGAAAAAAACAAAAAAACAAGGGCTATATGCCCACTTAGCAAACGGCAAATAGTTTTGCCATCCGCCAGCAGACGGCAAAGTGGCCACGTGACAGCTACCTGTGCAAACTGGGGCTGACCTAGGTGGGTTCTTTGCCGTCCGCTGGCTGTCGTCTGCCAGCGGACGGCAAAGAACCCACCTAGGCTATAAAAAAAGGTGTTTTGCCGTCCGTGGGCAGACGACAATGAACCTAAGGTCTTTGCCATCCATGGGCAGACGGCAAAGACCTAAGGTTCTTTGCCGTCTGCCAGCGGACGGCCAAGCACGCCATTAAGCCCCCTAACAGAGCTAAGTGCCCACGTGTGTCGTTCAGGGTCTTTGTCGTCTGCCAGCGGACGGCAAAGCGACCTTTACCATGGATTATTCAGCCGGACGGTTTGCCGTCCGCTGGCGAACGGCAGGACATGAAACCTCCTCATGAGCTTGTTTCTGATCCAAAAGTTGAACCATCTGTCAACTGCATACTTCACACGGCCAGGCAACGATTCAGAATATAATCCAGCGCTAGTGCTAGTAATTATGGATGTTGGGGCGTACCTGAAACTCTCTTCCTGCACCGGGGTCGTCGATGTATTTCCTCCAAGTGAAGTGCATCTATTATCTGCACAGGAGCAAGCAAAAGTAGGTAAGAACTGGCTGAAAAGAAACAAAAATTGAACTTGGTAGCCTAGTTGTTTTTCCACAAAAATATATTTTTCACATTTGGATTTTCAAGACAACAAATACATGCACGGGAAGACTATGTTTTTTCTTTTCTTTTTAGCAGAGCATCACCCGGAACATGTGGCAGCATAGCATCCCAGTGTGCTCAAATTGACCACACTCACAAGTGAACTCTGACACGTCCTGCGACGACTACCTCGTAGACAACCCTGCTCCATTTCTCTCGCTTTGATGCGGTATTGTGTGTTGTCATGTACATCCTCATCTTCTCCGCCTCGGTAACATTGTATATTGTCCCCTCAATTAGGGACAGCCGAACTCTTCAAACATAGCCCTTGTATATATTTTGATCGCTTGTCGCTCTATCACCAGATTTGTTCTTCTAACAAGCCCACCCTGGAAAAAACTCAGAACACATTAGTTCCCAAACAATTAATATTCAACTACAATTAATGTTTATAAACCCATAGAGGAACACTCACAATCATAGTCCTCTTCTCCTCGTAGCTTTTCTCTCGCTCATGGGTCAAACTAAAGTCTCATGTACTGCCTCACAAATATGTACTTCGGGCTTGCAGGCGGCACCGCGGCATGTAAGACTTTCACCTTCCTGACCGCAGCATTGATATGCCAATGAATCACATATAAACAAGCATCAGCAATTCAGCTCGATTTTTTTATAGTTATATAGTTGCGTCAAGGACAAAAAATTAACAAACTCACAAGCTTAACAGGGTGTTTAATATCCATGCTCAAGGAAATATGCCAATGAATCACACATAAACAAGAGACGGGATTTCAGCTACTCTTTATTTCTACCATTTTCTACTTGCGTCCTGAACCAAAAAATCAGGAACTCCCAGGCTAAAAAGCAGGTATTATGTACATGCTATAGCATAGCAAACCGAAATATTTCAACTGGCCTTTTCCTCCATCCAGGTGCTTCAGGGAAAGAAGGAACTCCGACAGATCCTATTCACCCGGAATCAACAACGGATCTGGCGCTAGATGTACCATCAGAGACGAAGTTTCTTTTTTTTTTTAAAGAAGCGTTATCTCCGGCCTCTGCATCAGCATGATGCATACGGCCTCTTTATTAAAACAAACAAAACACAGAAGGTTTGTCTCCTGGGTTCAGTAGCAGCGGAGGAATAACAAAAAAAGGTTCCAGAAACAAATTACCCAACAGCACCAGAACCAGGGGAGAAGTCTCACCGGAGTTAGAGATGGATCAGGGGGAGACAAACCAATCCACCATCGCCGCAACGCCCCAAGGACGAACCGCTGGACGCCGGAACCCTAACTACGGCTATCCACAAGTCCAGTCGGTAGATCAGGACCTGACCACATTCCAGCGACGGCGAGGCCGCCGGAGGAAGTAGGAGGCGCCGATCCGCCACCGAACGCGGGAGCCGACGGGGTCGCTCAGGAATCGCTCCTCTCCCCTTGCAGTTCGGGTCTTGGTCTACCTGTGCTTGGCTCAGTCGAAAGGCTAACGTTCTGATCCACGGATCAGAAAGGCCACGTTACTCGCGACTGTCACCTATACGAATTGGGCCCATACCTGGACTACTGTTCTGTACTGTATTCGACCCGTACGCCAGATTACGGGATTTACTCGTGCCCCTGTCAGACCGAATTGTTCACATCCCGATACTACACTGAACAGCGGTGATTTCGGGAGCATCTCAGCTCAGGCACCCAATCGCCAACATAGTTCCTACTTTTAAATATATATATATATATATATATATATATATATATATATATATATGAAAAATACATCTTACTATCGGATGTAGTTACTCTCATGTATCATATATTCATATACTAACATGTGATAGTATATACACTACTTTATTATTTATAGTATATTCATATACTATATCTAAGATACTCCAACGCAAGTTATATAAAAAAATGCAAGTGAGTCACAGATTTTATTGTATTTGTGAAATACGTACATATTTGAATGTAAAAAAGAGTATGCTTCAAATATGCTACATACTATCAAAAAATAGTATATATACAACATACACATTCTTATATACTACATAATACACATACATATACTTTTATATGATAGATACTACTCATACTGTACAAAATAAAAGCGGGAGTAACTACACCCGGTAGTAACGAAAAATTGTGGGCAAAATACTTCCTAAATATTTTGTACGACCAACTCCCACTTTTATTTTCAATGTTCTAGATAGTATCTATCACAACGAAATATATATACGCGTAGTATGTAGTATATGAGAATGTTAAAGTAGTATATATATTACTTTTTAGGTAGTATATACCATATTTTATGCATACTCTTTTTTAGTATAAATATATATGTATTTCATAAATATAATAAAAACTATGGATCTACTAGTAATTTTTTCATATAACTTACTTTGGGTATCTTAGATATAGTAGTAAATATATTAAAAATGATAAAATAGTATATATATACTATCACATGGTATTATATGAGACATGGGTGGGTAACTACACCCGACCGTAAGATGTATTTTTCCTATAAATACATCCTACTATCAAGTATAGTTATTCTCATCTCTCATATACTACCATGTGATAGTATATATACTATTATATTACTTTTAATATGTTCATATACTATATCTAAGATAATTCAAAGTGAGTTATATGATTGTTTTTGTAAATAGACTCATGTTTTTATTATATTTATAAAATAAATACATATTTGTATGTAAAAAAGTGTATGCGCAAAGTATCAAACATACTACCTAAAAAGTAGTATATATACTACATAAACCGAGAGTGGCATTTTGGTGGCCGAGCTACCTGAAGGCTGGAATCTCGCGCTGTTTAACATAGCAATGCGATGTGTGTCGATCTGTTTTCTCGCGTTTATAGAATGGTCGTAAGTTGAAATACATGGGTGCCGTGGACTGGCGTGCTAGCACTATACGTGGGCCTGCTGGGCTGTTGTGATACTAATTTCGGTTTGATGGGCCCATCTGCCGCTGCACGAAGCTTAACTCCGAGAACAACTATCTGAGAAAGCTCCTTCGAACGTCACTTCCATGTGCTGTACTTGATGCGTTCTCAGCGATCACGCGTTTTAAATGTTTTCTATGAGTTTCATTATTTTTTTAAAAATCGCACGTGTTTTCATCTTTTTATCTTAATTTTTTTGGGTTTTCGGTTATTCACTCATCTTTTTAGCTTTTAGATGAAAAGAAATCAAAACAAATTGTGAGGAAAAATGAGTTTCTTTTTTTATTCGTGAGAGTCACATATTTGCTTTCGTGAGAGGCATGACTGTACCTTCCGAAAACAGAAAAAAATGTGTTTTATTTTTTCCCTTCTTAAGAGGCATGATTTTGCTTCTGCGAGAGGCACGGATTTGCTTCTGCGAGAAGAACAACCGTACCTCTCGTAAACGAAAAAAAACGCGTTTTATTTTCTTTTTTTGCCCTTTCTTGAAAGGCATGGTTTTGCTTCGGCAAGAGGCACAGATTTTCTTCTGCCAAAGGCACGTCCGTATCTCTCGTGAAAACAAAGTTCGTTAAAACCTATCAACATGTGGTCTAGTTTTGAAGTTCTTGACGCGAAGAATCCGACGACTTAGCTTTTTCTCCAAGCGGTAGCGCGGAGTAAATTTAGGGGTGGGATTGACGCTGTAGAATAAATTATCCTTCTCTATTTAGTTTAGGGGGTCGACTAGGTACCAGTTAGAGAAGGAAAATTAAATTTATACTTTTGTAACGCCGGATAGGGGATCGGTTAGAAATGCTCTAAATGTGTCATTTATTATTATTTTGTTATGCATATAAAACGAATTATTATCAAGAAAACAAAATAAGATTCATTTTAAGATTGGCCTTTTTTATTCTCAGGTGATGATCCAGCTTGACCTGCAAGAGGTTCTGACCAAACACGTGCTGAAACGTTGGACAACCTACACATATTGACGTGCCGTGTACATGTGTCACTGACGAGGTGCGCGTGTGACCGCGACATGCAGATGTGCAGCACTTCTGTGCCTAGTAGTATACGTGACCCGGCACTGTTTATTTACTAGCAAATACAGGCACTGTGTAATACAGTGGCGGCATACCATCTTGGCAATGATCGTGACGAGCTGATTCCCGCATCCAGGTAGCTCGGCCCCAAAGAACATTTTCAACATAAACCTTTTTATATAATACATACTATACATACATACACTTAAAATGATAGATACTACCTATTTTATAACATACGAAACAAAAGTGGAAGTAACTACATGAGCGTAAATTCTTCGGACAAATCAACTCAAATTTTGTTTGACTTCGAATAAAAGTAAATTTAAAATCTAGATAAAAGAAAATATAGTGCAGACTGAATGTACGCAAATTCTTTTGGACGAATCAAATAATTGTTTGTTCGAACCTAGACTAGTTCTCCGTCAAAACCATGGGTCTTCTCAGAAATGGTTCGCTTCCATTTTGGAAATTCAAAAACTAAAAATCTCAATGTTCGACATTTTTTAAACACTTTTTAAAAATCTTTAACATTTTCAAAATAAAGCTGGACATTTTTGTTAATTGTAGCATTCTTTCACACAAATATGATTGTTCAAAGCTACAGGTGGTTCGACCCCGGCCTGAAAAGTGTGGCTGTATATACTTCACCAATGGAAAACAAATCCCATTCATATCATAACTGTTGGAAATATGCCCTAAAGGCAATAATAAATTAGTTATTATCATATTTCCTTGTTCATGATAATCTTTTATTATCCATACTATAATTGTATTGATCGGAGACTTAAATGCATGTGTGGATACATAGACAAAACCATGTCCCTAGTATGCCTCTAATGGACTAGCTCGTTGATCAAAGGATGGTTAAGGTTTCCTAGCCATGGACATGAGATGTCATTTGATAACGGGATCACATCATTAGGAGAATGATGTGATGGACAAGACCCAAACTACAAACATAGCATATGATCGTGTCAGTTTATTGCTACTGTTTTCTACATGTCAAGTATGTGTTTCTATGACCATGAGATCATGCAACTCACGGACATCGGAGGAGTGCCTTGTGTGTATCAAACGTCACAACGTAACTGGGTGACTATAAAGGTGCTCTACAGGTATCTCCGATGGTGTCTGTTCAGTTGGCATGGGTCGAGACTGGGATTTGTTACTCCGTGTGACGGAGAGTTATCTCGGGGCCCACTCGGTAATACAACATCACAATGAGCCTTGCAAGCAATGTGCCTAATTGTTAGTTGCGGGATCTTGTATTACGGAACGAGTAAAGAGACTTGCCGGTAACGAGGTTGAACTACGTATGGAGATACCGACGATCAAATCTCGGGCAAGTAACATACCGACGAACAAAGGGAACATCGTACGGGATTAACTGAATCCTTGACATAGAGGTTCGACCCATAAAGATCTTCGTAGAATATGTAGGAACCAATGTAGACATCCAGGTCCCGCCATTGGTTATTGACCGTAGAGGTGTCTCGGTCATGTCTACATAGTTCTCGAACCCGCAGGGTCTGCACACTTAAGGTTTGGTGACGTTTCGGTAGTGTAGAGTTATGTATGGTGGTGACCGAAGGTTGTTTGGAGTCCCGGATGAGATCCCGGACGTCACGTGAAGCTCCGTAATGGTCCGGAGGTAAAGATTCATATATAGGAAGTCCCAGTTTGGTCGCCGGAAAAGTTCCGGGCTTATCGGTAGTGTACCGGGAGTGCCGGGAGTGTACCGGGTGACCTCCGGGAGGGGTATTTCGAGCCCGGACGGTCCATGGGCTGTGGAGAGTAATAACGATCCCTTAGTGGGCTGGAGGAACAGCCACAAAAAGGCCCATGGCATAGGAGGTAAAAAGGCCTAAGGAAAAGGTGGAAAAAAGGGTCAATAGGGAGCAATCCTAGTCCAACTAGGATTGGAGAAGGAGTGGGACTCCTCCCCCTTTGGCCCGACGACTCCTAGGAGGCCTTGGCCCTGCGCCAAGGCTGCCTCTCCCTCCCTCCTTTATATACTGGTGGATTGGGGGCTGTTTGGACATAATTTACGGCCACATGCTACCCGTTCCTTTTTAATTTCGGTAAAAAAATGAGAGTTAGGGGAGTCAAACCTAAGACATAATGGCTCACGAAGTATTAGCATTCTACCCACAACCACTTAGACTAAGTTGCTTGTTGTGAAATTTGAAGTGTGGTGCAGTACTTGTATAAACTCATAAATGAGAAAACTAATTGGTTAACCACATAAAAAAGTTCTTCTTTGAATGCAATGTTGTATCCATCGAACAAACCACTTCAATTTTCTTCTTCTTTGTTCATCTATAGCATGCACTCTAATTGTTCAGCTGTCATGTGTACTCAAATTGTTCATGTGCACCACGGTATCGCCGTCGTTAACTTTTCTTTAAAATAGCATGGTAATATATGTATAGTGGACCTCATAACTTAGGTACAAACACTAAAGTAATTTTTCACCTAAGAAAACGGTTGTTCAATGCACAACTCCGACAACTTTTGTATAAATAGGATGGTAACAAACACACCGAAGACCTGATAACTTAGGTACACATACCGCGGTAACTTTGATCGGGACGCAGTGAAGTTGTTGAAACAAATGGTGATGTATATAAAAGGGCATACAAGGAGGATAGCTGATTGCAAAGCCGGATTTTTCTCATTTAAAGAGTTCAGCAGAGCAAATATCACAAGTAATATATTACAAACGCTTTCTGTGGAGCTCAAAAATATTGATCAAGTCTTTCTAAAACCCACACGGCGGGTCATGGAGAGTCGACTGTTACAAGTTTCTGTTCGAAATATGCCCTAGAGGCAATAATAAATTAGTTATTATCATATTTTCTTGTTCATGATAATCGTTTATTATCCATGATATAATTGTATTGATCGGAGACTTAGATGCATGTGTGGATATATAGACAAAACCATGTCCCTAGTATGCCTCTAATAGACTAGCTCGTTGATCAAAAGATGGTTAAGGTTTCCTAGACATGGACATGAGATGTCATTTGATAACGGGATCACATCATTAGGAGAATGATGTGATGGACAAGACCCAAACTACAAACGTAGCATATGATCGTGTTAGTTTATTGCTACTGTTTTCTGCATGTCAAGTATGTGTTCCTATGACCATGGGATCATGCAACTCACGGACATCGGAGGAGTGCCTTGTGTGTATCAAACGTCGCAACGTAACTGGGTGACTATAAATGTGCTCTACAGGTATCTCCGAAGGTGTCTGTTGAGTTGGCATGGATCAAGACTGTGATTTGTTAATCCGTGTGACGGAGAGGTATCTCAGGACCCACTCGATAATGCAACATCACAACAAAGCCTTGCAATCAATGTGACTAAGTGTTATCCACGGGTTCTTGTATTACGAAACGAGTAAAGAGACTTGCCAGTAATGAGATTGAACTAGGTATGGAGATACCGACGATCGAATCTTGGGCAAGTGACATACCGAAGAACAAAGGGAACATCGTACGGGATTAACTGAATCCTTGACATAGAAGTTCAAGCGATAAAGATCTTCGTAGAATATGTAGGAACCAATATGGGCATCCAGGTCCCGCTATTGGTTATTGACCGTAGAGGTGTCTCGGTCATGTCTACATAGTTCTCGAACCCGCAGGGTCTGCACACTTAAGGTTCGGTGACGTTTCGGTAGTATAGTTATGTATGGTGGTGACCAAAGGTTGTTCGGAGTCCCGGATGAGATCCCGCACATCACGAGGAGCTCCGGAATGGTCCGGAGGTAAATATTCATATATAGGAAGTCTTGTTTTGGTCGCCGGAAAAGTTTTGGGCTCATCGGTAGTGTACCGGGAGTGCCGGTAGTGTACTGGGAGGCCATCGGGAGGGGTATTTCGACCCAAGAGGCTTCATGGGCTGTGGAAGAGTGAATACCAGCCCTTAGTGGGCTGGTGGAAGTCCCACACAAGGCTCATGTGTCTAGGAAGAAAAGCCCACAAGGAAAAAGGTGGAAAAAGGCAAAAAAGGCAAATTAGGGAAGGAGTCCTAATCCTACTAGGAGTGGAGGAGGTGGACTCCTCCCTAGTTGGTTCGGCCGACTCCTATGGGGCCTTGGCCTTGCGCGAGCCCTCCTCCTCCCTCCCTCCTATATATATTGATGGACTTGGGTGTTTTGCACTTGATTTTACGGCCACGTGCTACCCGTTCTATCGGTGCTCCTCTAGATCGGATTTTTGCAGTGCTTAGGAGAAGCCGTTCCGAAATTGCTCCACCACCATCGCCGGAGCGCTGTCACGCTGCCGGAGAACTCTTCCTCCTCTCCGCTCCCTCTTGCTGGTTCAAGACGGCGGAGATCGTCATCAAGCTGTACGTGTGTTAAACGCGGAGGTGTCGTCCGTTCGGCGCTAGATCGGAAGGACCGTGATCAAGATCGCGAGACGGATCGTGATGAGATCGTGGGATGGATCGTGATGAGTTCACGGGACAGATCATGATCAAGATCGTGAGACGGATCATGATGAGATCGCGGGATGGATCGTGGTTGGATCGCGGGACGGATCGTGATGAGATCGCGGGACGCTCGGCGATTTGGATCGCGAAGATGTTCGACTACACCAACCGCGTTTCTTAACGCTTCCCGCTTAGCGATCTACAAGGGTATGTAGATCCACTCTCCCTCTCGTAGATGCTCATCACCATGTATAGATCTTGCATGTGCGTAGGAAAGTTTTTGTTTCCCATGCAACGTTCCCCAACAGTGGCATCATGAGCTAGGTCTATGTGTAGATGAGATCTCGAGTAGAACACAAAGAGTTTGTGGGCGTTGATGCTTAGATTGCTTCCTCCCTTGGTCATGTTTTGATTCAGCGGTATTGTGGAATGAAGCGTCCTGGACCAACATTACTCGTATGCTTACGAGAGAGCGTTTCCCACAGCTGCAACTTGTTGCAAAAGATTGCTGGTGGGTGGCAGTTTCTCCTACTTTAGTTGGATCGGATTCGACAAAGGCGGTCCTCGAGAAGGTTGAAAAGCAACTAATGTATCACCATTGTGGTTTATGTGTAGGTGAGAATTTTTCTTGCTAGATACCCGCAGCAGCCACGTAAAACATGCAACAACAATTAGAGGACGTCTAACTTGTTATTGCAGGGTATGTTGTGATGTGATATGGCCAATAACATGATGTGATATATGTGATGTATGATATGATCATGTGATGTATAGAATATCACGACTTGCATGCCGATGAGTACGGCAACCGGCAGGAGCCATAGGGTTGTCTTTAATTATTGTATGACCTGCGTGTCAATCATTAAGCGCTATCTAATGCATTACTTTATCGCTAAACGGTAGCAATAGTAGTAGAAGCATGGTGGGCGTGACAACCCCGATGGCGACACGTTGATGGAGATCAAGATGATGGAGATCATGGTGTCATGCCGATGATGATAGAGATCATGCCGGTGCTTTCAAGATGAAGATCAAAAGCACAAGTCAGGGCCATATCATGTCACTTATAATTTGCATGTGATCTTAATCCTTTTATGCACCTTGTTTTGCTTAGGACGGCGGTAGCATTATAAGGTGATCCCTCACTTAATTTCAAGATAAATTGTGTTCTCCCCAAGTGTGCACTGTTATGAAAGTTCGTCGTGTCGAGACACCACGTGATGATCGGCTGTGATAGACTCTACGTTCACATACAACGGGTGCAAGCCAGTGTTGCACATGCAGAACACTCGGATTAAACTTGACGAGCCTAGCATGTACAGACATGGCCTCGGAACACAAGAGACCGAAAGGTCGAACATGAGTCATATAGTAGATATGATCAACATGATGATGTTCACCATTGAAGCCACCTCAACTCACGTGATGATCAGACTTGAGTTGGTGAATTTGGATCATGTGTCACTCAGATGACCTGAGGGATGTCAATTTGAGTGGGAGTTCTTAGGTAATATGATTAATTGAACTCATTATCATGAACATAGTCAAAGTGTCTTTGCAAATTATGTTGTAGATTACTAGCTCACGCTATAGCTCCCTTGTATTTTTATATGTTCCTAGAGAAATAGAGTTGAAAGATGATGGTAGCAATATTGCGGACTGGGTCTGTGATCTGAGGATTGTCCTCATTGCTGCACAGAAGACTTATGTCCTTAATGCACCGCTCGGTGCACCAACCCCTCTAGCGTCGTCTGTAGATGTTATGAACATCTGATAGGCACGTTCTGATGACTACTTGATAGTTTAGTGCGTCATGCATCACGACTTAGAATTGAGGCTCCAAAACGTTTTGAACGTCACGGAACATATGAGATGTTTCTAAAGAGCTGAAATTAGGATCTCAGGCTCGTGCCCGTGTTGCGAGATATGAGATCTCCAACAAGATTCTTTGCTTGCATGATGATGGAGAATAGCTCAATAGTTGAGCATGTGCTCAGATTGTCTGGGTGCTACAATCGCTTGAATCGAGTGGGAGTTGATCTTCCAGATAAGATAGTGATTGATACAGTTCTCCAAGTCACTGTCACTAAAAGAACTTGGTGATGAACTATAAAACGCCAGGGATAGAAATAATGATCCATGAGCTGTTCGCGATGCTTGACACCGCGAAGGTAGAAATCAAGAAGGAGCGTCAAGTGTTGATGGTTAATCAAACTACTAGTTTCGAGAAGGGCAAGAGCAAGGAGGGAAACTTCATGGATAGCAAGTCAGTTGCTGCTCCAGTGAAGCAACCCAAAGTTGAACTCAAACCCAAGACTAAGTGCTTCTGTTATGAGGTGAGCGGTCGCTGAAGCGGAACAACCCTAGATACTTGGTAGATAAGAAGGCTGGCAACATCGACAGAAGTATATTTGATATACGAGTTATTGATGTGTACCTTGCTAGTACTCTTAGTACCACCTGGGTATTGGATACCGGTTCGGTTGCTAAATGTTAGTAACTCGAAATAAAAGCTACGGAATAAACGGAGAACTAGCTAAGGGTGAGGTGACGATAGGTGTTGAAGATGTTTCCAAAGTTGATGTGATCAACATCGCACGCTCTCTCTACCTTCAGGATTAGTGACGAACCTAAATAAATGTTATTTGGTGTTTTGCGTTGAGCATGAACATGATTAGATCATGTTTATTTCAATACGGTTATTCATTTAAGTTAGAGAACAATGGTTATTCTGTTTACATGAATAATACCTTCAATGGTCATGCACCCAGTGAGAATGGTTTGTTGAAATCTTGATTGTAGTAATACACATGTTCATAACGTTGATGTCAAAATATACAAAGTTAATAATGATAGTACCACATACTTGTGGCACTGCCGCTAAATGTCATATTGGTATAAAGCGCATGAAGAAACTCCATGCTAATGGATCTTTGGACTCATTCGATTTCGAATCGGTTGAGACATGCGAACCATGCCTCTTGGGCAAGATGACTAAAGGACCCCGTTGGATGGAGCGGGCAAGTGATTCATTGGAAATGATACATGTTGATGTATGCAATCAAGTGAGTCTTGTAGCGTGCAGTGGATATCGTTATTTTCTTACCTTCACTGATGATTTAAGTAGATATAGTGTATATTTACTTAATAAACACAAGTCTGAATCGTTTGAAAGGTCCAAGCAAATTCAGAGTGAAGTTTAATATCATCGTGACAAGAAGATAAAAATGACTGCGATATGATCGTGGAGGTCTATATCTGAGTTACGAGTTTGGCATACAACTTAAGACAATGTGAAATTTGTTTCACAACTAACGCCACCTGGAACATCATAGTATGATGGTGTGTCCGAACATCATAGTCATGCTCTATTGGTTATGGTGCGTGCTATAATGTCTCTTATCGTTTTACTACTATAATTTTGGGGTTATGCATTAGAGACAACTACATTCACTTTAAATAGGGCACCATCTAAATCCGTTGAGATGACATCGTGTGAATTATGGTTTGATAGAAACCTAAGCTGTCATTTCTTAATGTTTGGGGCTGCGACACTTGTGTGGAAAATGTTTTTACCTAATGAGGTCGAACCCAAGGCGGAAAAATGCATCTTCATAGAATACCCTAAGAACAGTTGTGTGAACCTTCTATCTCAGATCCAAGTGCAAAGTGTTTGTTGCTAAAACGGATCCTTTCTCGAGGAAATGTTTCTCTCGAAAGAATTGAGTGGGAGGAAGATAGAACTTGATGAGGTTGTTAAACCTTTGTTCAACCAGAGAGTAGCGCAGCGCAAAAAGATGTTTCTGTGAAGCCTACGTTAGTTGAAGAGGAAGTTAATGATGATGATCATAAATCTTTAGGATCAAGTTACTATCGAACTTCGTAGGTCGACAAGGATGTGTACTGCTCCTAAGTGGTACGACAACCCTGTCTTGGAGGTCATGTTGTTGGACAACGATGAACCTACGAGCTATGAAGAAGCGATGATGGGCCCGGATTCCGACAAATGGTTGGAGGCCATGAAATCCGAGATAGGATCCATGTATGAAAAACAAGTATAGACTTTGGTAGACTTGCTCGTTGGACGGCAGGTTGTTGAGTACAAATGGATCTTTAAAATGAAGATAGATGCTGATGGTAATTATCACCATTTGTAAAGCTCGACTTGTTGCAAAGATGTTTGTGACAAGTTCAAGGAGTTGACTACGATGAGACTTTGTCACTCGTAGCGGTGCTAAAGTCTGTTGGAATTGTGTTAGCAGTTGCTGCATTTTTCAATTATGAAATCTGGCAGATGGATGTCAAAACATCGTTTCCTTAACGGTTTACTTGAGGAAAGGTTGTATGTGATACAACCAGGAGGTTTTGTTAGTCCTAAGGATGCTAAAAGGTGTGCAAGCTTCAGTGATCCTTTTATAGACTGAAGCGAGCATCTCGGAGTTGGAATATACATTTTGATGAGGTGATCAAAGTTTTGATGTTTATACAAAGTTTACGAGAAACTTGTATTTACAATAAAGTGAGTGGGAGCACTATAGAATTTCTGATAAGTATATGTGGGTGACATATTGTTGATCGGAAATAATGTAGGATTTCTGGAAAGCATAAATGGTTGTTTGAAAAGTGATTTTCAAAGGAATACCTGGATAAAGCTACCTAATTGTTAAGCGTCAACATCTATAGAGATAGATCAAGATGCTTGATGAGACTTTCAATAAAGTACATACCTTGACAAGATTTTGAAAGAGTTCAAAATGGATCAGTCAGACAAAGAGTTCTCGCCTGATTTGTAAGGTATGAAGTTGAGTGAGACTCAAAGCTCGAAAATGGCATAAGAAAGAGAAAAGGCGAATGTCGTCCCCTATGCCTTAGCCATAGGCTCTGTGTAGTATGTCATGCTGTGTACCGCACCTGAGTGTGCCTTGCCATGAGTCTGTCAAAGGGGTACAAAAGTGATCCAGGAGTGGATTACTGGACAGCGGTCAAGATTATCCTTAGTAACTTACATAATAAGGAGATGTTTCTCGATTATGAAGGTGATAAAGAGTTCGTCGTAAAGAGTTACGTCGATGCAAGCTTTAAACACCAATCCGGATGGCTCGTAGTAGCAATCTGGATGCGTATAGTGGAGCAGCCATTTGGAAAAGTACCAAGTGGAGTGTGGTAGCAGTGTTTACGGTTTGACATAGAGATTTGCAAAGTACACACGGATCTGAATGTTACAGACCCGTTGACTATAAGACCTCTCTCACATGCAAAGCATGATCGAACCCCAGAACTCATTGGGTGTTAGATTCATAATAATGCGAATCACATGGTGATGTGAACTAGATTATTGACTCTAGTGCAAGTGGGAGACTGTTGGAAATATGCCCTAGAGGCAATAATAAATTAGTTATTATCATATTTCCTTATTCATGATAATCGTTTATTATCCATGCTATAATTGTATTGATCGGAGACTTAAATGCATGTGTTCCTATGACCATGAGATCATGCAACTCACAAAAATCGGAGGAGTGCCTTGTGTGTATCAAACGTCGCAACGTAACTGGGTGACTATAAAGGTGCTCTACAGGTATCTCCAATGGTGTCTGTTGAGTTGGCATGGGTCGAGACTGGGATTTATTACTCCGTGTGACGGAGAGGTATCTCGGGGCCCACTCGGTAATACAACATCACAATGAACCTTGCCAGCAATGTGACTAATTGTTAGTTCTGGGATCTTGTATTACGGAACAAGTAAAGAGACTTTCCGGTAACGAGGTTGAACTAGGTATGGAGATACCGACGATCGAATCTCGGGCAAGTAACATACCGATGAACAAAGGAAACATCGTACGGGATTAACTGAATCCTTGACATAGAGGTTCGACCGATAAAGATCTTCGTAGAATATGTAGGAACCAATGTGGACATCCAGGTCCCGCCATTGGTTATTGACCGTAGAGGTGTCTCGGTCATGTCTACATAGTTCTCGAACCCGCAGGGTCTGCACACTTAAGGTTTGGTGACGTTTCGGTAGTGTAGAGTTATGTATGGTGGTGACCGAAGGTTGTTCGGAGTCCCGGATCAGATCCTGGACGTCACGAGGAGCTCCGTAATGGTCCGGAGGTAAAGATTCATATATAGGAAGTCCCAGTTTGGTCGCCGGAAAAGTTCCGGGCTTATCGGTAGTGTACCGGGAGTGCCGGTAGTGTACCGGGAGACCTCCGGGAGGGGTATTTCGACCCCAGAGGGTCCATGGGCTGTGGAGAGTAATAACAAGCCCTTAGTGGGCTGGAGGAACAGCCACAAAAAGGCCCATGGCGCAGGAGGTAAAAAGGCCCAAGGAAAAGGTGGAAAAAAGGGCCAATAGGGAGCAATCCTAGTCCAACTAGGATTGGGGAAGGAGTGGGACTCCTCCCCCTTTGGCCGGCCGACTCCTAGGAGGCCTTGGCTCTGCGCCAAAGCTGCCTCTCCCTCCCTCCTTTATATACTGGTGGATTGGGGGCTGTTTGGACATAATTTACGGCCACATGCTACCCGTTCCACCGGTGCTCCTCTAGATCGGTTTTTTCGCAGTGCTTAGGCGAAGCCCTACCGTAATTGCTCCACCACCATCACCGGAGCGCCGTCACGCTGCCGGTGAACTCTTCTACCTTTCCGCTCCCTCTTGTTGGATCAAGACGGCGGAGATCGTCATCAAGCTGCACGTGTGCTGAACGCGGAGGTGCCGTCCGTTCGCCACTAGATCGGAAGGACCATGATCAAGATCGCGAGACAGCTTGTGATGAGATCGCGGAACGAATCGTGATGAGTTCACGGGACAGATCGTGATCAAGATCGTGAGACAGATCGTGATGAGATCGCGGGACGGATCGTGATGAGTTCACAGGACGGATCGTGACTGGATCACGGGACGGATCGTGATGAGATCGCGGGACGCTCGGCGATTTGGATCGCGAAGATGTTCGACTACACCAACCGCGTTTCTTAACGCTTCCCGCTTAGTGATCTACAAGGATAGGTAGATCCACTCTCCCTCTCACAGATGCTCATCACCATGGATAGATCTGCGTGTGTGTAGGAAAAATTTTGTTTCCCATGTGACGTTCCCCAACAACAACAACATAGTTGCCAAGTGTAAATGAGCTGACTTTTAAATGAATTTACTTTCACAAACCGGAGATAACTGTGGGGGGCTTTGCGGGCGTTTGGACCGCTCCCACACCCGCGTTTGACTGCCCTGGTCCACCAAAAAATCCCAACCGCCCCTCCCGCGCTTTCCATTCCACGTGCCGCCCCGCTTGTTGTGCCACATTCATGCTGGCCTAGAGCATACAACAGCTGATATTGGTGCCCGTGATTTGACCGGATGGGAAGGCGGCGCAAACATACCTGACCTCTCGGGCGTCATCGCTTTAATGCGGACGTCACGTCCCGAGAAACCAACTCCGGCTGTCGCGCCGCATTGAAGCGGGATGACCGCCCCTTTGCCAGGCCTAGTCGCGGCTACTGAAGCCTTGCGCCAACAACGAACAAATCTACACTCGTCCTCCTCCCCCTCGTCGAGCCCAGCGGAGATGCCGAAGTCCTGGTTCTTCGCGCCGTTAGGCAGTGCCGGTGGAAGTTTCTCGTGAGTCGGATCGTGGCGTCGCTGCCGTCGCTTGCCTTGGTCAGTTGCATCCATGGTAGCAGGCTCCTCCAGTGATAGGAGGACCAGCAATGGCCTCGTCTCCTCTCGGGGGCGGTTGTGATGGACGAAGAATTCACTCGTTAGATGGAGATGATGCATGAAGGAGCGTTCGATCTGTCAGATGGACCCAACACCACCACCGTCCATGCAACGGGTGTACGTTAAGCGGGAGCCAGCATCCCCACTATGACAAGTGAAGAACGAGCCAGCATCCCCGCCGCGCAACAGCGTGAACCTTGAGCCTACGTCTCCCTGGCACCTCTGCTGCATGAAGGACGAGTCAACGTCGCCCACGCCGCAAAACCGGTATGCACGGATCTCCTGCCATTGTGTCCGAGGCCAAGCACCCAGCATGGCAGCAGGCGAGGTACGACCGGCGCAATGTCAGTCGCCACTCTGTGTTCGTCAAGACGGACGTGGCGTCGGAATGAGTCCGTAACGACACGGATGTCACCGTAGCTAGGCGCACGACCGCTCCATCACCACCGTGGATACGGCTGTCAGGCATCGCTGCTGCCTTGACGGTAAGGAGTAGTCGCTAAGTGATGCTCCGCCAACGCCGACAGGGTTAAGGCCGCCGTCAGGGTGCCGTCTGCTCCTTCTGCAGTGGTGAAGGCAGCCCTTTGCACGGCACAACAGGCGGCAGAGCGGCTCCTCCGCGAGCGTCGGGCAACCGCCACACCAGGCTATCGAGGCCCTCCGGTATCCTTGCGCCGCTAGAGGGACGACAACACCGACGGCCGACGGCATGGACGCAGAGGGCGGTGCGACAGGACAGGGCGGCCACGCTTATGAGGTGGTCATCCGATATAGGATTTAGCGTTTTTTATAGTTGTTGTTCTATTCGTCACAGTGTTCTCACCTCTTTTGCATACATTTTTATTACACACTAGCAAAATGGCTCGTGCGTTGCAACAAGAGAGGAAAAAAACCATAATCTTTAATGACCATGATCACATTTTGCTGCACCACCGAGATACACTATCACTCTTTTTTTTTGTGAAATCGTGAATTATTGTTGAAATCATGAGCATTTTTTAAAACTCATGAACATATTTGAAAACCCTGAACACTTTTTAAATTTACAAACATTAGTTAAAATCAGGAACATTCTTTGAATTGATGAACATTTTAAACCATTAGAAATATATTTTAACAAAAATATGAACTTTTTATATCATTTTCTTGAAGCGACGAACAATTTTCGGAATTGATAATCTTTTTAAGTGCATGCTCTTTTTTTATCAGCGAACATTTTAAGAATCAATAAGCTATTTTAAAATTTAGGAATAGTTTCTAAATTTTTAAGAAAAAATTCATTTCATGAATACTTTTTGAATTGGCAAAATTTTATTCAATTTCATTAACATTTTTTAATACTTGAACTTTTAAAAAAATCATGAACGTTTTTTGATTCCCGACTTTTGTTTAAAAATTTGTGATCATTTCTTAAATATACGACCGTTTTTTTAAATCTAAAACATTTTATAAATCGAAAAACATTTATGAATTATTAAAAATTTTGTTTCAATTTTTTTTATTTTCTAAACTTTTTTAATTTCCAAATTATTTAAAGTAAAAAAAATAAGAAAAAAGAAAAAAATAAATTTAAAAAGCAGGTCGCTCATACATGGGCCGGCCCAAATAGGTGTGATATGTCTTTTCCTAGCGTTGAGAGCGCAGTATAAGATGTTCTTGCATAGGCCGGTCCAGTCTGAGATTTTTCTTGTGTGAAACTTTTTTTTATCACTTATACTCTTTCTGTTCCGAAACATAAGTCTTTTAAGAGATTTCAGTACAAACTACATACGGATGTATATAGATATACTTTAAAGTGTAGATTCATTGCTTTTGTGTGGTATGTAGTCTATAATAGAATCTTTAAAAAGACTTATATTTAAGAATGGAGGGAGTGAGTGGTATTGGTGGTATTATTTTGTAATTTAATATGCAATTTTGATGACGTACGGAAAGAAACACTTCTTCTATTATTAATAAAAAATATAGGTAAAGATAAAGATATACAAAGCAGGCAGTAAAAGACAAAGGTAAACAGAATGATATTCAATTAGTGTAGTGGGTTTGCACTAAACGCACAAAGAGTGAAATGTCTTGGTTGTCGCTGAAAGCAGCACCCGTTAATTGGAAGTTGGAACATGCCAGAAAAGCAATGTTTTACACTGAACCAAGGCATGATTGGTCGAGAGAAAAGCCATACATTATATACTAGTATATCCTATGTAGGAAAACAAAGACCCGGTTTCTTACCCTAACACATCTTGCAAAGCCACACAATATATTAATTTCCATGCATGCATATCATCGATGATTCTCCACTAATGCGAGAAATTCATCACGCAGAGTGTGTGGCAGAGATAAAGCGCTATTTTGAGACTTGTAGCGCCTGTTCGGCAGTCCACCGGCACCGCAAAATACAAGGATCCGCAGAGTGTATAATATGATCCGAACAGGCTCCTAGTCCGCACTCTGCAGAAATCTTATATAAACGTATTGCAAGCTCTCACTTGTTACGCCATGTCGTCCCATCCCTCACTTGTTAGCTCAATGGCCACTCCATCCTCATCTGCCGACACTTGTGTCGTTCTAGTACTGCTACTGCTAGTACTGCCGCATGCCATCTCGGCTTCCTCTCCTCCAACAACGAACCATGGCAACGGCGGTGACACTGATCTCGCAGCGTTGCTTGCTTTCAAAGCCAGGCTCTCTGACCCTGATGGTGCGTCCTTGTGCCGCTGGGTCGGTGTCTCGTGCAGCCAGCGCAGGCAGCGAGTCACGGCTGTTGAGCTGCCAGGGGTACCACTCTATGGATCACTCGCTCCTCACATCGGTAACCTCTCCTTCCTCTCTATCCTAAACCTCAACAACACCAACCTCACCAGCTCAATTCCAGACAGCCTGGGAAGATTGTGTCGCCTCAAATTTCTATATCTTGGCTACAATGCCTTGTCGGGTAGCATCCCTCCTAGCATAGGAAACATGACGAGCCTTCAAGTTCTTTCCCTACGTCTTAACCATCTCTCTGGCCCAATTCCAGCGCAGCTGCATAACCTACAAAGTGCTGGCGAGATAAATCTCTATGCGAATCGCCTCACTGGCTCAATACCAACTAATTTATTCAACAATACTCGCTTGTTAAGTCATTTGGACATGGGCAACAACAGCTTGACAGGACCAATACCATCTTCCATTGGCTCCTTGCCTATGCTGGAGTTCCTTAACCTACAAGTCAATCATCTTTCTAGCCCGGTGCCCCAGGCAATCTTCAACATGTCTAAGCTATATGCCATGTCTCTTGCTTCCAACCTAAACCTAACTGGCCCTATCCCTAGCAATAAAAGTTTTAGCCTCCCGATGCTGGAAGTAATTGCCATTGCAGAAAACTATTTCACAGGTCAGGTTCCTTCAGGGTTTGTATCTTGTCGGTACCTCCAAGTTATTTCACTAGACACTAATTCATTTGGGGGTGTTGTGCCAGCATGGCTAGGCAAGCTGACTAATCTCATATTCCTTTCCTTGGGTAACAATGGCCTTGTGGGCACAATCCCTGGTCTACTTGGCAACCTCACTTCGCTAATCTCTCTAGACCTCGGAAAATGCAATCTAACCGGAGGCATTCCAGTAGAATTTGGACGGCTAGGTCAACTCTCAGGTTTGAGTCTACAAGATAATCAGCTAACGGGATCTATTCCAGCTTCTCTCGGTAACCTCTCTAAATTAGCATTCCTAGGATTAGGATTTAATATGTTGGTTGGATCGGTACCATCAACAATTGGAAACATGCACTCTATGGTGCATATCAATATTGCACAAAACGGCATACAAGGAGATCTCAACTTCTTGTCCATGTTTACTAATTTTAGAAGGCTGCAGTATCTTAGCATCGCATTAAATAATTTCACTAGTTGTAGCCTCCCTAACTATGTAGGAAATTTATCAAGCGAGCTGCAAGCTTTCGATGCATCGGGAATAAACTTAGTTGGTGAAATTCCACCTACAATTTCAAATTTAACCGGCCTCATTGTGCTAGATCTTTCAGAAAACCAACTGCACAGTCTAATTCCACAATACATCATGAAAATGGAGAATCTACAAGAGCTTGACCTCTATAAAAATAACTTGGTAGGCACCATCCCATCTCCGATTACATTACTAAAAAATCTAGAAATTTTGTTCCTCAATGATAATCAACTCACTGGTTGCATACCAGATGACATTGGTAACCTCAGCAATTTGGTATACCTAAAATTAGCTGGTAACCGGTTATCATCCACCATACCGCCAAGTTTATTTCATCTTGGTAGTCTTCTCCAGCTTGATCTTTCAAGAAACCTTTTGAACGGCACATTACCGATTGATATATGCTATTTGAAACAAATGAACAACTTGGATATTTCTACAAACCGCTTGGCTGGTAGCCTCCCAGATTCAATCGGGCAGCTCCAAATGCTAGCCTGTCTGAACCTATCACATAATTTATTTGATAATTCGATTCCACGCTCTTTGGACAATCTGGAAAGCTTGGAAACTTTGGATATGTCCCATAACGATCTATCCGGTCCCATCCCAGAGTACCTTACCAATTTTACCTACCTTACTAGCTTGAACCTCTCTTACAACAAGCTACAGGGCCGCATACCAGAAGGAGGTGTTTTCTCAAATATCAGCTTGCAATCCTTGATGGGGAACTCTGGGCTATGTGGTGCTTCAGCTTTAGGGTTTTCCCAGTGTCCAAGTAACACTACCCAAAGAAAAAACGACCACATGTTGAAAATTTTGCTCCCTGCAATCATCCTAGTAACGGGAGTTGTAGTTTCATGCGTCTATGTAATGCTCAGAAAGAAAACCAAGAGGCTGCAAGCGATGGCAGTTTCTGCTGGTATTGTTGACACGATTGGCCATCAGTTGGTATCCTACCATGAGCTCATTCGTGCCACTGAAAATTTCAGCGAGAGCAACTTGTTGGGGTATGGAAGCTTTGGAAAAGTTTTTAAGGGCCAACTAAGCAACGGTGTGGTGGTTGCAATAAAAGTTCTTGACATGCAGTTGGAACAAGCAATTAGAAGTTTTGATGCTGAGTGTGGTGCACTGCGCATGGCGCGACACCGCAACTTGATAAGGATAATCACCACCTGCTCCAACCTGGATTTTAGAGCGTTGGTGCTGCCATACATGCCCAATGGTAGCTTGGAAATGCTCCTTCATGAATCTGGAGGCGTAAGGAAATTGGGGTTCCTCAAGAGATTGGACATCATGATTGATGTGTCCATGGCATTGGAGTATCTACACCATGGGCACCATGAGGTGGTCTTGCACTGTGACCTGAAGCCAAGCAACGTGTTGTTTGACGAGGACATGATAGCACATGTCACGGACTTTGGCATCGCAAGGCTATTACTTGGTGATGACAGCTCGGTTATTTATGCGAGCATGCCTGGCACAATTGGCTACATGGCACCGGGTATGTAAATAGCACCTTCAATTAACTTCTAACTAATTGTTTTTAATCAGTCATGATGTGACTTCTTGTTAATTAATTCCATGGGCAGAGTATGGGTCACTTGGAAAAGCATCGAGAAAGAGTGACGTCTTTAGCTATATGGAATCTTGCTCCTTGAAGTTTTGACTAAAAGGAGACCCACTGATGCAGTTTTTGTCGGAGATCTGAGTCTCAGGAGGTGGGTGCTCGGGGCGTTTCCAGGGGATGTTGTCCATGTCGTGGATGACCAGCTACTTCAAGGCTCTTCTTCCACCGTCAGCTTGGAAGGCTTTCTTGTGCCGTTGTTCGAGCTAGCCTTGCTATGCTCCAGTGACTCGCTGGACGAGAGGATGACGATGAGCGACGTGGTCGTGAGGTTGAAGAAGATCAAAGTGGAGTACAACAAAGCGAGAGCATCTGCGGCACGAAGCCCTGCCCCGTGACTGAATTTACAAATTATGAAAAGCAAAGTTGATGGGCCTTATGTAACCTATGTTCAAGTTGGTGCCGCTGATTCTCTTAAACTACCTCCTCTCACGTAACTGTAGGGGCCTTCGACCACATCATGTATAGGTTGTTAGGTAGTTGATATCTTGTCGATCAAGTCTATCTTCTCTTTAACCTTTCCTTTGCCATAAGTTTCACATGGTATACAGAACAGGTTTTTTCCATTAAATCTGGATTTATCGTCTCCACCAAAGCTTCACCATGTCTTCCTCCAGAGCCTCCCAGAACGGCCTCAGCGGCCAAGTCACGAAGAGATTGACCCGGAGCAACTATGTGCTTTGGCGTGCTCGGATCTCACCTCAGCTCAGAGATGCAGGGTTCTTCGGCTATGCCGATGGAACCATGCTGGAGCCCATCCAGATGATCAGCGCCAAGGGCAAGGACGGAAAATTGTTTAGACCCTCTACTAGTGGGTTTGCAATCTTCCGATGGTTCGTCATGAAGTTGCTATGTTAGGTACGTACGTATACAATTGTTTGATGAGACATAAACTATTTCATCCAAAAAAACTTTCTCATACATTCTTTTGTTGTCTTTTAAAATGGTCATAACTTGAAAAAAATACTTGCGTGTTTCAAACGACTGTTTAGATCACTTGTAAAACTATTTTGAATGATAAAAATGTTTTTATGACTTTTTAACTATGTTTCACCATTCATATGCTTAAGTGTTTGGGTCGGGATCGCTGAACGTACTTGTGTTAGGATGATCCGCTAGTAGTGCAAGCCGCCGAATCACTATATCTTCACTACAGCGTCGATACAAGATTTCACATCCATAAAGAATCAAGGCCAACAAAAGAAATTGACAAACTAACGTAAACTCGTTAGATCCGAATAATCAGATCTGCAAGGAAAAAACGCTCTCTAACCTTACGGCACCACCAAAAGAACGAGAAGACATTACTCTCATAAAACTACGATGATCACTAGATGTTGACGAAGAACATAGAGGTCTTGAAGATCCGAGGTCCCCCCCCCCTCCTCTCACCGCCAAGATGGCAGCCAGAGGCGAGGGGACCTAAATTTGTCAGATGATGGCGGCGGTGGTGGCACGAGAAACCCTAAACGAAACGTGTCCTACTTTGGCCGTAGAGATCTTTGTGATGCATCTCAGTACCGTCATTACAGACCCATTGTTTCTTGGGCCTCTGCTTCGGAGGCTAATAATTCAGGATAGTTGTGTTTAACTGGGTTTATATGTTGGGCTCGTAATATTATTTTCTCCATTAAGCTCGCACGGGAAGTTGCAAAGCGGATTCTCAATTTCTCACGCGGCTTCGGGCTATTTTTCTCGGGCAACAGCGGCCTACGACATACATCTCTCAGGTCCGAGGAGAGGTGATGGCTCATGATGGCTTCCACACAATGACGATGGTAAGTGATGTCGGCGGCTCCACCGTGAGGAGAACAAGGACGGCAGTAAGAGGCCCAATCTACAAAGTACAATGGCGGTACAACGACAATCTTACGTTATGCGGATTCGGGCCATGAAGCATAATGGAGACAACGGTGTTTGCTTTGAGTTGTTTCGGGGTGGTGTTGTTGATGTTCAGCTTCGATGTATCTTGTCTTGGGTGGATGCATGTCGTGTGGTGGCTTGCGTTTGCGTCGGGTTGTATGTTCATCATTTCTTCATCTGTAACAGGGCGGAAGCCTTTTTCGAGAAGTATAACGGAGACAGCGATAGTGGCGGATGTCGCCAAGATAAAGACACACCCAAAGGGATGGGCAGACGATCGAATAGCTTGGTGTCGGGGGATGACAATGATTGCTTCTCTCTCTCGTTGTGCTTCGTCTTGCAGCTTGCCAGCAACGTTAGGGTCAACAGCAGGCCGCAAGTACACGGCCTTCATATCTATTTCCACCTACTGCTATCATCCCGTGGATCATATGACACTTGACAACATCCTTACCTTAATCATCCTCTCGTAGACATCGCTGATTATATGTTGTTTGATAAGCGAACAATTTATTACCCTGCATGGCTATGACACAGAGTACTTACCGTCACTGATTAATTGGTTTTTATAGAACAATTCTAAGCATCACACGCTCACACACGCAAGCCCATATTATGCATGCCAAATCTTCCATTTTCCAATTCGTCAGACTAGATTAATAACCTACTTCCGAGTGCTTCAGCGGGGGAAGACTATAGTAGAAACTGAGCTAAGGGTGCAAAAGTAGAATAAACGTGCTTCGGTGAACCCAATGAGCCTTTGTTTGTCCACTAACTGCATGAGCATTTGACAGAAGAAGAAAGAAAGCCAATATGGCCAAGTTAGAATATAAATAAGTTTTTAAGATATCAACTAGTATGCAATTAAAAATAAAATTACACGAAACCAAAAAAAATAGTTAGAATGAGAGCTAAACCATCTTTCAGTAGGGGGAATATAAAACATGCATGTTTCCAGATGACAAGTTGATAATACAGTCGCACGCACATATACACAAAAAACCAGAAGATAATATATAGTGGGTCACCATTACATAATTTATTTTCCAAGTCTTACTTCTACAACATGCCAATGGCCTAACTTGGAATACTAACTTACGGAAAATATTTGATAAGGATGCATACATAAACTTTAGAGCAGGAGACCAAATACGATCAATTGATCGAAGTGTCAACACAAATTGTAATTTGCCAAGAAAATATCTAGTTGACGCAATCAGTAGTGATACAAAAAAATGTCTACAATCAGATAATTAACATGGGATTCAAACTGAACAGATAGGCAAACTGCACGCATGTCATGTGACCTGACAAATTTTAGTAGTTTGAAAAAGGCGCTCATAAAGTAGGCATGGGTGCACAATAAATCAATGGTAATTATTTCTGGTGGAAATATCATTAGATATTAAATTCAGATAAGAATGCGGCAAAGGGGGCATACAAGTTGGTGGCAAGCATCATGCAAAGTTTGTGTCTTTATGACAACACTCGAGTGCAAGCATTGCACTTCTTAGAATGGAGGTACTTAATGTTAAGTTAGGAAGAAAAAAAGGTTAAACTAGCAAAAAGGTTGACGGTAGCCTTACTTGTCGAAGGATACCATCACATATGTTAACAAGTCCTCTGTTCCTGTAATGTAATCTCGTAGAGGCGATACTTCTTGTTGGTCTGTCAATTAAAAAAAAGAGCAAAATGGATAGTGTTAAACTAAAACTCAACATGCCAGTGCAAGCCTGTCCACTAGTAATAAACTGAAGAATAAACAGCGTTTGTACGCAAAAACATACCTTGGGTTTCATAGCAGATTCCAGTTGAGCAAACCATTTGTAGAACTACAGGTAGTAATAAAAGTATTAGCTGAGTCTGGAGAATTCTTTTAGTACCTTTCATCCTTAAACAAACAACTTGAGCTAGGCTAACCATAGAAGCTAAGGAAATCAAAGGAATGAGATTCCATAGTTGTCTCTCTAATAATCAGCCAATGTAAACTTAAGTGCGAGAGTTGACCACAATACGATGCAAAACTGAGCAATTCCTTTAAAAAAACTTTTTATACAGAAAAGATAAAGAAAAAGGCAAAAAATTAACTAAAATAACGTTGCGAAAAGAAACCATCTTTTTTATTAAAAGGCGGCCGCGAATTGTCTATAGCCGAGAAGAAGAGATACTGGATAACGGCAGGCGTCATGTTTGAATTCTCTGGTGTGGATTGTTCCCAGAAAACAAAGCAACTCAACCCAAGGTGTAGGTAGACAGGGGCGTACCCAAGGGGTGTGCCAGGTGTGCCATGGCACACCCAGATTTTTGAAAAACATTTTTTCACCATGTAAAAATTAGCTGAATTTTAAAGCTCATGCAAGCTAATTGAAATAGACCTCAATTTCTATAAAACGTGCAAACCTTCTATTTTATTTCTAGGTCCGCCACTCTAGGTAGATGCATGCATGTCTTGACCAGGTCAAGCCCAAACATGTTGGTGAGTGAGTGAGTGAGTGGCTCTTTAGTTATGGTCACGTGCGAATATAACAAAAACATTAATACAATAATTACTGTCCCCTATGATCGAATGATTTTGATAAATTGGCATGAAAATTTGGTCAAGTATTGCAATGAATCTGGATGGCTTTTTTGCTCATAGAGTTATCTGGATTGCCTTAAAAAAACACTCATAAGAGCATGTCTACCAGACCCCGTATAATGTATCGACCCGCAAAATAAACGTCAAAATACGGGTCAGCACGAAAAAATCTACCCGATCAGACACTGTAAACGCGTCAGACCCGTAAAACAAATTCAGGGGCGCGGTAAAATTCCACCTCCAAACCGCAAAAACACAGCTTTCCCCCTCGACCTGACGGTGCCCTATATCTTAAAAAAGTGATTGGCATGCGGGGGGGGGGGGGGGGGATATTTCAGCCCGTGCTCGTTCCTCACCCCCTTCCGTAGCCGCCCGCCATCAGTTCTGCCCATCCGCCGATGGCGACTCCTGCCATATCTGTGGAAGGAATCACGCCGCCGGGGCGCCCCTCACCCGGTTCCACCTAGCCGCTTCACCGGCTCCCCGAATCCGTTGAGGCGAGCCGCCCAGAGTCGTCGTCGCCTCCTCGGGATCGACCGCCACAGAGCCACTGTCCCGAGCCGCCGGTGAGTACTTGTGCTTGTGCTTTCGGATGCGATATGCATAGTTGGTTCATGCGGCGTTCGTATTTTCTATTTTAGATGGAATTGAGCCCTTGCGTGAGGGATTTTCTCGAGGATTCATCCAATTCGGGCAACTCGGATGTTGAGACGCTGCTTGAGAACCATCGGCAGTAGATGTTGGCGATGGCCCTCGCCGTGAAGGAGCTCGACCATATGAACCGAAAGAGACGGCGAGGATCGAGTGTCGACCGTCTTTGCATTCCTCGCAATCGCCATCTCGGGAGCGAGATGTTGATGCAAGACTACTTCGCTGACAATCCAACATATCTGCCGCACCTCTTCCGGAGAAGGTACCGAATGCGTCAATCCCTGTTTGTAAAAATAGTGCAAGCTTGCGAGGCCAATTGTCGGTATTTTACTCAAAGAAAAAATGTCGCGGGATTGAACGATTTAGTGCATATAAAAAAATCTCAGGAGCTATGCGGGTAATTGCATACGGCATTCCGACTGACTATGTCAATGAGTACCTTCGCATTGATGAAGATACTACAACTGAGTCAGTACATAGGTTTGCCAAAGTGATCATCCGTGTCTTTGGTCCTGAATATCTTCGGGCATCCAACGAGGAAGACACACAAAAATTGATGGCATCAAGTGAGAGAAGAGGTTGCTGGAAATATGCCCTAGAGGTAATAATAAATTAGTTATTATCATATTTCCTTGTTCATGATAATCGCTTATTATCCATGCTAGAATTGTATTGATCGGAAACTCAGATACATGTGTGGATACATAGACAACACCATGTCCCTAGTATGCCTCTAATAGACTAGCTCGTTGATCAAAGATGGTCAAGGTTTCCTAGCCATGGACATGAGATGTCATTTGATAACGGGATCACATCATTAGGAGAATTATGTGATGGACAAGACCCAAACTATAAACATAGCATATGACCGTGTCAGTTTTTTGCATGTTAAGTATATATTCCTATGACCATGAGATCATGCAACTCACTGACACCGGAGGAGTACCTTGTATGTATCAAACGTCGCAACATAACTGAGTGACTATAAAGGTGCTCTACAGGTATCTCCGAGGGTGTCTATTGGGTTGGCATAGATCAAGACTGGGTTTTTTGTTACTCCGTGTGATGGAGAGGTATCTCAGGGCCCACTCGGTAATACAACATCACAATAATCCTTTCAAGCAATATGACTAAGTGTTAGCCACAGGATCTTGTATTATGGAACGAGTAAAAGAGACTTGCTGGTAATGAGATTGAACTAGGTATGGAGATGTCGACGATCGAATCTCGGGCAAGTAACATACCGAAGAACAAAGTGTTGGGGAACGTTGCATGGGAAACAAAAAATTTCCTACGCACACGCAAGATCTATCCATGGTGATGAGCATCTATGAGAGGGAGAGTGGATCTACATACCCTTGTAGATCTCTAAGCGGGAAGCGTTAAGAAACGCGGTTGGTGTAGTCGAACGTCTTCGCGATCCAAATCGCCGAGCATCCCACGATCTCATCACGATCCGTCCTGCAATCCAATCACGATCCGTCCCGCGAACTCATCATGATACGTCCCGTGATCTCATCATGATCCGTCTCGCGATCTTGATCACGATCTTTCCGATCTAGCACCGAATGGACGGCACCTCCGCGTTCAGCACACGTACAGCTCGATGATGATCTCCGCCTTCTTGATCTAGCAAGAGGGAGCGGAGGGGAAGATGAGTTCTCCGGTAGCGCGACGGCGTTGCGGCGATGGTGGTGGAGCTATTCTAGCAGGGCTTCGCCTAAACACCGCTGAAAACCCATCTAGAGGAGAAACTACGATCTGGAGGAGAGGTAGCACGTGGCTATTAGGGTTAGCTTTTTCCTCTAAATCCTCTACTATATATAGGAGGGAGGAAGGGGATGAGGTAGCCTCAAACCCTCAAGGTTTTGTCGAAATTGGAGGTGGAGGAGTCCTACTCCAATCCTATTAGGAGTAGGATTCCTCCTTTCCACTTGAAAACTCTTTCCACCTCTTCACCTTTGGATTTTTCCTTTTCAAACGACTCCAGCCACATGGGCCCTTAGAGGAGGCTTCGGCCAGCCCACCAGGGGCTCGTTTACCTCCTCCCACAGACCATGTAGCCTCTTGGGTCGAAATACCTCTCCCGATGGTCCCCCGGTACACTACCGGCACTCCCGCTACATTACCGATGAGCCCGAAACTTTTCCGGCGACCAAAAGAGGACTTCCTATATATCAATCTTTAGCTCCGAACCATTCCGGAGCTCCTCGTGGCATCCGGGATCTCATCCGGGACTCCGAACAACCTTCGGTCACCATCGTACATAACTCTATACTACCGAAACGTCATTGAACCTTAAGTGTGCAGACCCTGCGGGTTCGAGAACTATGTAGACATGACCGAGACACTTCTATGGTTAATAACCAATAGCGGGACCTAGATGCCCATATTGGCTCCTACATATTCTACAAAGATCTTTATCGGTTGAACCTCTTTGTCAAGGATTCAGTTAATCCCGTACGATGTTCCCTTTGTTGTTTGGTATGTTACTTGCCCGAGATTCGATCGTCGGTATCTCCATACCTAGTTCAACCTCGTTACCGGCAAGTCTCTTTACTCGTTTCGTAATACAAGATTCGTGACTAACACTTAGTCACATTGCTTGCAAGGCTTATTGTGATGTTGTATTACCGAGTGGGCCCTGAGATATCTCTCCGTCACACAGAGTAACAAATCCTAGTCTTTATCCATGCCAACCCAACAAACACCCTCGAAGATACCTGTAGAGCACCTTTATAGTCACCCAGTTACATTGCGATGTTTGATACACACAAGGTACTCCTCCGGTGTCAGTGAGTTGCATGATCTCATGGTCATAGGAACAAATACTTGACATGTAGAAAACAGTAGCAATAAACTAACATGATCATATGCTACGTTTGTAGTTTGGGTCTTGTCCGTCACATCATTCTCCTAATGACGTGATCCCATTATCAAATGACATCTCATGTCCCTGACTAGGAAACCGTAGCCATCTTTGATCAACGAGCTAGTCTATTAGAGGCATAGTAGGGCCATGGTGTTGTCTATGTGTCCACACATGTATCTGAGTTTCCGATAACCACAATTATAGCATGGATAATAAACGATTATCATGAACAAGTAAATATGATAATAACCAATTTATTATTGCCTCTAGGGCATATTTCCAACAGTCTCCCACTTGCACTAGAGTCAATAATCTAGTTCAAATCACCATGTGATTCGCATTATTATGAATCTAACACCCAATGAGTTCTGTGGCTCGATCATGCTTTGCATGTGAGAAAGGTCTTATAGTCAACGGGTCTGCGACATTTAGATCTGTGTGTACTTTGCAAATCTCTATGTCAAACTATAAACACTTCTACCACACTCCACTTGGAGCTATTCCAAATGGCTGCTCTACTATACGTATCCGGATTGCTACTAAGAGTCATCCGGATTGGTGTCAAAGCTTGCATTGACGTAACTCTTTACGACGAACTCTTTCTTACCTCCCTAATCGAGAAACATTTCCTTAGTATTTTAGTTACTAAGGATGATCTTGATCGTTGTCCAGTGATCCACTCATGGATCACTCTTGTACCCCTTGACGGACTCATGGCAAGGCACACACAAGTGTGGTACACAGCATGGCATACTATATAGAGCCTATGGCCAAGGCATAGGGGAGGACATTCGTCCTTTCTCTTTCTTCTGTCATGGTCAAGCTTTGAGTCTCACTCAACTTCACACCTTACAAAGCAGGCAAGAACACTTCTCTCTGACTAATCCATTTTCAACTCTTTCGGAATCTTGTCAAGGTATGTACTCATTAAAAGTCTCATCAAGCATCTTGATCTATCTCTATAGATCTTGATGCTCACTAATTAGGTAGATTGATCTAGGTCTTCCTTTGAAAAACTCCTTTCAAACAACCCTTTATGCTTTCCAGAAATTCTACATCATTTCCGATCAACAATATGTCAACCACATATGCTTATCAGAAACTCTATAGTTCTTCCACTCACTTTATTGTAAATACAAGTTTCTCATAAACTTTGTACAGACTCGAAAACTTTGATCACCTCATCAAAGTGTATATTCCAACTCCGAGATGCTTGCTTCAGTCCATAGAAGGACCACTGAAGCTTGCTCACCTTTTAGCATCCTTAGGACTGACAAAACCTTCTGGTTGTATCACATACAACTTTTCCTCATGTAAACTGTTAAGGAAACGATCTTTTGTCATCCATCTACCAGATTTCATAATTGAAAAATGCAGCAACAGCTAACATAATTCCAACAGACTTTAGCATTGCTACGAGTGAGAAAGTCTCATCGCAGTCAACTCTTTGAACTTGTCGGAAACTACTTTGTGACAAGTCGAGCTTTATAAATGGTGACATTTACCATTAGCGTCTGTCTTCATCTCAAAGGTCCATTTGTACTCGACGACCTGCCGTCCAACGAGCAAGTCTATCAAAGTCTATACTTGGTTTTCATACATGGATCCTTTCTCGGATTTCATGGCCTCTAACCATTTTTCGAAATCTGGGCCCATCATCGCTTCTCCATATCTCGTAGGTTCATCGTTGTCCAACAACATGACCTCCAAGATAGGGTTGTCGTACCACTCAGGAGCAGTACGCATCCTTGTTGACCTACGAGGTTCGATAGTAACTTGATCTGAAGCTTCATGATCATCATCATTTACTTCCTCTTCAATTGACTTAGGTTCCACAGAAACATCTTTCTGTGCTGCGCTACTCTATGGCTGAAACAAAGGTTCAACAACCTCATCGAGTTCTATCTTCTTCCCACTCAATTCTTTCGAGAGAAACTCTTTCTCGAGAAAAGACATAGTTTTAGCAAAAAAACACTTTGTACTCGGATCTGAGATAGGTGGTATACCCAACTGTTATTAGGGTATTCTATGAAGATGCATTTCTCCGCTTTTGGGTTCGAGCTCATTAGGTGAAAACCCTTTTCACATATGTGTCTCAGCCCCAAACATTAAGAAATGACAGCTTAGGTTTCTGTCAAACCATATGGTGTCATCTCAAGGGATTTAGATGGTGCCCTATTTAAAGTGAATGCAGTTGTCTCTAATGCATAACCCAAAACGATAGTGGTAAAACGATAAGAGACATCATAATTCGCACCATATCCAATAGAGCACGACTATGACGTTCGGACACACCATCACACTATGGTGTTCCAGGTGGCGTGAGTTGTGAAACGACTTTCACATTGTCTAAAGTTGGATGCCAAACTCGTAACTCAGATATTCACCTCCACGATTATATCGCAGACATTTTTATCTTCTTGTCACGATGATCTTAAACTTCACTCTGAATTTGCTTGAACTTTTCAAATGATTCAGACTTGTGTTTCATTAAGTAAACATACACTATATCTACTCAAATCATTAGTGAAGGTAAGAAAATAACAATATCCACCGCACGCTACAAGACTCATTGGATTGCATACATCAACATGTATCATTTCCAATAAATCACTTGCCCGCTCCATCAATCCGGAAAATGGGGTCCTTAGTCATCTTGCCCAAGAGGCATGGTTCGCATGTCTCAACTGATTCGAAATCGAATGAGTCCAAAGATCCATCAACATGGAGTTTCTTCAAGCGCTTTATACCAATATGACATTTAGCGGCAGTGCCACAAGTATGTGGTACTATCATTATTAACTTTGTATCTTTTGGCATCAATGTTATGAACACTTGTATTACTATGATCAAGATTCAACAAACCATTCTCACTGGGTGCATGACCATTGAAGGTATTATTCATGTAAACAGAATACCAATTATTCTCTAACTTAAATGAATAACCATGTTGCAATAAACATGATCTAATCACGTTCATCCTCAACGCAAAACACCAAATAACATTTATTTAGGTTCGTCACTAATCCCGAAGGTAGAGAGAGCGTGCGATGTCGATCACATCAACCTTGGAAACATTTCCAACACACATTGTCACCTCACCCTTAGCTAGTCACCTCGGGGAGAACACAATTTATCTTGAAATTAAGTGAGGGATCACCTTATAATGCTACCGTCGTCCTAAGCAAAACAAGGTGCATAAAAGGATTAACATCACATGCAAATCATAAGTGACATGATATGGCCATGAACTTGTGATTTTGATCTCTATCTATAAAGAAAAGGGAGGAGTAGCTCTTGGTTTAAAGAAAAGGGAGGAGATGGATCGAATTCAGTCTTTTTCCTTTCTTTGATGATCTTCAACACATCTATTGGAATTCCCTGCGAGTGAAGGATTTCTCGTATGGAGAAAAACCTCTTGAGCGCTATCTGATCTTATTTTTGTATTTCAAATATGGGACCTGCCTTTTTAATGGGACATCCCGGCAACAGGCCTACTCATGCATGTGGCCAAGTACTCGACCAATCCTCGGAGGGAAGGGATGAACGAATTCTCGAGGTTTGGTTCATTGAGGTGAGCATCACATGAAACCTTTAGCACTTCCGTTCGATATTGGATGGAGTATGGCTGGAAGGTCAGCCTAGCTAGTCTTGTCAATCGGCCCTGACTCGTCTTCTCCTTGGTACCTACCGCTATTGAACTTCGGTACCTATATTCCTGAAACAAGACAGACCTTCATGAAGACCTTATATTTTGGAATAAGATCGGACATTTCCACATTGAGGTGAAATTACATATGAGGAAAATAATCCTGGACTACGAAAGCTGCCCTTGTGTGGTAGAACCAGGTCTTCCATCGGGCGGTCAGCCAAGTACTAAAGCCCCTATCTTGATATAGAATAGAAGTGAGTTCACACTAAAAATAGAAGAAGCCCTATGATTTTTTAGACCTGCTATCAATCACTTCAGTAAAGGGATCGAAAGATTATGGTCTGAAATAGAGATTTGAGAGTCCCTCGTGTGAGTACGTGCTGAAGAGCAAGGAGTGAAAGTGCGTTCATCTTTCTTTCTGCTACTTGTTTCCTGCTAATAGTGATTAGTGAGTGCCCCATACATAGCCAATGTCCGCCCGTGTTAACATCCAGTATTCTCTGTACACTAGTGCAGCTTCCAGCTCTATGCTATGTATGGTAGTCGTTTGACTCGGGAATCCCTGATAAAAGCTTTTAGTCTGTGCCTGGCAGTTTCAGCCGTGGTCCAGTCCAGCAGCCTCTTTTCGATCCAAGAGTCGCATGAGAAGAAAGCTTCCGGTTAGCTTCAGTTAGTGTTAGTTAAATAGAACGGGAACCTCGTAACTATGCCAAGCACGATCTTGGTTCCAATGCTGCAGAGAAAGGTTATGGGTAAAAAGAAAGTCTTTATCCTGATGCTGCGGAGACCGGTGTTGCTGATCGAACTCATTTTCTTTCAAGGAGATCAAAAATCTCTAAATTTCTGCGAAATGAATTTACATATTTATTGCGAGGGGCTTTGAAAAGCGAAAGGATGAAGACTGATTTAGATCCTCTAAAAGCGCAGGAAGTAAGCCTTTTGAGCTTTTTCTCCACCCACCTCTGAGCATCCTATTGGAATGGTCCTAGGAAAGACTACGTACGAGAAATCATTCTCACAGCCAACTTTCCTTCTTCTGAGCAAATAAATGTAGTATTTAGTCCAACCAATCATTGGTGAATCTATGTCTTTCGTGAAAAGTGGAGCATTTGTGCCCAAGATCTTTCTATTCCCTTTAGTAGGTGCACACATCTGGTATGGTAAATATTGTTGGTAGACGTAGTAGTAAATCAAAAAAATTCCTACAATCACCAAGATCTATCCATGAAGAAACCAGCAACAAGTGGGGAGAGATTGCATCTTCATACCTTTGAAGATCGCTAAGCGGAAGAGTTACAAGAACGCGGTTGGTGGAGTCGTACTCACAGCGATTCAGATCGTGGTGGATTCTGATCTTAGCGCCAAACAACGGCGCCTCCGCGTTCAACACACGTGCAGCCCGATGACGTCTCCTATGCCTTGATCCAGCAAGGAGGAAGGAGAGGTTGAGGGAGAGCTCCGGCAGCACGACCGCATGGTGACGGTGGAGCTACGTGAACTCCGACAGGGCTTCGCCAAGCGCTACGGAGAACGAGGAAGAGGAAGGGTAGGGATGCCCCGAGAGAGAAAGAAGTCGTGTCTCAAATCAGCCCAAACCCTTGGGTATATATAGGAGGAGGGAGAGGGAGGGCTGCCTTGTCCCCTCCTCCAAGGAGGAGAGCTTCGGCCGAAGGTGGGGAAGAGTCCACCTCCCACAAGGGAGGTGGATCTCCTCCTTTTAAATCATTTTGCCCTATATCTCTTTACCCCAGCCGCATGGGCCTTTCTAGAAGGTCTTTGATAGACGAAAAAGGTCTGGCACACCTCCTCTAAGGGCCCACGAAGTCCTATGGTCATCACACCCCTCCCGGGGGTCCTCCGGCACCCTCTCGGCACTCCCGGTACACTACCGATGAGCCCGAAAACTTTCCGGTGACCAAAACTGGATTTCCTATATATCAATCTTTACCTCCGGACCATTCCAGAGCTCCTCGTGACATCCGGGATCTCATCCGGGACTCTGAACAACTTTCGGTAATCACGTATACCATTTCCCTCTAACCCTAGCGTCATCGAACCTTAAGTGTGTAGAGCCTACAGGTTCGAGAGACACATAGACATGACTGAGACATCTCTCCGGTCAATAACCAACAGCGGGATCTGGATACCCATGTTGGCTCCCACATGCTCCACGATGATGTCATCGGATGAACCACGATGTCGGGGATTCATCAATCCCGTATACAATTCCCTTTGTCTATCGGTATGATACTTGCCCGAGATTCGATCGTCGGTATCTCTATACCTTGTTCAATCTCGTTACCGGCAGGTCTCTTTACTCGTTCCATAATACATCATCCCGTGACTAACTCCGTAGTCACATTGAGCTCATTATGATGATGTCTTACCGAGTGGGCCCAGAGATACCTCTCCGTCACACGGAGTGACAAATCCCAGTCTGGATTCGTGCCAACCCAACAGACACTTTCGGAGATACCCGTAGTGCACCTTTATAGCCACCCAGTTACGTTATGACGTTTGGCACACCCAAATAATTCCCATGGTATCCGGGAGTTGCACAATCTCATGGTCTAAGGAAACGATACTTGACATTGAAAAGCTTTAGCAAACGAACTACACGATCTTGTGATATGCTTAGGATTGGGTCTTGTCCATCACATCATTCTCCTAATGATATGATCCCATTATCAACGACATCCAATGTCCATGGTCATGAAACCGTGACCATCTATTGATCAATGAGCTAGTCAACTAGAGGCTCACTAGGGACATGTTGTGGTCTATGTATTCACACATGTATTACGGTTTCTGGTTAATACAATTGTAGCATGAACAATAGACAAGTATCATGAACTAGGAAATACAATAATAAACATTTTATTATTGCCTCTAGGGCATATTTCCAACAGTCTCCCACTTGCACTAGAATCAATAATCTAGTTACATTATGACGAATCGTACACCCATAGCATTCTGGTGTTGATCATGTTTTGCTTGTGAGAGAGGTTTAGTCAACGGATCTGCGACACTCAGATCCGTATGCACTTTACAATTATCTATATCTCCCTCCTGAATGTAATCAAGGATGGAGTTGAAGCGGCGCTTGATGTGTCTTGTCTTCTTGTGAAACCTAGGCTCCTTCGCAGGGGCAATAGCTCCAGTGTTGTCACAGAATAGAAGCATCGGTCCCGACGCACTTGGAATTACTCCTAGGTCGGTGATGAACTCCTTCATCCAGACTCCTTCCTTTGCTACTTCCGAAGCAGCTATGTACTCCACTTCACGTGTAGATGCCGCCACGATGCTTTGCTTGCTGCTGCACCAGCTGACTGCCCCTCCGTTCAAAATATACATGTATCCGGTTTGCGACTTGGAGTCGTCCGGATCTGTGTCGAAGCTAGCATCGACGTAACCCTTTACGACGAGCTCTTAGGCACCTCCATATACGAGAAACATATCCTTTGTCCTTTTCAGGTACTTTAGAATATTCTTGACCATTGTCCAGTGTTCCGCTCCGGGATCACTTTGGTACCTCCCTACCAAACTTTTGGCAAGGTTCACATCAGGTCTGGTACACAGCATGGCATACATAATAGAGCCTATAGTTGAAGCATAGGGGATGACACTCATCTCTTCTCTATCCTTTGCTGTGGTCAGGCATTGAGTCATACTCAATCTCATACCTTGTAATACAGGCAAGAACCCCTTCTTGGACTGATCCATATTGAACTTCTTCAATATCTTGTCAAGGTATGTGCTTTGTGAAAGACCTATGAGGCGTCTCGATCTATCTCTATAGATCTTAATACCTAATATGTAAGCAGCTTCTCCAAGGTCCTTCATTGAAAAACACTTATTCAAGTAGGCCTTTACACTTTCCAAGAGTTCTATATGATTTCCCATTAGCAGTATGTCATCCACATATAATATGAGAAATGCTACAGAGCTCCCACCCACTTTCTTATAAATACAGGGTTCTCCATAAACCTGTACAAATCCAAACGCTTTAATCACCTCATTAAAGTGAATGTTCCAACTTCGAGATGCTTGCACCAGCCCATAGATGGAGCGCTGGAGCTTGCATACTTTGTTAGCATCTTTAGGATCGACAAAACCTTCCGGCTGCATCATATACAGTTCTTCCTTGAGGAAGCCATTAAGGAATGCCGTTTTGACATCCATTTGCCAGATCTCATAATCATAAAATGCGGCAATTTCTAACATGATTCGGACAAACTTCAGCATCGCTACGGGTGAGAAAGTCTCATCGTAGTCAACTCCTTGAACTTGTCGATAACCCTTAGCGACAAGCCGAGCCTTATAGACGGTCACATTACCATCCGCGTCAGTCTTCTTCGTAAAGATCCATTTATTTTCAATGGCTCACTTATCATCAGGCAAGTCCACCAAAGTCCACACTTTGTTATCATACATGGATCCTATCTCGGATTTCATGGCTTCAAGCCATTTGTTGGAATCCGGGCCCGCCATTGCTTCTTCATAGTTCGAAGGTTCACCGTTGTCTAACAACATGATCTCCAGGACAGGGTTGTCGTACCACTCTGGTGCGGCACGTGTCCTAGTGGACCTTCGACGTTCAATAGTAACTTGATCTAAAGTTTCATGATCATCATAATTAACTTCCTCTCTAGCCGGTGCAGGCTCCACAGAAACAACTTCCTGTGGTGCGCTACTCTCCGGTTCGAGTGGAGGTACAATTACCTCATCAAGTTCTATTTTCCTCCCACTTACTTCTTTCGAGTGAAACTCTTTATCAAGAAAGGATCCATTCTTGGCAACAAAGACTTTGCCCTCGGATTGTAGGTAGAAGGTATACCCAATAGTCTCGTTGGGATATCCTATGAAGACGCACTTTTCCGCTTTGGGTTCGAGCTCCTCAGGTTGAAGTTTCTTCACATAAGCATCGCATCCCCAAACTTTTAGAAACGACGGCTTAGGTTTCTTTCCAAACCATAATTCATACGGTGTCGTCTCAACGGATTTTGACGTTGCCCTATTTAACGTGAATGCGGCAGTGTCTAATGCATATTCCCAAAATGATAGTAGTAAGTCGGTAAGAGACATCATAGATCGTACCATATCTAATAGAGTGCGATTATGACGTTCAGTCACACCATTTCGCTGAGGTGTGCCAGGCGGCGTGAGTTGTGAAACAATTCCACATTTCCATAGGTGCGTGCCAAACTCGTGACTTAAATATTCTCCTACGATCAGATCGTAGGCACTTTATTTTCTTGTCACGTTGATTCTCTACCTCACTCTGAAATTCCTTAAACCTTTCAAAAGTTTCAGACTTATGTTTCATTAAGTAGACATACCCATATCTACTCAAGTCATCAGTGAGGGTGAGAACATAACAGTAGCCACCACGAGCCTCGACACTCATTGGCATACATCGGTATGTATTATTTCCAACAAGTCAGTTGCTCGCTCCATTGTTTCGGAGAACGGAGTCTTGGTCATCTTGCCCATGAGGCATGGTTCGCACGTGTCAAATGATTCGAAATCAAGAGACTCCAAAAGTCCATCAGTATGGAGCTTCTTCATGCGTTTTACACCAATATGACCAAGGCGGCAGTGCCACATGTAAGTGGGACTATCGTTATCAACCTTACACTTTTTGGTACTCACACTATAGACATGTGTAACATCACGTTCGAGATTCATCAAAAATAAACCATTGACCAGCAGGGCATGACCATAAAACATCTCTCTCATATAAATAGAACAACCATTATTCTCAGATTTAAATGAGTAGCCATCTCGCATCAAGCGAGATCCAGATATAATGTTCATGCTCAAAGCTGGTACTAAATAACAATTATTAAGGTTTAACACTAATCCCGAAGGTAGATATAGAGGTAGCATGCCGACGGCGATCACATCGACCTTGGAACCATTCCCAACGCGCATCGTCACCTCGTCCTTTGTCAGCCTCCGCTTATTCCGCAGCTCCTGCTTGGAGTTACAAATGTGAGCAACTGCACCAGTATCAAATACCCAGGAGCTACTACGAGCGCTGGTTAGGTACACATCAATAACAAGCATATCACATATACCTTTAACGTTGCCGTCCTTCTTATCTGCTAAGTACTTGGGGCAGTTCCGCTTCCAGTGACCGGTACCCTTGTAGTAAAAACACTCAGTCTCAGGCTTGGGTCCATTCTTGTTCTTCTTCTTCCCGGCAACTTGCTTACCGGGCGTGGCAACAGCTTTGCCGTCCTTCTTGAAGTTCTTCTTACCCTTGCCTTTCTTGAAACTAGTGGTGTTATTCACCATCAACACTTGATGCTCCTTTTTGATCTTGACCTCCACTGATTTCAGCATCGAGTACAACTCAGGAATGGACTTCTCCATCCCTTGCATGTTGTAGTTCATAACAAAGCTCTTGTAGCTAGGTGGAAGCGACTGGAGGATTCCGTCAATGACCGAGTCATCCCGGAGATTAACTCCCAGCTGAGTCAAGCGGTTGTGTAGCCCAGACATCTTGAGGATGTGCTCACTGACAGAACTGTTCTCCTCCATCTTACAGCTGAAGAACTTGTCGGAGACGTCATATCTGTCGACCCGGGCATGAGCTTGAAAAACCAGTTTCAGCTCTTGGAACATCTCATATGCTCCGTGTTGCTCGAAACTCTTTTGGAGCCCCGGTTCTAAACTGTAAAGCATGCCGCACTGAACAAGGGAGTAATCATCGCAGCGAGAATGCCAAGCGTTCGCAACGTCTTGCTCTGCTGGGAGAAGGGGTGGGTCACCTAGCGGTGCATCGAGGACATACAATTTCTTGGAAGCTATGAGGATGATCCTAAAACCACGGACCTAGTCCGCATAGTTGCTTCCATCATTTTTCAGCTTGGTTTTCTCTAGGAACGCGTTGAAATTGAGGGTGACATTCGCGTTGGCCATTGGATCTACAATATAGATTGTAAAGATAATTTTAGACTAAGTTCATGATAATTAAGTTCACATAATAAAATTATTTAATGAACACCATTTTAGATAGACATCTCTCTAGTCATCCAAGTGACACATGATCCATGTCAACTAGCCCGTGTCCGATCATCACGTGAGACGGACTAGTCATCCATGGTGAACATCTCCATGTTGATCGTATCTTCTATACGACTCATGTTCGACCTTTTGGTCTTCCGTGTTCCGAGGCCATGTCTGTACATGCTAGGCTCATCAAGTCAACCTAAGTGTTCCGCGTGTGTAAATCTGGCTTACACCCGTTGTATGCGAACGTTAGAGCCTATCACACCCGATCATCACGTGGTGCTTCGGAACAACGATCCTTAGCAACAGTGCACAGTTAGGGTGAACACTTTTCTTGAAATTTTATTGAGAGATCATCTTATTTACTACCGTCGTTCTAAGAAAATAAGATGTAAACATGATAAACATCACATGCAATCAATATAGTGACATGATATGGCCAATATCATCTTGCTCCTTTGATCTCCATCTTCGGGGCACCATGATCATCACTGTCACCGGCACGACACCATGATCTCCATCATTGTGTTTTCATGAAGTTGTCTCGCCAACTATTACTTATACTACTATGGCTAACGTTTAGCAATAAAGTAAAGTAATTACATGGCGTTTATGATTGACACATAGGTCATACAATAAAACAAGACAACTCCTATGGCTCCTGCCGGTTGTCATACTCATCGACATGCAAGTCATGAATCCTATTACAAAAACATGATCAATCTCATACATCACAATGCATCACATCACATCCTTTGGCCATATCACATCACAAGGCATATGCTGCAAAAACAGGTTAGACGTCCTCTAATTTGTAGTTGCAAGTTTTTACGTGGCTGCTATAGGTTACTAGCAAGAACGTTTCTTACCTACGCCAAAACCATAACGTGATATGTCAATTGCTATTTACCCTTCATAAGGACCCTTTTCATCGAATCCAATCCGACTAAGGTGAGAGAGACAGACACCCGCTAGCCACCTCATGCAACAAGTGCATGTCAGGCGGTGGAACCAGTCTCACGTAAGCGTACGTGTAAAGTCGGTCCGGGCCGCTTCATCCCACAATACCTCCGAATCAAGATAAGACTAGTAGTGGTAAGCATATTAACAAAATCGATGCCCACAACAACTTGTGTTCTACTCGTGCATAGATTCTACGCATAGACCTAGATCATGATGTCACTGTTGGTAGACGTAGTAGTAAATCAAAAATTTCCTACGATCACCAAGATCTATCCATGGAGAAACCAGCAACGAGTGGGGAGAGATTGCATCTTCATACCTTTGAAGATCGCTAAGCGGAAGCGTTACAAGAACGCGGTTGGTGGAGTCGTACTCGCAGCGATTCAGATCGCGGTGGATTCCGATCTTAGCGCCGAACAACGGCGCCTCCGCGTTCAACACACGTGCAGCCCGATGACGTCTCCTATGCCTTGATCTAGCAAGGAGGAAGGAGAGGTTGAGGGAGAGCTCCGGTAGCATGACGGCGTGGTGACGGTGGAGCTATGTGAACTCCCGCAGGGCTTCGCCAAGCGCTACGGAGAACGAGGAAGAGGAAGGGTAGGGCTGCCCCAAGAGAGAAAGAAGTCGTGTCTCAAATCAGCCCAAACCCTTGGGTATATACAGGAGGAGGGAGAGGGAGGGCTTCCTTGGCCCCTCCTCCAAGGAGGAGAGCTTCAGCCGAAGGTGGGGAAGAGTCCACCTCCCACAAGGGAGGTGGATCTCCTCCTTTTAAATCATTTTGCCCTATATCTCTTTACCCCAGCCGCATGGGCCTTTCTAGAAGGTCTTGGCCAGCCCAAAAAGGGCTTGCACACCTCCTCTAAGGGCCCACGAAGTCCTATGGTCGTCACACCCCTCCCGGGGGTCCTCCGGCACCCTCCTGGCACTCCTAGTACACTACCGATGAGCCCGAAAACTTTCCGGTGGCCAAAAATGGACTTCCTATATATCAATATTTACCTCCGGACCATTTCGGAGCTTCTCGTGATGTCCAGGATCTCATCCGGGACTATGAACAACTTACGGTAATCACGTATACCATTTCCCTATAACCCTAGCGTCATCGAACCTTAATTGTGTAGACCCTACGGGTTCGGGAGACACGTAGACATGACCAAGACATCTCTCCGGTCAATAACCAACAGCAGGATCTAGATACCCATGTTGGCTCCCACATGCTCCACGACGATCTCATCGGATGAACCACGATGTCGGGGATTCAATCAATCTCTTATACAATTCCCTTTGTCTATCGGTATGATACTTGCCCGAGATTCGATCGTCGATATCTCTATACCTTGTTCAATCTCATTACCAGCAAGTCTCTTTACTCATTCTGTAATACATCATCCTGTGACTAACTCCTTAGTCACATTGAGCTCATTATGATGATGTCTTACCGAGTGGGCCCAGAGATACCTCTCCGTCACACGAAGTGACAAATCCCAGTCTCGATTTGTGCCAACCCAACGGACACTTTCGGAGATACCCGTAGTGCACCTTTATAGCCACCCAGTTACGTTGGGACATTTGGCACACCCAAAGCATTCCTACGGTATCCGGGAGTTGCACAATCTCATGGTCTAAGGAAACGATACTTGACATTGAAAAGCTTTAGCAAACGAACTACACGATCTTGTGCTATGCTTAGGATTGGGTCTTGTCCATCACATCATTCTCCTAATGATGTGATCCCGTTATCAACGACATCCAATGTCCATGGTCATGAAACCGTGACCATCTATTGATCAACGAGCTAGTCAACTAGAGGCTCACTAGGGACATGTTGTGGTCTATGTATTCACACATGTATTACAGTTTCTGGTTAATACAATAGTAGCATGAACAATAGACAATTATCATGAACTAGGAAATACAATAATAAACATTTTATTATTGCCTCTAGGGCATATTTCCAACAAATATACCTTTGTGCCCTATAAGGTAAGATTGATTGACGGAGTCAAGAGATGGAGATCTTGGTTTAGCAGCGGTTTTCTTTCCTTTTCTTTCGTGAAAGGTATGATCTAGAGTGTGATTCTGATCCCGTGATTGGGTGCTTGGCGTAGAATGAGTGGAGCATACTAGGAATGCCGAATGCTCGCTCAGTGAGGGAGCTTTGTTGGAGAAGAGTGGGACTATAAAGAGGGAATACCCATGTCAGGCCATGTAAGGCCAATAGTTGAGGTACCTGGATCCAGACAAAACTCCAAACATGTAAGAATCTACCTTGAAGCAAGGTTTCTACTGGTTAATGCGTTCCACCCTATTGATGACAGCTAATGTTACTAAAATCTTAGATGAAGAAAGAGCTTGTGAGTGAAGGCTTTTTGGCTTTGGTTGTTGGCATGGATTATCTTGTTAAGCTCTGCAGAGATGGTGAGTGTGAAGAAAGGACACTACCATCAAAGAAACACAGCTCTCAAATGGATTTGCTGGTCTATGATGACCAAGTAGAAGCATCCATTCCACATAGGTGATTTTTATAGAAGCATAGGCGCAAGCTCTTCTCAAAAGGATTTCGTTTATAGGATTCAGTCGTCCGTTTGTTTTGTTTTGAATTGACATAGAGAAATCTTTCTCATCGTTCCCTTAATTCAGGAATAGGTGGCGAAGGCTACTTGTTCCTTGTATATATATATAAAGGAAAGGGGTTATTTTTCCTTTACGGCAATAAGAGTTGATTCCACCCTATTGTAGTTTTGGATCGATTCCGTGTATTTCACATATTAAAGAGTGGTTAGGAGAGAGAATCAATGTTTAGTAGTTGGCCCGGTTCACCAGGTTCTACCACTGTTCGGCCCAATCATAGTCAAAATCTGAGTTTGATCCTGGCTCAGAAGGAACGCTAGCTATATTCTTAACACATGCAAGTCGAACGTTGTTTTCGGGGAGCTGGGCAGAAGGAAAAGAGACTCCTAGCTAAAGTTGTCTCGCCCTGCTTCAAAACTACAGGGCGTGTGCTACGGCTTTGACCTAACAGCCTCCGTTTGCTGGAATCGGTATAGTTGAGAACAAAGTGGCGAACGGGTGCGTAATGCGTGGGAATCTGCCGAACAGTTCGGGCCAAATCCTGAAGAAAGCTCAAAAGCGTTGTTTGATGAGCCTGCATAGTATTAGGTAGTTTGTCAGGTAAAGGCTAACCAAGCCAATGATGCTTAGCTGGTCTTTTCAGATGATCAGCCACACTGGGACTAAGACACGGCCTGGACTCCCACGGGGGGCAGCAGTGGGGAATCTTGGATGATGGGCGAAAGCCCGATCTAGCAATATCGCGTGAGTGAAGAAGGGCAATGCCGCTTGTAAAGCTCTTTCGTCGAGTGCGCGATGATGACAGGACTCGAGGAAGAAGCCCCAGCTAACTCCGTGCCAGCAGCCGCGGTAAGACGGGGGGGCAAGTGATCCTCGAAATGACTAGGGGTAAAGGGCACGTAGGCGGTGAATCGGGTTGAAAGTGAAAGTCGCCAAAAAGTGGCGGAATGCTCTCGAAACCAATTCACTTGAGTGAGACAGAGGAGAGTGGAATTTTGTGTGTAGGGGTGAAATCCGTAGATCTACGAAGGAACGCCAAAAGCGAAGGCAGCTCTCTGGGTCCCTACCGACACTGGGGTGCGAAAGCATGGGGAGCGAACAGGATTAGATACCCTGGTAGTCCATGACGTAAACGATGAGTGTTCGCTCTTGGTATACGCAGATCAGGGGGCCAGCTAACACGTGAAACACTCCGCCTGGGGAGTACGGTCGCAAGACCGAAACTCAAAGGAATTGACGGGGGCCTGCACAAGCGGTGGAGCATGTGGTTTAATTCGATACAATGCGCAAAACCTTACCAGCCCTTGACATATGAATAACAAAACCTGTCCTTAACATGATGGTACTGACTTTCATACAGGTGCTGCATGGCTGTCGTCAGCTCCTGTCGTGAGATGTTTGGTCAAGTCCTATAACGAGCGAAACCCTCGTTTTGTGTTGCTGAGACATGCACCTAAGGAGAAATTGCCACCGAAGTGAGCCAGGGAGTCGAGTGACTTGCCAGCGCTACTACTTGATTGAGTGCCAGCACATAGCTATGCTTTCAGCAAGAATTTCACCATTGGGAGCCGGTGCCTTTCGAAGCACTTTCACGTGTTAACCGAAGTCGTCTTGCCCAAGACCCACGGAGACCTACCTATAGTGACGTCAAAGTACCAGTGAGCATGGAGGTTTGGTTGAAATTGCTTACGACAACGTCGAGTTGGCGGCGGAGGAAGACTCGGCATGAAGGCCAGCCGCCCGGTGGTGTGGTACGTAGTGGTAATAGTATGTGCCCCGCTCCGAAACAAAGAAAAAGGTGTGTGCCGCACTCACGAGGGACTGCCAGTGAGATACTGGAGGAAGGTGGGGATGACGTCAAGGCCCCCTCGATGTCCACATATATATCGAGGTCGGAATGATATTCTATTCCTCTTCCTTATTCTTCCTAAATAGAACCCCCCAACCTAGGTGCAGAAGTAAAATAAATCCTTGTTTGTACATCGCTGAACTTACATACCCGGGCCCGGCTCAACATTCTGTTAAAACACTCGAATAACGGCTTTTCCATGACTTGGCCATTCAATCTTGTGAACTAATCGAGACCGAAATTGGATAAATAGATACAAAAGGAGAGGAATACCCAATCGATGAAAGAACATGAAACCCTTCTGTTTCTATAGAGGTACGGGAAACGGTTGGGGGCAATAAAGTAGGTGAAGTGGTTGGATTTTGCGAGCTGTTCCAACCACTGCTGGATGTGATTCCAAGAGTCGAACGAGAATGAATACCACATAGAAGAGTCAAGACCAGGCTCCCTAATAGAATGTTTAACCGATCCATTCTGGATCGATCGAATTGGTATGGAAGTGGTAACATGGGACAAGCATAGAAAACACGACTTATTTGAATAACCCGGTGACCTAGCAATTGTAGAAGTAGGATTTTTGGCAAGCAATAAGCACTTAAATAATACAATTCGAGTGTACCAGATTCTTTATCATTTCGAGGAAAAGGTTCAGGAGGAAAGGGAAACAACAGAGGGATCTGAATCGAACCTAAATGGGAATGACATCAAAAATCTTTTTCAAAACCTATCATTAAGGGCGTGACGACGATATACGAGAGGAATTAAAAAACTCGTGATTGGTGTGGAGGGGAAGATCTGCTTATGAAATTGTTCAAGAAAGAGTCGTCTCATTTCCTTACTTCTTCATTCTTTCGAATTCATTCACTTCGACGGCTGGCACTACGCTAGCTTGCATGATTAGCTCCGACATAATAGGTACTGCATTTCCTTAGTTGGATCCGCTCTTTCTCTCTCGTGCAGTTGTTGCTTCCGGCTATTTATTCAATCGTCAATCAGCATTAATCTGGGTAGTTAGTCAGTCTCTCTCTTTTTGCCAGTCCTTCTCTATCTATGAAATTCCTAATTCAGGGAGTTCGCTTTCCAATATCTAAATGTTCATGCAAAGCAACAAACAAAATGCAAGAACTGTCACGCAAAAGTCACACAGTATGCTGATCGTTCTGAAATGATAAAAAGTATGGGATTTCATAAGAGATTCATACATAGAGATCTAAACTCATGGAAGGCCCTGGCCAGCAAACGAGATCTCTTACATCCAAAGGACCATTCCAATCGAAGATGAACCATTCATTGAGCCGAGTATGTGCAAGACAAGACATGGCTAGATAAGTCAAATAGAAGACATTGCTTGTAGATCTTCTTCTCACAGCGAGCACTTGATTACGGAGCCTAATTCTATATATTATTTATGGATTATTATAGAATCTATCTTTTTCTTCAAATCATAGTGGGAATCCTATTACCGATACAAACATTTTCTTTGTCGAAACAGAAAGGAGGGAAATTGGATAACCGATGACATGAGTTTCCCGTTCAACGTTCCGCTTCGCTCCATTGTTAGATAGGCAATTCAATAGTTACCGACGAAAGGAGTTCCCCTTCTCTTGGCCAATTGACGTTCTTCTTCAATAAGTCATGACCTTCACTCTCCTCAAGTGAGGAGGGCATATTGTTTGACCAACGAAAGCTTCACTAGTTCCTTCTTCCCGTTCACTATTCCCGTAGCCTGATACGAGTTATTTAGTTCATGTCTCCTTGTTCTTGGGAAGAACCGAAGGTTCATTCGTGGCACTCGTAGACATAGTTGTATTTCATACCCTCTTCTTTCCCTAAAAAGCTAATAAATCAAAACAAGAGAAAAGCAGAAGCAAAAGCTCGAGTCGAAGAGTGGAGGTCGCTCGGTAACTTGAGTCGATCAGTCCCATTCATTCTTGCCCGAAACAAGTGGGCTATTCATTCCGGTGCCACCATTGTTCAATCGAGTCCATGTTCTCTATTTCCCAAAACCTATGTGGGGTACATGGATTGTGTCCGTGAACTCTTTCAAAATGGTGTCTCGACACGAACGAACTTTCGCAATGGTGCACACTCGGGGAGAACACAATTCATCTTGAAATTTAAGTGAGGGATCACCTTATAATGCTACTGTCATCCTAAGAAAAACAAGTGGCATAAAAAGATAAACATCACATGCAAATCATAAGTGACATGATATGGCCATGAACTTGTTCTTTTGATCTCTATCTATAAAGCACCAGAATGATCTCCATCGTCACCAGAATCACACCATGATCTCCATCATCTTGATCTCCATTAACGTGTCGCCATCGGGGTTGTCACGCTCACCACGCTTCTACTACTATTGCTACTGCTTAGCCATAAAGTAAAGCATTACATAGCGCTTAATGATTGACACGCGGGTCATACAATAATTAAAGACAACCCTATGGCTCCTGCTGTTTGTCCTATTCATCGACATGCAAGTCGTGATATTCTATACAATACATGATCATCTCATACATCATATATATCTCATCATGTAATTGGCCATATCACATCACAACATACCCTGCAAAAACAAGTTAGACGTCCTCTAATTGTTGTTGCATGTTTTACGTGGCTGCTACGGGTATCTAGCAAGAATAATTCTCACCTACGCAAAAACCACAACGGTGATCCATAAGTTGCTTTTCAACCTTCTCAAGGACCGCCTTTGTCGAATCCGATCCAACTAAAGTAGGAGAAACAGACACTCGCCAGCCATCTTTGTGCAAGAAAGTTACACATCAGTCGATGGAACCGGTCTCTCGTAAGCGTACGTGTAAGGTTGGTTCGGGCCGCTTCATCCCACAATACCTCTGAACCAAAACATAACCAAGGGAGGAAGCAATATATGCATCAACTCCCACAATCTCCTTTGTGTTCTAGTCGAGATCTCATCTACACATAGACCTAGATCATGATGCCACTATTGGGGAATGTTGCATGGGAAACAAAAAAATTCCTACGCACACGCAAGATCTATCCATGGTGATGAGCGTTTATGAGAGGGAGAGTGGATCTACATACCATTGTTGATCGCTAAGCGGGAAGCGTTAAGAAACGCGGTTGATGTAGTCAAACATCTTCGCGATCCAAATTGTCGAGCGTCCCGCGATCCAATCACGATCTAGCCCGCGACCCAATCATGAACCATCCCACTATCCCATCATGATCCATCCCGCGATCCAAGCACGAATCGTCTGGCGATCTTGATCATGGTCCTTCCGATCTGGCGCCGAACGGATGGCACCTCCGCGTTCAGAACATGTACAGCTCAATGACGATCTCCACTTTCTTGATCTAGAAAGAGGGAGCGGATAAGTAGATGAGTTCTCCGGCAGCGCGACGGCGTTGCGGCGATGGTGGTGGAACTATTCCAGTGGGGTTTTGCCTAAGCACCACCGAAATTAGTCTAGAGGAGAATACGATCTAGAGGAAGTAGAGGGAGCACGTGGCAATTAGGGTTAGCTTTCCCCTCTAAATCCTCTAGTATATATAGGAGGGAGGGAGGGGAGAAAGCCGCCTCAAACCCTCAAGAGTTGTCCGAAATTTGAGGTGGAGGATTCCTACTTTAATCCTATTAAGAGTAGGATTCCTCCTTTCCACTTGGAAACTCTTTCCACCTCTCCACCTTTTTTCCCTTCTCAAACCTCTCCAGCCGCATGGGACCATAGAGGAGGCTTCAGCAAGCCCACCAAGGGCTGGTTTACCTCCTCCCACAGCCCATGTAGCCTCTTGGGTCGAGACACCCCTCCTGATGGTCCTCGATACCCTCCTGGCACTCCCGGTACACTATCGATGAGCCCGAAACTTTTTCGACGACTAAAACAGGACTTTCTATATAGCAATCTTTACCTCCGGACCATTCCAAAGCTCCACATGACGTCTGGTATCTCATCCGGGACTCCTAACAACCTTCGTTCATGACCATACATAACTATATACTATCGAAACAACACCGAACCTTAAGTGTGCAGACCCTGCGGGTTCGAGAATTATGTAGACATGACCAAGACACCTCTACAGTCATTAACCCATAGCAGGACCTGGATGCCCATATTGGTTCCTTCATAATCTACGAAGATCTTTATCGGTTGAACCTCTATGTCAAGGATTCAGTTAATCTCGTATGTTGTTCCCTTTGTGTTGGAAATATGCCCTAGAGGCAATAATAAATTGGTTATTATCATATTTACTTGTTCATGATAATCGTTTATTATCCATGCTATAATTGTGTTGATCTAAAACTCAGATACATGTGTGGATACATAGACAACACCATGTCCCTAGTATGCCTCTAATAGACTAGCTCGTTGATCAAAGATGGCTACGGTTTCCTAGTCATGGACATGAGATGTCATTTGATAATCGGATCACGTCATTAGGAGAATGATGTGATGGACAAGATCCAAACTACAAACGTAGCATATGAACATGTCAGTTTATTGCTACTGTTTTCTCCATGTCAAGTATTTGTTCCTATGACCATGAGATCATGCAACTCATTGACACCGAAGGAGTACCTTGTGTGTATCAAACGTCGCAACGTAACTGGGTGACTATAAAGGTGCTCTATAGGTATCTCCGAGGGTGTTTGTTGGGTTAGCATGGATCTAGACTGGGATTTATTACTCCGTGTGACGGAGAGGTATCTCATGGCCCACTCGGTAATACAACATCACAATAAGCCTTGCAAGCAATGTGACTAAGTGTTAGTCACGGGATCTTGTATTACAGAAAGAGTAAAGAGACTTTCCGATAACGAGGTTGAACTAGGTATGGAGATACCGATGATTGAATCTTGGGCAAGTAACATACCGTAGAACAAAGGGAACATCATATGGGATTAACTGAATCCTTGACAGAGAGGTTCGACCGATAAAGATCTTCTTAGAATATGTAGGAACCAATATGGGTATCTAGGTCCCGCTATTGTTTATTGACCGTAGAGGTGTCTCGGTCATGTCCACATAGTTTTCGAACCCGCAGGGTCTACAAGTTAAGGTTCAGTGACGTTTCGGTAGTATAGAGTTATGTATGGTGGTGACCGAAGGTTGTTCGGAGTTCTGGATGAGATCCCGGACGTCATGAGGAGCTCTGGAATGGTCCGGAGGTAAAGATTGATATATAGGAAGTCCTGTTTTGGTCGCCGGAAAAGTTTCGGGCTCATCGGTAGTGTACCGGGAGTGCCGGTAGTGTACCGGGGGATCATCCGGAGAGGTATTTCGACCCAAGAGGCTACATGGGCTGTGGGAGGAGGTAAACCAGCCCCTGGTGGGCTGGCCGAGGCCTCCTCTAAGGTCCCATGCGGCTGGAGTGGTTTGAGAAGGAAAAAATCCAAAGGTGGAGAGGTGGAAAGAGTTTCCAAGTGGAAAGGAGGAATCCTACTCCTAATAGGATTGGAGTAGGACTCCTCCACCTCCAATTTCGACCAAACCTTGAGGGTTTGAGGCTGACTCCTACCCTCCCTCCCTCCTATATATACTAGAGGATTTAGAAGAAAAAGCTAACCCTAATAGCCACGTGCTACCTCTCCACTAGATTGCAGTTTCTCCTCTAGATCGGTTTTCAGCGGTGCTTAGGCGAAACCCTGCTGGAATAGCTCCACCACCATCGCCGCAACACCGTTGCACTGCCGGAGATCTCATCTACCTCTCCACTCCCTCTTGCTGGATCAAGAAGGCGGAGATCGTCATCGAGCTGTACGTGTGCTGAACGCGGAGGTGTCGTCCGTTCGGCGCTAGATCGGAAGAACCGTGATCAAGATTGCGAGACGGATCGTGATGAGATTGCGAGACGGATCGTGATGAGTTCATGGGACAGATCATGATTGGATCGCGGGACGGATCGTGATGAGATCGCGGGATGCTCGGCGATTTGGATCGCGAAGACGTTCGACTACACCAACCGCGTTTCTTAACGCTTCCCGCTTAGCGATCTACAAGGGTATGTAGATCCACTCTCCCTCTTGTAGATGCTCATCACCATGGATAGATCTTGCGTGTGCGTAGGAAAAAAATCCCATGCAACGTTCCCTAACAGTGGCATCATGAGCTAAGTCTATGTGTAGATGAGATGTCGAGTAGAACACAAAGAGTTTGTGGGCGTTGATGCTTAGATTGCTTCCTCCCTTGGTCGTGTTTTGGTTCAGCAGTATTGTGGCATGAAGCGGCCCGGACCAACCTTACTCGTACGCTTACAAGAGACAGGTTCCATCGACTAACGTGTAACTTTGTTGCACAAAGATGGGTGGCGGGTGTCTGTTTCTCCTACTTTAGTTGGATCGGATTCGACTAAGACGGTCCTTGAGAAGGTTGAAAAGCAACTTATGTATCACCGTTGTGGTTTCTGCGTAGGTGAGAATTGTTCTTGCTAGACACCTGTAGCAGCCACGTAAAACATGCAACAACAATTAGAGGACGTCTAACTTGTTTTTGCAGGGTATGTTGTGATGTGATACCTAGTTCAACCTCGTTACCAGCAAGTCTCTTTACTCGTTCTGTAATAAAAGATCCCGTGGCTAACAGTTAGTCACATTGCTTGCAAGGCTTATTGTGATGTTGTATTACCGAGTGGGTCCTGAGATACCTCTCCGTCACACGGAGTAACAAATCCCAGTCTTGATCCATACCAACCCAACAGACACCCTCGGAGATACCTGTAGAGCACCTTTATAGTCACCCAGTTATGTTGCGACGTTTGATACACACAAGGTACTCCTCCGGTGTCAGTGAGTTGCATGATCTCATGGTCATAGGAACAAATACTTGACATGCAGAAAACAGTAGCAATAAACTGACACGATCATATGCTATGTTTGTAGTTTGGGTCTTGTCCATCACATCCTCCTCCTAATGATGTGATCCCGTTACCAAATGACATCTCATGTCCATGACTAGTAAACCATACCAATCTTTGATCAACGAGCTAGTCTATTAGAGGCATACTAGGGACACAATTATAGCATGGATAATAAACGATTATCATGAACAAAGAAATATGATAATAACTAATTTATTATTGCCTCTAGGGCATATTTCTAACACCATGCGGCTAGAGAGGTTTGAGAAGGAAAATATCCAAAGGTGGATAGGTGGAAAGAGTTTCCAAGTGGAAAGGAGGAATCCTACTCCTAATAGGATTGGAGTAGGACTCCTCCACCTCCAATTTCGGACAACTCTTGAGGGTTTGGGGCTGCTTCCTCCCCTCCCTCCCTCCTATATATACTAGAGGATTTAGAGGGTAAAGCTAACCCCAATTGCCACGTGCTCCCTCTACTTTCTCTAGATCGTTTTCTCCTCTAGTCTAATTTCGGTGGTGCTTAGGCGAAGCCCTGCCGGAATAGTTCCACCACCATCGCCGCAACACCGTCGCGCTGCCAGAGAACTCGTCTGGTTCTCCATTCCCTCTTGCTGGATCAAGAAGGCAGAGATCGTCATCGAGTTATGCGTGTGCTGAACGCGGAGGTGCCGTCCGTTCGGCGGGCTAGATCGGAAGGGTCACGATCAAGATTGCGAGACAATTCGTGATTGGATCGCGGGACGGTTTGTGATTGGATCGCGGGCTAGATCGTGATTGGATCGCGGGACGCTCGGTGATTTGGATCGTGAAGATGTTCGACTACATCCACCGCGTTTCTTAACACTTCCCGCTTAGTGATGTACAAGGGTATGTAGATCTAGTCTCCCTCTCGTAAATGCTCATCACCATGGATAGATCTTGCGTGTGTGTAGGAAATTTTGTTTCCCATGCAACGTTTCCCAACAGAGGTTGGCCTGGCATGCTAGGAAGCATTGCCTGTATGCATTGGACTTGGAAAAACTGCCCAAAATCATGGCAGGGAATGTATTGTGGCAAGTCTCGTGATGTAACAATTGTGCTAGAGGCCGTAGCATCCGAAGATTATGGATTTGGCATTGCTTTTTTGTTATGTCGGGTACTCTCAATGATATCAATGTGTTGCAATGGTCTCATTTGTTTGCTAGTCTTGCTAGTGGTGATGCTCCTGCTTGTAACTACACTATCAATGGGCATGAATACACAAAGGGGTACTATCTTGCAGATGGTATCTATCCTTCTTGATGCACATTTGTCAAGAGCATCAAAGAGCCCAAAACAAAGAAACGATGTGAATTTGGAAGGGTACAAGAGGCAGCCGGAAAAGATATTGAAAGAGCATTCGGGGTTTTGCAATCTAGGTTTGCCATTGTTCTTGGTCCTGCTCATTTTTTGGGACAAGCGGTCCTTGAAAAACATCATGACATGTTGTGTGATTCTTCACAATATGATTTTCGGAGATAAGAGAGGCATGAACTTGAAGTTCTTCTACGACAATGTGGGTACCCGTGTCAAATTAGCTAGAGACCCTAACCGCATTAGAGCATTTCTTCGACCAATCGGGGGGTTGAAAATGCAAACTCACACTTTAAGCTTCAAGAGGATCACATTGAGCACCATTGACAAGGAGCTGGGCAGTAACACATTCTGTTTTTGCATTCATTTTATTTAATTCATGTGTGATTTGTATTCGGGACAAATTTTGTATTGAATTATTTAGTTTGCTTTGGTGATTTCAATAAATATTGTAATTTGGATGATTGTTGTATTATAATATTGACATTTTATCTTATATTGAACTAATAATTCTGAATATGTGGCATATGTGTCAAATTTAGATAAAAACCCATCTGATTTGCAGGTTGGCGTGGGCTGTGGCCAAACATACCCCGCATGGCCGTTTTTCTGTAAACTGTAAACGTGTTTTACGAAACGCGATATAGGAGGTCTGCTAGAGATGCTCTTAGAAAGTACCGACACTTTTCCAATTTGATCTTTACTATTTTCTTGTGCCAGTATGACCAAGTATGCACTGATTAATAAAGAGTATATGCGTGATAGTTTAGTTCTTGATCTCTCAAAAGTCACCAGCCCTGTGAATCGGATTAACAGATCAACTAAGCGGCAGTTAACCGATTAACTAACAGCTTAATTCTGAGCTAGGAAATCACATGATGACGCTGATACCTGCTAAAGCTGGAAAGACTAACACAACAAGAAAGAAGGAATAATAAGTTAACTTATTATCCATTATTATTTTTCCATCCACTAGTTAGCTAGTTTTTTTTTTGGTTGCGAAATACTAGTTAGCTAGCCAAACGTATAAATTAAATTGTCTGTGCGTGTCCTCACCCTAAATAATGTTAGTCTGTGTACGTAGGACGTACGTAAGCGCGTGAGTGGTACAAAACCATCTGCTATTCGCATTGTCATCGCTGTCACGTATACGTGACAAAGTAAGTTGCTCATCAGGCTTAATTACCTAGCAATAACTATAGTTAATCACTATATGTATCCAACAAAAAATGGGTAGTACTTATTTGCCATGTACATATGGCTAAATCAACGAACTGAGACACTGCCGCTCAGGGGTTTTCTTTTGCATCATCCTACTGTGTTTCTAGCAGGGAATCGTTTGAGAACGGCGTGCTTCTGCCAGTTGCGTCGCGTGTGCTCAATTAGATCGTGCATCTATCGATTCCACGCCCTCACGCGTCCTGCTTTTTTTTTTTGCATTATTTTCTTCGGTCCACCTCAACCGACCACCTTCTTTCCTGGTTCCCTCACAAGCACCACCAGTTAGAGCAAATACAATAAAATAACATAGGCGGATTGTAAGACTTAAAAAAAATTGTGATAAGGTGGAAGAAAGAGAAAAGGAGAGAGAGAATAAGCGGGCTACAAACTAACAGCCAGATGTAACACGCGCTCCTAAACACTTTGTGAGAGAGGATGATAGGCCATGTATCAATAAAATAATACTTATTTACGTCTACCTATTGTATTTGCCGGCTATAAGCTTAGCTATAGATGACGTATCAACATCGTATAGCCAGCAGTTGATTATATTATTAACCTTGCTCTTAGTAGGCTCGTGCGCAGCCCCGTGCCCCGTCATCCCGCTCCCATTGTCCGTTTTGCTGCAACCTCGTCGGCATGGCAGTGTCCTCGTGTCCCGTGTCTGTCACCATAGCCGCGCATGATGGAATGATGGTGTCTCAGATTATATGATTGGCAATGAGCGTGTATCCTGCTAAATTATAACCTGACCATAATGTAATCCTTTTAGAGCATGGCCCGTATCCTACTAAATTATAACCAGACCATAATGCAATCCTTTTAAAGCATGGTTAATAGTATCGCCCGTTATGATGTTGTCATATCATCTATAATAGCTATAAAGATGTGTTATTTTATTAATACATGGTTCATTCTTCACTTTCACATACTATCTAGGAGCACGTATTATAGGCTCTTATTCTGTAGCCGGCTCATCTTCTCTCTCCTTTTCTCTCCCCTCCATTTCATCGGAAAAATAATATTTTAACTCTTATAGCCTGCTTACATAAGCTTATTGTACTTGCTCTTATATTTCGCACAGCATATGTATCCAAATTATGAGCAGGTTTTATTAAGGAAGAAAAAAAATGCCATTTTGATTGATTAAAAAGATCGAAGATTTGGTGCCGGGGTGCTACAGGATGACTCATTGGCGTGTCTGCTCAGCATATCTAACCGATCCTCTATGACCGATTAGAGATTTAAAAATTCGGTTTTACTTCTCTAAGCGACACTTAGTCGATCCCCAATAGGTGATAAAGGAGGATAAATTATCCTCAACCGCGTCCCGTCTTCCTATATTTACTCCATCGCTCGGTGGCTAGGAAAGAAATCTCATTATCCTTTGCTACCTCCTCCGGTCCACTCTCGCACCGCATCTACGTCAGGGCCACCCCTCCCTCCCCCCCCGGTGACACTCACCCACCACTGTAGGGCGCCCCGTAGGCTCTGCTGCGGTCCTAGACGACCTGGATTTGTGCCTCTACATCCCATCGTGCAAAACACGTGGATACGCGTCTCCTGCTGCCGTTGCCAGATTGGCACTTCCTGGCGCCGGCTACTGGGCCTTCCAAATGGATTTTCCGGGAACCGAACCGCACATCCCCCGGCAACGCCTATGCGTCACATGCAGGTATTGTCTCCGCTTCTAGCCATATGAAGCTCTTCCGTCGATGATTTGCGACAAATACACGTCCGGCGGTCGCCTGGGCTCGGCGGTGGATCGGCGGCTCGTCAGCTGACCATTCCTGGTCATGAAGTATGATGACTGCCTGCGGCAAGTGGTGCTTCGAGTTTCTACCACGCCGGAATATCCCGAATGGGTGTTCTTCAAGTGCAAAATTATGGGGTATGTGGTTGTTTGGTTGTTCATTGATTCACGACAATTTCGGTAGCTAATTGTTTGCTCAAATTTGTGTCTAGGGTGGATGCAAATTTTGGTATTTGGAAAAAAATACATCGATTTATTGATAGCATGAAATTTGATATATGCTCCTGCACTCGTTGCTAGAATAAAGGATAAAGATGAGACGATGGGAAGCAACGTCTACTTTTTTAGAATCGAAAAAGAAATAAATGTGCAAGCTCAAGAAGCTGCAAATCAATAATGAAGTCATAGAGAAGATATTGATCCAACTAGTAGAAGCAGTTAGGAAAGTTGGATATTTTCTAAACTGTCGAATCATGATTCTTGTTTTTTTTTTTGATCTTGCTCTCGTAATATAGTATTGATGAATTATGTACTCCAATATATCATAATGTCTTTGAATGAAATAAATAAACAAATAAATACGTTTGTTGGCCCAAAATGAAATCCAAATAGAAAAACAAATCACGTCGTTACATATCCGTGACCGGCCATATACAGCCAAATCTTAGTGGAGTAAAAATACTCCACTACAATTTTATTTCATCGGACACTCCACAATTTTTAAAGGATCGAATACAAATGACCTTAGTCTGGTGCCGGTCTCATATACTTAGCATGCAACTTGAACAAAACAAGAGATATCTAGAGTTCTAGACTTGATGTTGCCTAACAGTAACAAAATTCTTCGTTTTCTTGAGACTTTACCTCCTGGCAAGTTCCAATTGGTGCACGCACGACCGGTTGCAGAAATATTTGAATTCTCTGGTGTGGATTGTTCCCAAAAAACAACGCCACTCAACCCAAGGTGTCGGTAGATGCATGCATGTCTTGACCAGGTCAAGCCCAAACATGTTGATGAATGAGTGAGTGAGTGGCTCTTTAGTTATGGTCACGTGCGAATATAACAAAAACATAATTTCTATGGAAACATCCTAATGTATTTCTAGCAGGGAATCGTATGGGAACGACGTGCCGGCCGAAGCTTCTAACGATCGTGTCGCGTGTGCTCGATCGGATCGTGCCTCTTATCCCAGGCCCTCATGCATCCTTTTTTTTCATTATCTTCTTCCGTCCACCTCAACCGAGCACCTCCTTTCCTCTTTCCATCACAAGCACCACCAGCTAGTGGGCTCGTGCGCAGCCCCGCTCCCCCTATCCCCATTGCTAAGAGCATCTCCAGCCATTGGCCCTTCGGAGGTCGGTTTTAGCGCCGTCTGGGGTCAAGTCAGCGTTAAAATTGACCTAGGGGCTCGTTTTCTCAGTCGCCGCCCCATGGGCGTCCTCAACCATCGCTTTTGGCCCGTTATGAACATAGATTCGGCCCAAATTCGGTCCAGATTCGAAGTTATTTCGGCATTACTTAGGCAAACTCGTCGTTCTCTTGGCTTAAAATCAACAAAATGGACACAAATTCAACAAAAAACTGAATGTTCATCATAGAAATTAATACAAAATCAAATAGTTCAATGAAGCAAGTTTCAACATAAATTAAAACAAATCGAGCTAGGCGTTGTCCTTGAGTCTCCATAGGTGCTCCACCAGATCGTCATGCAGTTCTTGATGCACTTGTGGATCTCGGATCTCTTGACGCATATTGAGGTAGGCAGCCCATGTTGTTGGTACCTGGTGATCAACAACTGCAAGAGGTCCCATCCTATGATATGGTTCGGTGTCAAACACTGGCTATTCCTGCTCGCTCTTAATGATCATGTTGTGCAAGCAGACACAGCAATTCATGATCTCCCACATCTGCGTTTTCGACCAGGTCATAGCGGGGTACCGGACAACAGCAAATCGCGCCTGGAGCACACCAAATGCCCGCTCGACATCTTTCCTGCAAGCCTCCTGCAACTTAGCAAAGTGTACCTTCTTTGGCGCCACGGGTTTTGTGATAGTCTGCACAAATATGGACCATCTCGGATAAATACCATCTGCTAGATAGTATCCCTTGTTGTAGTGGCGCCCATTGACCTCAAAGTTCACCGGAGGAGCATGACCTTCAACAAGCTTGGCGAAGACATTCAAGCACTGCAAGACGTTGATATTATTGTGAGTTCCTGGAACACCAAAGAAGGAGTGCCAAATACATAGGTCATGTGTGGCTACTACCTCAAGTACCACACTACAACCATCTTTGGCGCCTTTGTACATCCCTTGCCAAGCAAATGCGCCGTTTTTCCATGACCATTGCACCCAGTCAATGCTTCCAAGCATCCCAGGAAATCCTCTTGCTGTATTTTGTTCTAGGATTCGAACAGTGTCTTCGGCATTGGGTGATCGCAAATACCGTGATCCAAACACTGCCACCACTACCCTGCAGAACTGGTATAGACACTCAATGCTGGTGGACTCGGCCATTCACCCATAGTCTTCTTGTATGTCCACGGGAGCTCCGTATGCAAGCATCCTCATAGATTGGGTGCATTTCTTGTTGGAAATATGTCCTAAAGGAAATAAATAAAGTGTTTATTATTATATTTTCTTGTTCATAATAATTGTTTATTGTCCATGCTATAATTGTATTGATTCGAAACACATTACATGTGTGGATAAATAGACAACACTTTGTTCCTAGTATGCCTCTAGTGAACTAGCTCGTTGATCAAATATGGTCAAGGTTTCCTAGCCATTGACATGTGATGTCATTTGATAATGGGATCACATAATTAGGATAATGATGTGATGGACAAGACCCAAACTACAAACGTAGCATATGCTCGTGTCAGTTTATTGCTACTATTTTCTGCATGTCAAGTATATGTTCCTATGACCATGAGATCATGCAACTCACAGACACCGGAGGAGTGCCTTGTGTGTATCAAACGTCGCAACGTAACTGGGTGACTATAAAGGTGCTCTATAGGTATTGTTGGGGAACGTTGCATGGGAAACAAAAAATTTCCTACGTTCACGCAAGACCTATCCATGGTGATGACCATCTAAGAGAGGGAGAGTGGATCTACGTACCCTTGTAGATCGCTAAGCGGGAAGCGTTAAGAAACGTGGTTGGTGTAGTCGAATGTCTTCGCGATCCAAATCGCCAAGTGTCCTGCGATCCAATCACGATCCATCCCGTGATCCATTCACGATCCATCCCGTGAACATGATCATGATCCGTCCCGCGAACTCGATCATGGTCCTTCCGATCTAGCGCCGAACGGACGACACCTCCACGTTCAGCACACGTACGGCTTGATGACGATCTCCGCCGTCTTGATCCAGCAGGAGGGAGCAGAGAGGAAGAAGAGTTCTCTGGAAGTGTGACGACGCTCCGGCGATGGTGGTGGAGCTATTCCGGCAGGGCTTCGCCTAAGCACTGTAGAAATCCGATCTAGAGGAGAAACTATGCACTAGAGGAACGGGTAGCACGTGGCTGAAAATTCTGTGCACAAATCCTAAAACCTCTAGTATATATAAGACGGAGGGAGGAGAGGACTTGGCGCAAGGGCCAAGCCTCCTTGGTTCGGCCGAAGTGGGGAGGAGAGGAGGACTCCTCCTCCAATCCTAGTAGGACTAGCATTCCTCCTTTTTGGCCTTTTTTCCACCTTTTCCCTTTGGTCTTTTCTTCCCTAGCCGTATGGGCCTTGTGTGGGACTTCCACTAGCCCACAAAAGGCTGGTATTTATTCTCCCACAGCCCATGAAGCCTCTTGGGTCGAAATACCCCTCCCGATGGTCTCCCGGTACACTACCGGCACTCCCGGTACACTACCGATTAGCCCGAAACTTTTCCGGCGACCAAAATAGGACTTCCTATATATGAATCTTTACCTCCGAACCATTCTGGAGCTCCTCCTGACGTCCGGGATCTCATCCGGGACTCCGAACAACCTTCGGTCACCATCATACATAACTCTATACTGTTGAAACGTCACCAAACCTTAAGTGTGCAGACCCTGCGGGTTCGAGAACTATGTAGACATGACCGAGACACCTCTATGGTCAATAATCAATAGCGCGACCTGGATGCCCATATTGGTTCCTACATACTCTACGAAGATCTTTATCAGTCGAACCTGTATGTCAAGGATTCAGTTAATCCCGTATGATGTTCCCTTTGTTCTTCGGTATGTTACTTGCCCGAGATTCGATCGTCGATATCTCCATACCTAGTTCAACCTCGTTACCGACAAGTCTCTTTATTTGTTCCGTAATACAAGATCCCGTGACTAACACTTAGTCACATTGCTTGCAAGGCTTATTGTGATGTTGTATTACCGATTGGGCCCTGAGATACCTCTCCGTCACACGGAGTAACAAATCCCAGTCTTGATTCACGCCAACTCAACAGACACCCTTGGAGATACCTGTACAGCACCTTTATAGTCACCCAGTTACGTTGCGACGTTTGATACACACAAGGCACTCCTCCGATGTCCGTGAGTTACATGATCTCATGGTCACAGGAACATATACTTGACATGCAGAAAACAGTAGCAATAAACTGACACAATCATATGATACGTTTGTAGTTTGGTCTTGTCCATCACATCATTCTCCTAATGATGTGATACCGTTATCAAATGACATCACATGTCAATGGCTAGGAAACCTTGACCATCTTTGATCAACGAGCTAGTTCACTAGAGGTATACTAGGGACAAAGTGTTGTCTATTTACCCACACATGTAATGTGTTTCCAATTAATATAATTATAGCATGGATAATAAACAATTATCATGAACAAGTAAATGCAATAATAAACACTTTATTTATTGCCTCCATAAACGAGAAACATTTCCTTAGTCCTTTTCAGATACTTAAGGATATTCTTGACCACTGCGCAGTGTTCCATTCCATGATCACTTTGAAACCTTTCGGCCATACTTATGGCAAGGTTGATGTCGTGGGAACGAGCCTGACAGTAGATGGTAGGGGTACGAATGGAGAGGGCAGAGTCCTAGCTACGGCGAGGGTGTACACACAGATGTATGAGTTCAGGCCTCTCTCGTGGAGGTAACAGCCCTACATCTGAGTGCTCGGGAGCTTTATGTCGAGTGGAATGTAGAGATTACAATAGTTTTCTTGACCCTTGTGCACGAGGGGAGGGGTGGCTTATATAGAGTTCGATGTCCCTCATAATGGCCCCGCATCAATGGGTCTGGTCGTGGGGTATAAAGTCTGTCGTTACAGGTAACGTACGTAGTAAAAGCTATTAAGGGCCATTAAGCCAGCGTCTGCCCATTGGGCTCTTGATGATGGCTCCTGGTCTTCTGGCATCGAGTGAAACGAGGTCCATCGAGTGACACGCGACTGACGAGTGAGAGCGGGAGCTTCCGAGTGGATTACTGTCGAGTGACTTTGAACGTCTCCAGGGACCCACTCGGAAGTTCATGCTTGATCTTCAAGTCCTCCCATGTGGTGTCCTTAGGTAGGGTATGCGGGCCTTGCCTAGGACCCTACTCTAGGTACATATCCTCGTCATTAGCCCCCGAATGGATCGGGGTTTGAGTGGTGGAAGGAGGTATCAACGTGGACCTTGAGTTAGTATATCAAATCCTCTGAATGATATTTGGGATTTCTATGGAACCTGCGTCGATTGAACTCTGAGCCTTAGCGTTCATTCAGGATCAACACGCAAAATCTTCCGAATGATATTCGAGTCTTCAATGAAATTTATGTCGATTGAATTCTTCTCCGCCCGCCTGGATTCATTCAGTCTTAAAAGTGTCTGAGTGAATCGAGCGCATCTTAGGGAGGTGACGGGTCGGTCTGACGAGCCCGAATTCTCCGGGATACGAAAATTTGGGAAGCGCGCGCACGCGCGGAGATGACGCCACGATCAGGGCAAGTGGAGGCACGATGCCTCGATTCTCATGCCGGTCATCTCGCCACGCACTGGGCGCCGTCAGCGGTTGGCGTGTGCAGTTATCTCGCAGGCCCACCGGTCAGTGAGACACTCGGCAGCATATAAAGCACTCTGAGTCGCGGATTGCACAGTACCTTCCGCCGATTCTCCCTCTCTTCCTCCGCCTCCTCTTCTCCCCAACACAGCACACCGCTCTCCTCTGACCAGAGCCGCTGCTCCGATGACGAAGAACGTGACGGAGAAGCTGGAGCGCGCAAAGAAGGGGACGTCAAAGCTCCAGGTCAAGAAGCCCTCGACCGCTCGGTTCATCGCGCCCGCGGGGTGGATGCAGGGGGATTTTCTCCCATCTGTTGTCACCCGCGCCGACCTCGAGGGCCTCGTCTCCGACGGGCTGGTGTCGGACGGCGCCTGGAGGCTGCCGGAGGAGGAGCACGAGCCGGAGCCACGCAACGGAGAGCGGGTTCTTCTCCTATCTCATGTAGAAAGAGGTTTTTCCATGCCACCCCACCCATTCTTCCGAGGATTTCTGAATTTCTTTGGTGCGCAGCTGCATCACTTTCCGCCGAACACCATGGCATACTTGTCTGCATTCGTCACCTTGTGTGAGTGTTTCCTGGGGTGCTCTCCTCATTGGGGGTTGTTTAAGCATCTATTCATAGTCAGATCACAGACTATGAAGAAAATCCTTGCCGCCAACGGGAAGACCCATGTGCTCCAGTTGTGTGGAGGCTTAGGGGTCCAGAAAAGGCAACGTAGTTCCTTTCCTGCCATTACTCTTCCTGAGTCTGTCCAAGGCTGGCAGTCGACCTGGTTCTACTGCAAAGATGTAGCGTCACCCAACATGTCAACTGGTCTTCCCCCGTTTTCACCTAACCGAACCGCTGCCCCCAAGTCCCTGAAGGTGACTGATGAGGAGCATGTCCAAGTGGGTATCCTAGTCGAGGTCGTGGTTCAACTGATCCGGGGCGGGGTGACCGGCATGGATCTGCTTGAAACGTTCCTCGGTCGACGTATACAGCCACTCCAGTCCAAAGACCACACCATGTGGCACTACTCAGGCCCGGGGGACTAGACCAGGACGCATCCAGAAGAAGTTACACAAGAGACTGTCGAGCATTGGCTTCGGAGCATCACTGGGGCTTGTGACAACCCCTCGGGAGCCAAGAGGATTCGACCTTACTCGGTTGAAAACCCACCGAAGAACCTGGTGAGACATGTGATGTCGACTGATACATTTATGCCGTCGAGTGATGTATTGACTTGTAGTCTGACTCTCTTGTTTGAATTGTGCAGGAATGGACGAACATGCACTCACCCGTTCCCAACGGGAACCATGTGCACGATGGAGTGATGAGCGAGGGCAGCAGCGTGGACGGCGACGGACTTCCCGACTCTGAGGATGAATATGAAGATTCAGGCGAAGAGGAAGGAGTTGAGTCACCTCCTCATCGCGAAGGCCGCACTAAGGCCCCTCATGACCCGGCAGCTGCTGAGGACAAGGCCTCGGGCCCAAGCGAGAAGAACCCTAAGCGGACCCGCCCCTCAACTGTCGAGTCGAATGAAAGACTGGCCAAGCACCCCAAGCAAGCCACCTCCAAGCCCCGCAAAGCACTGCCCCTTATGAGGGTGGCCATACCTTTCATCTCCACGTAAGTGTTCATTTTCGAATTGTTTCGTCGACTGAAGTCTTGAGTTATATCTGAGTGAAAGCTATCTACTCCATCAGAGTTGCAACGTCTGTGACCTCGCCTCATCGAGATGAAGAGGATGCAATGGATGTTGATACCGCTGACACTGCCACTTCTCATAGAGGTAAGAAAGTTGTTAGTTTGTCCGAATAGGACTCGACACATGCTGGTGTTGATGCTGTCAGTTGTTGCAGAGGTCGTTCAAGTGGAGGACGACAAGGGGCCGCTGGACACTTTGCGCGCTCGCACCCAAAGGGCGTCATCGTCGCAAGCACCTCAGTGCTCAACTGCGGAGTCTTCCCAAAGGAGAGGTGACTCGACGCGACCCAGGGTTGAGCCTGCAACGCCTCTGTCGCATGCTCCTCTAGCCGTCTCGACCGTCGTGACGTCGACCCCGACCGGACCTCTTCAGGCTGCCTCAGCTACTCCAGCGACTGCGCCGGCCCACCTACGACAGCCTTCCCTCTGCATCGCACCCCAGAGTACCAAACCGGAGCTGCAAAGGAAGCCATGATCCAGGCGGAGCAGCTCATGCTGAGAACCAAGGAGGCGTATGAGGCCAGCAAACTGGCTTTTGACGTCAGCGCAGCCCTCCGCACCAATGTCCGAGTAAGTTCGATTGTAAGTCCATTGTTGATTGAATTATTGTCTTTTCTTGGCTTCCGTACACCCACTGGGTGATTGCCGTAGAATGTTTGAACTTTCTCCAGTCGAATAGATCAGATCGTAGTCGAGTAGGACTAGGATTGGTAGTACACATAGTACTATTGTCGCTTGACATGTCGAGTGTGTTTTCTGATGAGTTACTCGACGGATCGAGAGTTAACGGTCTCAGTGGGGGCGCTCTTAGCGCACCCACTGGGTGTAGTCCGACCGCTGTCGATTGCTTGCATCGGCAGGGGTCTTAGAGTCTATTGTATACAGGATACACTCTGTCTTGGAATCACACCACTCCAAAGATACCTTGCAGGTTTCATGGATATCATTATGAAACCATTATATGACGCTGCATAGGGATCGACTGCACTTCATAAAGTGGGGGAGGTGTGTCGCTCAACGGGTTGAATGTCACGATAGGGCCGACCTTGTTGAGTGTTTTTTTCTAACGAGTTACTCGACGGATCGAGAGTTAACCATCTCAGTGGGGGCGCTCTTAGCGCACCCACTGGGTGTAGTCCTCGAGACCGCTATCGATTGCTTGCATCGGCAGGGGTCTTAATAGAGATAGCTTTCTGTTTGAATTTTTCCACCACGGGCATTCGCCGGTTTTAATAACTCAATCGACTGTCCAAGAACTCCTTGCTGATTGAACTCCTGTCTTTTGTTGGTTCCAGACGGCTTGCGAACTTGGGACACAGTACAAGGAGATGAAGGAGGAGAAGAACCAATTGCAGGTGGACTTGGCGGTTTCCAACAACGCCTTGGAACGAGCACATGCTGAGCTGAAGTCTCTGGGAGGTAATAAGTGCCGACTGTTAGCATTCCCATCTTCCCCTTTTCATGTTTTGAACCAAGTGCTCTCGCTCGAACAGACGTGCGCAATGAAAACCGTCGACTCCAAGCGCGACTCAACAATGTTGTTTCTTTAGATTCCATGAAGAGGGCACTGGAGGAGAAGGACAAAGCACTAGCTGACGCCCAACAAGTCGCCAAGGACAAAACTGAAGCTGCAGAGCAGAAGTTGGCTGCCGTCTAGAAACTGGAAGAGGAGAACACCAAGCTGAAGCAGGAGCGTGCAGATCTTGTCAAGATGGCCGAGCAACTAACCAAGAGGACCAATGGCCTAGAGAGGCATCTGGGCGAATTCTCGAGGAAGATGTATCTTCTACTCGACGGTGAGTATTTCTTGTTGACTAACCTTTGCAATAAAATTTTTAGGGTTGCAGTTCACTGATTCCCCTTCTTCAATCAGAATTCTGCCAGGACTTTGAAAAGGAAACAGAGGAGATTGAGCCCATGCTTGACCCCACCAAGTCGCTAGTTACTAATGCGGTGGCGATGAACATGCCGCGGCATAACTTTCGGCTCCAGGGTGCCTAGGCCTATGTCGCTCGACTGAAATCTATCATGGAAAGAATCGACAAGGAGCTATGGCCTGAGGACACTCTTCAGCACGACCTCAACTCCATGATGGCTCGCCTGAACGAACTTTCCAGTCGAGTGCAAGCTTGGAAAAAATCTGCTGCTCATTGCGGGGCCGACGTGGCGTTGTCTCTGGTCAGGGTCCATTGTAGGGACGTGAGGGAGGAGAAGCTGAAGGAGCTCCAAGTGGTAAACACGAAGAAACTCCAGTTCGAGGACTTCATGGAAACCTTCATCGAGGCGGCCACCAGAATCGCCGACGGCATCGACCTGGATACTTTTGTCGAGCCCGCCAGTCCGTCGCCTGCCTAGAAACTTGAGTCTTTGGAAAAAAACAATTAAATTTGCCTCGCTATGTCGAGTGAAACTGTATCCCTTAAAACTTTATTCAGGCCTTAGGCCTGACCACATTTGCTTCTGCACATGACGTTTATCCACGGTTTTATCCTTTGGATTTTGCTTGCGCTTTGGCTTTCAATTGTCTGTTCGACTGCTTTTGTTTTTTACTTAGGCAAAATGTATTCGCAGCTAAGCCCCCGAGCGTGAGGATCGCTCATCACTCGGAGTATTTTGAATTTAGGCGAATGTCGATTCGCATCTAAGCTGTCTAGTGGATGGATTACCATCGCCTCGACGAGGTTTTTAACTTAGGCAAAATGTATTCGCAACTAAGTCCCCCGAGGGTGAGGATCGCTCATCACTCGGAGTATTTTGAACTTAGGCGAATGTCGATTCGCATCTAAGCTGCCGAGTGAATGGATTACCATCGCCTCGACAAGGTCTTTAACTTAGGCGAAATGTATTCGCAGCTAGCCCCCGAGCATGAGGATCGCTCATCACTCGGCAGTATTTTGAACTTAGGCGAATGTCGAATCGCTGCTAAGCTATTGTCATGGTTTTATCATGGCAGATGTCTAGGTGAACGGACTTGGATTCGAGGCCATGCTTAACGGGGTGGACTCAAAGGGGTTAGTTGGGACGAAAGACACGGATTTACCCAGGTTCGGCCCCTCGAGTCAAGGTAGTAGCCTATGTCCTGCTTGTGTTTGTATTGCTTGTGTATCGATTACAAGGAGCTAGAAGCTTGACCTATTTCTCGATTACCTACCTCTAAGTCCCCCCGGGTCTGCCTTTATATAAGAGGTCAGGACCATCAGGTCGTACAATTGCTACCCGAGTCTCTTTCTATCTTCCTGTCCAAGCCGTCTATGAGTCGGCTTGCACGCCCGGGTCTTCTCCGTCTGGGCCGTTTGTACTGCCCACACCTTGAGTCGCCTATCTTCCTGGGCCACCAGTCTTACGGCTCACCTTTGGGCCGGCTCACGAGCCAGCAACATGACCCGAAGCCTCCGGGGCGGGTCATATCGTGGGGTCATATCCCCAACATTAGGCCCTAGGTTGAATTGAGCTTGCTCACTTCATCCTTCTCTTCCGATTTTTGGCGAGTCGCCCGGAAATGACCCGGCGTGACGTCATGAGATCTGCTAACGTACCACCAAATCTTTCATTAACCGTCATCCCGAGAATCGAGGCGTCCGCCTCGGTCAAATGGTGTCGTCGCCTGGATTTTCGCGCCTTCCTTAACCCCTTTTTAAATATGACCCGTGCGGGTCGGAGTTTTCTATCCTCCCGCTCGTACCTCTTCTTCTTCCACCTGTCACCGCGCTCCAGCGTCCTCGTCGTCCGGCGCCGTCTTCGCTTCTACACCGACCGGGCCGCTGCATCACCCTGATACGGACCAGATTTCTTCTGCCGCCGCCGCAACATCTCTGGTGAGTTCTCCTTTCTCTTTAGATCACTCACCGCTGTAGTAGGGTTCCGCCGTAGTGGGGCTCCGCTGTAGCCGGACTCCGGCACCGCCGCCACGAGCATATCTCGACGTCGTTGTTACTTTTAGATCGCGCTCTCGTCCTGCCGCCGCACGCGGGCCGGCCGCGCGTAATGCGTGGACCGCGATAGCCCCGCTCCATTTTCTTTCTTTCTGCTGTTCATCGCTAGGTCTGGATTAAATCCTTTTTCGCCGCTTTTGTAGATCTGTAGCCATAGCGATACTGTGCGGAATCTGTTTTTAGGACTTAGCCGATTTTTCAATCTTCCTTCCTTCTGTTGAGTCGCCAAGCTTCCCCGGCTCTCATCAGCCGGGTCTTTCCACTTTATCCGTAGAGCCCTTAAACCTTTAAGCCGTCAAAAATATTTGCTTGCGCTTTTACTCATTGCGCCCTTTTATCTTGCACAACACTTAAGCCGCCAATATGTCTCGTGCGTCTAACTCATGCAACTGGGTTGGTTCTTGCGTTACGGAGGAGTACTTAGCAGGCTTCATTGAATCGGGTGCTCTTCCTCCTAAAGAGGTTCTCAATTGGCGGGTTTCGGGCAACAAGACCCGGCCTTCTCCCCAAAAAGGAGAAATAGTAGTCTTTGCTGATCACATCGAGCGAGGGTTCGTGCCGCCCGGCTCTAAGTTTTTCCGGGACGTCCTTCATTTTTATAAGCTGCATCCTCAAGACTTGGCACCCAACTCTGTTTCCAACATCTGCAACTTCCAAGTTCTCTGCGAAGCTTATCTGCTAAGTAAGCCATCTGTGGGGTTCTTTCGAGAATTCTTCTACGCCAACCGCCAAACTGAAATGAAGGGTGGCCCGAGTCTAGAGCTGGGCGGCATTTCTATTCAACGCCGCCGAGACATCATCTTTCCTGCTACTCCAATGCCGAGTCACCCAAAAGATTGGAATAAGACATGGTTCTATTGCCCAGAGACCTCTCCCGAAAAAGAGCGCTCATTGGGGGGTTACCGCCCCTCCCGGCTTAGGACAGATACAGATCTTCCCGGACAGCTCTCAGTCTTGGAGCGTGCCAGATATGAGCCGTTCCAAGCCAAGATCAAAGCGCTCCTGGCCAACGGCTTAATAGGATTGGATTTGATCCACTGCTGGATTTCCTGGCGGATCATGCCTTTATGCCGCAGAGGTCGGCTTATGTGCGAGTATGAAGGCAAATATGACAGCTCATTGTGCTTCAGCGAATCAACACTGTTAGAGGACGATATTACCACTATCATCCGGAGCCTTGTCCACGAGGCCTCCGGCTCATGCAGTACCATCGGCCTGGCGCCTTTCTGCGTCAATAATCTGGCGCCTTTCTGTTTTACTTTGTATTTTAACATTGCTATTGAAAAACTGGCGACTCATCAGTTTTATCCGGCTTATCCAGGTCCTAGGAGCCGGCAGTTGGCTTCTGATAGCCTTCTGCCACTGAAGGCCATCTATACCTTTGCGGAACAACTATACTGCGGCACCATCTTTACAATCAAGAGTGTTCAATATAAGGAGAAGATCCCCACCACTCTGAAAGGGGTTTTGGAACTCTTCTCCACAATGCCCAAGCAGATAGAAGAGCTGAAGAAATCCGCCTTCCGCCAAGGAGTCGTCGCTAGATTGAGCCGGGCTCTGGTCTTCGCCCCCGAGCTAATGCCGGCTGAAATGATGGATGGTTACCCGTCCAAAAGAGATGATGGCTCATAATTCACCGAAGAAGATTACATCCGGTGTGTCAAAGAATCGCTTTATCTGGCCTCTGTACTAGCAGATGAAGCTGACTTGAGCACTTATCAGGCGACTTATGACGCAGAGGAGAAGAGGATCCGCGGGCCTCTCTACGAGTGGAAAGATCTGACACCCACCCGCACTAAGGATCTCTTCCCTTGTGAGCTTGACGCGTCCCCTTTCCTTGAAGGGTATTTCGCTGCTCTGGCTGACTGTAATTGGGACTTGGGAAATCTCCAGATAAAGCCAGCAGAAGACCCGGAGCAGGATGAGCCGGCCAATAACTGAACTTTATTATTTTAACCTTTTTGAGCACAGACTCGTGTAATGACCCGCCGTGAGCGGTTGACAATGCCTTCTGCTCCTTCTGAGAGTAATTTTTGTAATAGAGTAAGCATGACTCTGCCGTTTGGCGGCTACATATATTTTTCACCTCTCTATGTGCACTTTCCTTTTCTCTGTGTTTCAATGTAATGTGTTGCCGACTCTCCATGGATATACCTTGAGCTTTTCTGATGAGGGGTGTCTATCTTTGAAGACGTCATTCCTTCGCCAGAATATTAGAGCCGGATAATTTATTTGAAAACTCAATTTTTGTCAACCGGAGCGACATGGCTCCGATTCTTGTCGGATGAATCCATTAAGGAGCCGCTTGTCGTAGGATAATGTAAGCTATACCTGACGGTAAGAAGCCTCTATTGACAACTCCGGCTATTTATGAACCGGAAGCGGCTTAAAGCCGGCTATATGAAGGGTAATGTAAGCTATAGCTGACGGTAAGAAGCCTCCTTTTTACAGCAAATGTTGATGTTGCGAACGCCGGCTGTTGAGGGAAGATGTAAGCTATACCTTAAGGCAAGAAGCCTCCATCGACAACCGCGGCTAATAATCAGCCTGAGACGGCATAAAGCCGGCTGTTTGAAAGGAGATGTAAGCTATACCCAAAGGCAAGAAGCCTCTTTCAACAGCTACAGTTGATAAGCAATTGAGTTTTGGCGTAAACGTCGGTTGTTAGGGTGAGCTAAGCGAACCCGTCGGTAAGAAGCCCCCTTCGACAACCGCGGTTAAAAAGTAATCGAAAGTGGCATAAAGCCGGCCATTAGGGTGAGATAAGCGATACCCGTCGGTAAAAAGCCCCCTTCGATGGCCGCAGTTGATAAGCAACTGGAATTTGGTGTACACGTTGTTGTCTTAGGGTCATGTAAGATATACCAAAGGTAAGAAGCCTCCATCAACAACAGCGCTTAATGTAACCAAACTAGGCATAAAGCCAACTGTGCAAGGGAGATGTAAGCTATACCCGGAGGCAAGAAGCCTCCTTGCAATAGTTTAATAACAGTTGGTTGTGCAAAGGAGAAGTAAGCTATACCCGAAGGGAAGAAGCCTCTTTGCAACAGTGCTTAATTGGGCATAACGCCGGCTGTGCAAGGGAGATGTGAGCTATACCCGAAGGCAAGAAGCCTCCTTGCAACAGCGTAAAAGCCGACTGTGCAGGGGAGATGTGAGCTATACCCGAAGGTAAGAAGCCTCCCTGCTACAGCGTTTGATAAGGCATAAAGCCGGATCAGCCGTTTTGATGGCGAATAAACCACTTTAACTCAAATTTTTGAGCCGGAAAAATTTCATCTTGATTGCACAAAGGTATACATAAGAGCGGAGGCCCCTGTCTTCGTGGGGATGCTAGCTTTTACTCATGTAAGCATGATATATACAATATATAGCGGCTTTCAATGCCTGCTAAGTAAAGTATGGTCGCAAATGTGCGATATTCCATGGCCGCAACGTCTCTTGACCCGTGGTTTCCGGTTCATCTTTGATATCAATGAGGTAATATGACCCATTGTTAAGGTTTCTGCTGATCACAAAAGGCCCCTCCCAGGGTGGAGATAACTTATGCATTCCAGATTGGTCTTGAATCAGCCAGAGCACCAGGTCACCCTCTTGGAACGTCCGGGTCTTCACCCTGCGGCTATGATAGCGTCGCAGGTCTTGTTGATAAATTGCCGACCTGGCTGCTGCTAAATATCGTGCTTCATCCAAGGTGTCCAACGCATCTTGGCGTGCTACCTCATTGTTCGGCTCAACATAAGCCGCCACCCTTGGTGAGTCATGCCGGATATCGCTGGGTAGAACCGCCTCAGCACCATACACCATGAAGAAAGGTGTGAAACGTGTAGATCTGTTAGGGGTGGTTATGATGCTCCATAAGACGGAAGGCAACTCCTCAACCCAACATCCGGGTGTCCGCTTCAAAGGAACCATGAGCCGTGGTTTGACTCCTCTTAAAATTTCTTGATTGGCTCGCTCCGCCTGACCATTAGACTGTGGATGTGCCACGGCTGAAACATCGATCCGGCTATGCTCCTTCTCATAGAACGCTTTCATAGCTCCTTTGGATAGATTTGTTCCATTGTCCGTAATGATACTGTGCGGGTAACCAAAGCGATAGATCAGCTTCTTAATAAATAGAACCGCTGTAGCTGCGTCACATTTGCTGACCGACTCTGCCTCTACCCACTTAGTAAATTTATCAACCGCCACTAGAAGGTGTGTTTTCTTATCCTTGGATCTCTTGAAAGGTCCTACCATATCGATCCCCCAGACCGCAAACGGCCAAGTGATTGGTATCATCCTCAACTCTTGAGCCGAAACGTGAGCACGCTCGCCAAACTTCTGACAGCCGTCACACTTACGGACTAAGTCTTCCGCATCCTTGTGAGCCGTCAACCAGAAAAACCATGTCGAAAAGCCCCGGCCACTAAAGATTTTGACCCGGCGTGATGTCCACAGTCGTCAGCATGAATTTCACTCAAGATCTGTCGGCCCTCCTCTGGTGAGACGCAGCGATGAAAGACACCCGTCACACTACACTTATCTAACTCACCATTGATAATCGACATAGACTTAGAATGTCGGGTAATCTTCCTGGCCAGATCCTCCTCCTGAGGTAACTCGCCGCGTGTCAGATACGCCAAATAAGGAATAGTCTAGTCTGGGGTAGCATGCAGAGCCGCCACCAATTTCGCTTCCGGGCTAGGAATAGCTAGATCCTCCTCAGAGGGTATCTTGACAGTCGGATGATGCAATACATCTAGAAAAACATTAGGTGGTACCGGCTTTTGTTGAGAGCCTAAGCGTGACAAAGCATCAGCCGCCTCATTCCTGCGACGATCAATGTGATCCACCTAGTACCCCTTGAAGTGACCAGCAATGATGTCAACCGCCTGTCGATAAGCCGCCATCCGCGGATCCTTGGAGTCCCAAGTACCTGAAACTTGCTGAGCCACCAGATCCGAGTCGCCTAAACATCTGACCCGGCATAAATTCATCTCTTTAGCGACTCTGAGACCATGGAGCAGTGCTTCATACTCAGCTGCATTATTAGTACAAGGGAACATTAACAGGAGCACATAACAAAACTTGTCACCCTTGGGGGAGGTGAGACCAACTCCTGCACCGGACCCCCCTAGCTGCTTGGACCCATCAAAGTGTATAGTCCAATACGTGTTATCCGGCTTCTCTTCGGGGCTTGACATTCGGTCCAATCATTTATGAAATCCACCAAAGTTTGAGACTTAATTGTTGTACGAGGAACATACTTGATGTTAAGAGGACCCAGATCTAAGGCCCACTTGGCAATCCTCCCTGTAGCTTCTCTATTTTGAATGATATCTCCCAACGGGGCAGAACTGACCATTGTGATCTGGTGCCCCAAAAAGTAATGTTTTAACTTGTGGTTGGCCATGAAAACTCCATACACTAACTTCTGCCAATGAGGATACCTCTGCTTAGACTCGGCCAAAACTTCACTAATGTAATAAACCGGCCTTTGCACAGGATACTCCTTCCCTGCCTCCTTGCGCTCAACCACAATTGCTACATTGACCGCTCTGTTGTTAGCCGCCACATAAAGGAGTAATGGCTCTTTCTCAGCCGGAGCAGCTAACACTGGCGGCTCAGTCAACTGTTTTTTAAGAGCTTCAAGTGCTTCGTCTGCTGCTTTGCTCCACTTAAACTTGTCTGTCTTTTTCATCATCTGGTATAAGGGAATGGCTTTCTCCCCAAGCCGGCTTATGAAGCGGCTCAACACAGCAATCCGTTCTGCAAGGCGCTGAACATCATTAATGCACGTCGGCTCCCCTAAGGAAGTGATAGCCTTAATCTTATTCGGGTTAGCCTCGATGCCCCGCTCAGAAACCAAGAAACCCAAAAGTTTTCCTGCTGGAACACCAAAGACACACTTCGTCGGGTTAAGCATCATCTTGTAGACCTGGAGATTGTCAAAGGTTTCTTTCAAATCCTCTAGGAGAGTTTCCTTCTTTCTGGATTTAACCACGATGTCGTATACGTAAGCATGAACATTTTGGCTAATCTGACTGTGGAGGCAGTTCTGCACACATCGTTGGTAAGTCGCCTGGGCACTCTTGAGCCCGAAAGGCATGGAGACGTAACAGAATGCTCCAAAAGGTGTAATAAACGCCGTCTTCTCCTGATCTTTCGTGGCCATCTTAATCTGATGATATCCTGAATATGCATCCAGGAAGCATAAACTTTCACATCCGGCTGTAGCATCAATAATTTGATCGATACGAGGGAGTGCAAAAGGGTCAGCCGGGCAAGCCTTGTTAAGGTCTGTGTAATCTATACACATATGCCAAGTGTCATTCTTTTTTAGCACTAGCACCGGGTTAGCCAACCTTCCGGGTGAAAAACTTCCACTATAAAGCCTGCGGCCAAGAGCCGGGAAACTTCCTCCCCAATAGCTTTATGTCTCTCTTCGTTGAACCATCGTAGAAATTGTTTGACCGGCTTAAACTTTGGATCCACATTATACATTAAGATTGTGCTCAGCGAACTCTCTCGGTACACCCGGCATGTTAGAAGGCTTCCATGCAAAGATGTCCTGATTCTCATGGAAGAATTCGATGAGCGCGCTTTCCTATTTGGGATCCATGTGAGCCCCAATGATGAACTCCTTGGATGAGTCACCCGGATTGAAATCTACTGCCTTGGTATCATCCGCTGAAAACTTGAATGGCGGTTCAACTTCTGCCGTAGGCTTCTTCAGCGGGGTCATATCCTCCGGGTCAACATTCTCCTTGTAGAATTTCAGCTCCTCCTGAGCACAACTAGACTCTGCATACGCCGCATCTCCTTCCTCACAATCGAGAGCCGTTTTCCTATTACCGTGAACGGTAATTGTACCTTTTAAGCCGGGCATTTTGAGTTGCAAATAAACATAGCAAGGCCTAGCCATAAATTTCGCATAAGCCGGCCTCCCAAATAGTGCATTATAGGGACTTTTGATTTTGACCACCTCGAACCACAAGGACTCCACCCTGTAATTATACTCATCGCCAAAAGCTACTTCCAATGAAATCCGGCCCACTAGGTATGCCGATTTACCCGAGACCACACCATGAAAAACAGTGGAGGAAGGTTTAAGGTCTTTGTCAAGCAACTTCATCCACCGGAAAGTGTCATAATAAAGGATGTTGATGCTGCTACCTCCGTCCATAAGCACTTTATTCACCATATAGCCAATCACCTGAGGGGCCACAACTAGAGCCAGCCGGCCCGGGTCATCTACCCGTGGTGGGTGATCCTCCCAGCTCCACATTATGTTATACTCACACCATGGTAAATATCACGGGAGAGCCGGAGCAACCGCATTAACTGCTCGCCTCCGCAACTTCTCGTCTCGTTTATTGTGACCGGTCGTGAATACGTGATACTGTCCAGAACTGAGCTGCTTCGGATTACTCTGAAACCCGGAATGATTGCGCTGTTGTTGGTTGTTGTTATTGCTGTTGTTGCCAGGATGCTGCTGGTGCCCCCCTTGGTTATTCTGACCCGGATGCCCATTTCCTAAACCACCGACGCCGAATCCAGCCCCTGACCTGCCATGCCCTGAGCCGCCAGGCGGGCCACCACCCTGATTATTACGCGGTTGGGAATGCTGGTTTTTGAATCTCTGCATGATAAATAATCACCCCATGCATGCAACGCTGGCTTGTCAGGCGTGTTGTGCTCCGGACAAGGCTTCCTAAGCGCTACCTCTAAATTAAAAGGGCCTCTGTTCCTTGGCCTGAATTTTCCACTCCCCTTGGGATGGTCCTGCCCTATGTTGGTATTTGCCACTAGCTCTGACCCGCTATCAGCGCTCTTCCGCTTATTCTGATTCCCATTGTTCACAAAACCTTTTCCTTGATTGTTTTTCTTCCCTTGATTGGCTTTCTCATCATCCGAGCATGGATCCTTGGTGTTATCTGAGTCAGCATACTTCGTCAAGGCCGTCATGAGCTCTCCCATAACCTGACACGTGCGCTTGAGCCGACCGAGCTTCTGTTTCAATGGAACAAAATGACAGTTCTTTTCTAAAATAAGCACCGCTTGAGCCGCCGTGATCTGCTCTGAAGAGTGAATAATGTTTGGCTGCTTACAGGTCCCCTAGAAATTCTTAATAAACTTCGCTCTTAGCTCCGCCCATGAGCTTATCGTGTTAGGCGGTAGACCTTTCAGCCATGTACGAGCCGGACCCTCAAGCATCATGATGAAATACTTTGTGCATACTGCCTCACTGACATCCAGCATCTCCATGGCCAGCTCATAACTTTCAACCCACGCCTCAGGGGGTAGATCAGCTATGTAATTCGTAACCTTTCGAGGCCCCTTGAAATCTTTCGGTAGTCGTTCACTTCTTAGAGCCGGAGTTAAACATGGCACCCCTACGGCTCTGGTACTAACTACTCCCATTGAGATGGAAAGCGCCGGCTCTGGACGGGTTGCCGCTATCTCCGCCTCTTGCCTGTCTCTTGCCTGGTCCACGAGGGCTTGTGCATCTAGAGCCGCCCGCTCGTCCTCAGGTGGTCCATGATGTGGATACTGCTGGAACACGCCGGCAGCTCGTAGCACCGGCTGAAACTTTGACTGGGGAGGGGGGTGGAGTGAACCCGGTTCCGGCTATGATCATACCTCTCTTGCTGGGCCATGGCCGTCTGTAAATATCCAATGGCATTTCGCACATCCTCCACAAAGGGTGCTTCATCTGGGATGGGAATAGTCTCAAGCCGAGCGGCCGCTGCCACCATGTTCTCGGCCGGGTTAGAGTAATGACCCGGCGGTGTTGGAAAAGCCCTAGGTGAAATTTGGTTATGTTGGGGTGGATGAGTCGCCGGGCTTCCATCGGGCGGCTTTCCGGTGCGCCCATAACCCGCCCTGCTCCGCAGGTGTTAAAAAGGTTCCTCGCTTCGTAACGTTCTGGCAGACGGGATTGATGCCTCCTCCGGTGCACCGCGGCCGCTGACCTTTGCACCAGCTCCAGACAGAAAGCATCATCCTTGATACGCTCCGCTTCCTCCTCCATCCGGTTTTTCAGCTCAGCCATCCTTTGCCGTTCCTCTCGCATCCGGCCCTTGATCCGTGCCACCTCTAGATTTCTTGCTGCTTGATTATCTGGTGTTACTTCTGTGGCCATGAGATCTGTAAGTTCGTCCATCAATTCCACTAGAACCTAAGCCGGCGGCGACGGGCTATCACCCGCTGCGGCGGCTCTCGCCGCTGTGTCACCGGCGGCTGAAGCCGATCCTGCCATGAACACCGCCGCATGAACCGGGGGTCTCAGATCATCCAACTCAAAGCCCTCTTCCTCAGAATAGGTGTCGTAGTAGCCCCCAAGGCCACCGTTACTGAGCCGATACACTAATTCTGTCTCCCCACTGGAGGACTCATCTTCCGAGCAAACGAGAGTTCCCTGTGACCCGGACGCTTCCAGGTCCATGCCTTGAGTGAAGCCCACGAGAACATGCTTTTGACCTGGGTGGGCACGGGCAGGCCGCACAACACCCGTAGATTGGAGACGTCGAGCCGTCTCGACGATGTTGGTGCAGATGTCCGGCCCGGAGGTAGATCCATCAACCTTTCCGATGAAAACCTGGATCCCGCCGAACGGAACCCGGAATCCATACTCCACAGAGCCAGCATCAAGCCCCCAGCCGGCGTCGTTGATGTAGAGCCGGTTGCGGAGACTCTTGCTCATCCTTCCAACCACGTATCCTTCGAGCCCTGGGAGAGAGCCCTTTCAGAACTCAACACCACCAAGTATTAGCCCCACGGTGGGCGCCAACTGTCGTGGTTTTATCACGACAGATGTCCGGGTGAACGGACTTGGATTCGAGGCCATCGCTTAATGGGGTGGACTCAAAGGGGTTAGTTGGGACGAAATACACGGATTTACCCAGGTTCGGCCCCTCGAGTCAAGGTAATATCCTACGTCCTACTTGTGTTTGTATTGCTTGTGTATCGAATACAAGGAGCTAGAAGCTTGACCTAGTTCTCGATGACCTACCTCTAAGTCGCCCCGGGTCTGCCTTTATATAAGAGGTCAGGACCACCAGGTCGTTACAATTGCTACCCGAGTCTCTTTCTATCTTCCTGTCCAAGCCGTCTATGAGTCGGCTTGCATGCTCGGGTCTTCTCCGTTCGGGCCGTTTGTATGGCCCACACCTTGAGCCGCCTATCTTCCTAGGCCACCAGTCTTACGGCTCACCTTTGGGCCGGCTCACGAGCCAGCAACATGACCCGGAGCCTCCGGGGCGGGTCATATCATGGGGTCATATCCCCAACAGCTGTCAAGTGGATGGATTACTATCCAGTCGACGAGGTTCTTAACTTAGGCAAATTGTATTCGTAGCTAAGTCCCCGAGCGTGAGGATCGCTCATCACTTGGAGTATTTTGAACTTAGGCGAATGTCGATTCGCATCAAAGCTGTCGAGTGAATGGATTACCCTCGTCTCGATGAATTTTTTAACTTGGCGAATTGTATTCACAGCTAAGCCCCCGAGCGTGAGGATCGCTCATCACTTGGAGTATTTTAAACTTAGGCGAATGTCGATTCGCATCTAAGCTGTCGAGTGAATGGATTACCATCGTCTCGACGAATTTTTTAACTAGGAGAATTGTATTCGCAGCTAAGCCCCCGAGCGTGAGCATCGCTTATCTCTGGAAGTTTTTGAACTTAGGCAAATGTTGATTCGCATCTAAGCTGTCAAGTGAATGGATTACCATCGCCTCGATGAATTTTTTAACTTAGGCAAATTATATTCGCACCTAAGCCCCCGAGCATGAGGATCGCTCATCACTCGGAGTATTTTGAACTTAGGCGAATGTCGATTCGCATCTAAGTTGTCGAATGAATGGATTACCATCGTCTCGATGAATTTTTTAACTTAGGCGAATTGTATTCGCAGCTAAGCCCCCGAGCGTGAGGATCGCTCATCACTCGGAGTATTTTGAACTTAGGCGAATGTCGATTCACATCTAAGTTGTCAGTGAATGGATTACCATCGCCTCGACGAGGTTTTTAACTTAGGCGAATTGTATTTGCAGCTAAGCCCCCGAGCGTGAGGATCGCTCATCACTCGGAGTATTTTTGAACTTAGGCGAACGTCGATTCGCATCTAAGTTGTGGAATGAATGGATGACCATCGTCTCGACGAATTTTTTAACTTAGGCGAATTGTATTCGCAGCTAAGCCCTCGAGCATGAGGATCGCTCATCATTCGGAGTATTTTGAACTTAGGCGAATGTCAATTCGCATCTAAGTTGTCGAGTGAATAGATTACCATCCACTCGATGAGTTAAATATTATTATTTTTGAACCTAAGCGAAGACGGATTCATGAATAGGTCGTCAAGTGAATGGACTGCTATCCACCCGACAGGGTTTTTAACTTAGGCAAAACATGTTTCTCAGCTAAGCTCCCGAGTGCGAGCCTCGTCACTCGGAGGATCCCTAAGTAAATTACTGCATGGTTGGAATCGACGAGGTATTAATTGCAGAGACACAAATTGCATTGATGAAGAACTCGTATTACATCAGAAAACTAATGTCTCAAGTGTAAAAATGTCGAAGCAAGTCTGCATTCCAAGCTCGTGGCTCATCCATCTGCTTCATGAGGCTATATAAGTGATAGGCTCAATTGTTTAGCACTTTGGTGACTACAAAAGGGCCTTCCCATGCAGGAGCTAGCTTGTGAGGTCGGTGCTGATTTACTCAGAGCACCAAATCTCCTTCATGGAACGCTCGGCTTCTGACATTCTTTCTATGGAAGCGCCGCAAGTCTTGCTGATAGGCTGTGGTCCGGATCACAGCCATCTCACGCTCTTCTTCCAGAAGATCTACCCCATCTTGCCTGGCCTGCTCGGCTTCAGCTTCAGAATACAGCTCCACTCGAGGAGAATTGTGGGCCAAGTCACTCAGCAGAATAGCTTCAGTACCATAGACAAGGAAGAAAGGGGTTCGTCCAGTCGACCGATTGGGCATTGTCCTCAACCCCCACAAGACAGACGGCAGCTCAGTTACCCACGTACCAGCGGCATGAGACGAGGCTTCAGACATTGCAGAATGAGACCGTTAGCCCGCTCAACTTGCCCATTGGTTTGAGGATGTGCAACGGAAGCGTAATCCACTCGGGTGCCTTGGGAGTTACAAAATCTCCCGAATTCTTCCAAGTCAAAATTAGTGCCATTATCCATGATGATGCTGTGGGGAATGCCGAACCGGATAATGATCTCCCTCATGAATGTGACCGACGTGCAGGAATTCAGCTTCTTGATGGGCTTGGCTTTGATCCACTTGGTGAACTTGTCAACTGCTACCAACAAGTGGGTGAATCCTCCTTTTCCGGGTCAGAAAAGGACCAACCATGTCGAGACCCCAAACCGCGAACGGCCGGGCGAGTGGAATTGTCTTCAGAAGACACTGGCTTGTGTGACAGGTTTGCATAGAACTGACAGCCTTCGCAATGATCAACAATGTCCTTAGCCATTTCATTAGCCCGTGGCCAATAAAAACCCGCTCGGTATACTTTAGTGACGATCGCTCTTGAAGACGCATGGTGTCTGCAAGTTCCTGAGTGGATTTCATCTAGAACCATTTTTCAGTCGAGGAACATGGTGAAGTTCCAGACCTTCAAATTTCTTCTCCAGCTTCCGGACTGCATTGCAATATCCAGTCATAGCAGGGTTTCTAACATCCCACTCTTTCATCACCTGATTCACTACCAAATCTGAGTCGCCATAAACCATCAAGCGCTTGATGCCGAGTGAGATAGCCATGCGCAACCCGTACAAAAGTGCTTCTACTCTGCCTCATTGTTGGAGGAATCAAAGTGAATTTGTAAGACATAGCTGAGCTTGTCGCCTGTGGGGGATATCAGAACAACGCCAGCACCGGACCCATTTAACATTTTAGAGCCGTCGAAGAACATTGTCCAATGCGTCGAGTGAACTTGGATAGGCTGTTGCTGTTTGATCCACTCGGCCATGAAATTTGCCAATGCTTGGGACTTGATTGCCTTCTTGGCCTCGAATCTGATGTCGAAGTGTCCCAACTCAATTGCCCATTTAGCCACTCGACCTGATGCGTCGTGATTATTGAAAATCTCTGATAAAGGTGCATCACTGACGATTGAGATTGAATCGTCTTGGAAATAATATGCCACCTTCTTCGCTGATAAATAAATACCATACACCAGCTTCTGATAATGAGGTTATCTCTGGTTTGAGGGGGACAAAACTTCCGAGACATAATAGACTGGCCGCTGAACCTTATAGGATTTGCCTTCCTCTTCTCGCTCGACAGTCAGCACTGTACTGACGACCTGATTTGTGGCCGCGATGTACAGGAGCAAGGGCTCTTTGCTCGCAGGAGCGGCAAGCACCTGCTGGGTGTACAGCAGGGCTTTGAGCTCAACAAACGCTGCTTCGGCTTCAGGAGTCCAGTCGAATCTGTCTGATTTCTTCGTCAACTGATACAAGGGCAGAGCCTTCTCACCAAGACGAGAAATGAATCGACTCAATGCCGCCAAGCAACCTGTGAGCTTCTGAACATCGTGCACTCGCACGGGAGTCTTCATACGGGTAACGACGTTGATCTTCTCGGGATTGACATCAACTCCTCATTCGGAAATGAGAAACCCGAGTAATTTGCCGCCAAGGACACCGAAGGTACATTTGGCCGGATTCAGCTTTATGTCGAATCGCCTCAGATTGGCGAATGTCTCAGCCAAGTCAGCCAGCAGGTCGGAACCTTTGCGGGGCTTGACCACTATATCGTCCATGTACGCCTCGACATTCCGAGGGATCTGGTCGAGTAAACATTTCTGAATCATGCGCATAAAAGTAGCGCTGGCATTCTTGAGACCAAAAGGCATGGTGATGTAGCAGAAACACCGAAACGGGGTGATGAAGGCTGTTTTTATTTCATCTGGGCCAAACAGACGGATCTGATGGTACCCGGAATAGGCATCCAAAAAGATAATCGCTCGCATCCCGCTGTCGAGTCAACAATCTAATCTATGCGGGGGAGCGGAAAATGGTCTTTCGGACACACCTTATTAAGATGTTTGAAGTCAATGCACATGCACAACGACTTATCTTTCTTGGGCACCATCACAACATTCGAGAGCCACTCGGAGTGGTAAATCTCCCGAATGAACTTGGCTTGCAAGAGATGGGCCACTTCTTCTCCGATTGCCTTGCGCTTCTCAGCTGTGGATCGACGCAAATGCTCCCGGGCGGGCTTGGCCTTCGGATCCACTCACCGACGGTGCTCAGCCAGCTCCTGGGAATTCCCGGCATGTCAACAGGCTTCCATGCAAAGATATCCCAGTTCTCACAGAGGAACTGGATGAGCTCGGCTTCCTATTTGCTGTTGAGTGTTGTCGAGATATTCGTCGGGGCCGCGGTTGGATCTATCAAGTGGATGTGCACCTTCTTCACTTCACCTGCCGACTGAAATGCCGACTCGGAAGCCGGCTGTTTTGCACAGAGCAAATCAGCAGGATCAGTGGTTTTCTTGTACTCCTCCAGCTCGACCATGGCCATCTGTTGATCGGCGATTTTGGACCCTTGCTGCAGACACTCTTCGGCCCGTTGTCGATTGCCAGTGACCGTGATCATGCCCTTAGGGACCAGCATTTTCAGCTTGAGATACATGTAACATGGTCGGGACATGAAACGTGCATAAGCGGGTCGAGCCAAAATGGCATGGTAAGCGCTCTTGAAATCCACGACTTCAAACGTCAACTTTTCTTTTCGGAAATTTTTGCAATCTCCGAACGCCACATCCAATGCTATCTGGCCGAGTGACTTGGCATTCTTTCCTGGGATGATCCCATGGAAATGCATGCTGCTTTCGCTGAGACGGGACAAAGGAATGCCCATTCCCTTCAGGGTATCCGCATACAGAATGTTCAGGCCGCTGCCGCCATCCATGAGGACTTTTCTGAGTCAAGTCCCCTGCACCACCGGATCAACTACCAGAGTTTGTCGATCGGGTGTGGCCACACGGGCAGGATGGTCAGTCTGGTCGAATGTGACAGCATACTGAGACCATTTGAGGTAGGTTGGGGTGTCTGGCACAGCCATATTGATCTCTTTATTTATGACTTTCAGACGACTCTTGCTCTTGACGTTAGCAAAGATCACCAGGGTAGTAGTGACATCCGGGAATGTTTCCTTCTCTTCAGCTTCATCTTCTTTTTCAGGAGATTTCCCACTCGACTGGTCCCCCTTGAACTATTGGATGAGGGTCTGACACTGTCGAGTGGTGTGCTTGGGCAAAATCAGGTTGCCTTCTGCATCTTTCTTCGTGTGAATCACACACGGCTGATCCAAGATATCGGTTCCTGGCTGACCCTTCCCCTTCTTGGGGGACTACTGAGCTTTGGCCTTGCGCTTGTTCTTCGACTGAGTCGCCAGCGCTGTTGCCTCTGCCGGAACTGGGTCTTCAGCCTTCCGCTTTTGTTTCCTATTGTTACCGTCGCCAGACTCGTTGGCAACCGCTTTTCCTTTGCCGCTACGGCGGCGGTCTTCTTCCTCGCCATTGGCATAGTGAGTGGCAATTTCCATCATCTTGTCGAGTGAAATGTCACCAGTGCGCCCGAACTTCAAATACAGCTCTCTATATCTCACACCGGCTTTAAAGGCACAAACAGCCTGGTGTTCCGACCCATTTTCCACCGTATGATGCAGGGTGGACCATCACTGAATATAGTCTCTTAAGGTTTCGCTGGGCTTCTGGACGTAGTGTTGTAAGTCGACCAGACCTGCGGGACGCTTGTAAGTGCCCCCGAAGGTCCGAACAAACACTCATGCAAGATCTTCCCAACAATGAATGCTGGAAGGAGCCAAACTATTCAACCAAGCTCGAGCTGGACCATCCAACATAAGAGGCAGGTGCTTCATTGCGACATTGTCATTCCCGCCACCAATCTGCACAGCCACTCCGTAATCATCTAGCCAAGTCTCTGGTTTTGATTTGCCAGAAAACTTTTCGATCCCCGCCGCCATTCTGAAGTTGGGGGAATCTCCACAGAACGTATAGCTCTGCTAAAACACTCTGGACTAGACACTGCAGTTGAGCTACCACTCGGGACATCTCTATCGTGTCCTTCTCTGTAGGCTCTGCTCTTGTCGATCCGCTTCTGAAGAAGGTACGCATGGGCATCAAAGTTCGCGTCCCGCTCGTCACTGAAGGAGTGCCTGTCGTCCTGGCGCCGGGGCGCGTACGGACCACTCTGCGGAGGAGTGGGCACTCGACGGTGGTGTTCGCGGTGGTGCTGATATCTGTCTTGCCCTTCACGATAACCGCTGCCACGACGACGCAAGGGCGACCCAGGACTATGTGTCGACTGAACGGTCTCTGCCTTGGGTGAATTGCTATGTATCTTGTGACAAGACTGAGAAACTACTGAATTCTGGTGTTGTGCTGCATCTAACAGTGCTCTGATCTGCAACAGCCCTCTACCAGCCTCTCACTGGGAAGGCTGAATGGAATCTTCTATCCTAGTAGCAGCAACAACATTAAGCATGGGAGTTCGATATACCTTGACGCCATCGTGAGATCCAGTCAGGAACAGCTGTCGCTGACGTTGACTGGGGCGCGGCGGGCATGGACGAGCGCGCTCGTCGATCTCTGCCTGGAGCTCTTCCAGACGAACGCGCGCGGCCTCCAAAGCCCGGGCCTCGGCGTTCGCACCGACGATGGGGGTATGGAGGACCTTCTCATCGCGACGTGACTGCAGGTTCGACGAGCCACCAGCCTCGTGCTCGCCACGACCAAAACCAGGCGGTGAGCTCTGATGCGAGCCCGACATCAAGACCTCCGCTGCGGGATCACAACTCTCGCACTTGGAAGGCACGTCGGACGGATCGGAATCCGACTTGAACACGCCATGAAGGGACTCGGCAGGTTCGAGTGCTGCAACCTGCGAAGAAGCTTGACGCGCCGCTACGTGTTCAACCCACCGCTAGAGTCGTGAGCGCCTGGACCGCTTGCAACCGCGAACAGCGAGAGGAGGCGATGTGTAAGGGCTCGACAGCTGACGCAGCAACACGCCGCACGGACTTGAGCGGAAATGCACGGCCTCGCGGACCAGGAGCGCCTCGACATCGAGAGGCGCCTCCTGGAGCCATGCCAAATCGTCGGCGATGAAAGTGAGCGCTCCAAAATGGATCTCGTCGCCCAGAGCAAAAACACCGCCGGAAGACATGTTGAAACATGAAAAACGCAACCTTGCCGGAAGTCGCTTAGACGCCTGCCCCACGGTGGGCGCCAACTGTCGTGGGAACGAGCCTGACAGTAGATGGTAGGGGTACGAGTGGAGAGGGCAGAGTCCTAGCTATGGCGAGGGTGTACACACAAATGTATGAGTTCAGGCCCCTCTCGTGGAGGTAACAGCCCTACGTCTCAGTGCTCGGGAGCTTTATGTTGAGTGGAATGTAGAGATTACAATAGTTTTCTTGACCCTTGTGCAGGAGGGGAGGGCGGCTTATATAGAGTTTGATGCCCCTCATAATGGCCCCACATCAATGGTTCTGGTCGTGGGGTGTAAAGTCTGCCGTTACAGGTAATGTACGTAGTAAAAGCTATTAAGGGCCATTAAGCCAGCGTCTGCCTGTTGGGCTCTTGATGATGGCTCCTGGTCTTCTGGCGTCGAGTGAAACAAGGTCCGTCGAGTGACACGCGACTGCCGAGTGAGAGCGGGAGCTTCCGAGTGGATTACTGTCGAGTGACTTTGAACGTCTCCAGGGACCCACTCGGAAGTTCATGCTTGATCTTCAAGTCCTCCCATGTGGTGTCCTTAGGTAGGGTATGCGAGCCTTGCCTAGGACCCTACTCTAGGTACATGTCCTCGTCAGCTGACATCGGGTTTTGTGCACAACATTGCATACATGATAGAGCCTATGGCTGAAGCATAGGGGATGACACTCATCTCTTCTCTATCTTTTGTAGTCACTGGGCATTGAGTCTTACTCAACTTCACACCTTGTAACACAGGCAAGAACCCCTTCTTAGACTGATCCATTTTGAACTTCTTCAAAATTTATCAAGGTATGTGCTCTGTGAAAGTTCTATTAAGCGTCTCGATCTATCTCTATAGATCTTAATGCCTAATATGAAAGCAGCTTCTCCTAGGTCCTTCATTGAAAAATTCTTGTTCAAATATTCCTTCACGCTTTCCAGCATTTCTATATTGTTTCCAATCAGCAATATGTCATCCACATATAATATTAGAAACTCTATAGAGCTCCCGCTCACTTTCTTGTAAATACAAGCTTCTCCGTAAACTTGTATAAACTCTATTTTCCTCCCACTCAATTCTTTCGAGAGAAACCCTTTCTCAAGAAATGTTCTGTTCTTAGCGACAAACACTTTGCCTTCGGATCTGAGATAGAAGGTATACCCGACTGTCTCTTTTGGGTATCCTATGAAGACGCATTTCTCCGCTTTGGGTTCCAACTTTTCAGGCATAAGCTTTTTGACATAAGCATCACATCCCCAAACTTGAAGAAACGACAATTTTGGCCTCTTGCCAAACCATAGTTCATATGGTCATCTCAACGGATTTCGATGGTGCCCTATTTAAAGTGAATGCAACTGTCTCTAAAGCATAACCCCAAAACGATAGTGGCAAATCAGCAAGAGACATCATAGAACGCACCATATCTAATAAGGTTCGATTACGACGTTCGGACACACCATTACGTTGTGGTGTTCCAGGCAGTGTCAACTGTGAAACAATTCCACACTGTCTTAAGTGACTGCCAAACTCATGACTCAGATATTCACCTCCTCGATCAGATCGCAGGAATTTAATCTTCTTGTTACGATGATTCTCAACTTCACTCTGAAATTGCTTGAACTTTTCAAACGTTTCATACTTGTGTTTCATGAAGTAAATATACCCATATCTACTTAAGTCATCATTGAAGGTGAGAAAAGAAAGATATCCACCACGTGCTATAACATTCATTGGACCGCATACATCAGTATGTATGATTTCCAATAAGTCACTCAACATGGAGCTTCCTCATGCGTTTTACGCCAATATGACCTAAACGGCAGTGCCACAAGAAAGTGGTACTATCATTAACAACTCTACATCTTTTGGCATCAATGTTATGGACATGTGTGTCATCACTATCAAGATTCAATATGAATAAACCCCTCACATTGGGTGCATGACCATAAAAGATATTACTCATATAAATAGAACAACCTTTATTCTCTGATTCAAATGAGTAACCGTCTCGCAATAAACAAGATCCAGATATAATGTTCATGCTTGACGCAGGCACTCAATAACAATTATTCAGGTTCATCGCTAATCTGGATGGTAATCGAAGAGAGAGCGTGCCGACGGCGATCACATCAACATTGGAACCATTTCCCACACGCATCGTCACTTCATCCTTTGCTAGCCTTCCTCTATTCCGTAGTTCCTGTTTTGAGTTGCAAATGTAAACAACCGAACCGGTATCAAATACCCAGGAACTACAACGAGAGCTAGTAAGGTACACATCAATAACATGTATGTCATATATACCTTGTTTGTCATTGGCCGCCTTCTTCTTAGCCAGGTACTTGGGGCAGTTTCGCTTCCAGTGACCAGTTCCCTTGCAATGAAAGCACTCAGTTTCTGGCTTAGGTCCATGCTTGGGGTTCTTTATAGGAGTAGCAACTGCTTTGCCATCCTTCTTGGTTTTACCCTTCTTGCCCTTGCCCTTGCCATTCTTCTTGAAACTGGTGGTTTTATTGACCATCAACACTTGATGTTCTTTCTGGATTTCAGACTCAGCGATTTTTAGCATCGCAAACAGCTCGGCGACTGAATTGTTCATCCCGTGCATGTTATAGTTCATCACAAAGCTCTTGTAACTAGGTGGCAGTGATTGAAGAACTCTGTCAGTGATCGCCTCTGGTGGAAGGGCAATTCCCAACTCCGCTAGACGAGTCGAATACCTAGACATTCTGAGTATATGTTCACTGATAGACCCGCTCTCCTCCATCTTGCAAGCATAGAACTTATTGGAGGTCTCATACTTGTCGACCCGGGCATTCTTCTGAAAGATAAACTTCAACTCCTGGAACATCTCATATGCTCCATGACGTTCAAAACGTCTTTGAAGTCCCGGTTCTAAGTCATACAGTATTGCACACTGAACTATTGAGTAATCTCCAGAACGTGCCTCCCAAGCGTTCTTAACGTCTTCGGAGGTCATGTCTTCTGGTTGGTCACCAAGCGGTGCATCAAGGACATATAATTTCTGGGAAGTCGTGAGGATACTCCTCAGATTACGGGCCCAGTCAACAAAGTTACTTCCATCATCTTTCAACTTAGCTTTCTCTAGGCTCGTCAAGTTTAACCCGAGTGTTCTGCACGTGCAACACTGGCTTGCACCCGTTGTATGTGAACGTAGAGTCTATCATACCCAATCATAACGTGATGTCTCGACACGATGAACTTTCGCAATGGTGAACACTCGGGGAGAACACAATTCATCTTGAAATTTAAGTGAGGGATCACCTTATAATGATACCGTCATCCTAAGCAAAACCTCTGGACCATTCCGGAGCTCCTCATGATGTACGGGATCTCATCCGGGACTCCGAAGAACCTTTGGTCACCACCATACATAACTCTATCCTACCGAAACGTCACCAAACCTTAAGTGTGCAGACCCTGCGGGTTCGAGAACTATGTAGACATGACCGAGACACCTCTACGGCCAATAACCAATAGCGGGACCTGGATGACCATATTTGTTCCTACATATTCTACGAAGATCTTTATCAATTGAACCTCTATGTCAAGGATTCAGTTAATCCCATATAATGTTCCCTTTGTTCTTCGGTATGTTACTTGCCCGAGATTCGATCGTCGGTATCTTCATACCTAGTTCAACCTTGTTATCGGCAAGTCTCTTTACTCGTTCCGTAATGCAAGATCTCATGGCTAACACTTTAGTCACATTGCTTGCAAGGCTTATTGTGATGTTGCATTACCAAGGGGGCCCTGAGATACCTCTCCGTCACACGAAGTAACAAATCCCAGTCTTGATACATGCCAACCCAACAGACACCCTCGGAGATACCTGTAGAGCACCTTTATAGTCACCCAGTTACGTTGCGACGTTTGATACACACAAGGTACTCCTCCAGTGTCAGTGTGTTGCATGATCTCATGGTCATAGGAACATATACTTGACATGCAGAAAACAGTAGCAGTAAACGGACATGATCATATGCTACGTTTGTAGTTTTGGGTCTTGTCCATCACATCATTCTCCTAATGATATGATCCCGTTATCAAATGACATCTCATGTCCATGGCTAGGAAACCTTAACCATCTTTTGATCAACGAGCTAGTTCACTAGAGGCATACTAGGGACAGAGTGTTGTCTATTTACCCACACATGTAATGTGTTTCCATTCAATACAATTATAGCATGGATAATAAACGATTACCATGAACAAACAAATATGATAATAACTAATTTATTATTGCCTCTAGGGCATATTTCCAACAGTCTCCCACTTGCACTAGAGTCAATAATCTATTTCACATCACTATGTGATTCACATTGTTATGAATCTAACACCCAATGAGTTCTGGGGCTTGATCATGCTTTGCATGTGAGAGAGGTCTTTTATAGTCAACGGGTCTGCGATATTCAGATCCGTGCGTACTTTGCAAATCTCTATGTCAAACCATAAACGTTGCTACCACACTCCACTTGGTACTACTTCCAAATGGCTGCTCCACTATATGTATCCAGATTGCTATTACTAGTCATCCGGATTGGTGCTAAAGCCTGCATCGACGTAACTCTTTACGACGAACTCTTTATCACCTCCATAATCGAGAAACATCTCCTCAGTCTTTCAGTTACTAAGGACAATCTTGACCGCTGTCCAGTGATCCACTCCTGGTTCACTCTTGTACCCCTTGACGGACTCATGGCAAGGCACACACAACTGCGGTACACAGCATGGCATACTATATAGAGCCTATGGCTAAGGCATAGGGGACGATGTTCGTCCTTCCTCTTTCTTCTGCCGTTGTCGAGCTTGGAGTCTCACTCAACTTCACACCTTACAAATCAGACGAGAACTATTTCTCTGACTGATCCATTTTAAACTCTTTCAAAATCTCGTCAAGGTATGTCCTCATTGAAAGTCTCATCAAGCATCTTGATCTATCTCTATAGATGTTGACGCTCAACAATCAGGTAGCTTTATCCAGGTCTTCCTTTGAAAATCACTTTTCAAACAACCATTTATGCTTCCCAGAAATCCTACATTATTTCCGATCAACAATATGTCATCCACATATACTTATCAGAAATTCTATAGTGTTCCCACTCACTTTATTGTAAATACAAGTTTCTCATAAACTTTCTATAAACCTCAAAACTGTGATCACCTCATCAAAGCGTATATTTCGACTCCGAGATGCTTGCTTCAGTCCATAGAAGGATCACTGAAGCTTGCACACCTTTTAGCATCCTTAGGACTGACAAAACCTTCTGGTTGTATCACATACAACCTTCCCTCAAGTAAACCGTTTAAGGAAACGATGTTTTTGACATCCATCTGCCAGATTTCATAATTGAAAATGCAGCAACTGCTAACATAATTCCAACAGACTTTAGCATCGCTACGAGTGAGAAAGTCTCATCGCAGTCAACTCCTTGAACTTGTCACAAACATCTTTGCAACAAGTCGAGCTCCGGAAATAGTGACATTCACCATCAGTGTCTGTCGTCATTTTAAAGATCCATTTGTACTCAACGACCTGCCGTCCAACGAGCAAGTCTACCAAAGTCTACACTTGGTTTTCATACATGGATCCTATCTCAGATTTCATGGCCTCCAACCATTTGTCGGAATCCGGGCCCATCATCGCTTCTCCATAGCTCGTAGGTTCATCGTTGTCCAACAACATGATCTCCAAGACAGAGTTGTCGTACCACTTAGGAGCAATACACATCCTTGTCGACCTACGAAGTTCAATAGTAACTTGATTCTGAAGCTTCATGATCATCATCATTAACTTCCTCTTCAACCAACGTAGGCTTCACAGAAACATCTTTCTGCGCTGCGCTACTCTCTGGTTGAACAAAGGTTTAACAACCTCATCAAGTTCTATCTTCCTCCCACTCAATTCTTTTGAGAGAAACATTTCCTCGAGAAAGGATACGTTTAAGCAACAAACACTTTGCACTAGGATCTGAGATTGAAGGTTCACCCAACTGATCTTAGGGTATTCTATGAAGATGCATTTGTCCGGCTTGGGTTCGACCTCATTAGGTGAAAACATTTTCCACACAAGTGTCACAGCCCCAAACATTTAGAAATGACAGCTTAGGTTTCTATCAAACCATAATTCACACGGTGTCATCTCAACGGATTTAGATGATGCCCTATTTAAAGTGAATGTAGTTGTCTCTAATGCATAACCCCAAAAATTATAGTAGTAAAACGATAAGAGACATCACGGTATGCACTATATCAATAGAGCATGACTATGATGTTCGGACACACCATCACACTATGGTGTTCCAGGTGGCATTAGTTGTGAAATATATTTCACATTGTCTTAAGTTGTATGCCAAACTCGTAACTCAGATATTCACCTCCACGATCATATCGCGGTCATTTTTATCTTCTTGTCACGATGATCTTTAAACTTCACTTTGAATTTGCTTGAACCTTTCAAACGATTCAGACTTGTGTTTCATTAAGTAAATATACACTATATCTACTCAAATCATCAGTGAAGGTAAGAAAATAACGATATCCACTGCACGCTACAAGACTCACTAGATTGCATACATCAACATGTATCATTTCCAATGAATCACTTGCCCGCTCCATCCAACGGGGTCCTTTAGTCATCTTGCCCAAGAGGCATGGTTCGCATGTCTCAACCGATTCGAAATCCAATGAGTCCAAATATCCACCAGCATGGAGTTTCTTCATGCGCTTTATACCAATATGACATTTAGCGGCAGTGCCACAAGTATGTGGTACTATCATTATTAACTTTGTATCTTTTGACATCAATGTGATGAACATGTGTACTACTACGATCAAGATTTCAACAAACCATTCTCACTGGGTGCATGACCATTGAAGGTACTATTCATGTAAACAGAATAACCATTATTCTCTAACTTAAATGAATAACCGTATTGCAATAAACATGATCTAATCATGTTCATGCTCAACAAAAAACACCAAATAACATTTATTTAGGTTCGTCACTAATCCTGAAGGTAGAGAGAGCGTGCGATGTTGATCACATCAACCTTGGAAACACTTCCAACACATATCGTCACCTCACCCTTAGCTAGTTCTCCGTTTATTCCATAGCTTTTATTTCGAGTTACTAACATTTAGCAACCGAACCGGTATCCAATACCCAGGTGCTACTAAGAGTACTAGGAAGGCACACATTAATAACTCGTATATCAAATATAGTTCTATCAATGTTGCCAGCCTTCTTATCTACCAAGTATCTAGGGTTGTTCCGCTTCAGCGACCGCTCACCTCATAACAGAAACACTTAGTCTCGGGTTTGAGTTCAACTTTGGGTTGCTTCACTGGAGCAGCAACTGACTTGCTATCCATGAAGTTTCCCTCCTTGCTCTTGCCCTTCTCGAAACTAGTGGTTTGATTAACCATCAACACTTGACGCTCCTTATTGATTTCTACCTTCGCGGTGTCAAACATCGCGAACAGCTTAGGGATCAACATTTCTTTCCCTGGCATTTTATAGTTCATCACCAAGTTCTAGTAGCTCAGTGACAGTGACTTGGAGAACTACATCAATCACTATCTTATCTGGAAGATCAACTCCCACTCAATTCAAGCGATTGTAGTACCCACACAGTCTGAGCACATGCTCAACGATTGAGCTATTCTCATTCATCTTGCAGGCAAAGAATCTCGTTGGAGATCTTATATCTCGCAACTCGAGCACGAGCCTGAGATCACAATCTCAGCTCTTAGAACATCTCATATGTTCCGTGACGTTCAAAACGTTTCGGAGCCTCAATTCTAAGCCGTAATGCATGACGCACTAAACTATCAAGTAGTCATCGAAACGTGCCTGTCAGATGTTCACAACATCTACAGACGACGCTAGATGGGGTGGCGCACCGAGCGGTGCATTAAGGACATAAGCCTTCTATGCAGCAATGAGGACAATCCTCAGATCACGGACCCAGTCCGCAATTTTGCTACCAACATCTTTCAATTCTATTTCTCTAGGAACATATAAAAATACAAGGGAGCTACAGCGTGAGCTAGTAATCTACAACATAATTTTCAAAGACACTTTGACTATGTTCATGATAATGAGTTCAATTAATCATATTACTTAAGAACTCCCACTCAAATTGACATCCCTCCGATCATTCGAGTGATACATGATCCAAATTCACCAACTCAAGTCCGATCATCACGTGAGTTGAGGTGGCTGCAATGGTGAACATCATCATGTTGATCATATCTACTATATGACTCATGTTCGACCTTTCGGTCTCTTGTGTTCCGAGGCCATGTCTGTACATGCTAGGCTCGTCAAGTTTAACCCGAGTGTTCTATACGTGCAAATCTGGCTTGCACCCGTTGTATGTGAACGTAGAGTCTATCACACCCGATCATCACGTGGTGTCTCAACACGACGAACTTTCGCAACGGTGCACACTTGGGGAGAACACAATTTATCTTGAAATTAAGTGAGGGATCACCCTATAATGCTACCGTCGTCCTAAGCAAAACAAGGTGCATAAAAGGATTAACATCACATGCAAATCATAAGTGACATGATATGGCCATGATCTTGTGCTTTTGATCTCCATCATGAAAGCACCGGCATGATCTCCATCGTCACCGGCATGACACCATGATCTCCATCATCTTGATCTCCATCAACGTGTCGCCATCGGGGTTGTCACGCCCTGTATGCTTCTACTACTATTGCTACCGTAGCGATAAAGTAAAGCATTACATAGCGCTTAATGATTGACACGCAGGTCATACAATAATTAAAGACAACTCTATGGCTCCTGCCGGTTGCCGTACTCATCGACATGCAAGTCGTGATAATCTATACATCACATGATCATCTCATACATCACATATATCACATCATGTAATTGGCCATATCACATCACAACATACCCTGCAAAAACAAGTTAGACGTCCTCTAATTGTTGTTGCATGTTTTACGTGGCTGCTACGGGTATCTAGCAAGAACAATTCTCATCTACGCAAAAACCACAACGGTGATACACTAGTTGATTTTCAACCTTCTCAAGGACCGCCTTTGTCGAATCCGATCCAACTAAAGTGAGAGAAACTGTCACCCGCAAGCCATCTAGGCAACAAGTTGCGTCGAGGGAACCGGTCTCTCGTAAGCGTACGAGTAATGTTGGTCCGGGCCGCTTCATCTCACAATCCCGCTGAACCAAAATACGACCAAGGGAGGAAGCAATCTAAGCATCAATGCCCACAAACCTTTTGTGTTCTACTCGAGATCTCATCGAACCATCAACCTAGCTCTGATACCACTGTTGGGGAACGTCGCATGGGAAACAAAAAAATTCCTACGCACACGCAAACCTATCCATGGTGATGAGCATCTACGAGAGGGAGAGTGGATCTACATACCCTTGTAGATCGCTAAGCGGGAAGCGTTAAGAAACGCGGTTGGTGTAGTCGAACATCTTCGCGATCCAAATCGCCGAGCGTCCCGCGATCTAATCACGAACCATCCCGCGAACCAATCACGAACCGTCCCGCGATCTCGTCACGATCCGTCCCGCGATCCGATCACGAACGTCCCGTGGTCTTGATCACGATCCTTCCGATCTAGTACCGAACGGACGGCACCTCCGCGTTCAGCACACGTGCAGCTTGATGACGATCTCCACCGTCTTGATCCAGCAAGAAGAGGTGGAGAGGAGAGAGAGTTCACCGGCAGCGTGACGGCGCTCCGGTGATGGTGGTGGAGTGATTCCGGCAGGGCTTCGCCTAAGCGCTGTAGAAATCCGATCTAGAGGAGCACCGGTGGAACGGGTAGCACGTGGCCGTAAGTTGTATCCCATGTGCTAGCCCTGCCCCTCTATTTATATGTTGAGCCCTGGGGTCTAAACTTGGAGCAAAAACCTCTACAAGGTCGATTTTTCCCGCACAAGGTCGGTTTGGCCCGCAAGAAAAGAGTCCAACTCGGATCCCTACAGTCCCGCGCACAAGCGGTAGTACCGCTTCACGAGCGATAGTACCGCTTGAGCGGTAGTACCGCTTCATAAGCGGTAGTACCCCTTGAGCGGTAGTACCGCTTCACAAGCGGTAGTACTTCCTTACCGCTTAAGGCAGCAGCAAAACTTCCTTTTGCCCTTTCCAATAACTTGTGGGTTTTACCCCATTGGTCCATATAAAGTGTTGTTGTACCCGAACACTTCGGTAAACATCCGGAACCCCTTCCGGTTAATTCCGGAACTCTTCCAGAGATCAAAACACTATTATCGCATATATCAATCTTTATCTCCAGACTCTTCCGGAGATCCTCGTCATGTCCAGGATCGTATCCGAGACTCTGAACATCCTTCGGTTCCACCATACATAACTCTATACTACCGAAACGTCACCAAACCTTAACTGTGCAGACCCTGCGGGTTCGAGAACTATGTAGACATGACCGAGACACCTCTACGGCCAATAACCAATGGAGGGACCTGGACGTCCACATTGGTTCCTACATATTCTACGAAGATCTATCGGTCGAACCTCTATGTCAAGGATTCAGTTAATCCCGTATAACGTTCCCTTTGTTCTTCGCTATGTTACTTGCCCGAGATTCGATCATCGGCATCTCCATACCTAGTTCAATCTCGTTACCAGCAAGTCTCTTTACTCGTTCCGTAATACAAGATCCCATGGCTAACACTTAGTCACATTGCTTCCAAGGCTTATTGTGATGTTGTATTACCGAGTGGGCCCCGAGATACCTCTCCGTCACACGGAGTAACAAATCCCAGTCTCGATCCATGCCAACTCAACAGACATCATCGGAAATACCTGTAGAGCACCTTTATAGTCACCCAGTTACGTTGCGACGTTAGATACACACAAGGCACTCCTCCGGTACCCGTGAGTTGCATGATCTCATGGTCGTAGGAACATATACATTGACATGCAGAAAACAGTAGCAATAAACTAACACGATCATATGCTACGTTTGTAGTTTGGGTCTTGTCCATCACGTCATTCTCCTAATGATGTGATCTCGTTATCAAATGACATCTAATGACCATGGCTAGGAAACCTTAACCATCCTTTGATCAATGAGCTAGTCCATTAGAGGCGTACCAGGGACATGGTTTTGTCTGTGTATCCACACATGCATTTAAGTCTCCGATCAATACAATTATAGCATGGATAATAAACGATTACCATGAACAAAGAAATATGATAATAACTAATTTATTATTGCCTCTAGGGCATATTTCCAACAGTCTCCCACTTGCACTAGAGTCAATAATCTAGTTCACATCACTATGTGATTCGCATTGTTATGAATCTAACACCCAATGAGTTCTGGGGCTTGATCATGCTTTCCATGTGAGAGAGGTCTTTTATAGTCAACGGGTCTGCGATATTCAGATCCGTGCGTACTTTGCAAATCTCTATGTCAAACCGTAAACGCTGCTACCACACTCCACTTGGTACTACTTCCAAATGGCTGCTCCACTATATGTATCTAGATTGCTATTACTAGTCATCCGGATTGGTGCTAAAGCCTGCATCGACGTAACTCTTTACGATGAACTCTTTATCACCTCCATAATCGAGAAACCTCTCCTCAGTCTTTCAGTTACTAAGGACAATCTTGACCGTTGTCCAGTGATCCACTCCTGGTTCACTCTTGTACCCGTTGACGGACTCATGGCAAGGCACACACAACTGCGGTACATAGCATGGCGTACTATATAGAGCCTATGGCTAAGGCATAGGGGACGATGTTCGTCCTTCCTCTTTCTTCTGCCGTTGTCGAGCTTGGAGTCTCACTCAACTTCACACCTTACAAATCAGACGAGAACTATTTCTCTGACTGATCCATTTTGAACTCTTTCAAAATCTCGTCAAGGTATGTACTCATTGAAAGTCTCATCAAGCATCTTGATCTATCTCTATAGATGTTGATGCTCAACAATCAGGTAGCTTTATCCAGGTCTTCCTTTGAAAATCACTTTTCAAACAACCATTTATGCTTCCCAGAAATCCTACATTATTTCCGATCAACAATATGTCATCCACATATACTTAGCAGAAATTCTATAGTGCTCCCACTCACTTTATTGTAAATACAAGTTTCTCATAAACTTTGTATAAACCTCAAAACTTTGATCACCTCATCAAAGCGTATATTCCAACTCCGAGATGCTTGCTTCAGTCCATAGAAGGATCACTGAAGCTTGCACACCTTTTAGCATCCTTAGGACTGACAAAACCTTCTGGTTGTATCACATACAACCTTCCCTCAAGTAAACCGTTTAAGGAAACGATGTTTTTGACATCCATCTGCCAGATTTCATAATTGAAAATGCAGCAACTGCTAACATAATTCCAACAGACTTTAGCATCGCTACGAGTGAGAAAGTCTCATCGTAGTCAACTCCTTGAACTTGTCACAAACATCTTTGCAACAAGTCGAGCTTTGGAAATAGTGACATTCACCATCAGTGTCTGTCTTCATTTTAAAGATCCATTTGTACTCAACGACCTGCCGTCCAATGAGCAAGTCTACCAAAGTCTACACTTGGTTTTCATACATGGATCATATCTCGGATTTCATGGCCTCCAACCATTTGTCAGAATCCGGGCCCATCATCGCTTCTCCATAGCTCGTAGGTTCATCGTTGTCCAACAACATGATCTCCAAGACAGAGTTGTCGTACCACTTAGGTGCAATACACATCCTTGTCGACCTACGAAGTTCAATAGTAACTTGATTCTGAAGCTTCATGATCATCATCATTAACTTCCTCTTCAACCAACGTAGGCTTCACAGAAACATCTTTCTGCGCTGCGCTACTCTCTGGTTGAACAAAGGTTTAACAACCTCATCAAGTTCTATCTTCCTCCCACTCAATTCTTTTGAGAGAAACATTTCCTCGAGAAAGGATCCGTTTAAGCAACAAACACTTTGCACTAGGATCTGAGATTGAAGGTTCACCCAATTGATCTTAGGGTATTCTATGAAGATGCATTTGTCCGCCTTGGGTTTGACCTCATTAGGTGAAAACATTTTCCACACAAGTGTCACAGCCCCAAATATTAAGAAATGACAGCTTAGGTTTCTATCAAACCATAATTCACACGGTGTCATCTCAACGGATTTAGATGATGCCCTATTTAAAGTGAATGTAGTTGTCTCTAATGCATAACCCCAAAAATTATAGTAGTAAAACGATAAGAGACATCACGGTATGCACTATATCAATAGAGCATGACTATGATGTTCGGACACACCATCACACTATGGTGTTCCAGGTGGCGTTAGTTGTGAAACCAATTTCACATTGTCTTAAGTTGTATGCCAAACTCGTAACTCAGATATTCACCTTCACGATCATATCGCGGTCATTTCTATCTTCTTGTCACGATGATCTTTAAACTTCACTTTGAATTTGCTTGAACCTTTCAAACGATTCAGACTTGTGTTTCATTAAGTAAATATACACTATATCTACTCAAATCATCAGTGAAGGTAAGAAAATAACGATATCCACTGCATGCTACAAGACTCACTAGATTGCATACATCAACATGTATCATTTCCAATGAATCACTTGCCCGCTCCATCCAACGGGGTCCTTTAGTCATCTTGCCCAAGAGGCATGGTTCGCATGTCTCAACCGATTCGAAATCCAACGAGTCCAAATATCCATCAGCATGGAGTTTCTTCATGCGCTTTATACCAATATGACATTTAGCGGCAGTGCCTATGTGGTACTATCATTATTAACTTTGTATCTTTTGACATCAATGTGATGAACATGTGTACTACTACGATCAAGATTTCAACAAACCATTCTCACTGGGTGCATGACCATTGAAGGTATTATTCATGTAAACAGAATAACCATTATTCTCTAACTTAAATGAATAACCGTATTGCAATAAACATGATCTAATCATGTTCATGCTCAACAAAAAACACCAAATAACATTTATTTAGGTTCGTCACTAATCCTGAAGGTAGAGAGAGCGTGCGATGTTGATCACATCAACCTTGGAAACACTTCCAACACATATCGTCACCTCACCCTTAGCTAGTTCTCCGTTTATTCCGTAGCTTTTATTTCGAGTTACTAACATTTAGCAACCGAACCGGTATCCAATACCCAGGTGCTACTAAGAGTACTAGGAAGGCACACATTAATAACTCGTATATCAAATATAGTTCTATCAATGTTGCCAGCCTTCTTATCTACCAAGTATCTAGGGTTGTTCCGCTTCAGCGACCGCTCACCTCATAACAGAAACACTTAGTCTCGGGTTTGAGTTCAACTTTGGGTTGCTTCACTGGAGCAGCAACTGACTTGCTATCCATGAAGTTTCCCTCCTTGCTCTTGCCCTTCTCGAAACTAGTGGTTTGATTAACCATCAACACTTGACGCTCCTTATTGATTTCTACCTTCGCGGTGTCAAACATCGCGAACAGCTCAGGGATCAACATTTCTTTCCCTGGCATTTTATAGTTCATCACCAAGTTCTAGTAGCTCAGTGACAGTGACTTGGAGAACTACATCAATCACTATCTTATCTGGAAGATCAAATCCCACTCAATTCAAGCGATTGTAGTACCCACACAGTCTGAGCACATGCTCAACGATTGAGCTATTCTCATTCATCTTGCAGGCAAAGAATCTCGTTGGAGATCTTATATCTCGCAACTCGGGCACGAGCCTGAGATCACAATCTCAGCTCTTAGAACATCTCATATGTTCCGTGACGTTCAAAACGTTTCGGAGCCTCAATTCTAAGCCGTAATGCATGACGCACTAAACTATCAAGTAGTCATCGAAACGTGCCTATCAGATGTTCACAACATCTACAGACGACGCTAGATGGGGTGGCGCACCGAGCGGTGCATTAAGGACATAAGCCTTCTGTGCAGCAATGAGGACAATCCTCAGATCACGGACCCAGTCCGCAATTTTGCTACCAACATCTTTCAATTCTATTTCTCTAGGAACATATAAAAATACAAGGGAGCTACAGCGTGAGCTAATAATCTACAACATAATTTGCAAAGACACTTTGACTATGTTCATGATAATGAGTTCAATTAATCATATTACTTAAGAACTCCCACTCAAATTGACATCCCTCCGATCATTCGAGTGATACATGATCCAAATTCACCAACTCAAGTCCGATCATCACGTGAGTTGAGGTGGCTGCAATGGTGAACATCATCATGTTGATCATATCTACTATATGACTCATGTTCGACCTTTCGGTCTCTTGTGTTCCGAGGCCATGTCTGTACATGCTAGGCTCGTCAAGTTTAACCCGAGTGTTCTGCACGTGCAAATCTGGCTTGCACCCGTTGTATGTGAACGTAGAGTCTATCACACCCGATCATCACGTGGTGTCTCAACACGACGAACTTTCGCAACGGTGCACACTTGGGGAGAACACAATTTATCTTGAAATTAAGTGAGGGATCACCCTATAATGCTATCGTCGTCCTAAGCAAAACAAGGTGCATAAAAGGATTAACATCACATGCAAATCATAAGTGACATGATATGGACATGATCTTGTGCTTTTGATCTCCATCATGAAAGCACCGGCATGATCTCCATCGTCACCGGCATGACACCATGATCTCCATCATCTTGATCTCCATCAACATGTTGCCATCGGGGTTGTCACGCCCTGCATGCTTCTACTACTATTGCTACCGTAGCGATAAAGTAAAGCATTACATAGCGCTTAATGATTGACACGCAGGTCATACAATAATTAAAGACAACTCTATGGCTCCTGCCGGTTGCCGTACTCATCGACATGCAAGTCGTGATAATCTATACATCACATGATCATCTCATACATCACATATATCACATCATGTAATTGGCCATATCACATCACAACATACCCTGCAAAAACAAGTTAGACGTCCTCTAATTGTTGTTGCATGTTTTACGTGGCTGCTACGGGTATCTAGCAAGAACAATTCTCATCTACGCAAAAACCACAACGGTGATACACTAGTTGATTTTCAACCTTCTCAAGGACCGCCTTTGTCGAATCCGATCCAACTAAAGTGAGAGAAACTGTCACCCGCAAGCCATCTAGGCAACAAGTTGCGTCGAGGGAACCGGTCTCTCGTAAGCGTACGAGTAATGTTGGTCCGGGCCGCTTCATCTCACAATCCCGCTGAACCAAAATACGACCAAGGGAGGAAGCAATCTAAGCATCAACGCCCACAAATCTTTTGTGTTCTACTCGAGATCTCATCGAACCATCAACCTAGCTCTGATACCACTGTTGGGGAACGTCGCATGGGAAACAAAAAATTTCCTACGCACACGCAAACCTATCCATGGTGATGAGCATCTACGAGAGGGAGAGTGGATTTACATACCCTTGTAGATCGCTAAGCGAGAAGCGTTAAGAAACGCGGTTGGTGTAGTCGAACATCTTCGCGATCCAAATCGCCGAGCATCCCGCGATCTAATCACGAACCATCCCGCGAACCAATCACGAACCGTCCCGCGATCTCGTCACGATCCGTCCCGCGATCCGATCACGAACGTCCCGTGGCCTTGATCACGATTCTTCCGATCTAGTACCGAACGGACGGCACCTCCGCGTTCAGCACACGTGCAGCTTGATGATGATCTCCACCGTCTTGATCCAGCAAGAGGAGGTGGAGAGGAGAGAGAGTTCACCGGCAGCGTGACGGCGCTCCGGTGATGGTGGTGGAGTGATTCCGGCAGGGCTTCGCCTAAGCGCTGCAGAAATCCGATCTAGAGGAGCACCGGTGGAACGGGTAGCACGTGGCCGTAAGTTGTATTCCATGTGCTAGCCCTGCCCCTCTATTTATATGTTGAGCCCTGGGGTCTAAACTTGGAGCAAAAACCTCTACAAGGTCGATTTTTCCCGCACAAGGTCGGTTTGGCCCGCAAGAAAAGAGTCCAACTCGGATCCCTACAGTCCCGCGCACAAGCGGTAGTACCGCTTCACGAGCGATAGTACCGCTTCAGCGGTAGTACCGCTTCATAAGCGGTAGTACCCCTTGAGCGGTAGTACCGCTTCACAAGCGGTAGTACTGCCTTACCGCTTAAGGCAGCAGCAAAACTTCCTTTTGCCCTTTCCAATACCTTGTGGGTTTTACCCCATTGGTCCATATAAAGTGTTGTTGTACCCGAACACTTCGGTAAACATCCGGAACCCCTTCCGGTTAATTCCGGAACTCTTCCAGAGATCAAAACACTATTATCGCATATATCAATCTTTATCTCCAGACTCTTCCGGAGATCCTCGTCATGTCCGGGATCGTATCCGAGACTCTGAACATCCTTCGGTTACCACCATACATAACTCTATACTACCGAAACGTCACCAAACCTTAACTGTGCAGACCCTGCGGGTTCGAGAACTATGTAGACATGACCGAGACACCTCTACGGCCAATAACCAATGGAGGGACCTGGACGTCCACATTGGTTCCTACATATTGTACGAAGATCTATCGGTCGAACCTCTATGTCAAGGATTCAGTTAATCCCGTATAACGTTCCCTTTGTTCTTCGCTATGTTACTTGCCCGAGATTCGACCGTCGGCATCTCCATACCTAGTTCAATCTCGTTACCAGCAAGTCTCTTTTCTCGTTCCGTAATACAAGATCCCATGGCTAACACTTAGTCACATTGCTTCCAAGGCTTATTGTGATGTTGTATTACCGAGTGGGCCCCGAGATACCTCTCCGTCACACGGAGTAACAAATCCCAGTCTCGATCCATGCCAACTCAACAGACATCATCGGAAATACCTGTAGAGCACCTTTATAGTCACCCAGTTACGTTGCGACGTTTGATACACACAAGGCACTCCTCCGGTACCCGTGAGTTGCATGATCTCATGGTCGTTGGAACATATACATTGACATGTAGAAAACAGTAGCAATAAACTGACACGATCATATGCTACGTTTGTAGTTTTGGTCTTGTCCATCACATCATTCTCCTAATGATGTGATCTCGTTATCAAATGACATCTCATGTCCAGGGCTAGGAAACCTTAACCATCCTTTGATCAATGAGCTAGTCCATTAGAGGCATACCAGGGACATGGTTTTGTCTATGTATCCACACATGCATTTAAGTCTCCGATCAATACAAATATAGCATGGATAGTAAACGATTACCATGAACAAAGAAATATGATAATAACTAATTTATTATTGCCTCTAGGGCATATTTCCAACAGTCTCCCACTTGCACTAGAGTCAATAATCTAGTTCACATCACTATGTGATTCGCATTGTTATGAATCTAACACCCAATGAGTTCTGGGGCTTGATCATGCTTTGCATGTGAGAGAGGTCTTTTATAGTCAACGGGTCTGCGATATTCAGATCCGTGCGTACTTTGCAAATCTCTATGTCAAACCGTAAACGCTGCTACCACACTCCACTTGGTACTACTTCCAAATGGCTGCTCCACTATATGTATCCAGATTGCTATTACTAGTCATCCGGATTGGTGCTAAAGCCTGCATCGACGTAACTCTTTACGACGAACTCTTTATCACCTCCATAATCGAGAAACATCTCCTCAGTCTTTCAGTTACTAAGGAAAATCTTGACCGCTGTCCAGTGATCCACTACTGGTTCACTCTTGTACCCCTTGACGGACTCATGGAAAGGCACACACAACTGCGGTACACAGCATGGCATACTATATAGAGCCTATGGCTAAGGCATAGGGGACGATGTTCGTCCTTCCTCTTTCTTCTGCCGTTGTCGAGCTTGGAGTCTCACTCAACTTCACACCTTACAAATCAGACGAGAACTATTTCTCTGACTGATCCATTTTGAACTCTTTCAAAATCTCGTCAAGGTATGTACTCATTGAAAGTCTCATCAAGCATCTTGATCTATCTCTATAGATGTTGACGCTCAACAATCAGGTAGCTTTATCCAGGTCTTCCTTTGAAAATCACTTTTCAAACAACCATTTATGCTTCCCAGAAATCCTACATTATTTCCGATCAACAATATGTCATCCACATATACTTATCAGAAATTCTATAGTGCTCCCACTCACTTTATTGTAAATACAAGTTTCTCATAAACTTTGGATAAACCTCAAAACTTTGATCACCTCATCAAAGCGTATATTCCGACTCCGAGATGCTTGCTTCAGTCCATAGAAGGATCACTGAAGCTTGCACACCTTTTAGCATCCTTAGGAATGACAAAACCTTCTGGTTGTATCACATACAACCTTCCCTCAAGTAAACCGTTTAAGGAAACAATGTTTTTGACATCCATCTGCCAGATTCCATAATTGAAAATGCAGCAACTGCTAACATAATTCCAGCAGACTTTAGCATCGCTACGAGTGAGAAAGTCTCATCGCAGTCAACTCCTTGAACTTGTCACAAACATCTTTTCAACAAGTCGAGCTTTGGAAATAGTGACATTCACCATCAGTGTCTGTCGTCATTTTAAAGATCCATTTGTACTCAACGACCTGCCGTCCAACGAGCAAGTCTACCAAAGTCTACACTTGGTTTTCATACATGGATCCTATCTCGGATTTCATGGCCTCCAACCATTTGTCGGAATCCGGGCCCATCATCGCTTCTCCATAGCTCATAGGTTCATCGTTGTCCAACAACATGATCTCCAAGACAGAGTTGTCATACCACTTAGGAGCAATACACATCCTTGTCGACCTACGAAGTTCAATAGTAACTTGATTCTGAAGCTTCATGATCATCATCATTAACTTCCTCTTCAACCAACGTAGGCTTCACAGAAACATCTTTCTGCGCTACGCTACTCTCTGGTTGAACAAAGGTTTAACAACCTCATCAAGTTCTATCTTCCTCCCACTCAATTCTTTTGAGAGAAACATTTCCTCGAGAAAGGATCCGTTTAAGCAACAAACACTTTGCACTAGGATCTGAGATTGAAGGTTCACCCAACTGATCTTAGGGTATTCTATGAAGATGCATTTGTCCGCCTTGGGTTCGACCTCATTAGGTGAAAACATTTTCCACACAAGTGTCACAGCCCCAAATATTAAGAAATGACAGCTTAGGTTTCTATCAAACCATAATTCACACGGTGTCATCTCAACGGATTTAGATGATGCCCTATTTAAAGTGAATGTAGTTGTCTCTAATGCATAACCCCAAAAATTATAGTAGTAAAACGATAAGAGACATCACGGTATGCACTATATCAATAGAGCATGACTATGATGTTCGGACACACCATCACACTATGGTGTTCCAGGTGGCGTTAGTTGTGAAACAAATTTCACATTGTCTTAAGTTGTATGCCAAACTCGTAACTCAGATATTCACCTCCACGATCATATCGCGGTCATTTTTATCTTCTTGTCACGATGATCTTTAAACTTCACTTTGAATTTGCTTGAACCTTTCAAACGATTCAGACTTGTGTTTCATTAAGTAAATATACACTATATCTACTCAAATCATCAGTGAAGGTAAGAAAATAACGATATCCACTGCACGCTACAAGACTCACTAGATTGCATACATCAACATGTATCATTTCCAATGAATCACTTGCCCGCTCCATCCAACGGGGTCCTTTAGTCATCTTGCCCAAGAGGCATGGTTCGCATGTCTCAACCGATTCGAAATCCAATGAGTCCAAATATCCATCAGCATGGAGTTTCTTCATGCGCTTTATACCAATATGACATTTAGCGGCAGTGCCACAAGTATGTGGTACTATCATTATTAACTTTGTATCTTTTGACATCAATGTTATGAACATGTGTACTACTACGATCAAGATTTCAACAAACCATTCTCACTGGGTGCATGACCATTGAAGGTATTATTCATGTAAACAGAATAACCATTATTCTCTAACTTAAATGAATAACCGTATTGCAATAAACATGATCTAATCATGTTCATGCTCAACGCAAAACACCAAATAACATTTATTTAGGTTCATCACTAATCCTGAAGGTAGAGAGAGCGTGCGATGTTGATCACATCAACCTTGGAAAACACTTCCAACACATATCGTCACCTCACCCTTAGCTAGTTCTCCGTTTATTCCGTAGCTTTTATTCGAGTTACTAACATTTAGCAACCGAACCGGTATCCAATACCCAGGTGCTACTAAGAGTACTAGCAAGGTACACATTAATAACTCGTATATCAAATATACTTCTATCAATGTTGCCAGCCTTCTTATCTACCAAGTATCTAGGGTTGTTCCGCTTCAGCGACCGCTCACCTCATAATAGAAACACTTAGTCTCGGGTTTGAGTTCAACTTTGGGTTGCTTCACTGGAGCAGCAACTGACTTGATATCCATGAAGTTTCCCTCCTTGCTCTTGCCCTTCTCGAAACTAGTGGTTTTATTAACCATCAACACTTGACGCTCCTTATTGATTTCTACCTTCGCGGTGTCAAACATCGCGAACAGCTCAGGGATCAACATTTCTTTCCCTGGCATTTTATAGTTCATCACCAAGTTCTAGTAGCTCAGTGACAGTGACTTGGAGAACTACATCAATCACTATCTTATCTGGAAGATCAACTCCCACTCAATTCAAGCGATTGTAGTACCCACACAGTCTGAGCACATGCTCAACGATTGAGCTATGCTCATTCATCTTGCAGGCAAAGAATCTCGTTGGAGATCTTATATCTCGCAACTCGGGCACGAGCCTGAGATCACAATCTCAGCTCTTAGAACATCTCATATGTTCCATGACGTTCAAAACGTTTCGGAGCCTCAATTCTAAGCCGTAATGCATGACGCACGAAACTATCAAGTAGTCATCGAAACGTGCCTGTCAGATGTTCACAACATCTACAGACGACGCTAGATGGGGTGGCGCACCGAGCGGTGCATTAAGGACATAAGCCTTCTGTGCAGCAATGAGGACAATCCTCAGATCACGGACCCAGTCCACAATTTTGCTACCAACATCTTTCAATTCTATTTCTCTAGGAACATATAAAAATACAAGGGAGCTACAGCGTGAGCTAGTAATCTACAACATAATTTGCAAAGACACTTTGACTATGTTCATGATAATGAGTTCAATTAATCATATTACTTAAGAACTCCCACTCAAATTGACATCCCTCCGATCATTCGAGTGATACATGATCCAAATTCACCAACTCAAGTCCGATCATCACGTGAGTTGAGGTGGCTGCAATGGTGAACATCATCATGTTGATCATATCTACTATATGACTCATGTTCGACCTTTCGGTCTCTTGTGTTCCGAGGCCATGTCTGTACATGCTAGGCTCGTCAAGTTTAACCCGAGTGTTCTGCACGTGCAAATCTGGCTTGCACCCGTTGTATGTGAACGTAGAGTCTATCACACCCGATCATCACGTGGTGTCTCAACACGACGAACTTTCGCAACGGTGCACACTTGGGGAGAACACAATTTATCTTGAAATTAAGTGAGGGATCACCCTATAATGCTACCGTCGTCCTAAGCAAAACAAGGTGCATAAAAGGATTAACATCACATGCAAATCATAAGTGACATGATATGGCCATGATCTTGTGCTTTTGATCTCCATCATGAAAGCACCGGCATGATCTCCATCGTCACCGGCATGACACCATGATCTCCATCATCTTGATCTCCATCAACGTGTCGCCATCGGGGTTGTCACGCCCTGTATGCTTCTACTACTATTGCTACCGTAGCGATAAAGTAAAGCATTACATAGCGCTTAATGATTGACACGCAGGTCATACAATAATTAAAGACAACTCTATGGCTCCTGCCGGTTGCCGTACTCATCGACATGCAAGTCGTGATAATCTATACATCACATGATCATCTCATACATCACATATATCACATCATGTAATTGGCCATATCACATCATAACATACCCTGCAAAAACAAGTTAGACGTCCTCTAATTGTTGTTGCATGTTTTACGTGGCTGCTACGGGTATCTAGCAAGAACAATTCTCATCTATGCAAAAACCACAACGGTGATACACTAGTTGATTTTCAACCTTCTCAAGGACCACCTTTGTCGAATCCGATCCAACTAAAGTGAGAGAAACTGTCACCCGCAAGCCATCTAGGCAACAAGTTGCGTCGAGGGAACCGGTCTCTCGTAAGCGTACGAGTAATGTTGGTCCGGGCTGCTTCATCTCACAATCCCGCTGAACCAAAATACGACCAAGGGAGGAAGCAATCTAAGCATCAACGCCCACAAACCTTTTGTGTTCTACTCGAGATCTCATCGAACCATCAACCTAGCTCTGATACCACTGTTGGGGAACGTCGCATGGGAAACAAAAAATTTCCTACGCACACGCAAACCTATCCATGGTGATGAGCATCTACGAGAGGGAGAGTGGATCTACATACCCTTGTAGATCGCTAAGCGGGAAGCGTTAAGAAACGCGGTTGGTGTAGTCGAACATCTTCGCGATCCGAATCGCCGAGCGTCCCGCGATCTAATCACGAACCATCCCGCGAACCAATCACGAACCGTCCCGCGATCTCGTCACGATCCGTCCCGCGATCCGATCACGAACGTCCCGTGGCCTTGATCACGATCCTTCCGATCTAGTACCGAACGGACGGCACCTCCGCGTTCAGCACACGTGCAGCTTGATGACGATCTCCACCGTCTTGATCCAGCAAGAGGAGGTGGAGAGGAGAGAGAGTTCACCGGCAGCGTGACGGCGCTCCGGTGATGGTGGTGGAGTGATTCCGGCAGGGCTTCGCCTAAGCGCTGCAGAAATCCGATCTACAGGAGCACCGGTGGAACGGGTAGCACGTGGTCGTAAGTTGTATCCCATGTGCTAGCCCTACCCCTCTATTTATATGTTGAGCCCTGGGGTCTAAACTTGGAGCAAAAACCTCTACAAGGTCGATTTTGCCTGCATAAGGTCGGTTTGGCCCGCAAGAAAAGAGTCCAACTCGGATCCCTACAGTCCCGCACACAAGCGGTAGTACCGCTTCACGAGCGATAGTACCGCTTGAGCGGTAGTACCGCTTCATAAGCGGTAGTACCCCTTGAGCGGTAGTACCGCTTCACAAGCGGTAGTACTGCCTTACCGCTTAAGGCAGCAGCAAAACTTCCTTTTGCCCTTTCCAATACCTTGTGGGTTTTACCCCATTGGTCCATATAAAGTGTTGTTGTACCCGAACACTTCGGTAAACATCCGGAACCCCTTCCGGTTAATTCCGGAACTCTTCCAGAGATCAAAACACTATTATCGCATATATCAATCTTTATCTCCAGACTCTTCCGGAGATCCTCGTCATGTCCGGGATCGTATCCGAGACTCTGAACATCCTTCGGTTACCACCATACATAACTCTATACTACCGAAACGTCACCAAACCTTAACTGTGCAGACCCTGCGGGTTCGAGAACTATGTAGACATGACCGAGACACCTCTACGGCCAATAACCAATGGAGGAACCTGGACGTCCACATTGGTTCCTACATATTCTACGAAGATCTATCGGTCGAACCTCTATGTCAAGGATTCAGTTAATCCCGTATAACGTTCCCTTTGTTCTTCGCTATGTTACTTGCCCTAGATTCGATCGTCGGCATCTCCATACCTAGTTCAATCTCGTTACCAGCAAGTCTCTTTACTCGTTCCGTAATACAAGATCCCATGGCTAACACTTAGTCACATTCCTTGCATGGCTTATTGTGATGTTGTATTACCGAGTGGGCCCTGAGATACCTCTCTGTCACACGGAGTAACAAATCCCAGTCTTGATCAATGTCAACCCAACAGACACCCTCGGAGATACTTGTAGAGCACCTTTATAGTCACCCAGTTATGTTGCGACGTTTGATACACACAAGGTACTTCTCCGGTGTCAGTGAGTTGCATGATCTCATGGTCATATGAACAGATACTTGACATGCAGAAAACTGTAGCAATAAACTGACACGATCATATGCTACGTTCATAGTTTGGGTCTTGTCCATCACATCATTCTCCTAATGATGTGATCCCGTTATCAAATGACATCTCATGTCCATGGCTAGGAAACCTTAACCATCCTTTGATCAATGAGCTAGTCCATTAGAGGCATACCAGGGACATGGTTTTGTCTATGTATCCACACATGCATTTAAGTCTCCGATCAATACAATTATAGCATGGATAATAAACGATTACCATGAACAAAGAAATATGATAATAACAAATTTATTATTGCCTCTAGGGCATATTTCCAACACATAGCATGTGCTAAAAAGTTGGGAGGGTTATGGCAAAAGCAGGATGCACTTCGCGTACAAAATGGACAGTCTCTTTCAAAGTATCGGGGTTTTTGACGGAAACTCATCGGTTGCAAAAGGCATTTCATTTTCTTGAACTCATTTCAACTCCAGGCTTTTCGTGTGTTCAAATTGCACCATTCAAAGCCACATCATCAATTTTCAACCTTTTCTGACTTCATTTGATATTTTGATGCATTTACTGATTTTTTTTGAGCTAAATGACCCTAAAATTGAAAAGCACTTCAAATGAAGTCTGAAAAGGTTGAAAGTTCGCATGGTATCATCATTTCATTCACATAGCATGTTCTAAAAAGTTAGGAGGGTTACGGCAAAAGCAGGATTCACTTCGCGTACAAAACGGACAGTCTCTCTCGAAGTTTCGGGGTTTCGGACGGAAACTCATCGGTTACAAAAAACATTTCATTTTCTTGAACTTATTTGAAGTCTAGGATTTTCGTGTGTTCAAAATGCACCATTCAAAGCCACATCATCAATTTTCAACCCTTTCTGACTTCATTTGATATTTTTCATGCATTTACTGATTTTTTTGAGCTAAATGACCCTAAAATTCAAAAACACTTCAAATGAAGTCTGAAAAGGTTGAAAGTTGGCATGGTATCAACATTTCACCCACATAGCATGTGCTAAAAAGTTAGGAGGGTTACGACGAAAGCATGATGCACTTCGCGTACAAAACGGATAGTCTCTTTCGAAGTATCGGGGTTTCGAACGGAAACTCATCGGTTACAAAAGGCATTTCATTTTCTTGAACTTATTTCAACTCCAGGCTTTTCGTGTGTTCAAATTGCACCATTCAAAGACACATCATCAATTTTCAACCCTTTCTGACTTCATTTGATATTTTTCATGCATTTACTTTTTTTGAGCTAAATGACCCTAAAATTGAAAAGCACTTCAAATGAAGTCTAAAAAGGTTGAAAGTTGGCATGGTATCATCATTTTACCCACATAGCATGTGCTAAAAAGTTAGGAGTGTTACGGCAAAAGCAGGATGCACCTCACGTACAAAATGGACAGTCTCTTTCGAAGTATCGGGGTTTCGGACGAAAACTCATCGGTTACAAAAGGCATTTCATTTTCTTGAACTTATTTCAACTCCAGGCTTTTCGTGTGTTCAAATTGCACTATTCAAAGCCACATCATCAATTTTCAACCCTTTCTGACTTCATTTGATATTTTTCATACATTTACTTTTTTGAGCTAAATGACCCTGAAATTGAAAAGCACTTCAAATGAAGTCTGAAAAGGTTGAAAGTTGGCATGGTATCATCATTTCACCCACATAGCATGTGCTAAAAAGTTAGGAGGGTTAAGGCAAAAGCAGGATGCACTTCGCATACAAAACGGACAGTCTGTTTCAAAGTATCGGGGTTTCGGACGGAAACTCATCGGTTACAAAAGGCATTTCATTTTCTTGAACTTATTTGAACTCCAGGCTTTTTGTGTGTTCAAAATGCACCATTCAAAGCCACATCATCAATTTTCAACCCTTTCTGACTTCATTTGATATTTTTCATGCATTTACTGATTTTTTTTTGAGCTAAATGACCCTGAAATTGAAAAGCACTTCAAATGAAGTCTGAAAAGGTTGAAAGTTGGCATGGTATGTGCGTGCTTGTTGCCAACGATGGCAACCCACTTTTTTGTTGCATATTGTTCTCGGCCACAATCGGAATTTAAGAAAAACCTGGATTGAAAAGCACTACAAATATATAATAGCTAGAGACATATGTAATATATAATAGTTCAGATATCCATTACAGAAAGTACTCGTCCAAGCGAACACTACTATCTAGTCTGAATCAGAAGAATATCCACCCATGGTGGTGGTGGTGCGAGGTGACGCTGCCCGTAGTTCACGGTTCGAATCTTGCGGTACAATTCATATGCAACGTATGCATCTTTTGTTGCATACTCAATGTTCATAGGCTGAAGTGGGGTCCTCTCCCACACTTTGTGATGCGCTGGGGGAAATTTGGTCTTCATATCTCCGTAATAGTCGTTGATCAAGGCGACTGCCATAGAAGCCATTGAAGTCCTCTCATACCAAAGCCTGAATATGTCTTGGATATCAATAAGGCAGCCAACTGGTATCTCAATACTGAAGCTGCGCCTCATCTTCAACTTGTCATTCCTTACATCAACGCTAGCAAAATGTATGCCGCTTCGTAGGAAGTCCATGAGTGCTGGGCAATGCTTGTCACTACTGCAACATAAACAAATTAAAATGGAACAAATGTTAATTAATATCATAAAAAAATCGAAAATTATTTCACTACAACTTAAGAGAAATTGATCTTTGCCATAGGATTCAAAATAGAACATATATATTTCTATATCCTATATATATGCAACTTTCATATCCTATGAATTGATGAAGAGACCCAAAATTAACTATATGACATATATGTTCTCCCACGTTTTGCAACAAGGAAATTGT